>CM025786.1:15287302-15426788 GCA_014636745.2 Centella asiatica
AATTCAACGAAGTACGTTCCAATTGATAATTTTTATAAATAATTATTGTCTTCAAATCTATCATAATCAAGTCATTATTTTTTTTCGATGCATAAGATCCGTATTTAAATTAATTAGATTTCTACTTTGGTTAGGCATTTAATTAATTAAAACTCATTAAAAACAATGATGGTCGTGTTTCCTCAAGAATTTAATTTCACTTTCCGAAGTAAAAGCTCTCACCTTACCACAGCTGATGGCTGTTGGTCAATTAATACTCAAGTTCAAATTTCTAACAATAGATTTGGCCTTTTAATTTTTTTTATCTATTATCTAACATCATGCAACTTAAAAAACTAAAAACTAAATTTACAAGTATTAAACACCATAAAATTTACGTATCATTTGTTTACACCGATTTAGTGCTGAATGGCTGCAATTGCTAGTATAAAAAATATCGTAATACCTCACTGTCTTTGCAAGATTCGGAATCCCACAAAAGAATATTTGTCCTTTATCAAACACTGCGACATTTACATTTCTTTCAATAATTAACGACTTAATATTAATAGCGGGTTGCTTGAATGAAATGAAATGGCATTAAAATAGAATAAATTTTATTAAGATTAATTGATTTATCCTTTTTTATAAACCTAGTTTATTCCAGGTGTGTGCTAACGCACGTGGATTTTTTGGTGGTCCTAAATGTGGCAAAATCAATGAAATAGTCTTCGTATTATAGGTTTGATTTCATTTTAATTCATATACTTTTTAACTATCAAAATAGTACCTCCATTTGTTTTTAAGTTTCAAATTCATTTATCTATTTAGTCAATTCGTATTTGATGCTGACATGAATTTAAGAAAAAAAACTATTTAATAATGACGCTTTGGTATTTATTAATTTTAAAGTGTTTTTTTTTTCGTCTATCCAAATTCTAGTTAATTTTATAAAACTCATATTAAATTATTGAGTTTGTCAATTTAGAATTTTTAGTATACATATTTTAGTTTGTTTCACCTCAATTTTGAGATGTTCAACTTTCTCTAAAAAGTCCAATAAAATAATGCTTTACAAAATATGAAATATTCATAGTTTAAGATTAAATATATGTTACGCGTATATTTTGGACTATCTCTTTCAAAGATAATTGACATATTATTTTATAGAACCATGACTTTAAACAATATCAGAAAGACGAGAATATTCTAATATTGTAATTGACTATTGGTTTTTTTTGTAATATTCTAATATTTTTTTTGGGCCAAGTTTTGTTGTTTTTTTAATTTTTATATATTTTCTAGCATCTCATTTTTAAGTTGAGTTTGATTTAAAATTGTTAGTTTTATAACATTTGATGATAATTTATATATTTAGAATTATTAGTTTTCAATTGTATAGTAATTATTGATATGTAGTATAAATATCAACATATAAATTTTTGAACCTGAATTTTTCTAAGTATTATTATTCGATGAGTTATTTGTTCATCAGCGGATGTAATTTATTCATCTGATGATAAATAAAATTCAAGTAATCAGTCAAAGGATAAATTTGTTACTCGGTGGATAGTTTGTTCATCGGAAGATAATCTGCATCAAATGATAATTTATGCATCAGCAAATAATGACCATCAGTAGATAAATGTTCATTGGAAGATAAACACGTCAACGGATAAATGTCTATCAGCAGATAAATATTTATCAACGGATATATGGTCATCAGAGGATAATGTGTGCATCAGCAAATAATGACCATCAATAGATAAATATTTATCGACAGATAAGCTTATCAGTGGATAAATGTCTATCAGCAGATAACCTCATAAGCAGATAAAGACTTATCAATGAATATTGAAAATCGTGAATGGGATTTGAAGTTATAATCATGAAGCGGATCAAGATCCGATACATAATCAAATTTGGATTAAAAAGGTTTGGCAATTGATTTGAATCAAATTAGGATTGTCGAGACTTATGTATATTCAAATTCAGATTAAGTAATTATTATTATAATTAGGTAATGAATTTACAATAACGATATAGAGAGATTCTATTGTAATAACGCAACAAATTCTTAAAATTTGAGAAATAAGTTCTTAGAATTTGAGAAGATAGAAATTATTTTTCTAGAACAGCTAACATATTTAAGCAGCTGATACTTTGTTTACCAGATTGTAATTTAGATTCAAAATCAATAAAAAGCAATTGTTTATTGATTGATATAATTTGTTTTTACTATAGTTTTGCATTAAATTTTAAATTATATTTGTGATCCTTACAAAGTTCGAAGAAAATTTTATATTTGTATTCAACCCCCTCTTCTACAAATACTCATCAGGAAATAACAAAAATAAATTAGTATAACTATTAATTTGTTTTAACTTAAATAATAATTTGAACTAGAGTGGGGTACTTTTTAATACTTTCATTTAAAAAAATATTTTTTAGAACAAAATAATAATGTTCCTTATATTATTATTATTATTATTTAAATTTTTAATATATATGATAAGTGAGTCCTAAAATAATTATACATTTTTGTAGTATTATTTTTGACTTTGGTAAATTAAATTTTTCGAAAATATGAAGGGCATATAATATTGTGTTGTGATGGCAAATTATATTACGAGTATTAGTTTAATTATTTTCATAAATTGTAAAATTATATTAATCGTATTGATTAAAATTAGCTTAATATATCAAAACTAGTCAAAATGTAATTTAACTATTAGAGCAAATGATATTAGTATTAATATAATTTTTTTAACATAAATAAAAATTTGTTAAACAACAATTACAAATTGAAGGAGTGATTAATAATCTTTAGTTGAGAGTACCACGTTATTGAAGAGAGTGAGTTGAAAAATGGAAGTAAAATGAGAACTGGACTAATAGGAGTAATATTATATTTCTTAATCCTCCTTATAATATAATTTAATATTATAGCTCTTTGCTTCATAAAAAAAGTAATATTTAGATTTTTAATAAATATTAATATTACATGTTTAACCAATAATTACACGTATAAATAATATATTTTTAATAAAATTTATTATGAATGTTTAATTTAAAATAAGAGAAGAAGATTGTACTAACAAATTTTAAAAAATATAACATTATAATGAAAAGTTATGCAAATATTGTTTTATTTTTAAAATAAATTTTATTCTCAAATATTACTTCTTTTCTTCTTCTTCTTCTTTTTAACGAAGAGAGGAGTAATATAAAATTGTCGAGTCTAGTTTCAAATTAATAAAAAAAAGGAAAACTTTAACATAATCTGTACAAGTTGACTTAGTCAACTGGCATTATGACCAACTTAATGTTTTTGATTAAATATTTGAATAAAATAAGAAATCTAGAATGTAAATTGACAATTTTTATAAGTTAAGGTGTAAAAGCAAAGTTTAAAGTATAAATTATAATTTAACGCAAAATAAATCCATGTACAATAAATTTATTCCTCCTCAATTTTTTCTTAATTGTTATGTAAAGCTATATAGATGTCATTGAGAATATTTCAATTACACTTCAGCTCCTTTTTATTTTGGTGTGTGCGCGTTTGTTTCTCATTCATAAATTTGGCTCCCCCGTCGCAATCATCATGAGCACCGGTTGTATCTGCCCGCGTTATAAAATACAAAGAAAGTAAAAAAATTTTACGATGTGGTTTTATTAACTTGCACGAACTGTTAATTAATACTAGTTTATTGAGCAAACACATATGTGTATATGTGTGTACAAAATAAATATTTTTAATTTGACAAGAAACAATAATAATTTTCTCAAATAATTCTTTTTGGTAGAGTTGAAATTTTTATAGTATACTGATAACTATTAAATTTGGAGATAATTCAAATGCATGGGAATTACATTGTAGCACTCAAATTAAAATTTGATGTAGATAATTGATATGGTAACCTGTTGGTCAAATTACTATCACACGTCAGTTTTTTTTTTTCGTTTTTGCTGAGTGAAATTTGTGGAATTTTTTTTTTCTCTCTTTTATTTTAGTGCCACGCAAACTAATCGGATAGTTATTCTAACATCCAAATTTTTAATAGAAGATACAGATTAATAGATGTGTTTCCCCCACCCCACCCACACACACAAACTCCTTTTCATATAATGAGTGTATGAGCTTGGCTTCAAAAGCTGAAGGTTTCAGTCAGACAAGCCTTACTCAAGTTTTCCTTTCTAGTGTTATTTTCCTTTAATAATTGATACTCGATAAAATTAGAAATATATATTTTATTTTTTAAAATTAGAAATATATTTTTATTTTTAAACTGTAAAAAGTCAATAAATTCCTAGATTTCATTCCACTATTTCATTACTCAAACTTACTTGATTATCTCTACTAGTTAGTAAGCCTTACTATAAATAGTACCATTATTCTTCGAATAATAAGTATATGTATATGTTTGACACAACTTCTATAAAAAAGGGTGAGTTAAAGGTTAGTTTGTGAATTTGAGTTGAGGTGAAATAGAAGTAATTTTTTTTAACTATCTTTTCAACCCACTAATTATGAATTTGGGTTGAGGTATACCGTACTGTCAAATATAATTTTATTAACTTAACACATATAAAGTAATTCAACTTTAAATTTGATTAGAAAAAAACAGTGTCAAATATACTCTATATTTAGAACACAAAATTTCTCTTAAAAAATCGTCTATATCTTTAAGTTCAGAAGAGAGAAAATAATATTCTAAAACTTACTTCAATGTAAGCCCTTAAATGTAACAGTTTAATATTTGATTTTACTCCATAGAAGTTTCCATACACAATTGATGTTTTAATTATAGTCTACAAAAAAGTTTAGTTGTACGGACTTTACGACGACAGACATTGTTGGCCATGGTCGACTATAAATATAAATATATATATATATATATATATATATATATATATATAGTAAAAATTTATTAATAATATTACATGCACACCAAGGTGGCATCCTCAGACATCAAAATAGTACTTCCTCTTTTCGTTCTAATTCAAAATTAGGGTCACTTCACACGACGTGAAATTCTACAGTTCAATTTCGAATTGTAGTGTCTTTTATTTTTAATAATTTTAAAATAAAATATCATGTATAACATAAACACAGAGATTAAGATTTTAAATTCAAACTTCTGTACTTTCATAATTTCATAAAATTGATATGAAGAAATTATAAATAATATTACATAAAAACATAAATACATTAAAAATAATAATTATTATTATTATTAATATTTGTAAAATACTATATATTATTCTCTATTTTAAAGTTATTAAAATTGTGCACTTACAACTTGCCACATATTTAGGTTATTACGAAAATGCGAGAAATTAATATTGACCATCTCACATTCCTTGAGGTTTTGTTGGACTCATTTCGTACGATATTGGCAAGCATTAACTTCTGTACCTGAGAGGTATGTATTAAGAATAATAGGCAAGTGAAATCGTACATATTAAAATTAAATAACTAATTAACAAAAAAATCATGATTACAAAAATAACGATGCTTATGATGCTCTCCTTTTTGCTGGCTATCGATATTTATCTCTATTATCAAAGATTTAATTCACATAATAACTACATGACGAGTTTACGTCACAGATAAATAATATATTACTGCAAGTCAGGGAGTAACAAAAAGGTCGCCGGTTACTATGCAAAACACTAGGAGACCAAAAAAATTGTCCGCCCACGTTGTAAAGTTACCGTTTTTATACATCCATATTTATTGATTTAAGTAGTAAAGAATTTATTTTTGTTAAGTAAAGTTTCGAATTCGAACTTTGTAAATAGAAAAAATTAATATCGAGAGAGCTTCCTTTCATATAGAATTCAATTCAGTTCGAATCTAAATTAATTAGAATCCAAATGAATTAAAAGATATCGGAAGATTTAACCAAAAAATAAATAAATTATACTTTCCATGTACTGAAGTAGTTATACTGGACGTTGGAATCATGTCTATCTACGAGTTTTGAATTAACCTTATTTTATTATTTCTAGACTCCTGTGGTAAATCATCGAGTAAGATTTTTTTAATTTATACTAAAATTAAATTATATTAATTAACGCGCGCGTGTCCATACAACTAGTTCTAAAATTTGAAGTTGCAAACCTAGAAAATACAAACAAGAACTTAATAGAAATACTAGTGGCAATCTATTATTTGATCACATAAACAATGACTATTATGCGATCACATGAACATCCCACATGGATCACATAACAAACGACTGCGTTAAACATCATATCTTCAATATAAAAGTCCTCGCATGGATTTCTTTAAATTCAGTCATATTTTTTATATTTAAAAAAGGAAGAAAAAATGAGTTGAATGTACGGTATTTTTATTTTAAATCCTGGGAAAAAATACATTTTAGTATGCGTGTATCCAGAGAAAACTTTTCCTTCAATTAAACAAATGTTTTATTTCTCTAGATTAGTATTTTAGATAGTAATTTTAAAAAAAATTATAATATTAATTTTAGTAATTTTAAATAATTACGGTATCTTAAGAACCACCTCGATTCCACTGCCTCTGTGCTCTCCTCCACCACTACCCTAAATTTAAAGTTAATTTGATAATTATGAACAATATCCTTAAATTTATATTAACACTATTTACATTTATCAAAATTATTATATTATTTTATCTTATTTTATACTCTTTTTATAATCTTACTTTACCAAATATATCGATATATATTATTTGTATTAAAATATTATATATTAATTTAATATAAAAATAAAATTTTGTTTATATTTAAATTAATTGATACCATATATTATAATGATTAACTAATATATTAGTATAAACTATTAATGTATATACTATTATAATTTTTATTTTATTATATTATAATCATTATATATAAATGTGATATATATTATATAGTATACCATATATAATATATTATTATAATATAAAACTAATATATTAATATTAAAATAATATTATTTATATATATTAATATTATATGTTAAAATGTGATTCATAATATACATCAATATATTATCTATATGTGTTGATATTTTAATATTCTATTATAATGATTTTATATATAAATGTGAATATATATATATATATATATATATATATATTATACATATAATATATTATCTATTATTATATAATATCTATTAAATGTATAATAACATATTACCAATTAACTAAATAATTAACAAATGTAAATTAAAACTTTAAAATTATTATTTTATTATGATATATTATATATTAGATAATCTAGTATAAATGAGATAAATAGAAAACTTGTACATTAATAAAAAATTATGTTTGATTTTTATAAAATAAAAAAATTGTTAAGTAAAACCGGAGTGGATGACGGCGGACATATACTTGGTCAAGTGTAGGCAATTACTTATCGTGGGTTTTTGATTTTTTAATTTACGTATAGTATTAGTATATGTGAAAGTTTGGGGTGTTCAAGTTTAGATTTGTCTTAGGTTGACCTATAAATAACAAAAAAAAAAAAAAACACCTAAGAAGATATCACTCTCTGTAAGAATAAATATCTTTTAGATAGAATTGTAAAAGATAGATTTAAACTGTATTGGTGAAACGTAATAAGACCCTATCAACAAAAATATTAAGGCCCAATCCAAGGCCCATGTTGAGACGGAACAGTACGGAGAAATAATGTAGTTTCTCTTATGACCTCACTATTTTTAAATCCCTAAACTTTATAAAATTATTAATATCACAACTCAAACTTACTAGTTACTACTAATATTATAAATACTAAAAATTACTACGATTATTAAAATTAATATTATAAAATTACTAAAATTTCTTCAATATATTTTTTTTTGTAATCCCATTATTTTTAAAAATAGTAATGTTAATGAGGCGGAGCGGAATGTGGATGAGAATTAAATTTTGTTCAACAAATAAATTATTAAAGATAGTAATTTTATAAATAATAATAATAGGGTGGGGTGGGGGTATTAAATTTAGTTCATAAAATAAATTAGTTAAAGATAGTAATTTTATTAATGTTAGGGTGGAAAAAAGTGAAATTTTGAAGAACTTGGTCAACTAAAATAAAAAATTGTTCTCCAAATAACAATAATATTAGTATTATTTACACTTTTTTATTTATTGATTTAATAACGAAGAGATGAATATTAAAAAAATAAACAATGGTCCAACATTTCGTCATAGTTATCAAATATGGTCGTGACACATCAATATATTGTATTATTAATAGCTCAAGTTTGTGCAATGCAATCCCATTTATTTAGTAAATCGATCAATTGACTCAGCACGCTCATCGAGTATGTTAACTCGACCTAGTTATATGTATTTATTTAATTATTTTTCATTTTAAATAATTAACTTTAGTATACCTAAGTGTCCTTTTAATATAATTTACTTATCTATCTTTTAAAATTACTAGACTTTTGAAGTCTTTAATTGTAGATTATATTTTTTAAAAATTGTTATAATAAAAATATGTAACAAGAGAAAATAAAATGGAAAAAATGAAAAAATCAATAAATATAATTAACAAAGAAACAAAGTTAGAAAATGAGGAAATTTTTAACAATAAAACCCCTCCACAAATCTTACATAAAGTAAACAAATTTTCTTACATGAGATATTTTTATTCGTAATTAATTTTATATATAATTAGTCATAAAAAATAAAATTATAGTACCATCTAATCAAACAAAATAAATTGAAGAGTACATTTTGTTAAATATTGTTAACAAATTTTCAAAAAATATTAGATATATACGTGGACAATATGATATATAAATAGTATAATATTAACAGTCTAATATTTTATTTTTTATAAAATTATTATAATATAAAATATTTAACCTATTTAAAAAAAATATATATATATATATATATTCTATTTAATATTATAAACTGAGAAAAAAATAATATAAAATTACAATATAATTTTAAAAAAAACCGCTTATAACAAAATGGCCAGTATCGACCATGGACTGCTTCTCTAGTGGTTTATTAGGAGAGAGTGTTGATGGCTTAATTTGAATTTTTTTTTTATTTTTGTGTTTTGGGTAATAAAATGGTGGCAGCAAATATCACCATTTTGGGTAGAAAATAACAAGAATGTAATTCTCCCCATAAGGAATTTGGTTGGTCTATTCCGGTGATTACTTAAGTTTTAAACCTTTTATGATGTATATGTTCTTAATATTAATATATTTAAATAAAAATCTATAATCCTAAAGTTATATGTGTTAGTCTAAAAAAATGAAATAAAAAATGAAGTGTTAATTAGAATAACCTATTTAATTTCTTTATAGCTATCTTCTTTGAGTTTTAAATTCTACCGCTCATGGCCAATGTAAGTTTCATTCAACCAACAACTTATTAATAACTTAATTTGAACTTTGGTTGCATTTCGCAAAATTGAAATAGTGAAGTCTGAACAATTACGACATTTGTATTATTTAAAATTTTTGTATGAAACAGTATTTGAATAAAAATTATTGGCCGATAATAACTATGTCCCACATTTTTAAATGACAGTCTTTTTTAATTTTAACCCTTTGACCGGATTAGGGTATTTTCTTCTAAATAATAGTGAACACTATCGACAGAAGCACAGTATAATTAAATTATAAGTATATTTACAAAAGAAAAATCTAATATATATTATTAATATTATAGACCATTATGCAGCTGAGTACTAAAAAATAACGTCAGTTCATTATTTAAGTTTTATGTATGTTTTGATTTATCTCATTTATACATAATTTAGGCTTATCATAGTTTACCAACGAGAATTTATTTCGATAAAGTCTAATTATTGTACATATAACTACTATTCCTTGTCTGTTAAAATTAGAAATACATTCTACTTCATACAACATAAATTTGTGAAATCTTATAATTTAAAATTAAAATTTTTTTTTCATAAATTTGAAATGAAAGTAATATATATATATATATATGTGTGTGTGTGTAGAACATGAATATACATACTGAGATTTTTTATGAACCCATATCACAAATAAAATTATAAAATTTCACATTAGGTATTGAATAAAAAGAGAAACTTGTGTGTGTGTGTGTGTGTGTGTATGTATGTATGTATAGAACATGAATATACATACTGGTATTTCTTATGAACCCATATCACAAATAAAATTATAAAATTTCACATTGGGTATTGAATAAAAAGAGAAACTTATATTTAATTTTAAAAATAGAGTAAAATTTTGTGTTTTTTGCACTAAACATTTTTAACAAAAAAGAAAAAGAAATAGTTGTCTTAACATAAAACCGAAGGTGGACGAATTTCATGAAATTTGGAGAAAATTGACAGACAATTATCATTTTCAAGAAGGCAAATAGTCGCAATTTGAGCCTGGCCTTTACCCAAAAATAACAGGAGATTCTTTTGATAGAAGAACTAACCAACTAATTTTTCTAATTTTGTCTCGAAAAAGAAAAAAGAAAAGAGGGGGAGAGACATTGAGATAGAGAGAGAGAGGGAGGGAGAGGGGGAGATAGAAAAAGGAAGAGAGAGATAGAGAGAAGGAGGTTAGGAGAGAGAAAAGTCTCTGTGAAAGAGCTTTGACTCTCTCTCATCCATGGCGGATTTTCAACTTGAATCTCATTGTTCACATTATTCCCAATTTTCACATTCTTCTTAACCCCAACACAACACCCCCCCATTTATTTCTTTCTTTGATTGATTTTAGGGTCTCTTATTCTTGAACACCCCATCTGGGTAGATCCTGATAACAAGACTCTTTATTGAGCTTCTTCAAAACAGAGTAGAAATAACAATCTCAGGTATGATTTCTTTGTTAATTCCATCTTCTGGGTCATGTATTTTCTGGCTCTTAAAAGAAAATTATTATTGTCATTCGCGCATATTCGTATAGATTTTCTTTAGGATCGTTTCATTTTTTTGGCTCAAATCATTTCTGTTTTTCCTTTTAAAGTTATTTATTCATGTTCATTTGCATATATGCATTATTTATTTTATCTTTTCTCATGATTCCAGATTCTTTTTGGATTATTTCCAAAAACCCACTTTTAATTTTCTCTTTTTTTGCTTTTCTGGCCATTTTCTTTTCAATTATCCATCAAAAGATCAGAAATTGATAGTGGACACCCTTTTTCTTGTAGATAACGTTAATGGGTTGCCTTCATGTCTGAAACAAATTAATTTTGTAGATTGATTTTATTTACACTTTTCTTTGTTGCTTTTGTCTAAAAATGATCTCACTTTATATGTTCTTTATGTTTTTTGTTTGCTCTCAAGATATTGAAAACAAAAAATATCCAACAATTTGACAATTCGAATAATGGGAAATTGCTGTGCGGTCCCTAAAAGTTCATCTCAAAAGGAGAAGAAGGAGAGAAAGGATAAGAAGAAGAATAAACCTAACCCATTTTCAATTGATTATGGTGGTGCAAATGGATCTAGTAGCGGAAGCAGGCTTCGTGTGTTAAAGGAACCAACGGGCCATGATATCTCATTAAAATATGATCTGGGTCGTGAGCTCGGTAGAGGTGAATTTGGGGTAACATATTTGTGTACTGATAAGGATTCTGGGGAAAAATTCGCCTGCAAGTCAATATCTAAGAAGAAGCTCAGGACTTCTGTTGATATTGAGGATGTGAGGAGAGAGGTTGATATTATGAAACATATGCCTAATCATCCTAATATTGTTAGCTTGAAAGATACTTATGAGGATGAAAATGCAGTCCATATTGTAATGGAATTATGCGAAGGAGGAGAGCTGTTTGACCGGATTGTGGCGAGGGGTCACTACACAGAACGGGCTGCAGCAGGTGTGATGCGGACAATTATGGAAGTTGTTCAGGTATAATGTTTACCAGTTGATTTTTCTGTCTAGTAGGTTCCAGAAATTTAATTTTCATAATTGGGCATTAAATTCACAAACTCATCACTTCACTAGTTTACTGACTTTTGTTATTTCTAATCACTCATATGCTTGATATTTTAGTCTTAGATGTTCTTTTTATAGGTTTTCAGTCTTTCTTCTAGCGGTTGCATATTGATGTTATCTTTTGTAACTTATCATCCTTGTTATCTTACTCTTGTGTTTTTATAAGTCTGAGGGCACATTAGATTCTCTATTAACGGGCCTTATTTATCATTTTATGACTTCCTTCTTGACATTTCTTTATATGTGCAATTAACATGCACGTGGATGCTTGATTGTTAACCTTATAAATGATTTTCTAATTGGACATATATACATAGAAGATGTGGATACAGATATATATAGTGTATAGAATCACATCAGTATCCTTGAAGTGTCTGTGAAGTTCATTTGCAATTTTACTTTGAGCTAATTGCAAACTTTTTGCTAGGGTTTAAAATTTTTTTTTTATTTGTATGCATCTCTGAGTTTTGCTTGTTTATGTTTTTCAGGTTTTGTTCATTGTTCTTATATGCTTTTGTACATTATATATTCTGCTTGTTTTTGATTTAATCCTTTTAATGTGAAATCTTAGTATGTTTCTATTTCGATGCTTGCAGATGTGTCACAGGAACGGAGTGATGCATCGAGATCTCAAACCAGAAAATTTTCTATTTGCAAACAAGAAGGAAACGGCTCCCTTGAAGGCAATTGATTTCGGGCTGTCAGTTTTCTTTAAACCTGGTATTTTATTCTAGTAATTCATTTGATTCTTTTTCATCTTTGGAGTTATCATTCGCTATGCACAATTAGGAATGTTAGCATAATGGCTCAACTGTTCTTTGGTACTTTATTAGTCAATCAATAACTATATAGTATTTCATAAGGCTGTTTCGTGAAGAAATTGACTGGGTGTTTAACTCGGCTAACTTAATTAGTTTGATTCAATTTAAATAATATATCATCTTTTGTCAAAAAAATATAATCCGAATCAGATTTGGATATTGTATTTTCAATTATATTCTAACATCATCTTTTACCAAATTACATCTAATCCAAAACCAAATCGAAATCATATACATGTAATTATACAATCAATATCAAAATAAGCAATTATTATCAAATAATAATTACATATAATGTAATCAAACAAGCACCTAATATATGATTTAAATTATGGAGTAATTACATAGAATATATCAATTGATCATTAAACTAACCTAATTAAGTAATTAAAATAAAATATATCGTGATTAAAATAAGTTGAAACAAATTAATGATCATAAATTTACCCGTGTTGTGCACGGGACTTTTTTATTGCTAGTTGAAAGTATTCTAAAGTTGGCAATTCATCTGGCAGGTGAACGCTTTAATGAGATCGTGGGAAGTCCGTATTACATGGCTCCAGAGGTTCTGAAGCGCAATTATGGCCCAGAGGTTGACGTGTGGAGTGCCGGTGTAATCCTGTACATTCTGCTTTGTGGTGTTCCACCTTTCTGGGCAGGTGCAGTTCTCTATTTCGTGATCTTGAAATTTATATGGTACATAATGCCTTTTGAGTCCGAGTTGTGTAGTTTATGTATATAATCTTGTTTTGGTTTCCTGTTGCGAACATTGAAATGATGAAATGAAGTAGTGAGATATACCATAACAAATGAAGTTTCTGACAATACATAATATTTTGATCCAATCTAGTATGGCCCAAATGATTATATAATGGAAGAAATACTTTTTACTCGTTATTTGTGCTCATATTTTTTTCCTCTCTGAATATGATTTCAATGCATGCAGAAACTGAACAAGGAGTAGCCCAAGCAATCATCCGCTCCGTCATTGACTTTAAGAGAGATCCGTGGCCTAAAGTTTCCGACAATGCTAAGGATCTTGTAAAGAAAATGCTCAATCCAGATCCAACGCAGCGGCTTTCAGCTCAGGGTGTGCTAGGTGGGGTTTCTTGTTGCGCTATACTTGAATTAGCTGGGGCCATGGCAATTAAAATCTAGCTTGACTAATTAGGAGTTAAAGAAATTTACTTGTGAATATTTAGTAGACAATTAATATCATTGTTTATGTCTTTTGAGCGTAGATCACCCATGGTTGCAAAATGCAAAGAAAGCTCCAAATGTATCACTTGGGGAGGTTGTAAAATCAAGACTGAAACAATTTTCTGTGATGAACAAGCTCAAGAAAAGAGCTTTAAGGGTAATTGCTCACTAACTTTTATTAGAGCTTACAATTAATGTTTGTCAAGATAATGTTCTTGTGAACTATTAAATCTTATATCCCTCCAATTATTACTGTACTTCTTTGTGTGAGATGTGAACTTTGAAATGTGACGTTATAGGTTGTTGCTGAGCATTTATCAGGGGAAGAAGTGGCAGGAATCAAAGAAGCATTTGATATGATGGATACCAACAAGAGAAGCAAGATAAACCTTGAAGAACTTAGAATTGGTTTGCAAAAACTTGGTCATCATGTCCCTGATGCTGACCTTCAGATCCTAATGGAAGCGGTCAGTATCATGTGCTCTTTTCAACATTTTCTATTTCTTATGGTGCTTTTTATTCCATTAAATTCCAAATATAATGCTCTAGGGCCCGAGGCTGATTCTAATGACATTTTGTTGATACTGGGTTTTGCTTGAACTTCCATAGCTTAGAATTATATTGATTTATTAATTAAAGAAATAACTGAATTATAATTCCAATGCAAATAAAAACATACATTTTATTCTTTCCTAGTTTTTTCTTTTTTAAGATTCTGATAAAATGATACAGTCAAAGTTTATGTTCTGTAAAACATTAGGTTTACGCTTATTGGAAGTTGAGAATGTACTTGTATGTGTGGTGCCCTATTATCTGTTTTATTGGTAACTGAACAGTTCATTTGCACAGGCTGATGCCGACGGAGATGGAACATTGAACTATGGAGAGTTTGTTGCTGTTTCCGTTCATCTTAGAAAGATGGCCAATGATGAGCATCTACACAAAGCTTTTGCATTTTTTGATCAGAACAAGAGCGGTTACATAGAGATTGAAGAGCTGCGACATGCCTTGAGTGATGAAGTTGATGACAATAGCGAGGAAGTAATAAGTGCTATAATGCATGATGTTGACACAGATAAGGTCAGTGTTCCATAATGCAATGTGTTCAAAGTAGTTTGTAGTAGTATTATGCACTACTAATCATTCCGGGAGCAGTATCTTCTTAGCAATGTTAAATCCTGGGTTAGTTCTTATCTAATTCCTATCTAAGACTTCTTTTCCCCGTTTGTTGGCATATTTATAAAATTTTCTAAGGCCCATGGTTCCATTCATCACTATAATGTGTCAAATCTTTGGTGGACAAATTTTATTATAATCAACTACCCGTGGGATCTGAATACACCATTTTTTTGATTTTGAATTACATCCTCATATTTGCATTCTGAATTACGTGTGAAATTGTAATTGCATGCCAATCTATGCACATTGAGGTCATTCACCGTATCTTATTTCGCCACCTTCACCTTGCAACCTTATTTCTACAAAAGCCTTTCATCGACTAAATTGAGTTTTGGTAAGTGTTGAATGGTGTACCCCATCAGTTAAATTTTTTTTGTTTGATGTCAAGGTGGATGTATCCTTTAGCTGTCTTGTTGATCTCTTTTCTGTGTTACATCCACCTTGATATCTATATCTCAAATGGACTAGTTCTGCTTTATTTATTGCAATAAGAAGTACCCAATCATGTTTCCACGTCATTTTCGGTCTGTTTTGTTGTATATTTCAGTATCCATAATTTTGTATGGCATCTGCAGAACTTTACTGTAAACTATGTTTGATTTGAATGTAACGGATCCAAGTCCAGCAAACAGATGACGATAATATACAGTTAGATCTTGCTACTTTGTAAATGGGGAAAATTGTGAAACCAAAGTGGTTGGAGTTTCACAATAAACTTACTGCTTGTTTGAGCAAGGGCCCTGCTAAGGTTGTGTTATCTGCTATCTGAATTTTCTTCAGTATCCTTGCTTTAAGTCTCACTCGCTGCTGAAGTAATAATCTTTCCATCTGTATAGTATGATTACATCAACTTCAATTCATAGAAGTAGACTGGACTGTCTTAATTCTTAACACTATTTTTGAGTATCCATCAGCCACATCCATTCTGTGTGATCTCCTTGTCATTCCTGTGGAAACGGGTAGTAGCAAATTGAAGTGTTACGTAGAATATACTTTCATCGAGCCAATTTGTTATCAATGCAAATTTTTTTATGTTTAGTTAAATCTTTGTCTCTAATATTACCCTAATGGCATTCAGATGTTGAATCAGAACTTGTGTTTCCAGAGTTTTGAATGTGTAATTTTGTTGTGTTAATCAACAGGATGGGCGTATCAGTTATGAAGAATTTGCTGCAATGATGAAGGCAGGTACGGATTGGAGAAAGGCATCCAGGCAATATTCACGAGAAAGATACAACAGTATCAGCTTGAAGTTGATGAAAGATGGCTCGTTTCAGGTACCTAATGAGGGTAGATAAAACACCGGAAAGGTTTTTAAAAGAAAATAGAAAAAAGAGATGCAGAGTAAAATGAAAAATGAATATCACTTACATTTGTTTGTTGTTTATGAATTATTGTTGTTATCTATATATTGTTCCTCTTTTATAATGGAACTTGAGGATGTGTAAAGATCGGCCAGGAGGAGCTCAAATTATAATCAAATAGCTACGTGTAGGTATTGTTTGTTTAAACCTAGTACTAAAAGGGTGGCAGTTGCAGTTGGGATTGTGTTTGTGTAGAGGTCAAGTAGGTTCAGAAGGTAAACGTCATTGAAAATATTATAGTGCAACTATGTGCTCAGTCGATTTCTTAGCTACTTTTACATATTTTCTTGGGTTGAGTGTTGGGGTGGGGAGGTCCATAGTGACCTTTCATTTCTATACAATCTACAAGTGTTGACTCTGGGATATGTCGAAGACAGAGAATGAGATTCATCCCCAGAAGAAATGGTGAATTGGCAGTTGTAGTTGCAACTTGCACGACCATTTTCAAATGTAAATCCGCTGTGTGATTCGAAGAAACACTAGGATAGGGTGTTATATATATCGGTGGAATCATTGTCACAAGATTGATTCCAGATAAGTTATTTGGAATCAACTTATTTGACTTGTAACACATGAAACACTTGAAAGAAACACATGTTCCGGAGAGACGATTTGGAGCTTTCAACCTTATATAATTAAGTTTTTCTTTACTTCCAATTATGACATTTTCCTCGTGAATTTTATAAAATCTGATGTATACATTATGGGTTTTGGGGACAGGATAGACCTATATCATAACTTTTTTGATTTGTTGGATCAAGAAGATCATGAACTCCATGCTACATTAATCATTAGTCAATGAACCGGATGATGGATAAATTTTCCATGCTTCATTTGAATCATGAATAATGCTAAAGAATTAGAGCATGATTTCGTTTGAGTTACCTATTCACTACGCATGTACATGTAGCCTTGCTACTGTCTATTGTGTTCTATTTCATTCATCTTTTGATAAAAGTTTTTGACTAGTTTCCCCAGTCAAGCCAACCACAGGTTTGGCATTTTCCCCCTTCCCCTCCCTATGTTGACGAAGAATTAATGCTCATAATTGAGAATATTTCGAGGTACTCCGTCCTCAAATACGAGATGCAAAATTTGTGTGTGTGTGAGAGAGAGAGAGAGAAAGATAATGAACTTAGGCCAGTAAAAAGAAAAGAAAAAGTGTCCCATCGGTAGCTAACCTTTTATTGAGATGAAATATGAGAATTAGGCTGCAAACAAGTCGAGCCGAGTTGGACCGATAGCTTAAAAGAACGAAATTTGTTGTTCAAGATCGTCTTGTTTATAAACAAGTTAGAACAACAAGCCGAACACGAGTTTGTTCGCAAGTTTATTCAAGTCAATCTGAAAGTTTACTCAAGCCGATTTACGTTGATTCTGATTATGTTCATGAGCATTTTCTTATTAAAAAAATCTATTATATATTCAATAAATGCCAACTTTTTTTTTGGTTTCGAATGATTAAATATGATTAGACACTTTATTAATTAAAAAAAATATTTACTCCCTAATTGAATTATACTTCATATTTGTCATTAGTCATAATTATGGATAAAACATTTTCTTAATTAAAAAAATAGCAATTTTCTAAGTAATTAGATTATACTTCATATTTCTAGCTTATTAGTTATATATATATATATATTATTTTTTATTAATCAATTATTTGACTATATATATAACATATTATATTTTACATAATTTAATTTGGCATCATTCATTGTATTAGTATTTTGTATTTTTACAATAGTAGCGTTAAAACTTAAGTATTTAAATCAAATAAAAATTACAATTGAGAAAAAACATATTATGATATATTATTTATTTGCTAATGCATTATTTAAATCAATGGACTAACGGTGGCTCCAAATTAAATTATAAGTAATATTTTGTATTTTGTCTGATTAGTGATGGTTACATGGTTGATTGATACATAGATTACGTTTTAAATTGTAATATTTAAATGAGTCGCATCGAGTTTGAGTCGAACTCGAGCCGATTGTTCGGTTAGAATCATATAACTAATTGGATACAATTTGATGTTTAAAATTGACTCGTTTATTTTTACGAGTTGAGTCGAACGAGTTTTAAACGAGCAAGTTGAGTCGATTTCACCAAAAAACTAAATCATTTGCAACCCTACCAGTAATCGACTTGACTAATAAGTTATGTTTATTTTTTTATCATCCACTATAGGATATGTCACATGATACCTAATTTCAACAAATGTATATAATAAATAAAATGAAAATTCCGTTTAACAAAAATGGATAAAAAAGAAAGCATTAGCAAACTGTAAGGTTCAAACCGTCTGTTTGCCTTTTCTAATTTGAGATCAGTTGTAATTCAAATTCAATACTAGTCTTGTGTAATATATGCTGATGTCTGCAACAAAGTGTTTGAAGGACACTCGAATGTGTAGATCAAGGAGAATATTTGTCTCAATTTTTATTTTTAAGATGACTTTTGAGTGTCCAGCGTAAAATTAAAGAGAAAATGAGATTTAACAATTAAAGTAAGAAAAATAAAAATGAAAGGTACACTTGACATTGGGAGAACATGCAATTTTAGACATCGTGATGCTCTTTTGAGGACAGAGGGATTGATACTCTTTTGAGGACGGAGAGAGTACAAACTTTTTAATCGGGCACTTTCCAAACAGATTCTCTTACATCTATATATAAACGTTAATTTAGCTTTCTTATTAATTCATAAAGTATTATAAAATTTAATTTATAAATCACGATAATAATACTGATAGATTATTTGAAATTTAAATCATATCTACATCTAATAAATGTGTGAATATAGTGGGAGTGATACTCTTTTAAAGACGGAGGAGTACAAGATTTTTAATTTTTAATCAAGTACTTTACAAGCAGACATCTATATATAAACACTGATTTATCTTATTAGTTCATAAAGTATTATAAAATATTATTTATAAATCATGATAGTAATAATGACTTAAATTATTTGAAATTTAAATTATATCTATCTCTAATAAAGACGTAACTTAGAAGTATTTCTACCTTAAAAGTATTTCAACCTCTATTAGTGACGTATTATAATTATCCTCATTTCAAGCACAGTCATCAAATTAAAGCACAGTCATCAAATTATTTGATATATAGTTGAGATTGATTTAGTTAATATATGTCACATAATTAACACAAATTATAGAACATTTGTCTGCACACACCCCCCGCCATAGGCACGTGCGTAAAAATTTTGTTTTGTAGGCACCAATAGTAAATTCACATCGAATTTGATAATATCAAAAAATTTATATTACTAAATATAAAACTAGGACACTTGGATAAAAATTAAATAATTTATGGAGCAACAATTATTACAAATGAAACCTGACATTTTAATCTGTTATTATTTAAATGACATCATCTTGTAAACGACACGGTACCTTAAATTCTGATCAATATTAGAGGAGGATCTATATCTAGTATTCGACAGCTTTTACAATAAAAGAATTAGTTGGTTCCCAATAAAATTACAAACCGATGGTATTCATGCAAAATCAAAATGAAATATCGCCGAAATATTGGGCCTTACTACCACTATTCAACTAGGGTCAGTAGGCGATACAACTCTTCATTATCTCTGAAGCTTTCCTATGGAATGCATATATACCGAGACAGAAACAACTCTGAAGAAACAGATAAACCGAACGATTAGGTTGCTCAGTTTCTGATACAATGCAAAGACAGACAGGAAAAAGAACCCAGGTACTTACGTGGAGCCGAGGAAAAAGGCTAAGGAGAGTTGAAAATTAAATAGAAACACGGAAACAACTGCAGTTAGCAGCATTGCCACTGAAGTAGAATACACCTGCAAAATTTTGGTAAGCTGTTATCATAAGTTGCAGCTTTGAAGTGGACAAAAGTAGCATTATTACTTCACATTGCTTCTGTAAAGTTCACTTGTTCAAAAAAATTCATACATAAGCAAGCATATCCATAAATCATCGGTTCAAACTTTAACGGACAATAATTAAGTCTCAGTTGGGGGCAGCAGTGGATAACTCAGTTCTTAAGAACCATTCAAACCACACAATGTCAGTTGTACACACCAGTTCGCTTGCATCTGTCTTTTCTCCACCTTTGATATCACATTTAAATTCTGGATTAGTGATGTATGAAGGAAAATGATGGTGCAAATAAAATAGCCAACATAGGATCCAAAAGAACGATGCAATCTAAATCAGGATAAAGGCATTCTTGATGTATGACGTTAGGATGCCAAATACATTTCAAGAAAGCTATAATTTGCAGTACAAGTTAAATCTCCGTCATTATCCTAGTATAAAGAAATTACAGGATATCACGTTCAGCAAGTAACGAGATCGAAAATTAATAATAGCAACACTCCCTCGCTATAACATATATGAGACCAGGTAGACTTTTAAATTCAGTGTGACCATTTTCTAATTCGATATCTGATATATGTTTGTTTGATAAAGTGGAGTTGTGTTTGTTTGCAACAAAGTTTTGGAATTGAGGAGACACTTCTGCGAATTCAAAACCCACAAGCCATGGGTAGTTGGGTACAAGGGAGAAATCAAAAGGAACCTGACTAAAGACAGAAGTAAGAACCTATAAGCTACTTAGGGATCACCACGAAATCATCCAGCCGTTATTGCAGAAAGAAAAAAGGCACCTCTCCAACCCCCCACCCACAAGCTAGAAATTCATCTTCTATTGTGACTCATTCCTTCAGTAAAACGGTTCATTACTACGTTTCATTAGCAGTTCAGGCTAGCCAACTGGCCCAACCCTAGACGTTCCAGTTCAACTTTGTGCCATTTCTCCAATATTCCCATTCTGCTGCTAATTGAGGTATGGTTAATTTACATGTAATTGCAAAAAACTTCGCTTCAATTAAATTATTTACAAATATTTTGAAATTCTTATTATTTTTTATTTTAAGGGGAGGGGAGGGAGAATCGAACTGAGACCTATTACGTTCCTTTTTTAAAAATAATTTTTTATAAGTTTACTTCACACACCCCACCAAAATTTTTTTTATAAAGTTTACTCATACACCCCCACAACACTCACACACACCCAGTGCCTCCTAGAAGACTCATGAGAAGTGGAGAATACCATTTGGGCAAACCCTGCTGGTCTCTGAGTTCCTATTTGGCATTCAAAACCATCAATTAAGACCACTAAGCATTGAAGAGTATTTATATGAAATCTCCTTCAATTCATTTTAGGATCTATAAGGCACCCAACACACTTATCTAAGGCTAGTAATCAAATTAACTACATAACACAAGTGGAAGGAAAAGTATGATTCAGCATGTATTGATTAATAGAACCATGTATAAAAAAAGTCAAAAACATCATACTGTTACTGGATCTTACCTTCACAATGTTGTCAGCGTACTTCATTACCATTGATACAGCAATGCCACTGCAAAGTTCAGTTATATTGATAAGATATAAAATGTAAAACATAAATTTGAAAGATTAGAAGACCTGAATGCAGAAGATAGTCACTAAATGGACATACAAACATTAGCAGAGTTATTTACAAATAGATTCCAACATTACTTTCAACGATAAATTATACTAGAAGAGGGGGGCAAACAAGTTTTTTGCAGGTGAAATTTTATGCAAAATAGGATATAGACTGAAAATTTTGGTCCACAAAAGTTGGCAATATTTCACAATTGGTTAACAGATTTCATTCAGGAGGGAGAACTAAAGAGAGGTGCAAAGCTAATAAAAAATGTTCCGTTCAGAGAAGTGTATCCAACACATTCTACAGTCCATGTAATTGAAATTCTTTAAAATCAGGTACGAATCACTGCATAGAGTGAGTTGCTCTGGGGTAGCCAAAATCCAGAATCATGTAGCCACAAACAATAAGGGATACCTTAAGGTTGAACATGTCATAGGACTCCAAAAAGCCCTCATTGAACTATTTAAAGTTGACTACCATTTAATATTGAAAGGGCTTGTGTGCACAATCATTTACAATTTCTTATGGAACACATATCATCTTTATAATTGTTACCATACCCAGTAAACCGACAAGCATTTCCTGAAAGATGGCGAAAATTTTTCTAGAGTGCCAACACTAAAAACAAGACCAAATTACTCAAAAAAACTGAAAAATTCACGGACCAATAAGTATAATCCTTGCAAATGAATATTTGTGGAAGAAAATTAAGCTAGTGGTAAATGGTATAAGATCAAGAGACATAAATACCTTAGAGCATGGTTGAGAATCATGAGAACTGTGATTAATGAGTACCCATGGAAGAAACCTCTGCAAAGCAGAAGTAGATTTGTCCTTAGGTTACCAATCCATACATGAAATCAATTACATTTGAATAAGTTTAACTCAAAAGTAATCCACCAAGGGAAAAAAAAGACATTGGATCAGCTACATATGATGATGTCCAAGAAGATAATAATAATAATAATAATAATAAATCAGCTACATATAGTAACAGTAACAGTGATAGTAACTAATAATAGTTATAAATAACTGAAGAGTGAGACTTGTTTTATGCTTCCTAGGACAATATGTCTTTGCTGAACTTTCCAAGGCTCGAACACTACATGTCAGGATACATTCTTTAACAGTGAACCATCCACAGAGAAAAGGATGTACATGCATGCATACATACAACTACAATTACAAAAGGGATAGTGAGTGCTACATCCTTGATAGTGTCCCAAACTTATTTTAATTTTTTCACTAAATGAACCTCAATATTTACTACTAACTACAATCATGGAATTTTTATGGAGAATTTTGAGGTGCATAAGCCCGCTACGCTCACATTTATCGCTTGGCTCATTGAATGTGATGTAATTATGCAGAATATCTAACAAAAATTGCAAAGAGAGAACCAAACAGAGATCTCAAATTACTTGTTCATGACGGCATCAAAGTCTTGGACCAGTATCGCTACAGCATTGAAGATCATCCCAAAGACATATAACCAGAAGTTCTGCACATTTATGTTCCTGGAAGGTCGCTTTTTAATTATAGCCTGCAGGATGCAGAATCATATGTTATACATAGGCACAATAAAGGTGACATGTAGTCCAGTCAGTTTAAAATTTCTTAGAGTTGGCTCTCTTTGTGTAGTGTGAATAAATTTCCCATTATGGAAGCTTTTAAACAAATATCTACCAACTATAAACATGAGATCTTGATAAGAATAATTTGGCGAAGGAACTAACTCAAGGAAATACAGACACTATGTATTCAAGGAATTACCTCTGTGTAAACGCCAGCAAAACCACTCAAAAGTGCCATGACCTGCAAAACAGTTACCAATTATTGCATCAAAATGATGGTTGACCAACATGGAGACAAACTATTTATATTAATTTAACAAAGTAATCTATAAAATGTCAATAACTCACAATGGCCATAACCCAACCTTGTAAAGGAGTTTGAAGAACATGATCAGAACTGCACAAAAAATGTTGATCTGTAAAAATTGACCAATACATGAAAAAACAATTTAACAATACTAAAGGAGAAAACATGTTATACGGATCCTAAGGAAATGGCCAGCAGTCATGTACTTTAACTGTTGAATAAAAAGCTGTTGTTTCAAAAATAATAGACCCCAGATTGTAGGAAAGCGAAGTAACCCTTTAAGGAACCATTGAGCCCCTACAAGACTTCTCTTTAAATCAAAATGTGAGGGAAAATGTTCCTAGCTTCAGAAGTGTGGTTAAAGGAAGCAAGTAGATACTAGTGGAAGTCATAACAAGCACTAGGTAATTGTGAAAATTTTCACATAAGACAGCATATCAATTAAAGCTAATCCTCGTAATTGAAGGATCCAACGGCAGTATTACAGAATTCCTAGGTAGATTATGTACCAACTAGGATACCAAAAGCCATGTATCACATACAATATCGAATAAAATCAAACTAGGAAACAGCAGAAAGGATGCAATCAGAGAGACTTGTCATCATTCTTACGAGGGATTAAGTTGTGCTGTTGTGCAACCTGCGCACAATAAAATAAAAGCAGCCCACTGAATCTCGCTTAACCTGAAAGGATATAAAAGTCAAAACAAATGTTCAACAAATTTTCATCCAGTTCTTCTAAAAATTTCATCACTTGTAAAAATACAGCCTCAAAAAAGGTTTTAACTGTGATTGAAATAATAGAAAACTTCACAAGTCCAAGGGGCATGAAACGCAAGAAATTTGCAACATTTATACATGCTTTTACTGAGGTCATGATTTGTCCAACAAAAAGAAATGACACTATTCCTGTTCAAATGATTTTACAGTATCATGACATCACATTCTATAGCTAATACTGGATTAATAAGACAGCCAACATGTTAGATGGTTAATGTCTGGAGGGATTGTGCATGAAACAACTTTACTGAAAATGAAGTAAAGGCACTCATGGTGGAAAACTTACTTCTTTTTAAGAATTATTCGATATAACACACCAGTGCTGATAATATTCAGATTCTTTAGTATCTGATAGCCTGGAGCATCCACATACGCAAAGATGTAATACTGTCATATACAATCATGTATCAGAAAAAATATGACTGAACTAACCACATCTATGCTATGAAGATTGAAGAATAAAACCAACCTGGAGTAGATTCTTGACAAGGTAAAGTGCGGCAGGAATGGGGTACACGCTAACTTCATCAAATGTTGTACTCAACCTAGTAGAGATAGTTTAAAATGCAAGAGAGAAACGGATTGAAACATGTGCACATGGCAAGAGGCCATATAAAATTTTAAGCTTATCTAAAGGAACTAGGAGGTAATACGTAGTCAGCAATCCACAAACGGTATCCATGCAGTGAGAATTCCACCAGAATACAGCAGATGATTATTTGATCAATTCTTTTATATCAGGAATACGGAAAACTTGCTCCCAATAACAGAAAAGGAAAAACGGATTTCAAGAAAAATGACTGTTTGGAATTGATATAAACAGAGAGCACTGCCCTTTATAGCTACTTGATAATTTTGTTCAATACAACAGAATGTTGAAATTTCAGCAGGTGTGGCCGAATTTCTTGGATGTTATGAGGTACATGCCTCAGACAACTTGACAGCATTAAGGTGTAGCATTCACCATATAGCAGCGATACTAAAGAAGTTGGAAACATTCTTAGGCAGAAAGAACAGACCATGATGTTAAGCATTGAAGCAAGTTCGCGTAAATTCATGTCCATGCATCATACAAGTCATCACACAAACTACTTAAACATATTATAGTTTTTATTATTTCCAAGATAAAAGAGAGAACCAAGACTAAAAAAAATTGGACCTGGAAAGCTAACATGAAAAATGCTTGTTGGTCCTAATATACATGCATAACCCTGTACTTTATACAGAAAGTATGTACAAGACAGGCCTGCTGAGAAGTGAGAATATAATTGTACAGTTCATCAAACCATAACGTGTTAGCAAGTATAGTATCAGCACGGCTCCGTGTTTCTAATATTGGATTGCATGTGAACATCGGTTGTCAAACATAACACAAAGACATAAGCATGACTGCATAAGTAACTTCAATAGAACCTATGTTAAATGGACTCAGGTGTGTGAAATTGAGTGGTAATAGTGTCTAGGCAAAATAAGAATATGATTGTACAAAAAACCATAACATGTTATTCAAGTATAAGTATGTCCCCATGTTTCTAATAGCGGATGTCCCCGTGTTTCTAATAGCGGATTTCATGAGAATAATATCAGTTGTCAGAAACAAAATAAAGACATAAGCATGAGAAAGTTACATTAGTTATAACCTATGTTAAATAGACTCAGGCATGTGAAATAATGTGGTGATAGTATCTAGGTGTTGGACTTGTCTATTCCTAAAGTATTAGGATATGTGGTCACAGCAGGTGAATGCATATGATAAGTATTATTGTTAGCATTGCAGAGATATAGTGAAAGAATGTCCAACAAATGCTGTTGGATCCAATACAGCCATACACATAACCATCTCCATTCATATTGAAAAGGTAATTTTCCATCAACTGAACACAGCACGCAATATTATAATTAAAACTATATCCCAAACTAAAAGAAGCCTAAGGTTGTCTTTTCTACCCACCTTCCCCTCACCATCTTTTTCTCCTTTGTATGAATGGTTACTATCAGAACATTTGTTATATATTACTCTCCTAACTGATGTAATATCACTAACTCAAAATAATATTCATCTTATCATTGATTTCAGTTTGTGATAACTGTATTCAAATAAAATCCAATGCTACAATCACAATACTATCAGAAATAAACCACAAAATTTTAACATATGTTTTTGGCAAATTGGTTTAATTAAATCCACTAAATTTTAACATTTTTGTATTGTACGTTACTATTCAATTTCATAATAATATAGAGTCATAGTACGGGACAGTATTTCAGGGAAGGGGAAAAAATTGTTATATTTAAAAACACCTTCATTTCTCCAGAAATATTCATTTAAGTTACATCATTGTAGTTTGGCATTTCGGAAATGCGCGTTTACAAAGCATTTTTCTACAACTAAGACACGGGGAGGAAATAGAAAAAAAAAATTAAAGAGAGAGAAACCTGTTATCTTCAGTTACACCTTCATTTGCCCAAAGCCTACTTAAGGCTGCAAGTGATAGAGCACACTTTAAAGCCTCAACCTGATTCAAAAGCATCAAGATTGAATGTCAATAAGCATAATTGTAAGATAGTTATCAAAATAGCCTAGAGCATAATAAATGATATGTATGAACATAACAGCCAGCAAAAATTGGGCTATGAGAATAATTTTAATTCCTCACCAAGAAATTAGCAGTTGTGACACTGTAGTCATATTTTCCAGCTCTCTTCGACCAAACAATGAGTATAGCTTGTGAACTTGTAAGAACAGTCAATGCTAGAGTAACAATTGACCTATTATTTCATCAAGGGAAAATGGAAACATGAACATAACTACAGACAATAAATATATACCAAAAGAAGAAGAATAGGAAGGAAAAAAAAAGATGTGGATGCTTAATTTGATGCAAAAGATAGCTATCGACATTTATTTATCCCCTCCCCTCCAAAATTACTTTTAAAGGCCAATTTGACTCCTCATTTTCATATGCAAAGTCAATAGAGGACCATTTATCTTAGTCAGTACACTAAAATTTGTTAATTATCAAAAAAATAGTGCTATTTGAAACTTTTATTATCTCAGGATTTTAGGACAGATTAAATCAAATTTTTGTTTGAAAATGTGCAGAATGGACCTTCCAAAACCAAAATGTAAATCTAAATTTGGTACCATGGGAGTAATTACTTGGAAAATCATGTAAAAGTAAACTTACTTTCGCTTCCACTTTGACCTGTCACCACTAGTCAGAGGGGCTGCAAAGATTAATAGTTCCAAAATACAATCATTTGCAAATTGAATGTATAAAAAGGTTACAATTACACATATCTACTTCAAAATTCATAAGAAAACAAAAACATACCATCTAAAAGAGCCATCCCAGGTCTAAACCCTAGAACATCAGTAGTATAGTCAACTGTAACTCGGCCGAATTGACTCGATATCGTTGGTATCCGAATCCGATGATTATCTTCTACCCACAATCCAGTTCACTAAAGCTTTTCAACAACTCGTTCCAAAACTCGGCAATTACTCAGTTGCCCACAATGCCAAATCGGAAGAAGAAATAGAGAAGAATATCAAACAAAATTAACCAAAATCAGAGAATGATTATGAGATCTGAACCCATTTGTATCAACCCCAAATTGTAGAATCAATGAAATTGCTCCCTCTAATTTGCAATTCACGTATGAATAATCACAATCGCTATCTGCTTCTGCTCTTTATTTCCATGGAGGATTTGCTTAAGCTCTCCCGCCTGTTTCTGCTCGCCGATCTGTCTCGTCTCGTGGTTTATTTACACTGAAGGTCGAGTGACACAGTGAGAAACGAGAAGGAAATGACTTGCGGAGGAGTTGGGGGAGCAACTTCGTAACTTATGACTTCTAACGATTAAGTCATTATTGTTACCGGAAAAATAAAGAAAACAATTAAGTCATTATTCTAAAAAATAATAATTAAAATTGTTACTTCTAAAAATGAATTAAATTCTAACAGAAACAACGCTTATAATATTTTCTTTAATAAGAACAAAAAGACAATCTTTGAATTTTGATTTTTAACTTAAAAATAAAAAAGTAACTTTTTAACATGTTCACAATTATAACCCACGAAAATATTACATATTTTTACACAATAATAGTGCTCCAAAAATGTAACTAGTTTAGATATATATACATATTATTTTAATATTTTCATGTGTTTGTTATAATTGGAATCTGTAAATTCTTCTTTCAAACCACCTAATATTATGGTGTAATTTTAAATTAAAAGTAGTGGGAGTATATGTTAGTTATATACCCCGTAGGACTTAGGTATTTCTGGTTACGATTATTTATAATTACACACTTTCATTTATACAAATATAACAATTTAATGCATACTTTTGTATATGTTATATATAAAAGACTTAACTTTTTTTAAAGCATATATTCGAAATTACAATTTCTTAGTTAGGTCGCCTAATTAAATTGATGGCTTTAATATCAAATGGGGTTTTGGGGTGGAGATGCTCTATTTTAGCATCGGAAATGGGATACTAACTGTTGGATTCGGTAACGGATATTGCATGATTCAATCTTGAATCAGTTGCAAGATATTTTATGAGGAGCACTAAAATTGCACCAAATTTCAAAATCTTTTTAAACCAAAATTATACGAATTGGTACAACAATTCGAATGACACTGCACTAAATCTCATTAAGAGAAATAATATAATATATATATTTAAAGTATATTTCTTAGAAAATGATTTATAAACATATTATAATAAATAAATTTTATTGATATTAAAATCAATATAAAATAAATTAAGTAAAAATTGAAACCGCACCGAATCACTATCGATTCAACAATCATTAAAATCAAACCACACTGATTACGCCACCGGTTAAGTTAAAAACCTATTAGCTCGAAACAGTTTAGTCAATTTAGGTTCAATTACAGTATAAATTGTCACCCCTAATTGGAGACCGATGTTGATGATTTAAGAATGGAAAATGGAAAATATGTTGTAGTGTATTTTTAAAAATGAGTTGTAGTAATTTTTTTTGTATATTTTGCAATGTTTTTAAGAAAATCAATCTTATGGATGAATAGTGTATTAAAAAATATGAAGATGTGTAAAATTTCATAAATCTTTGTACTGGGAAGAATAATTTTTTTAATCACATAAAATTTTACTAAAGAAAATTTGTTAAAGTTATATCATTAAAAAAATTATGATAAACATCATAAAAGCATATGAAACTTTGCATACTTTATTATCTTTTAAGGTTGTTTTCATCTACATGCCTAGATTTTCCAAAAATATTGTAAAATATGGAGAAAGAAAATCATTACAACACAAAATTTAAAAATTAGAGAAAAAGAGAAATAGGTTGCAACCCTTAAAAATACATTATAGTTTCTTTTTTGTATTTTGTGATATATTTATAAAATTCAACTGTATGGATAAATAAAGCATTCAAAAACATAAAGATACACAAATTTTCATGATTTTTGGTGATGCATAAAGTAATTTTTATAACTATATAAAATTATTGTTAAATTTGCAACATTAAAAAATTATGATGTATTTCATATAAACTTATAAAACTTTGTGTACTATATTATATTTTTAAATTGTTTTCATCCATAAAATTATATTTTTCAAAAATATAATAAAATATAAGAAAAATTACTACGGTCCAAAATGAAAAAATGTCGTAATCCATATATATATATATATATATATCATGGGTTGATTGGTGTTAGAAAATAATATTAGCTCTCCACATCTCTATAATTTTTTCATATTATTATTAAAAAAGAAAAATTACAAGAACTGAACAATCGAAGATGAGAAGGGATTTTGTCGAAGAGAAACATTTAAAAGTGTTTGAATGCATTTACTCCAGCATATTGGTGTCTATATATATCTAAAGCATCGGAAACTTAGAAATTCATGTCATGTTTACCTTTTCTTATTAAATGCTTAAAAGTAATTTAAATATTTTATTTTCATTTCTTATAAAACAAATAAAAATTCAATATTAAAAAAATATATATACTTCTACGTCGCTAGTATTATTCACATAATTAAAATACTTTTTTTTAATTTTATACATAAAATAAATTACATTAAAAATCTTATTATATATAATATAGAAATACTGACATAATAAAAATATATTAATATAGTACTACTTTACAAATTATGTTAAGAAAATAATAAGTTTGTTAAGTAATTTTTAAAATCTTAATTTTTTTTTGTTACTCAACATTTATTAAATTATATCACCATTAATAAATATGTGGTATTTAAAATTTATTATTTTATATAACAAAAAAATATAGACTTATTGTTAATGAAAACAGTATCTCTTTATCGCAACTTTATTTTTACTATTTCGTATTACTAAGAATGCAAGATTTAAGAAAAGTGGGTATCTTTATTTTATTTTTGCTAAATTAAAAATTTATGAGTATTTTGTTTTTGACCTTTTTAATGGAAACTATATTTTATATTTTGAAAATAAAGAAACTTGATAAACCCTCAAATTCTTTCATATTTTATCTTTTGATATAGTTAAAATTATGTTAAATAAATTATATTAAAGGTTATACTTCTATGTCACTAATATTATTCACATAATTAAAGTGTGTGTTTTTTTTCAGTTTTATTTTGGTTATATATAGTATAAATGACCTAAATTACATTAAAAAAATCTTATTATATATATTATACAAGTATTGACATAATACAAATTTCTTAATATAATAATAAATTACTTTACAAATTGTGTTAAGAAAATAATAAGTTTGTTTAAGTAATTTTTTAAATTTTAATCATTTTTTTATTGCTCAACATTTATTTTTAAATAACAAGAGAGTACTCATAACCACTTGAATTAATTCACAATCTCTTCAAATATTCTCTTATAATCATTTAAATTAATTCACAACCTCTCCAAAAGTATTGGTGTGAGTGTATGAGAGAGAAAGATTATTTACAAACCATGATTTTGTTACATGTACCAACAATAACTTTGAATATTAGTTGTAGATTTCTTTCAAATATACCCAAAGATTGGAAAAAGGGGAAAGGAGAAATGGAAGCAACTAATTCTACAAACATGTATTATTTCCCCCTTGTTTTTTGAATTGTACTATGTTACCGGAATACTGACTAGTAATTTTAAAATTCTATTAACTATTAACTAATAACTACTAATATATTTTTCAAATGAGTTTTTAGCAACCCCAATAATTGAAAATCAATTATTTTGACTTTAAAAAGTAAAAAATAAAATAAAATTTAAATTTTGTATTCAAATCGGGAATATGTCAGCCAACTAATCTGACAGAAAAGCCAGCCAGTCGGTAGTGCAGTACTCTATTTGGTGCCCAAACTCCAAATTTCTAAATAATACTGTTACAAAATTGGATGTATTACTACCGACGAATATGATATCTTAGGTGCAGTTTGTACACTTTTTAAAAACCATATGTCGAGGCAGTTTTTAATATATCATAATAATTTTTAAAACATTATAGTTGTACTTATTATAGTTGGTTCATTTATTTATATTTATTTTTGTTGTAAAATTAGAGTAATCAACTTATATTTTATTAATATATTATAAAATTTATTTTGGGACAAAATTATTTTATACTTAAGTCATTATTTTTAAAACGAAAAGAGTTAAAACCGAATGATAATGACTGAGACATAAAAAAAAAAAATGTAAGTTTCGTATGTTAACTAACAAACAGAAAAATTTAAAATTTTGGATACAACAAACTAACTATACATTTAAAATTTTGTGAATCACATATTTAGATATATACTTTAACTTTGAAGCAAAATGAGTACATGGTAACGAGGAAAATGTAGATCATCGGTCACATTCTTAGGTAGATACTAGAGAGTGATGCTAGCTGCTCGTGTCTACACTTTTTCATGTTTAATACTCTATTCTAAAATTACAAATATATTTTAATTCATATAAAATAGATTTACAAAATTTTATAATTATATACTGAAGAAAAAAAATTTACTTTTAAAATTTTTTGAAATAAAATATCATAATTTATATTCTAATATTTATATATATTTATATCAAAAATAAATTATTACATTTATAAATAATACTATATTTTTTTCTCTAATTTTAAAACGAATGAATTATTAGAATTCATTTGCTGATTTTACACATGTATTAGATTGCAGTAGCACAGAAAGTACCGTAATACATTCGTGTTCGAGTAGTACACAAATATTATAACACAGTTTTATACATTTGAATAAAAACTTCTAAAACGACACTAAAATTATAGGGAATACTATTGTATCTATCAGGTCATTAAAATATTTAAGTACCAACATTGTTTCTGTTAAATACTAAAACTAGATATAAATTTTGATTTTCTGAATCTAAAATAAGTTAAATTGATATTAATTTAAAATTTAATATATTATTATTTAATTTAAAAAGATCAAATCGTATTCATTTTCATCATATTGTGGTATTAGGTAAATAACGAGAGTTCAAAGTTTGAAAAGCATCTAAACGTTCGTGGAACAATAAACATGTAAAAGCTCACAAGTGCATACGACAATATTGTCCTTTAATTTTTAACTATTCCCCTTTGTATATTAATCACTAACACTGACTTTGGCATTTCTATGTGGACTTTATGCAAGTATATAATTAAATTTGTTTATAGATTTTATCTCCAAGTTGTGTGTACCTACTCATGTGTGATATTCAAACGGTCACAAATAGATAGAGTGAACCACAATTAAGTTTGAAAAGAGACTACTATTATACCATATCGGAACTTGTAGAAATTCACCAACTAAAAAATGGCCACAATTTGAAATAACATACCAACTTGTTTACTCTAAAATTTGGGGAATTAAGTAAACTAGAGGACCTTAATTAGACCATTTTGCTCAAGTATCATTAATGTTTTTATTTACAAAAAAACTAGGTAAATGAAGACTCTATATATTATCGACCTCTTTAAAGAGTTACAATAATATATACAGATAATTCACCAAAAAAAACGACTAATAAGATTTAAACTTTTAACATAATAAAAATATTTGTTAAATTTTATTAGCTCAACCAAGTATCATTAGTTTTAGTGATTTTCTTCTTGTCTTTAACATGGAGTTTAATGAGGTTTAGTTATGGGCATACTTCTTTGGGCCATCCTTTTTTCAGTCATTTCCTTTGATGTAACCTTATTTTCAGTAACACAAAATTTTTTTTCCATTGATTAGAACTATTGAGTTTAATATGTATTATTTAAGATTTTTATGAATTTTTTTTGTATTAAATACGATCATTATTTTATATTGTTGTGTACAATATCATTAAGTTTATAATTATAAAATAGGAGTTATTTAATAAGTTATTATTTCATTTCATTATATTTTTATTATATTCTCAATTTTCTAATTTATTGTAATGATTTAAAATAATAACCATCGCATAATACTAAATATAATTTATTTAATAATATTATTAATTAATTTATCAATTCTAAATTTATAATTTTATTTTATTCTTTTTTGTATCGTAATTTTTTTTGTTATTGTTATTATAAGTTATTGTAGAAATTATTTTTTATTATTTAATTATTAATTATCTTGTTTGTTTTTTATTCTTTTATTCTTTTTTGCTATGATGTTTTAATTTTGAGAGAAATATATGATTTTTTTAATGTTATATGATTATAAAAATAATTGCTGGTTAATTTTTCATTGCGACAATGAGAAATTTTCTCAATTACAATAGTTAGAGATGAGATATGATTTTGAAAAAAAAAATTATAATTAAAGGCGACACGCATCATATAGTAATAAATTTTAAGAGGAACGAGATTTCAGTATGGTATTAAAACACTAAAAATTTTAAACTTGTTAGTACCAAATTAAGAACAATTCCATTTATTACCCTACGACTTCCCCCTCGTTTCAAATTCTTGAGAAATTGAAATGTGATATATATTTATTCCAAATGGTATTTGTTAGAGATGCTGTTTTTAAATATATGTTACAATTCTCACTTCGCTGATAACTCTATTAAGTAATAAAAAATGTAATATGTAGTTTAAATTTTCAAAAATGTTAAACGGCGTTCAAAATGTCAAAATAGCATAAGGATCGACCATCTATTAGGCTCAAGGGATAAAGTGTTACTCTCTCGTCCATTTTAAAAAAAACAGTAAGTTATATTTTTAATATACGACGAATATTAAGATTAAAATTTGGATCAAAAATTAAATATTTAAATAATAAATATTTTTTATAAAATTTGTTATAAATATTCGACAAATATCTCAAAATGAGGTCTTACTTTATACTACAAACTCTAGTCTTTTGTTTACTCATAACTTCGTGAAAACTATTTCGATGGAAAGAGGGGATAAACCACCCCTATGTGACCTCAAAATTTATTGGGACGTTGTTAAAAGAAAGTTCAACAAGAAAATATATTATATCAAGAAAAAAACTTATAATTATTAATTATAATATATCTTCTTTTTCTTCTTTTCTTGTTATAAGTTTCTTTTCTTCTTAATTTTTTTGGGACGTTGTTGAACTTTCTTTTAACAACACAAGAAGCTAGTAAGTTTCACACAGTAAGTTTCTTTTATCAAGAAAAAAAGATGAAGAAGATATATTAATTATAATGACAAATCTAAAAAGTAAAGAATCATAACAAAAAGAAATGCAAATATAAATTCTTTTTGTGAAGCGAATCTCATTTTTAAATATAATTATTTTTATGAAACAAATAGAGTATAATATAAGTTTATTCATATAACCAATGATTAATTTGTTACTAGCATCTTGTGTTGTCATAAATTTCAAGCAAAAACCTTCTACTTCAAGCAAAATGGTTTTCTTAAGTGTTAGCCCTTTGCTTCCATTTGAGACTACTTTTAAATGATAAAGAGTCTGTCTGTCTTTATATATATAAATATATATATATACATATATATATATATATATATATAGAGAGAGAGAGAGAGAGAGAGAGAGATACCAGAATGCATGGAAGCAATAAATATAGCATGAAAACTTGGTCTTTGGAAATATCACAAAATGGACGTGAGAAGCCCAAGAGAATCACAAGGGGAGAGTACGATATACACTACGAGCACATTATTAATTGAATAAGTCAGCCATGGAGGAATGAGGTTTGTCAGTTTTGATATTAATAACTGGAGTTATGAAATTCCCTATCTATATGTACAAATAAATTTATAAAAAAAATTTACAAATTAATTTGAATTTGACACATAAATAATTTTAATATTCTTTCTCTCTCTCTTTTTTTTTTTAATATATAAGACTCATTTATTCTTTTATTTTTATGTATTTTTGTGAATTTTTATTGCGATTTAGTTTGTATATAGATCCATCGTGTGAAGTTTGTTCTATCGGCAAAAACATTCAGCTTTTGTTTAGTATATACTCCATATATGACTTCTTCTTTTTTTATCAATTTCAATTCAGAATCTTGCAAAATCTTACTTATCTTGATTTAGATTTATCAAAGCTATCTAAAAACTTATGAGTACATAGACCTAAAGCAAGATAAATAACAATATGGTGATCAAAATATGTATTATAAAATAGTAAGGAGAATATTTGACGTGTAAATGAAATTTAATCAAAATTAAGTAAGATTAATCGGAGAGAAGTTATTCAAAAGTAAACGGTAAACGTTAAAAGATGATTGTTTAATGTTTAAACATAAGATTGATTAAATTATTATTCAAAACAATTAAACGTGCATGCTCAAACACTTTCTTTTGAAACATTGAAAGTGAAAATAGAAAATAATATATATAGTGATTAAAATATGCGTTACTTATAAAAGTCGTTTGGCGGCCTTAATAGCATCCAACATCTGGGTGAAACTTAATTGGGCAAAGCTAAAGGTGGAATGCACAAATAAATTTTTATTATTTTTTCTTCTGTCTACGAATAAGTGTGATTTTTAAGAGAATAGGGAAGTTTGTCGATAAATATGTGTCATTTCATTATTCTCAAAAATCAATTAAGATTTAAGTGAGAAAATAAAATAAAATAAAATTAAAAATAGTTAAATATTTTATTCATATTAATTCTTATTTAAAATATTTTTTATTATTAATTTTTAAAAATTTGAATAAAATATTTAATATATATAAAAATTAAATTCATCTAAATAACGTGTAAGAAATCAAACGATAATTATTATAAATCGAACGGAATAACAACTACATTTATTTGTAGATGAATGGATTATTAAACAATTGAAAGGAGCCAACGGATTGAACGGCACGGACCACTTAGTAAGCTGTTACTACTCACTAGTCTACTGGTTGAATTAAAGAAAATGATAGAAAAGTTTGCACCAAGGAAGCAAGGTGGTGGAGTAATTGAGGAAGTGAAACAAAACATCTCGTATTGTGTGATCATAATAATCTCTCTCTCTCTCTCTCTCTCTCTCGCTCTCTCTCTCTCTCTCTCTGAGTTTGGCTCCTCCTCCTCCTTCTCTAGTTATTACTTTCACGAAGTATCAATGTCTTTTTTTTTTTGTTACAATCAATGTCCTCTTTACTATATGTGCCACTACTTTTACTACTTCACTTGCCACTTTTTACTTTCATTTTACCCTAAATTGACCAAGTCATAGGGGAGTCCTACTCCAATGTCTTTTTAAATGGAAGTTGTTATTAAAGTAAGAATGTTAAAGAGGAGTAACACTAAAAAAACAAAAAAGTTTAACGTGGATATGCAATTATACAATGACGAAAAATAATAAAAACAAAAAAAAATTATATATTTTATGAAAGAGCTAATTGCAAAAGTATACGCCAAAGTATAACTTGTGTTGCAAAAGTAACCTTAGTGTATGAAAATTTATGATCTTCACCCTCATATACCAATTAATAATTGATACACACAATTATCAATGTTCTTGGAAAAAATAGTTGTCGAAAAAATTCAAACTCTCCGATCAAATGTACTTTTTATAATATTTATTAGTTTTATACATGCTGACCGCATTTCTAAATATAAAAAAAGAAAAAGATATATATTTTCCCCTTTTCTCATTCAAAAATAAAAATATATGTATCCGAGAAAGATACTTTGTACTTTGATTGAAAATATATATTTGTTTATTTTTTATTTCAAAATACAGACGACATATATAAAACTAATTAACATGTATAAAAAGATTCTATCGTCAGAGAATTTGAATTTTCTAACAATTACTTTTTCAAGAATATTGATAAGGGTGTGTATCAATTATTAAATAGTACATAAGGGTAGAAATTATAAATTTTTATATATTAGGGTCGGTTTTGTAATATAGGTTATACTTTGGAGAATACTTTTACGGGTTTACTCTTGATGAAAAGTTATGCTCCCTCTTTTTCGTTTAACTTTTATACGTATTCTTAGTTAAAATTTAATAAATATTAGATAAAAAAATTAATATGATATAAAAATTAAAATTATATAAAATATTTAATATATAAAAAAATTAACTTAATCCTATACGTAAAAAAATTAAACGTGTTATATTTAATAAAGAGGAGGCAATATATATCATTGATAGAAGATGAGATGGAGAAAATGTGGTTATTTTTATATGATTGTTTTGTTATATTCAAATGGCGAGTCCACCTTTATTATACATGTGATAAAAATATTTATAGAAAGAAAATGAAATTTATATTTGAAACTAACAAAAAATTATATGAAAATAACAATTACATAAATTAAAATGATTTGAACATACTTTATAAATACATTTAGTTGGATGATAGATTATTACACATGATAAGAAAAACATTTTATATGGATAAATTTTCTTTTCTTTCATTTACGGTGACATCATTCGATAAAGTTGAAACATAGTTCGAACTACAGGAGTAAATTATTGCTATTAAAAAACATCTTCAGGTAGCCAAGTTAATATGTAGTCAACTCGATCACTAAGTTATAAGTTTAAATTAAAATATATTTTTAACTCTTGTAAAAAAATTGGTTGAATCGATTTAAAATATTGAGTTTGATGTAATTTTTACCAAATCGATTTTGAAAAATATTGTGAATAAAAAAATTATGTAATTTATAATTATGACATTCATCTATAATTATAAAATTTTAATATTATACAAGTACACGATATTATTATTAAATTTTAATATATCAAGAAAATAATAAATTTCTTAAGTAATTCTTTGACAATTTTTTATGATTTTTTATTATTTAATTTTTACTAAATTGTTTCAAAATTATTAAAATATAATAAAAATTAGCTATCCATAATGTGCAGAAAAGTATAAGCTAGTTAGTAGTTATATTCTAGTCTCTCAAATTTCTAAAATCTTCACATCAGAAGTAGTATAACTATCAAGGGGTTAGAACCTTTAAGGTAGTGGACAAAATTTTTTAAATTTAAAAATGAATCTTAAGTTAACGTTAACACCTCATTTTAGAACATTATTTGAAAATAACAAATTTTTAATATTTCGAATAAAAAGCAACAACCTAACAAGTTATATACTACTATATTTTATGTTGTAAATGAAAAGTGCACCATAACAAGAAGTTTAAATTAAAATTTATATTAACACAATATATAATTTTATTATAACCAAAATGAAAATAGTTAAGGGAACACTATTTCTACTCATGTTATTTACTACGCATAATATTATATGTAAATTTCATATTTTGTAAATAATACATGTATTATGTACTACTTCCTTTTCTCAATTTTAAAATATATGATATTTGACTTTTTATACGTACTTTTAAATAAAATTTAATATACGTTATATATTTTATTTTTTTAAAATCAAAATCAAAAACTAAAAATATTTTAAATAAAGATTAATATGATATAAAAATTAAAATTTTATAAAATATTTAATATATATTAAATTTCACCTAAAATTACGTGAAAAAATATCAAAAGTTATGCATTTTAAAATGAATATAGTAAAAAATTAATACAAATATGAAACCACAAATAAATATATAAAAACATCAATTCCCTATTTAAATGTTACATTCAAATTAACTTTTATTTTAGTTACAAACGTGACATATTTAAATTTGAGCAAAATCTAATGATACAAAGATTAGTAAGAAGAATTGAAGCAGCCTTTTGTATTCACAAGATATATGACAAACAACCCGAATTTCCATGTGGAACAAAGGTTTCACATTTTCATGGAATTAAATCCCACCAAAACAAACATTTTATGAAAAAAGCTTTTCCCATTTCAAAATCCCCTGCCACCCACTCCACCCCACCCCCACGCCACCTCCCACCTTCTTTTATCCTTCCGAGGTTAAATTGCACGCCATTAACATTTTTCTACACACACACACATATGCATGTATGTGTATGTATTCACTATCCGTTGAATTCAAATATTACCTACAAGAAGAAAACAAGTTACAGCCCAAAAAGCAAGCTACAAAAGATGTCAACAAAAACCAATTGGTACCCAACTCCACCACCACCACTGAGTCCCAAAATCCTCAACCTACCCACCAGAAAATCTCACCGGAAAAAACCCAAAAGCGCCGCCGCCGCCACAAAGCCACCCAGAACAAGGTACAAGGGGAAGCTGGAGACTCTGTTTGATGAAGAAAGGGAGTTTTCAAGAACTTTTCCGGCCATCGTGTTGTTGAATTCCAACGAGAGGAGATCATCATGGGATGGTGAGGGAGGAGATAATGGTGTATTTGCGGCGGAAAAGTGGAGGTTTCAAGTTGAAATTTTGAGGGCAGAGTGTAAATTCTTGAGGATGGAGAGAGAGTTTGCATTGAAAAAATTGGAGAGAAATAGACTTCAGATGGAAAGGACTCTGCGCTCAGCTGTTCATACTCTGGTTTCTGTTAGTCGTAATTCTTTACTCTGTTTTTAAATACTTTATAAATATTCAAAATCTCTTATTATAATTTCTACTTATGTTTTGATGATCATTTTGAGAACTCATTTGAGTCTATATTTAATTAACACTAACATGTTTTGAAGCGGATAAAATTCAAATCATAATCATCTCTTTTTCTTTATTGGTAATTCCTCTGTTTTCCCCTGTTTTTCTATTTTGTTTTTTTCCTGAGGTTGAAGGTCAAAGATTTAGATAGTTTTCCTTTCCTTTTGTGATTCTGCTTTTTAGAGTAAAAAAGCTGGAATGTGTTTGATTATTTCGTCTGAGTTTTACACTTGATTGAAGGGGAAAAAAAAGGGGGCTGAAAAGTAGAAGAGAAAAAGTAAAGTATAATGCATCACGAGTTCTCTGTTTGGTTTGGGAAAAAGTGAGGGGAAGAAAAGGACATATGAACAAATCCAAATTCTAAAATTTCATAATAAAATTTGTTTCTTTCTGTTCAAAATCATTGACCAATACTTACTATAGTATTCTTATAATTATAGTATTTTCTTATAATTTCCATAAATTTGTTAATTCTGTTTTAAAAATTGCTATTATTATTTCAGTATCAATAATATGTTAATTTATCCGCAGGGAAGAAAGAAAATTAATGAAGGGAAGAATGTGGGAGTGGTGTTGCAGGAAGAAATTGAAGACTTAGCAGAAAAACTAGTTGTGATACAGAAAAGCTATGGAGTTAGAGATATTGAGGTTCAAAACTGCAGCAATTTCGACAAGAAAGCTTGTATTTTGCACAGGCGATTGAAAAAGCTTGGAGGGTTATCAGAAGTTAAATGCACAAAACAGATTCCAGAAATGCCCGAATCGAACTTGTCCATTAACACAAGCCATGAGCATGACAAAGAGGGCTTTGTTTTGGATCACAAAAGCAGTCAAAAATCAACTGATGTAAGTGTAACAAATTTCTTGTTCACGTTTTCATGAAGTGTATATATTATGCTTACATGTAGCAGTAGTATAGTTCAGTTGTAGTATTATATCAGATCTAAGTTCCATGGAATTGGAACTAGATACGTTTAAAAATCTGACTCGGGTATGGCTCAATTTTGCTACATTTTCACACTAAAAAGAATCCACACTCACACCCTTGTTCCCAAGTTGAGTGTAAGACATGGGCATGTTGGGGCAAAATAAAAAGTCCATGTAACATAGTATCGATGAAAATAAACAAAAACGGATTGATCATTCGTATTCATTTTTAAGTTTTCATAACTTCTTGATGATTACTGTTAAATGTTTAATGACAATATGCAGGTGGAGGTATTGAGAATGAAAATGGAAGGACTATCAAAGGGGATGTTGGACAGAATGGAGGAAGAATATGGTTCAATGTTTTCGACTACTGGCAACAGTTCAGTTGCTAGTTCTGCTTCAAATTCCAAACGAATGGAGCATTCAGATTCATCGTCGATCTCTACCCGACAACCGTATCAGGCAATGTTCCAAAGTCTTCTCCTTTTGTCCATGAATATTTTCTATTTCAAATTCAAAGATTAATAAACTAATTATATGTCAGTTGTGTTAAACTTTGATTATAAGTATAAAATCTACTGGCAATATTAAATATAAAGGGTTGGCCTTGGTTGCGGTGGAGTTCAGAATCTGTTTTTTTAAGTAAATGGAAGTACATTCCTGGACCACCATTGTTTATCACTTTATCTGCAGGTCCATTCACCTTATTTTGTTTTTCTTTTTTCTTTTTTTTATGTGTGTTCTCTTTGGGAGAGTTCACCATATGAGCTTCAAACAGGGGGGGTCTAAGACTTGGACAAGTCAATGAATACCAAAAATTTACTGAAACATTAGCCTTGAGAGTTATATATAATGTTCACAGCATCGTGTCAAGATAAAAAATAAGCAAATTTAAAATTTTATATCGTAGTATAACGTTCTTATAATCCATCCAAGTGATATTTCAAGTTGGCATTGTTTACTTCGTTATTATTTCAGTCCTCATATTTCCAAAAAAAATGATCAACAGGCATTATTGAGTTACTGCCTTTATTGTATACGCTTAGTGTTTCTTGAAAATTTCCTACTTTTGCTAATATGTTCAGTGTCACATAACATTTTATGATGGTTGCAACTGACATTCATGTAGCATAGTAGACATGCCAGTATTCATGTAAACAAGTTTGAAAAGAATTTGGTAGCTTCGCTGATTATACGCTCCTATAGGATAAGGAGTAAAGCAAAAATAAATTTATGATAGAATAAATCAGACTATCAGTCAAATCGTTTGTGTTCATTCCTCTTTATAGGAAATTTGTAAAATATATCGTTTACAGTTTATTTATTATATGAACAAATCAACAATACATGCAATTACCATTATAAAACCCAAGTTAAATTGTTTATTTGCGCAGGAAACAGTGTCACACGAGGAGTATAAATGCTCAGGACGCTGCAAGGCTGTGGTGAGGAGGATAGTCGAACAGGTGAGAACTGAGACAGAACAATGGTCTCAAATGCAAGATATGCTGGGGAAAGTGAGGGAGGAGATGGAAGAACTTCAGACTTCTCGCGATTTCTGGGAAGGGCGAGCGCTCGGTTCTGATAACGAAATCATGTCCCTACAGTCCTCTGTAAGTTCATATCCTATCCTACGCAAACATTCGAAAATTTAAAAAACTTAGAGGTTTCTTCCTCTATTCCTAGCTGAAGGTGAACATATTATTCCTTCAGCTGGAAAGCATAGTGCAGAAGTTCAATTTTTTTTCTTCGAATTATGGATTATAGGCTTTGAAGTTATTCGTAGTTGTTAACATTTCGTGTTCTATACCAGGTGCAAGAATGGAGGGAAAAAGCTGTCAAATCCGAAACCAAGGTTAATGAGCTACAAGCAGAAGTATGTGCAATCAGGGATGAGCTTGAAAAGTTGAAGGTAGATCCGAAAAGGGTATCCGTGACACCCGAAGATCTGGCCTCAAGTCCCCTATTCAAACAACTTGAGAAGGAGAAGCACATTCTTGTTTGCCACGAAAAAGAAACTCATTCTAGTACATCCACTAAGCAGGACAGGCCTGTTGTTGAGAAGTTGAGGTTCGAGCATGATAAGGAGGTAATAACACATAAAGATTTGCCACCACTTTCGTTAGGCAGACAACTTGAGAAGGAGAAGCGAATGTACTTTTGTCGAGTCAAGGAAAATCATCGCATTGTTAATGAGAAAGGCAGTAAACAAGAGGATTGTAGTGATGGAATAAGAAAATCACACAAGTGCAGCAGCAGATTTGTGGCTCATAGTCGGCGATCAGCATTGCGAGATATTGGGAATTCATCATCATTGTCATTGATGAAGCAGAACAGCAATGCAATATACCCTGTGCATTGCCAAGAGCCTTTAAAGACTGAGGAGAACTTCTAGCTACAATGGTCATTATACAGAAAGAGGAGATGTTGCAAAACGAGTTGTTTGTCAACAATAAAAGAAGGAAAGTTGGTCGAAGAAAAACTTAAAAATTTCTACAAACATGTGGGGAGTGTAGAATGAGAAACGTCAACACTTTCTTTCCTTTTGAGAGAACAATGATGTTGTAATCTAGAGTTTTATCTAAGTTTTGATACCAAAGCTTTCTCCTAGTACATTACATAACTGTTCTTCAAAGTTATGAAAAATAAATAAATAAATTACTTATGAAATAATATTTTTCTTAAATTTATTTCTCAAAATTACATTTGTTTGTGCTGTTCACATGGGATATCTTTTGACTAGCCGGCCTAGGGGATTGATGCAACCGTTATTGAGAAATAAATATATCCTTGTATATAAATATTAGAACACAAAAGGATCTATATTTAAGATTGTTTGTGTTAGAATTGTGAAATTCCATAAATTAAATCGAAAGGTGAATGTTTGTTGAATCTTTAATATTACAAAGGTTCTACATTTTTGAAATCTTTATTATTATTATTTTTTGAATGGTAACAGAATCTTTATGTCTACATCTATTAATCGTTGCACATATCAAAATTAAATCAATTTATATCAATATTAAATCAATTTATATCAATATTAAATTAAATTTTAAGAATTCACAAATGCATTAGAAAAATGAAACATAACTCTTTCTTGAGACGAGGACAATGAGTGACAGAGGGGTGTATATTTTTGAACATTCTAGAGTAGAAAGTAACAATTCTAAAAACTGATATTACTTTTTTTTTTCTTCTTTTTTTGGGTTGGAGTGGGAGGGGGCCCAATTAAAGTCGGTTGGGTTGGAGTGGGAGGGGGCCCAATTAAAGTCGGTCATTCCTTAAGTAGGGCCGTAAATCGAGCCAAATTACTTGAGGTTCAGTTTATAGTTGACTTGAAAATATATTACCGAGATTCATATTCGATAAATAAAAATGATACTAAGGTGCGAATTTGAGTTTGTAAAAATGCCGAATTTGAGCAGGAATGTTCAATAATATTCTTATTCGAATATCTCATATTTCTTCGATACATACTCAACAATGCATACTCTATTTGAAATTCAATACCTATTTAATTCATTCATTAATCTATTATAATGAATATATAAGAATTATTAAAATTAACAACCATTATTAATTAGATTTTGGAAATCCTATGAACAATTTGATAATTAATCATATTAATAAAATTTAAGACTATTAAAATATTTCAATAGATCATTTTTAATTTCAGATAGTATCATATTTGTGTATCATTAAACTGACTCACGGTAACTCAAATAAAAAACGAGCCGAGTAATATTGATACATACTTTCAAGTCAAATCTAACGCAATTTTGTTACTCGAACACATTACTTGACTTAAACTCAAATTCGGATAATCTAAACGAGCTGAATCTGAATAGAGACTATTCGCTCAAGTTCGACTTGTTTTCGCCCTCTAGTTAAGGTAAAATTTTGTCATCGTCCTCGAAAAAAGCTTTATTAAATAAATACTCCCTCCGTTCCAAAAAAAAAAACACAACATTTCAAAAAGTTATCTAATATTTTTGGTAAAGTCTATAATTAAAATTTAATTTGAATTTGATTGATTTCAATTGTGAAATAATTAACATTATAAAATATATTAAAATTTTAACAAAATAAACTATTTATTATGTGAAATTATTATTAATCTCTTATCATAATTTGAATTTTAAGATTTCACAACTTATTGTAAATAAAATAAAATGTTTTTTTTTGGAACGGAGAGAGTAGTAATTTACTGTTACAAATTTCGTTGCAATAATTATTTTCACTATTTGTTGTGTGTGTGTCCCCTAAATTGTCATAAATATAGAAATATTATGATATTCACAAGAAGAATAAATATCCAATAACATAGCTTTATCAATTTGACATGGATACATCTCTCAACCACGGCCAAGGTGGTCCAAGATTTTCATTAGCTACTTTCTCCTCGCCTTTTCTTGTGAAGACATTTACTAGCGTATTTCTTTCTTTCTGTCAAATCTACTTATTACTACTTCCTGAATGAGAGTAAAACTCATTTTCATATTTCAATTTTAATTTTAAGTCCTCCATTTTTGGTTCTTTGGATAATCCATTCTTTGGCAAAAAAATAATTAAACCTAATAAAAAAGGATTTAGCAAATTCAAAATAATAGAGGATGATTTCTTAGGCAAAATTCCAACCAGCAGAACTCAGAAGTGAAAGAGACTCGAGTAAACCATCAGATGAATTAAGCATAGATACATCCACATTAAACTACAAACAGGTTTTGCATGTTTACTAACTTCTTTGAGTAATTAAAATACTAGGTATTACTTACTCAATCCTTCTTTGTTTTCTTCTTTATTTTTATTTTATTTTCAATTTTTTGTATATATATATATAAGGTAGTCCAAACCAGCATTCATTATAAAAGATGGCTAAATTTGTCCCAAGTATGTAGAAAGTTTTTAAATCAATAAAAATGGGATCAAGGGAGTTACGAATTGTAAATGAGTTGAGTTAAACCTTTGGCTAACACCATTGTTGGTTGATCTTCGATCGACCACAACGGTGGTATAACACTACTCTATCCATGGAGGTGAAAAAGTAAAAAGTAAATCTATTAATAATCATTTACTACTTATTAATCCTAGTCTCACGATCTGAACAAGTGTCACATGTGTTACATAAACTATAAAAATTTAAGAAAAATTAGTGTCAAGCCAAATAGCAGTTTCTTGATATTTAAAATTTTAAAAAAAAAATCTGTCTTCAACACGAAACGAGATTAAGTATTTGTTTATCAAGCATAAAATTATATATGGAATCAGCTCAAATAAGTGACCAAGTCCAGTTGAACCAAATTTGATTAGAGTTTTAGGCTATAAATTATTCGAACTTACTCGAGCTTTGATAACGAGGCAATCTCTTTTTCTTAATTAACGAGATATATGAGCAAGCACGAAGTTTAGATTAGCCGAGTCAAAATAGTTGATACTCGTCCATAACTCCTGAGGGAGTAATAGTTGCGTCATTGCTGTTCCACCTACTAATGTAAATACCAGATCTTTTTATATTCAAAATACACTTCTTGACAGAATAACTACATAATCTTGCAAATACAACGACTAGCATTTTTTTATGAGAATCTTGCCACCTCAGCCTGCAAAGAAGTGCAACGGGAAATAATGAGTTTAATATGCAGTTTTTACATCTTCAAACAATAAAGTAAGCATGGTTTCATCTCCCTAGCAACAAATATGCTTCAGATTTACAACTCCTGATAGAGCTATTTACCAGATTGCAAAATATTTTGAGTCAGTATTCTGTTAGGACCTGTTCATTTAGGACGAATCGCTCAACTTTTAGAAATAACAAAAATGAATAATTAATTAAAATTAAAATGGTTTTCTAGAGAAAAATCACAGTTCTACAAGAGACAAAACAAAACCTTCTACCCAATTAATTATTTAGACCATCTTTTGGCCTGGAATATCAAGATTTGGCTTTCAATATTTAGAATGATTTTGTTATGTAGCCAAAATAAACACAGAAACAAATACACAACATTGGTTCAGCATATACCGCATTTCAATTTCCACTCGGAGGTAACAACTAGAAATAATACAGCTCAAATGATTAAAAACAGATTTGGACAAATGGAGAATTTCGCACATATTTTTCAATTGAAGTGTAATTTAAAGGGGATGTACAAGACCATCCTTGTTATGGAATGCTGACATTTTTGAAGGAAGCTGAAGTTTAAGTTGTACAAACATATGAATAACGGAGAAAGACCTAAAAGTTTTGCTGGCAAAAAAAAAAAATTTATGGACCAAAATATAGAAAACCAAGTAAAACTCTTATGCTGAGGCATGTATCTAAAATAAGGCTGACTTAGTTCGGCAATCACTTCCGCTGCTCCTACTTATAAATTTTAAGCGAAAGAACATAACCAGTATAATGCAATTCAACTATATAGGCTTAGTCATAATCATTGGATAAACTTGATATACACTCAGTAATCCATAATCCAACATACACCTTGATACATGTAAGAAGTAGAATCCTTGTCAAAGGATACAATAGAATTTAACATAAGGCTTTACCTAACGAACACAGGCAGATGATGCAAACCAGAGCAAAGACAATAAAACAGGAGTCAAAGCACATACATTATATGAAAGTCATACCTCAAATGCATTCTTCAGATGATCAAGTTCCTTGTCGAGATCATTGATAGCCTGGTTATATGCCTGCATTGGTGAAGACTGGCTAGTTGTATGAATCTGCCAATCATCAATAACTTGTCAAAATCAGAATCAGCAAGTTATTAAGATCATAAATATACTAATCAAAACAAAATTGGTCAAATAAAATATAATGTCTATATATCATGTGCTCCAAGTTTAAGGAAATATCGTAAATGTAATACCAAGTATCGTAATTATTCATACTCATCCTGGAATATCCCAGGAGTCCAGGACCACAGGAGCAGTGACTGTAAACAGATCGAAGAACACGACAACAAACTTTATGTATACAGCAGAGAATAATAACACATTCTTTCGGGAAAAGAAGGGCAAGCCACATTCTCCAGGCATGTCATTATGAACAGGACACTTAAGGTCTGTTCCTAAGTAATCTCTTGTATAGTCATGAGCATCAAAAATAATTGAGGCATGGCATTTGGAGGGGTGGCATACATAAGAGAATAATATGCTTTCTACGGGAGCTGAGAGCCATGTGTTATGAATGGTAAGCCCAATACAGATTAACCAAAGTTCTACAATTTATTCAAATAAAATAGTGTTTCAAAGAAAAGGATAAGCCTGTGCTTTACATATGTTGTTGATAATAAGAGGAAATAAGAGAGATTTTTTAATGTTCGGAGATGATTTTCACCCTGTCATTTCAAGTCTATATAAACAGGAGTTTACAGCATCACTATTTGACAAAGGCTCGATTAAAGGCACCAATCACAGATATATCGCTCTAATTTAGAGTACTGAAAAGAAATAAACTCTGAAAAGTCATAACCTGAGGGAATATTGATCCAATACGAATGCAGTCCTCATTGGAGTCGACTACTTTCTCCTACGGGTGACCACTATCAACCTTTCAACGTAAGCACAATATTAGCCTCCATGCAACTACTATACTTTTCTCTCTACTCCTGATGCATGACTTAAGCAAGGAGGGTCCAAAAACTTATGTAGACCTTTAAGGTGCTTTTCTTACTTTCTCATGCTCACCTACAAAAGATTGACTTGACCACATCTTACCTACCAAAACTATATCGGAAATTATTCTTGCAGTGAAAAATTATTCCAACTCTTCATTGCCACGTATGTGGCATATCAGGGTGAATATTGGTTGGAGAAGTTATCATTTTCATGGGTCCCCTATTTGACTTGACCAATTCACACATGACATGTACATTATAATACATATTCAACCTGTTTCACTCAGAGCATGCATCATGACAAAAAAAACGATAATATGAAAACAAATAAAAAGAGAAGTGTAGAAAGAACCAGTATACTTCACTTGTTGCTTCATTTAAACATAACAATGAAGTAGTATGCATGTGGAGTTTCTCTTTTACAAACATCAGTATCTACATCTCAAAATATATATATATATATATATATATATATATACATATGAAAAAATTTCCTCATAAACAGCAGTTTCCAAATTATAATTTTCTTATTTGCAACCCTCATATAATCGAACTTCCATTATAAAATGCCTATTTAAAATAGACGGTCAAAGGAACAGAAAAGCTTAATGTATAACAAATTTGAACAATTATTCCCAATTAATTCTGAGTAGCTTTTAATCGCCATTCACAATGTCAATCAAAAATTATGTTACAACAATTAATTAATTAAGGTAGCAGAACACTAACCCTGACAATAATTTTGTACTGAAGTGGGTGGGGAAGCTTGTACCCAGCAAAAAGGACATTCTCATCCCTGTGCAGTTGCCTATTAATTTCCTCAAACAAAACAAGAAACAACAATAAGGATTTTCAAAATTAGGGTTTCAAAGACCTGATTAAAAATCTGAATCAAATTAAAATTGAAGCAGCAAATGAGTTAGAGTTACATGCGAACGATGTTTCCGATGGTGTGATCTTCTCTTTCGATTGTGAAGGAAGCAGCGTTTATAATCTTCGTGTCCCTCTCGTAAGAAACCCTATAATTTTGTGCAGTGAAAAGTGAATGGGTGGGTTATAGTTTTACAGCGAACAAGATGTAGAGGCAAATATAGATGAATGTAGTGAGGGAAACTAGAGAGAGAAAACTTACTTCTTAGTACCCTCGGGAACGACGAATCGTTCGTATCGGTCGGGAGCATTCATCGTTCTCGCAGCTCCTCCGTTTGATCACTACGAACCTCTGATAGAGCAAGCATATACATGTTTCGGAATTACATTTTTTTTCCACTTTTGAATTATAAGTTAAAAAATAAAAGTAAAATGTTTGAGAGTTACTTTTTTTTACTTAAAATATAATTTTAAGTTATTTTATAAAAATAATTATATATGTTGGATTTTAAAATTTATATTTGAATGCAAATTATATTGTGATAAAAAAAATTTTGTTATAAAGTTTAAGAATATAATAATTGTATTAATTATAATTAAGTTAATTGATAGTAACGTCATTTGACTCAAAATATCAAAACGTATCTGTAATTTTAGAACGAATGATAATAATATTTAGATTTTTGGTAAATGTTAATTTTGCCTATTTGACTAACAATTATATTTAAAAATAATAAAAAAAATTATGAAATTTGTTATGAATTAATGTTTAATTAAAAAGAAGATTAGAAGATTGTAATGATAAATTTTAAAAAATATAATGTTATCATAAGAAAAATTATACTAATGTTACTCTTTTTTAAAATAAATTTTATTTTTAAATATTATTTTATCTTTAAATGGAAGAAATATATTCTATTATCTTCATTCTCATTTACATATAGATTTAGATAAAATAATATATCTTCTTTCATATATTATTTGTAAATTCAAGAGAACTATTTTTGACCAATTAATTACGAGATCAATGCATTTCGACAGTTCGTAATAAACATATTTTTTTTCAAAACGACACATATTAAAAACATTGAGGGAATATATAATACAAAGAATTTGCATACACGTTTAACTTTATATTCACTCTTATGACCAACAATAAATAAATTATATCGTTTCATTCATTCAACGCACTGAGTATTCTCTCAAATTAAAATTTTAAATTTTACTTTATTAAAATAACATTATCTATCCACTAACATTTATGAGAACAGACGTAATTTTTACTATATTCGCACATATATTTAGGAATGCAAATGAGTCTAATATGATATATTCGAATTCAAACTCGAATATTACATTGAATATTATTTTAATATTTAAAAATCGAATACGAACTACTCACAAACTACTTATGAATATTTATATTTGATAAATTTTACAATATATAAATTATATTTTATAATATATTTTATATATGTAGTAATTATTTTACTTACAAATATAATCCTAACATAATTTATACAACATTTATTATACTGCAATAAATTACTAAGACAATATTGACATTAAAATTTTAGTATATATGTGATAATATTTTAGTATAAAAATAATAAACAAACTATTCACAAAAATATTCGAACGAATATCTATATACTCATATTTGACTCGTTTTACTTATCAAATTTTAAATAAAATATCCAGTTTAATTATTTTTATATCAAATTCAAACCGAACCTATTAATTTTCAAGTCGAATCTGAACGAATGTCGAATCATTTGAATTTTATTATTACCAAACATATGTCATGTACATACATAATCCGTATTGAGAAGGTAAATATCAAATGTACGATTTCTTTGAAAACACTACATGAATCTAATACAGTATTATCTTCTACTGTAAATCTTTAAAAGAGTTACCATATCGTTATGGGACCAAAATAAAAATGACATTATAATTGGTCTAACAAGATTATCGGAAAAGATATTATACGTACAATTTGATTTTTTCGAGTCAAACAATAACATAGTAAATTTTAAAATTTATGTAATATATATTACAGTTTTAAATGTAAATTGTGTTTTGTTCAAAGATTTTTATTATAAATTATAGAATTATTATAATTGTATCAATTAAAATTAAGTAAATTAGCTTTAATTTAAAATTTAATATTAACGTCAATTTAATTTAAAAGGTTAAAATCAATTTTTAATTTTAATACCAAGTATAATAGGTTGCAATTTTTAACTTTTTTGAACAATATATAAAAATAATACAGTAAAAAAAAACCCTCAACACTCAAACATTAAGTGTGTTTGAATTGCATGAATAGAATAAGAAGAAAAATAATCAAAAATTAAAAGTAATTTAATGAAAAATTGTTGTTAAAGAAGAGATGAAAAAAATGAAATAGAAAATCAAAATAATAATTAAAAAAATTGATCATATGAAATACAATATCCTATAGAAAGAAGTGAAACCGATAAAGATCATAAAATTCTCCTTTAACAATTATTTTTAAATCAAATTTATTATCTCCATTTTTCATCTCTCCGATGCAAACGTCACATTTATTACCGGCCTCGTCGGCTTAATCTCAAAATCTGAAAAATATTTTAATCGTCTAAGCATCAAGGCTAATCACAAGTGGTAAATAATTAATTCATCACACTTTTTTTTAATTCTCTTAATTTAAATATATATGTTTGATTTTGAAATGACATATAATTTTCAATTGAGATGTTATGATCTCTGCTACTACCTTTATATATTAATATGATTACACAAAATTCAACAAATACGGTAAAATTTAGAATACTTTAGTTATGAGGTTAAATCGTTAAAAATTGAAAAATTTATAGGTTCTGTGTCATTAACTCTTTAAATAAATCTTTTAAAAAGATTATTCTTAACAAAGCTCTGCTTATTTTCAAATTTTAAAATAAAAAACTTTGATTAAGTAAATTAAAACCTTTCTCAACCATTTATAATTGATAAAATGTCTTAGTGTCCTACCCACAGAACAGCTCTAGTAATCGAAGTGGTCCACTGAAAAAGAAAGGAAAGAGGTCTTTTACATGCGCATACTGTGATGTGTGCCACTTGAAAATTTAATAGTATTAGTGCTATATATCGTTTAAATTTTTTATATGTATTTTTTGGTGTATTTTTATACGTATTAAATATTTTATTTTATTTTTTAAAATAAATTAAAAATTAAAAATATTTTAAATGATAATTAGTGTGAATAAAATATTTATATTAAATAAAATTTTAACATATATAAAAATCAATTTAAAATTACGTGTCAAACATTAAACTGACGTACAGATATGAACGGGACGAGCAGTAGAAACAAACTAGTGGTCTTCCATCGGTATCTGAAAAACAAGTGATTGCTGATTCTCTAAGCAACTAGCCAACCACTTCCAATATTTTATGCCTTATTTTTCTCCTTAAATATTGCCGTGTTGGGTAGGTTTTATTTCCAGTCTGCTCTTTCTTCTCTCTCATATACTCGTATATATGGAGTTGTATTATATGTTACATCTTGAGAATTATTGCTTCTTCTTTTTTCATTCTTAATCTTCATATGCTTCTCAATCAAAGTAGCTGAGATTTCTATTATTTCTGCAGAAAAGTGGTGAAATCAAGGTGCTTGCTTCTAAGTACCATGAATATTCACATGGAGGACGAGCAAAGTTATGGTTTCTTTCCGTATGCTGGGGAGTTATTTTCAGACGCCGATGAGTTGGTTGTTCTACACCCAAAAGGGCTACTAGTAATTGGTTTGGGCGGTCGTGGGAAAAATAATGTTTTTGAATGGGTAGCAAAGGCAACAATATAATTCGTACAAATATCATCGTGAAAAAAGTGTATGATATCATCACGGAAGAAGTACACGATATTATTACAGAAGAAGTCGAGAATAAATTTAATTAATGGGCGGACTATGTTATTTCCTATACTTGTATTAGTTCTATTTACTTTGTTTATTGGGTTCTTAGGAATTCCTTTCAATCAAGATCAAGAACCGGAGTTCATTCTTCGGGGAACTCCGTTTAAATTATTCCGGTGAATTCTTTCCAATCTATTTCTTTTATGATCTCATTGGAAATCATATAAAGACATTTTTTATTTGATATAGCTATTTGTGCAAGTATTTTACGATTAAGAAGCAATTGTTTCTTATACAAATCATGTATTAATCGATTATAATTATAGAATACCCCTCTTTCACGAATTACTGCGTTTATTCGAATTACTGCGTTTATTCCAGTGATCCACAAACGACGAAAATTTCTCTTTTGCCTATTCCTATCTCGATCAGACGAAACCAAAGCTCTTATTTTCTGTTAAATAATTGTTCGGAAAACTCTTATTTTCTGTTAAATAATTATTCGGAACAGATTTAGACATATTAATAAAATGGTTAACTCCGTCTAAACTTGGTATTCAACACATAATTAATGAACGGAGTCTCTCACTATCTTAAATTTAGCGTTCAACAAAGTTATTTCATAACTATTTTGGTTCGATAATGAATAAGAGCAAATTTTTATTATATCACATAAAAAAATTCATGATGATATAAATTAAATTTAATATGTATATTTGTATAATTGTTGTATTTGCTTTATTCATGTATCATTTTGATTTATTATATGTAATGCTACTGACATGTAGCATGTAGTTGCAGAACTTTAGTCGCGTGGTTTTAGTTTGTTGCTGATTTTTAGTAGATTTCTGCTGCTCTTTTGCCTATATAAAGGCATATGGTAGATGTAATTTTATCAAGTGTAGTAAAATATCCTTCCTCCTATTTGTTTTCTTCATCTCTTTAGGTTTATAACAATGCTCAATCGTAATTAAAATTGCTGGAAAATGAAATTTCAATATTGAATTTTGTGAGGATGGCAATATTTACTTGCTCTATTTGTAAGTAGAATTTCGAATTTGCAAAAGCTAGTTGTTCTTGTATATACTTGTGTTTCATCTATAATTTCCGTTTCTTCTAGAGTTCAATTATAATTAGTTTATTGCAAAATCTAGAGTTTATTTTTTTAATTACAAGTGTTTTAAGAAAAAAATTATAAACATATTTAATATATGTTTTGATCTTTTACATTAAATTAATAAAAGTTGATAATCAGTATTATTTTAACGTGCATATGCTTTTATCGTTTTGTGCTCAGTGAGGCGCAGGTTATTTTATACTCAGTAGGTTCGGCTGTGTTTGTTTTATTGGCGTCTAAATTCAAATAAATTCATAGGATTTGAATTTATTGTATCAATTAAATATTTATATTTAAATTTAATTATAAAATTATTTATTTACATAATATTTTGTCTTAAATATATGAGTTAATCTATTTTATTATTTTATCTAATATTAATTTATTCATTTTAACTTATATGACTTACTAAATTCAAATAAAATTGAACTTATTAAATGATAAATAGTAAACTAATCAAACGATTTATACAATACAACTTCTGAAAATGCTCATATACTTAATTTGTTAACATATATTAAGAACTAAACAAATACAACTTTCGTCTCATTTGTTATTTTATTTTTTATTTATCCTCTTTAATAATTTATATATGTTAATTTCTTGGTCCAAATAATGGTCATTACATATAGTTTTAAATAATATTTAGTACATATTAGATATTTTATGTAGTTTTAATTTTTTATTTATATAAACTTTTGATTAAAATATTTTAATTTGTAAGTACTATTAAATAAAATATTTAATTTATATTAAATGTCACATAAAATTACACACAACGATGATTATTTCTAAATAGAGTATTAATAAATTTAAAATTATAGGAATAGCATAACAATTGTAATAAAAAAATAAGAAAAATGAAATGAAGATCTGAAATTCCAAGGTAGCCGAATTGTTAATTTTAAAATCTTCTTTTTTATTTAATGTTTTATTTTGTGCGATAACTATTTTTAGAAATATAACATTATTCTAAATATATGTGTAAATGAGTCGAATACGAACTAATATTAATGTGTTCAAATTTTATTATAATTAAATTTTTGATGTTCGGATTCGAACTTGAGTAATAGATTGAATACTATTTTGATGCTCAGATTCTATTTTAATCGAATTCGAGTTACTCACGAACATTTATATTTGATAAATTTTAAAAAATATACATTATATTTATATAAGTTTTTCTAATTTGTAACATATTTTATATATATAATAATTATTTTACCTGCAAACATCACTTCTAAAATAGTTTATATAATACATGTTATATTTAAATTAATTATTAGGACATAATTGACACTATAAATTAAAATTTTCAGTTTTCAAAGTATATAAATAAAAAGAACGAGAGAAAATAATTATTCCAATAATTGATTTAAAGATTTTTTTTACTAGTTGTTCAAAGATAATTTAGAAATTATAAATGATAAATTTTTATATATATGTTAAATGTCACTTATTAAGGAAAAAAAACTTATTTTTAAATTACACTTATTATAAGAGAGAGAGAGTATTACATCTAGAATTCTGAGGCCTTTTAATATAAAAAAAATGTCTCGATCGTAGAAAAAAATGTTACACATTCTGCCTTTATTTATGTCTTTTTGGAATCTTTACATATATTAATATTATCATTTTTTGTAATAATTGATAATTTAAAATTATCTATTTATTTTTTTTATAAAAATTAAAAATTAAATTAGTACGTTAAATATAAAAATAATATTAAAAATTAATTTTTAAAATATTATATGCAATAATTATACCGAAACAAATAAAAAAAATCGAATATAACGTATAGAGATGGACAAAAGAAATAAACAAAAATTTAAACCCAAATATCCATAGGATAGGGGGTGCAGTTTTCAATATTTCATGCCTAAATAAGAGCGTTCTTTATTGGGAAACAGCTTTTTACATTGAAGTGGTCCACTCACTCTACACGAAAAGGAAAAGCTTTTCACATGTGCACGCTGAGCAGTGTGCCCGTTGGCATTTTCAAAAGTTACCAAACTACTACTATGGTATTTGGGTCGATTTTATATTTTCTTTATGGATTTAGCTTTTTTATATCTCGTTTTAATAAAAATATGATCGTCAGCAATATTTAACTTTTTTGTTTCTCCGAGTTATGATTTTGTTTCGTTATTTTAAGTGGTTATTGTATTTTGGGTAATAAGAAATTTATTATTTTAACTCTCATGCTCATGAATTTATATATAACTTAAGTGACATAATAAAAAAAAATTATTTTTTTATTAACTGATTTATGTATTGAATTTGGTTCGCCTGATAACTAATGATTGGCTCTGTCTACAATAATTTTGAATTTGTTCATAATGAATAAATCATATTTTGTTTTATTTCTGCTTTTTCAATCATTTTGCATACGATGTTTAAAATTAAATTTTTTTATTATTTAAATCGTATTTCCCCGTCACTTATAGTGATTTATTATTCGATGAATGATCGAAAAAGAATCCACTGATATTCATTTGAGCATTACCTTTATGTTATCTTTCGATGGAGTATTGTGAACCATCATTATCATCACTTGACGACAGTGTTACCTTCTGATCGCTTATCCTGTGCATTTGGTAAACTTATTGAACTTTGTCATGTTGCATACTTGCAAAAATTAAATCTGCACAAGATGTTGAAATTATTTTTTGAAATACTTAAGTGGTATGGCCGGTGAAAGTGATTATTCAATTCAAGATAGAAAGACCTTCCCGATACGGACGAGGGCTTTTTTCTTATCATTCTCTTATGTTTATTTAGTTTTTAATAATTGTGTATTCTTACTTTGTAGTATTTAGGTGTGTTATGTTGTAATTTTATTGCATATTAATATATTTCTCATTGGTATAAAAAAATATCATTTTTTGTTTAAATAATTATAATAGGTAAAAGGAATTAATATTAATTTTAAATATTGCTAGTAAAGTTGAAAAGGAAAATAAGATAAAGTTGAATACAATAATAATATGAGAAATAAGTCACCAATATTTGTATTGGAGATACAAATAATATGTGACTATAAATATTCCATCAGCTTTAAAACGATATATATAAAAACGAAGTAAATAATATTTTCAATTTATTCTTTGATTTTAATTATAAAAAAAAACCAGTCGATAAGTATTTCTTATTGAATTTTCTTTTAATTAAAAGCTAAAGTCTATGGGCACATGTAATCCTTTAGGGGGTAGTAGATTCTTACAACTTTAGACAAAAATAATTTACAGTGCTACATCCTTGTATTTTGCATGGCACCTAACTATCAAATGTGTTTGAAAAGTTTCGTACCAAAAGGAATTTTTTTTTTAAAGATTCATGAACTATTATGCGTAATTGTAATGGCTGATATTAACATCATTTTGCCTTCATAGATGTTATTGGTGTTGCTGAGTTGAATATAAGTTTACTGACCCGTGTATAAATATAAGTTTTTTTTAATCGATTAAAATTATTAAATCTATAATATCAATAATTTGTTAATTTTTAATAATTTTTTATATTAAATATGAGAGTAATTCATATTATTATGTATAATATCATTAATTTTAAATTAATAAAATTTAAAATTGATGGGTATATATTTTAGACATAAGTCATTTAATAAATTGTTATTTCATTTGATTGTATTTTTAAAGTTGTTTTTATATTTTTAAAATTTTAAGTTATTTTAATTATCTAAACTAATTTACATGGCCTAATACTAAATATATTTACTTATATCAATCACAATAATTTTATAAATCTAAATTTCTTAATTTATTATTACTTTTTAGTAATTTTATCATGGTGCTATTTTTTTTGTCAAATAAGTTATTGTATATTTTATTTATTAATTGTGGATTATCTTGTTAGTTTTTTAACATTTTATTCATTCATTCTTTTTTGTTTTGATACTTTAATTTTGAGAGACACACATAATTTTTTTAATGGTTTAATATATATATGATAATGATTGCTGATTGACTTTTCATTCCGATAATCTAATACAATTTCTTTAATTTTAATAATTAGAGATGAAATATGATTAAGAATAAGATTATTTTCAAAATTAAAAGGCTTTATTGAAATATTATATAGTAATATATTACTGTTAAAAACTTTATTCTCTTAAGAGTCGTTATCATGTGTTTCTCGTAGATTAAAAAAAAAAATAGTTACATAAATCTTAAATATGAGAATTTCATTGAGACTAGGTCAAGATATATCACAAATTTCTTTGAGAATTTATGTTTTACTAGATCAAGGTCAAGATGATATTTGGTACCGTAAATTTTTGTGAGGACTTACAATGACCCTTACAAATTACACATGAGAAGGACAATTGAAAAAAATCAAACTTTCAACATAATAATAACGTTTGTTAAATATTATTAATTAAATTAACCTTCATTTATCACGTTTATTTCTAAGGAATCATATTTTAAAAAATATGATTGAGAAAAATATTTCTGAAAAAGTTATTATTTGATACTTTATTGACAATATGAAAGGAATATTGAAAATGTTGTTGTTATTGTTATTATATATATTTTGATGATTAGCGAAGATGATCATGTTGATAATATTTAAATATTTATTATTTATGCTATTATTTGTTTATTTATAATAAGATTCAAATAATTATGTTATTATACTTTTTAGTATCATTACTGTTCTGAAATAATATATAACTTATTAATTATCACGATTGCATTTTATTGCTATTACAAAGTTTAATTACTATTTATCGTGATATAATACTTTTTATTATTATGTATGTATCTATATGTTATTTATTATTATATATTTACGTAGTATCAATTTTTAATTGTAATATTTTTTATTTTAATTTTACATTATTGTCATGGTCTTATGCTTTTTTGATATTATTATTATTAAAGTTTATGAGATTATCATAAAAATATCATACTTTTAATCGTTTTTCAGAAAATACGTTCTTTGTTTCAAAATTGAATTTGTCATTTTTCTGAAAAAATTTATGAAATATAAAGACTTTGAAATAACGTCACAAATATCGTAAAATATTTTATACCCATAAACAATGAGAAAATTAAGAAATATATTTTTAAAAAATTATTTTTAAACAGATGAAATATGGAAAATAAATTATTATCTAATTCTTGAAAAAGGTGTCCTAGTTATAAAAACAACGCAAAAATTTATATGATATTATATATATAAGATTTTGAATAGTTCTAATTTTTTCGTAATATTAATTTTTATCAATTATATATATTCCATAATTCTTATTAAATTAAGCAACAAAAAATTCTTAATTCTTAAAAAATTAATTGTATAAAAACTAAATGAAAATTTCTTTTTAAGGACACGTCACTTTTAGTATGAACATAACTCGAAATAGTTACGTCTAACTACTTATTTTATACAATATTAGTCTCTATAAATGTTGCCGCGTGGGTTGGTGTAATTCTCTCATTTCAGATCTCCCGCCTTTCCAAGTTTCCATTTCTAGATCTAGCTCTTTCGCCTTGCATATTCGTCTGAGAATATTTCTATCTTTTCATTCCTATTTTTCATATGCTTTAGAAGTATCTCAGATTCCCATTATTTTTGCAGCGAAGTTGACGAATCAAGCTGCTTAGACTTGTTTCAACATTTTATAAACATGCCAAAAGAACACAACCATGGTTTCTTTCTAGATACAGGTCAGTTATTTGTTTTAAAGCCGAGAGGAGTCTTAGCTTTGTAAACTATAAGTATTGGTTTGGGCGGTTTTGGAAATATTTATCTTTTTGAATGGGTAGCAAAGGTAAAATTATAAATTTATTTGGTGCCATTGAATCGTTTGTAGTAAAAAAATATAAGTTTTGACCAATAAATAATAAGAACGCAATTTTTAGCCTACAAAATATTAATTATATTATGTGAAGCATTTCTACAAATTAAAAACATGCGACATCAGATTATTGTATGAGCCATTACAAATGTCGAAAGAACAACGACATTAACAAGGGGATAATAACACTTGGCTTTTATGAATTTGCTTCGCACTAGTTTTGAGTAGATAACGGACAAGCAACTACAAAATTTTGTAAAGGAAAGATATATTTCTTATGCTCAATTGAAAAACATTCTTAACTATATTCTCAATTTTGTGAATGAATGACAACATTTGTGTTTTTTTTTTTCATCAAATTATGTTTTCCTTCATTGTATAGCTCATGAGTTGACTAAGATGGTCCTGTCTTCTGTTGGTTCTTATTTTTTTGCTGGATGGCTACATCTCCACTAGTTGTGAGAATTTAGCAGATTAATAAATTATTTTATCGGTTGGTAAAAAAATAAAAAAGGGCTCGAACATAGAAATTAGTGTTTTGGGATTATTGTTCCTTTTCCACCGTCAATACGCCTTTTTTATTTTTAAAGATGTTCAATTGTGTTATTGATCAATTTTATGTTGCGGATAAATATGTTTCAGTTCATACACTTTTCTCTTCGTCACGGCATAAAAATTAGATTTACAAAGACAAGAAGTTATGTATGAATTTTTATTTAATACACACAAAAGCAATTTTATATTTGACTCATTTTTAAATACATATTTCTATTGTAAGAACCCATAAAATATATATGAATTCATTTGTTTTCAAAAAATTTATTAATAATAGAATCAAGTATATAAACTATTTAGAAATTAGAGACAAACTTTGTAATTTTCAAAACTTAGCATATATATATAATAATTTAAATCTCGAATCTTATAAAACTCGGGCTAAGCTAAAGTGATCTCATTGGATGAATTATATAAACGATATCAGTACATGTATACTAATTGTTTTATCGGTAGTAGCATACCTACTATTTTTTAAATATTTTTTTAAATAATAATTAAACATATTTTAAATGAGAATTAATATAAACAAAAAATAAATATCTAACATATAAAGAGTTTACCTAAAATTAAGTGTTAAAAGATCAAATGCCTTAAGGAATGAAAGAGTATTATAAGAATTTTACATATTTTAAAATTTAAACAATCTGTTCATTGCTTAACTGCTATTTGGAAATGGTTCGCCAAATAAGCAGTCCAACAGCCACTTTTTCATCCAGCAACAAGTTAAAAAAAGAGGTTTAAACCTTTACTCTGGAGTATTAAACAAATGCACCTAATAAGACAAACTCTTATTCAACCAGTGATGCAATGCATTAAGAGCTCAAAAAGAGCAAACAAATGGTACCTAAGTTGTTCTTGTATATGTTTTATCTATTACTTCTAGTTAAAATTTAAAATTTTAATAAATGTAACTACGAAAAAAAAGAATCTGTGTTTGTTAGTTTTAGAGAAAATAAAACAGTAGAAATAGTTTAGAAAAATGGAACTGGAGTTGCAACGCTCGGAAAATTATTGGTTTTTTCCTGGCTTTTCTAAAATAAGAATTAACTAGCTTGTTGACCTCCGCATATAGTACGTGTTTTTTTTTTTCTTTTTTGAGTTGATTTAAAATTATTGAGTTTATAATATATATTACTTTCTAATTTTTGATAATTTTTGCTATATTAAATATAAGATTATAATTCATATTTTTGCGTATAATATTATTAGTTTTATATTTAGAAATTTGAAAATTAATGGGTGTATTTTATTATTTGTAGATACAATTCATTTATAAGTTAACATTTTATTTGATTACACTTTGAATTATGCTCTTTATATTTTCAAGTTTTTAAGTTATTTTTATTAAATAAATAATTTACATGGCCTAATACTATATATATTTTACTTTATATTAATCAAAATAATTTAATAAATCTAAACTTCTTAATTTTTAAATTCTTTTTTAATAATTTTATATTGGTGCTCTATTTTTTATCATATAAATTATTGTAAATTTTATTTTCTAATTTTTGGTTATCTTATTATCTTGTTAGTATTTTAGTTCTTTTTTTGTTGTGTTACTTTAATTTTGAGATATATGCATGATATTTATGATATTATGTATATATGGTAATGTTCACTGATTAACTTTTCATTTCGATAATCAGGTTTGCGATATAATTTTTTTTAAATATTTTGATAATGGGAGATGAAATAAGATTTAAAGAATAAGATTATTTTCAAATATGAAACCTTACTGAAATATTATATAGTAATAGATGTATCTAAGTAAATAACTATTATATGAAGCACATTATTATTATTTTTTTTTGTGAATATTCTTCTTTGTGAGAGATATAGTCTATTATTATATATTAATTTACAAGAATATAACACATTCAATATGACTCTATAATGCTCATATCTTAATTGGACTCTTTAGTAACCCTAATTACATTGAAAATAATTATTCCCATAAATAATAACTAAAAGAGTATTTTTAAATTTTGAAAAATATAATATTATAAATAATAATAGTCTAATCAATTTAGGAAAAGAATAATTATGCAACCAAGTATAAATAATTCATAATGAAATAATTATAATTTTAATCACTAATTAAATCTATTAAATTAAATTAATAATAAAACATAATCATATAATATATCATAATTGATTGATTGCTATTTAATCAAATTATAACAAAATTAGTCATCTGTCAAATTTAGAACAATAAAATAACTTATTATAATATAAATTTATATGTATTATGCTTGCGTTAAAAAAATGATTTTATCAATTTAATATCAAGTACATAATTTAAGTAAATAATAACTAATCAAACCACTCAAACTATAATTGCATGATAAATTTTACTGAGATTTAGTATTAAAAAAGAGGTAACAATTAGGATAGTTGCATGATAGTCACATACAATATCATTTTATATAATGTTTCGCACAAATAAGCAAATTGAATCATACACAAAATACGAGTCAAGTGTTTTACTTTATCCTATGCAATAGTACAATATGAATGTGTAAAATATGAGTTGGATACGTAAGATATAATTTTTGATAAATTATTTTTATTTTAATAAATATTTATTAATGCTTTATGGACTTTATTTAGAACAATCATAATAATAAAATGAATAAAACATAAATTATTTATTTTAATTAATTGTGAAATAAACATTTAAATAGAATACTGTATTAAGTCATACTATTGTTACATTCCAATTACAATAAAATAATAATACTTGAAAATAACTTATAAAACATGAAAAATGTTACCAATAAAACAATTTATGTTAAAATATTAAAAACAAAAAACTATTAAAATATTAAAAATAACTTTTTAAAAAAATTCGTATTGTGCACGAGTTTATACTAATAATAACCAACTATATGACAAAGACCGGGTGGAGAGGGAGAGAATATATACTAGGTGGCTATAAAAAATATAAATTATATTAGAAAATACACACACACACACAAAAAAAGAGCTCTAGTCATATGGATTATCAATTATCTATTTATCTCTTCTTAAGGCCAAGGGTTTTGTAAGATATATAAAAGTACGTGTAAGCCACAACAACCATAAGAGAATTTTTTTTTTTTTTTATAGAAACCATAAGAGAATATTTTGATAACATGCAATGCATGTATTATGGTTTTACGTTGATATGAAAAAATACATTTAATTTATTAAATTTATTAAAAAAGAAAAAAATCTAAACGGACATCGGACCCCCAAATTCAAGCTAAATACTTCTTGAATTATATTTTCTATGTGATTATGATAGATATACAAAATTATAAAGGAGAAGTGATTCATATATAGTTATAGGTTTATGACAATGCTGTCATTTTGTCTTGAATTATTATAGCGGGTTATGATAAATTATCTTAATCGTTCCATTGAATACATTTTTTTTTAATTATATCGTGTAAGTCATTCATAATTATATCGTGCAACTTATTAAATGAGGCGCAGGAAGTAACAAAAAATTGATCCTCTGCACAGCCTGCACTCATCTCTCGGGCACCAAAGAGCATAGACATAATATCGATTTGTTTCAATTTAAAATTATAAAATTTTAAATTTTGATAATATAATTTAAACTATCAGAATCTAGAATATTATAATTTTTAGCTGAAACAAATGGAGATAGTTGACATTGAGTCCATCACATTCAAATTAAAATGATATATTTTGTTGTCATAATTAAAACTAAAATTCAAATGCAAATAAATTGAGTTTAACATTTAAAGATTGTGTTCAAAATCGATCTCATTTACTTTTATAATATAAACAAAATTTTATATTAGGCAAGTTAAGAAAAATGTTGATCTTATATGAATTGTCTACAATGTCCTTATGTCATTTAAAATATATTTTAGGAGGACAAAGATTAAAAGCAAAAAGTTAAAAAGAAAAGCTACTTTCGTAAAATATAATAACATCACGCGGCATCGTAAGTAAAGAAAAGAGTAAGACGGGAAAAGTTAATTTGTTCATTTGACACTTTAAATCATAAATAAATTAAGAAATATTGCAGTAAGTAGGTTATGAGAATGAATTGGGGTAAGGAAGTACTATTAATAATTGAACATAAGGAAGTATTATTTTAAAATTAGACATATATTTTGACCTTTTAAATTAAATAATAGTATATTATATTTTAAATAAATATCTTTTAATCAATTTTAATTGATACAATTATGTATTTTATAACCAAATTTCTTTCATTATAATGTAATTAAATTTAAATATTTCAAAGATTTATTAATTTGAAAGTTTAATATATTATTGTTTAACTTAAGAAATAAAAAATATAACTGTAATTTTGAGAAGGATGAAAATTAATAGAATAGTTAGTTGGGTATCCGATGGATGACAGATGCAAAATTAAGCCCGTTGTTTCAAATTTTTAAAACACAATTGAACCAAAAAAAAGCCCACGGTTTCAATTATTATAAGTTATAACTCCAACTTGTACAACATCCGGCCGTGATATTATCACACCTCTGGCATTCAGCACAACCATTGGGTTTCGTGATATATATACTTTCTTTCTCCAATCGCTTTCTCACACATCTCAGATCTCACCATTTTTGTAATTCCACAGTCTCTTCTACTCTCAGTACACTTCAAGGTCAGTTACTTCATTTAATTTTCTCTTTATTGTGAATCAATGGTACTAGTCATAAAATCTTGTCCAGTCTAGTGGGGATAATAGTAGTTCCTACTCAAACCCACCAGCGTTTTTTCATTGATTTGATTGAATTATGATCTTTTATGCATTTACTATCGAATTCTGCAAGTGGGGTTGTTTCAATTTTTGTGGGAAGATTGATGTCTAATTTTTCTAATTATTCATTTGTTGTGGGTATACGTTTAAAGTGAAATTGAGTTTATGTATATCCCAGTAAGAAACTAAGAATTGAAGTTCTTTGTGTTTGATAATTTGAAGTAGAAGATTTAGATCTATCCTATGGTTATATTTTTTTGAAATTGCAGGTGGGATGGAATTAGATTCAATAAAGGGCAAATGGATGAATGTGGGTGTCCTACTTTTGGCCACTCTGGTAGTGGCAAAGCTGATCTCCGCCCTCATCATGCCTCGGTCGGGCAAACGCCGCCTTCCTCCGGTGGTGAAGGCGTGGCCCTTGTTTGGGGGTCTTGTCCGCTTCTTGAAAGGCCCTGTTGTGATGTTGAGGGAAGAATACCCAAAGCTTGGGAGTGTATTCACCCTCAATTTGCTCCACAAGAATATTACTTTCTTAATTGGCCCTGAAGTTTCTGCTCATTTCTTCAAGGCATATGAGTCTGATCTCAGTCAGCAGGAGGTTTACCAGTTCAATGTCCCTACGTTCGGCCCCGGCGTCGTCTTTGATGTGGATTACTCTGTTAGACAGGAGCAGTTTAGGTTTTTCACAGAGTCTCTCAAAGTTAATAAATTGAGGAGCTATGTGGATCAGATGGTTATGGAAGCTGAGGTAGTATCTCTGTTCTCACTGCTGTTTCATTGATATCATGATACGTTGTGATTTTATTTGTATTTGTATCTTTTACTTGTCTACTTGGGTACTAGTTCAAGTGTTTCATACAATAATCTACGTAGTACCTATGAAGATGCAAGGAGAGGAATAAAAAAGAAGGAAAGAAAACATTTGGACAACCATCAAATTCTGTAGGCTAAAAATTAATCCTGGGTGTTAATCTTGTTTCATTGATAATCATTTTAAATGTAACTTTTTGTGTTGCCTCCTCATTGTAAATTTGCTCATCCGTGTCAGTTCGAGGACATGGGTAGAAAGTAAGTATGTTCCTGAAAAGTATGTTTGAAAATTGAAATTGAAGCCCGAGTTAACAACCCCTAAAGCCGGTAAGTTCTGATACGGTTACATAGGTACGAAGGTTTTTTTGTTACTTGAAATTTTTTGTACTATATGCTTTATTAAAAATTTGATAATGGATAACGCATGCATGCTCAGGATCTTAGGCAATTCACTTTTGCCTTATCTACTTGCTAGTTGATGATGTCTGAGCTTTTGATTTACTTCCAAAAGTGATTCATGCACTTCAAAAAGGACTGGATGTTGCAGAATGGGTGAAGGAAACATGTGTTTAGGACATGCACAAGCTTATGTGCACCCCATTTAAAATTTAATGAAACAATGTAATTTTGATTGCTTTTTCATTTAGCCATATAATGGATTATTATGGGGAAAACAACGTTGGTCCATTACGATTTTATCTAGGACATGCACAAGCTTGTTGTCTTTGACATACGTTCCCATTTGCCTATTTATATTGGGATTTAGATTATAGGTTGCTGTTCATAATCTCAACATGGTTAGCAAAAAAGGAAAAAAAATGATGCAATTTTTTTATAGAAAAATTCAACTATATAGATGGAAAACATAAAAAAAAAAAAAGAGATTATGAGGCAGTATGCAAATGTTCATAAATTGTGTTATGTAGCATTTTTGTACCAAGTAAGATGAGTTTGGTTTTGAGGGTTTGAACTTCAATAATTTGTATATGGTTATAAGAACCATCCTAGACATCCCTAAAAGTTAAGAAAGTTAACATACTCTCATATCTTTTTTTTGATGCTCTATCGACGTATCCAAGCATTCATCCATCCGTTGGATTTTCCCAAACAATTGCCAAAGAAAAAAGAAACAGATTGTTACAGCAAATAGAAGATAAATGAGCTGTGTAGCGCGTATTTCTTTTCTCATATAATATATACTGGAAACAATCATATTTTTCTATTTTTTAAGTAAATTTGTGAATCATTATCTTATGTTTACTTGATGGTTTTGACCTTTACAGGAATATTTCTCAAAATGGGGAGATAGTGGTGAGGTTGACCTAAAATATGAACTGGAGCATCTTATCATCTTAACAGCCAGTAGATGCCTATTGGGTGAAGAAGTTCGCAATAAGCTCTTTGATGACGTTTCGGCTCTCTTCCATGACCTGGACTCTGGTATGCTCCCCATCAGTGTAATTTTCCCGTACTTGCCAATCCCAGCCCATCGACGTCGTGACCAAGCTCGCAAGAAGCTTGCTGAAATTTTTGGAAGTATCATTTCTTCCCGCAAGCAAACGGGGAAGTCAGAGAATGACATGTTACAGTGCTTCATGGATTCCAAGTACAAAGATGGTCGTCCTACAACCGAATCTGAGGTCACTGGTCTGCTCATTGCTGCTCTCTTTGCAGGACAGCACACCAGTTCCATCACCTCTACCTGGACTGGGGCTTATCTCCTCTGTAACAAAAAGTACTTGTCTGCCGTGTCAGATGAACAGAGAAACATAATGAGGAAGCATGGAAACAAGGTTCATCATGACGTCTTGTCTGAAATGGAAGTTCTGCATAGATGCATCAAGGAAGCCCTGAGACTCCACCCTCCTCTAATTATGCTGTTGCGCAGCTCCCATAGCGAATTCAGTGTGACAACCAAAGAAGGGAATGAGTACAACATCCCAAAAGGTCATATTGTCGCAACATCTCCTGCATTTGCCAACCGTCTCCCCCATATTTACAAGAATCCAGACACCTATGATCCTGACCGATTTGCTGTTGGGAGAGAGGAGGACAAGGCAGCAGGGGCATTCTCCTATATATCTTTTGGTGGTGGAAGACATGGTTGTTTAGGAGAACCATTTGCATATCTGCAAATAAAGGCAATATGGAGCCATTTGTTAAGAAATTTTGAGTTGGAAATGATCTCACCTTTTCCAGAGATTGACTGGAACGCCATGGTTGTCGGTGTAAAGGGGAAGGTTATGGTGAGGTACAAGCGCAAAGAGCTATCGCTTGACTGACTTTGACATTTGGTTAGAATCTTCTCTCAAAACATTAGTGAGAGTTTCTTTAATGCACTTGTTCTCTGGGATTGCCTTCTGTTCCTTCTAATGTTTTTCATCATCGCCAGTTTCATTTATGCAACTGAACCAGTTCTTTCGGGATTTTATAAATATGGTTTTTGGGGGAACTCTATTATATGTGCTCGATACTATAGTTTTGTTCATTAATATCTGTTAACATTTAATGGAAGTATATTTATTTAGCTGTTTGTGATTAGCACCATTTCCAAATTGATTAGAGGTTGATTCTAAGGTTAGTTGTAGAACACGAGGAACATGATAGAATATGGTGCTGTTTGTTTTGGATTGTGTTTCAAAGATTCTAAATTCTGATACTACAATTTATATTACCAAATCTAGAATCCTTAAAATTTAAGTCGGAAATAAAGTATTTGTACTTTGAATACATAATTAAGTTGACTGGTTTTTGCTCCCTGTTTCAGTTGGCCGATAAAGGAAATTCTCACTTTTATTATGAAATCAGCTTTTGTTATTTTTGGACATCCTTCCTGTTGAATTTATGAAAGGATGGAAATACCATAGTAGCCAAATAGAGAGGGACATATTTAAATGTTAGAACAAAGTTGAAATATTATAATTAGTTCACATATCTAAATTTGAGTCACTATTTGGTTTTCTGGGGTCACTGTTAATTGAAACTTTAGCATGACTTCAAATTATAGAGCGTGATAAAGTCTCGGACTTCAAAAACAAAAAACATTGTACTCCTTTTTAATTTGAGAATTAATTGTTTCACATCAAAAGTTATATCTGTATGATTTTTTATTATAAGATTATTATTTTTGAAATTTGTCATTATATTATTTTTATCTTACGATTAATTAGAGGTTAAAAAAAATTCCTTTAAAAAATTTATTTATTACTCATGAACACTATTTGTGAGTTTCTATACCCACGACCTTATATGTTCAAATAAAATTTTATTTTTACCCGAAAAAAATAAAAATAAAGAAGAGACAAGCTCTTTCTCCGTAAATATTCACATCCAGGTCGCATTTGTTTTTTTAGAAATAAAAAACCCTATAGTAATATATTCCGTTATTTCCTAGTTAATTAGCTTTATTTAATTAGATTAATTTGAGTAATTTTTGATTTAAAATTTTAATTATTTTATAAATATATAAGTGATAAAATTATTATCACAAAAAAATTTACACAATTTATGATCAAATTTAAAATAAAAATTGCCTATTTGATCCGGTAAAAATTTGAAGATGTCAATTAACTAGAAATGATATAATTAATTTAATAGTTACAACCTTAAAAGAATTTGAATAAGAGTTCTACTAGGCCGTAAACAAACCGAACAATTTATTTATTCAACTCAATTCGATTCGTTTATGAACCTAACTTCTACTTTATACTATAACATATTCGCAATATAAATTGTGATTATATATTTTAATTATTAAATTTACCTTAAAATTCACATTACTCAAAATCTTAAGATAAAATTAATATTTCGTCCGTTTCACAAAAAAAAAAACATTTAAACATTTAAAAATTATTAATTTTGTAACTTTAACCAATAATTAAATATACAAATAATAAAAAAAATTTCATAAAATTTGTTATGAATTTTTAAATTATGACGAGATCTATAAATTTGTAATTGAAAGTTTTTTAATTTATAGCAAAAATAATAAAGAAATTTTTTTGTCTAAATAAAATTTTCAAATGTAACTATTTTTTAAAATAATTTTTCTTTACAAATGTTTTTTTAGAACTAAAAGAGTATCAAAGATTTATAATTATAATTTTTGTTATAATAAATGTAACGCTTATCGAACATTTAATTTGAATAAACAGATTGGCCGAGCGTTTCCTTTGAAGTTGACAAACTCCACGTGACTTTTATTTACATTAAAATTGCGAATTTGCGATTCTCCCATAATTACTGTTTTAAAAAAGAATACTCGATCCGTCACGCGTTCCGATATTGGTGTACATCACGCGCTGCTACCTGTCAAACCGCCGCTATAGTGTATGGACCGTCGCTGTAGACTGTCGATACTACCAAAGCTTAGAACGATGTTTTCAATGTCAAACAAATGGCCGGTGATTATTGGATTTGCTGGCGCTGGGCATTAACTTTGAACTCTCCTCTACTTTTTTGACTACTTATCAATAATGTCTTCACTTAATTCGCATTAAAAAAAAGGAAATATTTATAATTTTTTTATGAATAGATTAGAATACAATAGAAAATCTTATTGAATTATTTTAGTGTTTAATCAAATAAAAAAAATCAAATGTCTAATTTGTTCCTTTATATGTTATTTATTTTGTCCGCAATTAAAGAGTTTCTTTTATGTTCTTTATCTTTTTTGACAGGAAAAATTAGATAAAAATATAAAATTTTTCTTGCTAATTCCTTTTTTCCCATTCAGTTTGTAATATAAGTGTTATTTTCACGGGTAATAATTTGATTGTTTTCCTAATCTTATATATTGATCTTCTCCATCTTCATGAACATTCTAAAGAAAATCAAATCCCCAGCTCTATTATTTGTCCCCAAAACATAATATATACTTTCCAAAAAGTGCATTTTTGTTATTTTTCAATTATCGTTATTGAAAAAACATGTATTCAATTCTTTTACATTCATAAAAATGTTAATTTATAGATATAAATATTAATCAAATATATAATATTAATATTTATAAATATTATAAACATGTTTTTTTTATGACAAAAGTTTAGGTAAAATGAGTCTCCTCTTGATGTATGACCTCTGTGAGAACTTATAATAATACCAAAAAGTATAACTAATAACTCTCAAACTCTTAACTCAATTATAACACTTATAGAGTTCAGGTGTTGTGAATAAAAAATTATATGTTTAATTTTTACTAGCACCACTGGTTGAGATTTTATCCTCGTTATTAGAGTGAAGTTTTTTCTTATTTGTCAAACATTGTTATCTTTTTATTTATAATAAAATTCAAAAAAAAATCTTCTTCAATATCTATTGTCCCAATAAAATACACACGTATAGAAACCTACCTATCGAGAATTGATTTAATTGGCATGATTCAACGATTTGATTAAGTCGTCCTGTAAAATGTCTATGTCCTGAGCTTATATTAAAAGAGTTTATGTAATAACAAACAAAATTATATATAATATTATTTTTATTAAAATTTCAAAATAATATAAAAGAAAGTATACACAATTCATTCCTCGAAGAGACATCTCCTTCCATTCTCTCAAAAGAGCAAAGACGACCAAACTTTTCTATTTCCTCTTTGGTTTTTTAAGGCAATTATAGGTTTCTTTTTCATTCTTATTTCAACTAATTCAAACCGTATCTTTATCAAATTCTTAAAAAAAATGCTTTTATTAATACAGAGTACTCTTTATATTTATATTCTTAAATTTGAATCTGGGTTAATTAAACTCAAATCCATGACTGATCAGACTTTTAATCAGTGAAAAACATTAAAAAAGTTTTACCATCCCCACCAATCCACCCCCCACCCCCCCACCCCCACATCTCCGCCCGCATCCCACTTCCGAAAGCTTGTCGTGGGCTTTGATTTTTCCAACCTAAAAAACGACCCACCCACCTACTTATGACTAACCTACACCCCCTTTTTCCCATTTACTGTATATTTGAGAAGTACTAGATTTCTTCTTTCATTATATATATATATATAGAGAGAGAGAGAGAGAGAGACAGACAGACAGACAGAAACAGAGTCTGAAGCTCTCTGCAGCGCCGTCGATAGACCCCAACTGCATTTTGCTGCAGCCGCCGCCGCCGCAATGTCGTCCATAGCCACCACCAACTTCGCCCCTTCGTCCTCCTCAACCCGTTCTACAAATATAAATCTCCCCAAACTCCTCAATTCCCACTTTCACCACCAACCTCCCTCGTTCCTCACGCTCCGTCCCACCGCCACCGCCGTTTCTAGCCTCTCATTTTCCCCCAATCATCTCCGCATCTGCCCCATTCTCGTTTTTTCCGGCGGCGACGACGGCATCCATGGCGGAGGAGGTAACTCCTCTGGAGGTGGTGGTAGCGGCGGTGATGACAGCGGTCATGATGGAGACAACGCCCACGATAAGAACGAGGTCGATGCGATTCTGGCATTGGCGGAGATCGGGCGGTCATTAGATAGTCTTCCAAAGGATTTAGCGGCGGCGATTGAGGCTGGTAGAGTACCTGGATCCGTGGTTTTCAAGTATTTTGAATTGGAGAAATCGCCCCTTTTTCGTTGGTTGCTTCAGTTTGGAGGGTTTAGGGAAAGATTGTTAGCTGATGATTTGTTCTTGGCCAAAGTTGGCATTGAATGTGGTGTTGGTATGTTCACCAAGGTATAATGCATCCCTTCTCTCTCTGTATATTTAATTTTGGGAATTATGTCATCTTATAATACCTGCATTGAATGTACTCCGTATAAATTTTTGGACACCAATGTTGCACATTCTAGCCTAATTTGAGTATTAGTGGTTCTTAACTAGTACTCCCTCCGTTTCACCATAGGTGTCATTTTAGCTATTTGCACACATTAAGAAAACTTAAATTTATGTTAAAATTTTGATAAGTTCACATTTTTGCCATTCAATAAAATCATACATGAGAGAGAATTATGTTAAAAGAAGAGAGCGTGACACAAATAAAAAGAATAAGGGAGAATAATCGTTTTAACTACACTCAAGGGTCAATTAGGAGGTATAAGTGATAAGGTTTTAGAGATATGTAAAATGCCACTTATTATGAAAAAAAATTTAAAGTCTAGAATGCCACTTATTGTGAAACGGAGGGAGTATTCTTTAATTACGATCTCAATCAAAATCTACCCGAAATAGAGTTAGCCAGTGGTCTTATTTTTTTGTTTTTCTCCTTATTGAGGCTTATTTCTTCTTTTGGGGGATCCCCAAGAATGAGGTGTTTGCCATCTTGTACTGGCTATGTAGATGTTCTTCTCTTTTTCATGTGAAATACACCATCCAAGTCCCAAAAAGAGTGATGGAAGTACATCCAATTTTCATGTTAAATAATAATTTTCATTAGAAATTTGTGGTAGTTGAAAGTGCAGGCTTTCTTGTGCTGTTTTACCCTTCTCATATGGATCTTAATGCTTTAGACACGATCCCTAGATTCATTAGCTGGGGCAAAGAAAATAATCTGATAATCAATCAACTTTTGTGTTATGCCTCATTTTTCAGACTAGTGATTTTTGCCCTCCAATTTTGACTTCTGGCACTCCGCAAGTGTCAATAACCATTTAGTGACACCATATGGACTTATGGAGTTAATTGAGTTCCATAAGAAGTTCTGGTAGTCGTCATGCAGTATTACTTAGATGAGATAGATGCTTTGGTCATGATTACTAAATCACTGATTAGCAAAGAATAAAAGGATTGGTCAACTACTATCTAACTGTAATATATACTCTCATTGTTCGATTATTCCAGCAACAATATTACCCCTTGATTTTGTTGGAGGTTTCTATTCCTAGAACCACATGAACGATAATGTTTATACAATATCACTTTAAACTCCGAAGATGTTATATCTGTAGTCTTTTGAAGTTATAGAAAACAAATACTTCAATCCCTTAACCTTAAACATGAAAATGATTCAATAATCAATATTTGCTCTACTGTTCCGTTTTTCCCTGAAAGGTATAATTATGCCTTTATTCGTGCATGTTCACCATTTTTGATTGGAACGTATGAGTTCACTGGACACGAATGAATTAGTAATCACCTGAACATGGCCCATACTGGTTTATATTATATTGGCCTTTTTAAAGATTCAAGCTAGGATGAATAGTGAATACCAACTGTTTTTCCTTGCTAATATATTTGGGATTTATAAACTTTGTGGGTTTCCACTTTGGATAGGCCAACAATACAAATTAACAGGCTACATTGGGTTTGTTGCATGCATTTACATTTGGTTGTTCTTTAAGTGTTAATGGTTCCAAACTACTGATTATTTTCCCAAATGGGTAAAAATTGGCTTGACATTTACAACAGGGCTACTCTTGATGTTTCTTGTGTAGGGAAATTGCAACTTTTATATATATTAAATGAACCACAAAGTGTTGCCTACTGCAGCAAGAACAGCAGGGCAAGCTTAGATCACATTTAGGTTGCAGGAAACCCACTTGTGATTTCTTTGCTCAAGCAAAACTGAAGTTCAATTGTTATCTGCCAAAACAATTATATATCACATCATCTGCAAATAATATTATTTATTTGATTTATTTTGCAGACTGCTGCAGAATATGAGCGACGTAGAGAAAATTTCTTCAACGAATTGGAAGTTGTTTTTGCAGATGTGGTATGAAAAGAAATTTGGATGCTGTCTAATATCAGTTTGGACTTTCCTTTATATAATAATGAAGCTCTTTTCACATGTATTCAACTCATAAATGGGGATGCTATCTCATAAGTGGGGATGATCTGTCCACTTACATTTGTTTATGGTTTATCAGTGTTAGGGGTCATACTTTATTTTCTTGCATTGAGTTTTAAGCAATGAATTAAATTTTTTTTTTCCAGATTCTAACATCATTACCTTGCCAAGGGTGAGGAAGGGTGTAATGATTGTTCACTATGTATGAGCTTTGCATCTTGTTGCTGCAAAACTATTCAATTTCCTGGGATGACTTGTTAAATTTGTTGGTGATGGCGTAATCCGCAATAAAAGAATCATCAATGGCTTTGTCTTGTTGAAGTTATAGATGTTTGCATATCTTTCAGTTGAAAAAATCATCAATGACTTATTAGTATCTTACTCTTTTATTTTGTGTGTGTGTTATTTAAAGGGACTTGGTGGGTTCTGGTTTTCCCCGATTCGTATGATAGTCATTACACTCTCGTCCTTGAGGAGGATTGCTCGCTTTTCAACTTAGTACCATTATAGGTTTTTTATCTATTAATCTATTATTTGTTATTACTCATTCACAGTACTACTCTTTTCTTCTTAGGTGATGGCCATAATTGCTGATTTCATGCTTGTCTGGCTTCCTGCTCCGACTGTTTCTCTGCGTCCACCAATCTCACTCAATGCTGGACGAATCACCAAATTCTTTTACAGCTGTCCTGATAATGCATTCCAGGTTTATTTAATCTTGCAAATTCTTTATGTTATCCCCTTTATATATTTGTCTGAAAACCTTTTTTTAAATAGATAATCTGATTTTAATCTTTCTTGTAGATTGCCATGGCTGGAAGTTCATTTTCATTATTACAGAGAATAGGGGCAATAGTAGTAAGAAGATATTTTTATCTTTACATAAATTATTAGAAGTCTATTGATCAAAACATCAGCTACAATTCTATATGACTATATTTCTCATGTTTTGAACTTTCCTTTGTAGCGTAATGGCACAAAGCTTTTTGCAGTTGGCACAACCTCATCTCTGGTAACTGCGCTCTTCATTTGTGCTTTCTCTTTACGTTTTATGCATTTAATTTCCTTGATTGCACCTGCAACTCTGAATTGGGTTTGTTATTAGTCTAGATGCCTGTATTGAACCTTCTAACGTGACATTGGTTCCTAATGGGACTCATATAATTTCATTTTTAAGTTTTCTGTCATGGATTTATTTACCACACAGAATTTCCACTGTATGCCTTGGGTCTCTCAACCTTTATTCATTTTCAGATGTTTCAGTTTCTCTTGACTTAAAGCTGAGGTGTGGGTTGAAAAAAGCTAAAATGTTAAAAGGTTTCTTTTGTATGCTTTCTATTCTAATGTCATGCTTGTGCATGGATTTGTTTATTGTTTACATTTTATACACATCCTACTTTTATGTCATTCTTGTGCATCGATTTGTTTTTTTGTAGTCAAAAGGTCAAATACTTTTTGGCAGTTCTTGATAATCATTTCTAGTTTACTGTTCTGTCAACACCTATGATGGTTGCCTAATTCGTAGGCTTTCTTTTCTTTCTTTCTTCTTCTTTTTGGGTGGGGAGTGGGCATGAATCTAGAAGTGGATCCTACACTATTCCTTGTAGTCTTGCCTCTTTATTCTCATTTATATTTTGTCTTTGATCTGTTGATAGAGTACTTACCTTGTGCTGTACTGTATTTAGTTTTCGTTGTTTCCTCTTTCTATGCTGCTACAATGATATCATACAACATATTCAAGTCAGAGAGTACATTTATTTAAAGGGGTATTTACTTTCATCTTCTCTAGGTTGGAACGGTTGTTACGAATGCCTTGATAAATGCACGGAAGGCTGTTGAAAGTACCTCACCGGAGGAAGTGGAGAATGTGCCTATACTCTCTACTAGTGTAGCCTATGGTGTCTATATGTCGATTTCTAGTAACCTTCGGTATGTTGAATTCATACTTGATTATAGCCTCTTATTATTGATGTGTCTGGGTGTGAACCTGTGTATGTGTCGATGAGTTTACACACGTGTGTCCGTTGTGTGTGACATTGCATGGGTACGTGGGTGTGTGTGTGTTTGTTGTTATCTGCTTCCTTCATCCATACAATCATCAATCCTCTATGAAGATATGCATGGCTTCCATTTACAGGGCATAAGTGCCTTGTTCATTGGGCAGGGCCATGCGCCATCATGTTAGTAAGATAATATCTTCTGTACTAGCGCACTGATAGTAATGTCATTCCAGAGTGGATCTTTTGCTGCTAACTAGGTAAAATGTGAAATTTTAGTTATTATCGTGTATTATTAATTTGTTATTATGGAGTGGAACTTATGTTCGTGGTAAGTTGCTACCAGGATTCCTAAATTAGACACTTTAAGGCCTTCTGGATAATGAAGATTAGCCTCTCTCATTAGGGTTGTACTGATGTTCTGTACCCGTCGACGCATGCGTTCTCCGGACTCCAGTAGAGATATAAGGACCCTATTCACTGCCTTCATAAATTACAGAACTCAGAATCAACTTTGATTAAAATTCAATTAATACTTATTTCATCAAATCTGCCATCAACTTTAGAATCATGGGTTTGCAAGAACTTTAAATTCAATTATTACCTTCCATTCCCTGCATGAACTCCCCATGTGTCCACAAGTGTATCATTGACCTTTCTTGTGTTCCAACTTTTCCGAAATGATGAATAGTGGTCTCATGATCACTTGATTCATGATGGGAAATGCCATATCTGCACCTCATCAAATCTTTAGAGCATTAGAATTTCTTTATTCATATTTCAATCATATTGTATTTAACAATCATGTTATGTCAATGAACACGCCTTCTCACAATCCTCTGCAAGTAGTCATTACTAAATGATTCTTTTTATGCACCAGAATCTATCTTCTATCATTCATCAGCATGATCTTTCACTATAGCATGATGAAACCAATCGAATCGAGTTTCCCCAATTTGCACATAAGCTTTCAAGAATACAACTCTTATACATTATTAACCTTGGCAATAGTTATTCCGAATTTCGTTATTCTTTCTTGTTTCCCATTCACTGTTCAACTGCTCCAAGCCTCCAGCTTTAGTTAAAACTTTCAATTTAGTCCCCCTGATAGCGCTCAATGAATTGAACTTCGCCCTTTCCAGTGAAGCATAAAATGTTCCTTGCCATTTTATGAGTTGCTTCTTGGGTCTCAACTCTATAGCTCTTTATAGTGCTCCTTTACCCAAACCAATAGTTACAATACCGACTTATTAGACTTTTGGGCGCTTCAAAAAGCCTATAGATGTCAAAACTAATTATGTGCAAGGTCTAGAAAGTCTCAATTTCGATGGAAAGAAATGACATCAGTAAACAAATTCTAAATTGTTCAGCCAAATCTTCGTACATCTGATGAAGAGAATCAACTTCTCTTTACATGTAGAACTTTGGTACGTAGTAATAGCTTTGCCTTTTCTTATTATCCAAACTTAATTCCAATCCCAAAGACCCTCATATACATCAACTCTCATGTCCTTTTGGTGACATTAGCTTCTCTCTCCTTATTATATCTGTTCTCTAGCAGAGACCCACCAATCTACTTACATACTAGATGGACTGAAGGAGACCTTATCCATATAGCAGCAGGATAATGGAGGACCAAAACCTTGATTGAAAGAATCCTCCGAATTCTATGTGTTTTTGGGAACTCAAAGTCTTAAATTTAAATTCCAAAATCCTACCTGGACTACTGTCCAAATCACATCTTAATGATCCAATTTAAGTATTAGTAGAACTTCCAAAAGAGAAAACAAAAATGGAAAATTTAGTTTTCAACCGTAAAATGAATATTCTGCTGAAAAGATTTAATTTTGTCAACAGGTACCAAATGTTGGCTGGTGTTATTGAACAACGGCTCTTAGAACCTCTGCTGCATAAACACAAAGTCCTGCTGAGTGCAATCTGCTTTGCTGTTCGAACTGGCAACACATACTTGGGTTCATTATTGTGAGATTCATCTTCTTTTAGAAGTGTATGTTATAATTACCAATATAACAGTGCAACAGCTCATAATACTCTGAAATTCTTTCACAGGTGGGTGGATTACGCTCGTCTGATAGGAATTCAGAAAGTTCAAGAACTGGAATGACGGGGATGATGTTGCGCTAGCTTTTGAGTTTTCCGGAGTGAATCTTGGGTTTAATCGCATTCGTTGACATTACATAAAGTAGGTCAGTAGATGATGATTACATTTTGGAGGAAGTTATACCCATATGTATACTTAGGTTCTTAGATATTTAAGTATATGGATGGCTACTGCCAAAAGACAATTTTCATATTTCCCCATTTTCATTCACCATATAAGATGTTTTGATGCATTTTCAAGATTTATTAGTTCCTGTGGGCTTTTGAACTTCAAGCTATTGCAAAAAAAAAAAATAGGTTGTCAATAAAGGCATCATTGTAATTTTTTCATTTGGGAAAGGCAGTATCCCCGCTATCCAAGATTGTGATTTTTGTAGATAAATAGTAATTTTATAGAGCACCCTTGTGTTTTAAGCATTTAGGTTTGAAAGAATTTCGAAACACAATGAAGTTAGATTTTCCTCTGGTTGTTTTTTTTTATCTTTTTTCTTTTGTGTTGGCTTTGTCCTTCAATATTTTGTAGCATTGTTTTAGATGTAATTAGGTAATTTTATATCATCATTCATTACAAAATGGGAGCATAAATAGTCATTAAACGCTTCGTCTGATATATTTTATACACATTAATACCTATCGTTCAAACTATTGTCTCACCTTTGATGCAACCTCTGAACTTGACTTTCGAAATATTCATCTGGTTCCCGTGGACTAAGTCGCAACATTCGACTCTATCTTCTGTCTGAGGCAGAAAAAAATATTTGTTATTGAGAATAGAAATTAAGAAACTAATTTCTTCTAATAAAGTCTTAGTCGGACTACAATAATTACCCAGTAAATAGATACAATGCTTCCATTTTGTTGTAGTCTACAAGCAAAATAAGTTGGTTGCACAATACTATATTCGTCTGAAATAAACCAAGAAATCAACTCATATTCTCATATGACAATTACACTTGTAAGACAGTCATCTCAAATTGACCATCACAGCCTCAAGGTCATAATGGTCACCTCGAGATGATTTCTTGGCTTTTTCGGGGTTGAAATTTTTTGGCATAATTTTTTCCCCAGAAATTCTAGTTTACGTTGGGTAAATTACACTATAAGAATTTAAAATCTCTAAAATTTAAGCTGAAACAAAATAGACCTGGTCCATGTTTAGAAACCCTACCTCAGCTGTAACCGATGAGAGGATCTGAATCTTGGAGACATGATCCGCTGAGTGATTTCCACTCGACAAACAAGCCGGAATTCCACGAGACGAGGATCTAACGTAGCTAGTAACAATCTGATTGTCTTTGGTTTCGTTCAGTGATTCGAAAAAGAAAACATGGGGAGCTTCACATGGATCGCCGGGCTGAAATTTTCGCGTGCCAAACATGTAAAACGGTGACCTTGATCTCATGTTCCACGGGCTAAACGTCTCGAGGGGCTTTTTCAGAGCACTTCTAGGAAAAACTTGTTCAAAAACATGAACAGAATAGCCCCAAGAAATAGAATATGACCAATTTTTGAGCTCATCATAGCAGATAGTTTGTTGTAGGAGCCGCGACTGGCTAGCATTTGCAGCTTTCATGAGATGGTTTACGGATTGATGGCGACTCATGGAAGGGAAGATTGGAAGTACATTGTCAAGGTGGTGAAGAGAGACCAATGGAGACTGGGGGTGTGCTGATAGAAAACCTGATATATCATTGTGTAGATCAATCTGTAATTCAATATTGTAAGAAATATTATCAAATATTTTAAATAGGAATTTTTCGTAGCTTAATCTGTGATTGCTTAGATACTCCATTTTACAAAAAGAAATTTCAGTACATGAGGTAATTTCCATGTTTCATTTTCTCCTCTAATCTGGCAGAAATTAAGCTAGAACCCTGAACTATTAAGATGATTTATATTCTTAAAATCGTTCTGTAATTATATCATCTCTGATAGTGGTAGCATCCATATTTTTACTTTAGCAGCAACATTTTTTCTGTTAATATGAATGTCGTTTTGTTTCTCTTGTCCTTGACAAAGTTATTTACTATAACTAGGCTACATGAATGTATGCATAAGCTACAAATTCACTCATTTTATAGTTCTAATGCAACAATACAATAATATGAATAGCAAGATTGCAAGATATAAATACCTGATGAAATCCCTTTTCAATGGTAAGAGAAACCCCGATATCAGCTATGCAAGATTGCAAAATAAGATCACTTGTTCTATAATATCTATACCTCTCAATACAATAATCCAAGTTTGTCACAAGTGCAGCTGCCAAAGGTCTGCTCAAAGCGAATCCTCCTCCTCCAAATGCCATATTAAATGAAAAATCATAATTCGATTTTGCACACTCCGAAATCCCACCAATGTAAAAGTACTTTTCATGATCATATTTCCCTAAAATCTTTACCAAATTATCAACAAAAAAGATTGTGTCGTCATCCCCCATAACGTACCATCTTGCATTACTATTTTTATGATCATTCTCTGACGCTCTAAATGTCTCGAGAATGACACGAACTATTCGTATCACGGATGGCTCTACGTGCTTGGAGAACACTTCAAACGTAGTAGTTTCCTCAGAGAGCTTAAATAGAGGAGATAAAGTTGATAATTCTGGAGAAAATTTATCAAAAAAGATGTATCCTTGTGTAATGTTCGGTTTCCACCATGATTCCATGTAGTGTTTCCTTTTTGGCCATGATTTGGAAGAGCTTGAGATTCCAAACACAATGTGGCTAACATTTGTATCATCACGAGAAGTTATTTTAGCCAAGGATTGTGAAGTTGTAGCTGATGATTGTGAGCAGGAAAAGAAGTTGGATCGGATGAAATTTGGATTGTTAAAAATGTATATGAAGATCGAGAAAACAATTAATCCTGAAATGGCTAGTGTTTTGCATAAATTAAGGAGCATTTTATTGCACAAAAACCGTTGTCGTCGTCGTCCGGCGATGAAGCTAAAGACAGTGACAAGCAAAGACTTCATTGTTGTAAACAGGCAGAATGATGCTTGAAGACTTGATGTGTACGAGAAATTTTAGGAGAAATTTTTTCAAGAAAAAAGTGTTTTAGGTTATGAGAAAAAAATGGGATGGAGAGAATAATTTACATGTGCATGGTAATGATATCATAAAGTTTTGTGACTTTGAGAAGGTTGATTCATGTGATTTGCAGTTTTCATATTTTTATAACATGAGGAAAGGAGGTCAATCACCTTGCTTTATGATATGTAGTTCCACAAGTTACGTTTAGTAGCTAGTTTCATGCAAAATACAAATGGTCAATAAACGAAGTTGTTGTGCTGATGGATTTAAAGGGAGGCTAGCTAATTCATAATTTGGTTGAATTAGGGAGATTAGTCGGATTCAAATATTAAGTTGTAAAGAATTATTTTCAACGTTAGTACAATCTAAGCACTATTATTAATAACGTAGAAAATCATAAAATAGTCAAGTTTGATTCTAGTATTTTGATAAAATTAAATGGTATCGTTTTCTGTGAATTATTGATAGTATTATAGTTGGTCAAATGGTTTCGAATACTTTGTATTGATTCACATTTTATTTATTAATAAAATGTTTTTTTTTTTGCCCGATAAAAAAATTTTAGATAAAAGATTGGTCGAATTAATTGTAACTTTTACAACAGTAATAAAAAGTGCATCTGTTGGAGTATGTTTCTAATGCGATCCTAAAATTACGAGCCAATTCACAAGTTTAAGCAATCATGAATAAAATAACTAGTGATGTACTTTGGCTCCTCGAATTTGTGTACAATAGCTGGAAAGTTATCGTAAAATATAAGATAAAACTTTGAGCTTTGATTGCTAAATAATCTTTATCTAGAAGTACAATTTAATGGCATACATATAGATCTAGCATCTTTTAGTAAATCTTGTACTCACCAGAGACCATTTAAATTTCATTTAATTTCCCTTCGAGTGTTCGAATCCTCCATGCGACTCATATTGAATTTGTGACTATGTATACTTCAGAAATTTGAAAGGGGTGGCTTGTTTAATTTATTTTCTATCCGTGTCCTACCATTTTTGGACAAAAAAGTTTTTGAAAGTTTTCAATTACAAAAAGAAAAACAACTTTTCAATTCAATTCTTTTGTTTTCTTTTATGAAAAACATACAATACAACTACCGAACATTGAACAGAAAACTTAAGATTTCCATCTTCTCTTTTTGCTTCCATGATTTTAAAATTCGGAAGGTTATTCCATGGGGAGGCATTAACGAAAGAAAGTAAGAGAAGACGATCTATACGAGAGAGCCAGTGACTTAATATCAAGATGGTGTTGGATTTTCTTTCCTATTTCATCTCATACAGTGGAGGTGTCATCTCTAGTTCACATTTTTCTTTTGGTAAAATATATAATGAAATGATTGTTGAAACAGATGATTATAAATCATTCGCAACAAATTCCTGATTCTCACTTGTTCAATAGTTCATTTGTGACATGGGTGCTTTGAAATAGATTTTTTTTTTTTGCCAACACATGAATTGTCTTCAAGGAAATAAGAAGACCTGAATATCGAAACAGGCATATTTTCACCTCAACTACATGGAAGTTGAAAGTATGTAACTGACATAACAGAGTGATATTCTTGCATTTTCTAAGTTAGCTGACGTATGAATTATCTACCAGAAAGAGTCTAAGACCATTTATCTCCTCCAAAATGCTATTATAGCAATCTACACCTACTTACCTAGTAACTCTATTTTCATGGGCAACTATGTAACTAGGGCAACTTGGCAAGCTCTTGAACAAAACTCATAAGCTGCTCACATTAACGAATTAATTCCCCATGTAATCTAGGCTTTATATGTATATATTATGTATCCCGAGGACCATCGAAAGATTGGGTCTTCCTCAGATTCCAATGAAGGCCATCATGGATGCTACGCAAGAAGTCACTGGTAGAATCCACTTGGCATGCAGTTGGGACAGGCCAAGAAGCCATGCTGCACACAAGTGCATCTCCCGGTGCCAATTGTTTTCTGTCCTTGCCATCAAAAGATGCCCAAGCATGGCTTCTGCTGTTAAATGGTACCTGTATTCTAAGTGTTACGTGCTCGGGTAATATCAGAGGCCGAAATGACAAGGAATGTGGGCAGATTGGTGTGAACAATATTCCAGGAACCTGCAAGTTGATGAAACTGTAAGGGAATAATCTCCATAAAAAATAATCACAGCAAGTGATGAACAGTTCTCATAAACAATAGATCTCATCTTGAAATCCAACTCATTAGCTGTTCTCATAAATAACTGATATGGGTGCAACTATCTAATAGTTGGTGTTGGCAGATCTATTTTAAGCATACTCCCTTAGCCCGGGATTGAGATTCATGATGCACACGTCACATGGTTTATTCCCTTGGGACATTTCTCATACCCTGTTACACAAAAGCAAGCACTTTCCCATCCCAAAGATTTATCGATCATGATCGACATACAAGAAACATTAAGGATCATGGTCATTATTTTACATAATTTGAAGGAAAACACTCTAAATTTCTCCAATTTTTGAAATACTCAGTTCCAAATTAAGGATCATGGTCATTATTTTACATAATTTGAAGGAAAACACTCTAAATTTCTCCAATTTTTCCTTTTATACTGTTAAAAAATGTGGATTGCTTTAATGAAAATGAAAATATTGATTGGGCATTTTGAAAGAAAGCATGAAATTTTGGAAAGAAACTGAATATACTGTAACAAGAGCATAAGAACAATATATGTACTCCCCTCCATTTCTAGATACATGTCTAAAGTGACTTCTATGACAATATTAACTTTCTAGACACATCTCCAATGTGAAATGAAAAAAATAGGGTAATATGATAACAATGTTAAATCAAATCCATAACAAGTACATTTGTAGACTCCTAGCTTATGCAAAATTAGTCTAAACTAATAAATACAACTCTAATGTTGAAGTTGATTAAAAAAGAAAATGCATCTCTAGTTCTGAAACGGATAGATCACTTGGTAATTCTTTACACACATATGGGGTAGAGGAAATGAACTGTAGCTCAATTTCGTAATCATACCCACTCGTGCTATGTTTTATTTCCAAAAATATATGAGAGAACTAACTGTACAAATAGAAAGAGCAAGTAAAAAACAATACAATATGTGAATTTTCTCAATTTCATTTACATAGTTTTTATAATCATGTAAGAATCAATGTATTTTAACCCTTTAAAAATATTAATTTTAAATAGTTAAAAAACTATGATAAGAGAGAAATTATACATATCCCTTTATTTTCTGATATTCTTTCGATTCGTATGGTTGAATTTTACAAAAAAATTGTAGATTTATAGATATAAAATTAGTGAATATGATGACAAAAATGAGCTATATCTCATTTCCCTTATATATATATATATACAGTGTTAAAACCTAGCTTCATCATGCTTATTCTCAAAATGATTACAAGTATATGCAGTCAACCACATATTCGTATCTCATATACATTGTCCCTTTTAAGAATTATGGATACATGTTCCTATGAATATTATTCCTGTTGTGTAAAGATGGTGACAGTGGGAAGACAAGATAGATGCACACCGAGGACTCAGAAAAATCAGTTCTGCGATTTTCAAGGGAACTGGGAAAACAAGTTTGTGTTATTTCAATTTTCAGGCAGAATGAATAAAGGTAAAGGCACAACAATTCAGTATGTATCACATACCTGTGGATGGACCATTGATCCTCCAGCAGCTAGGGAATATGCAGTGCTTCCAGAAGTCGTTGATAAGATTAAGCCATCCCCTTGTACACAGGTGACAAAAGAGTTGTCACAATAGCATTCCAGATTCGTGAGGAATGATGATATTCCACGGTCAATTGTAACCTCATTTAACACAAGTATAGGTTCTTCAGTGTCTATCTCATTTTTAGCAGCCTCTCGGATCACATGGCACTGCAAACGGTGTCTTAGTGTGATACTGATGGGACCATGGAGGATTGAGGTAAGATATTCTCTGTAATGTTCGCTGTCTAGATAAGGTTAAAGAAGACTTTTGCACAAGAAAATTCTGTATAAAACTGGGGCTAGCTTTCACTGGTTCACATCTGCCCAAAAACCTGGGGGAACTCTTTTACAAGGACTATCTAGCACAATGCAAACAGGAATGAACTATTCACCATCTACAGTGCAGATGATAATTTATTAATTATAGCATACAAAGACACATTTCATAAATATGATGGGAGGATACAAAATGGGGTCATGAATCCCAGAGAACCTAATGAAAATGGAACAATTGGAGGAACTGGCCCCTTAAACATCGTCGCTGTCTGCAGAGAAAGATGTATAATACATTTAGTAAACAGTATGAATGCATTGGGGAAAAAATAATCAATAAATAAATAAGAATAGATCTGCTAACACTTGAAGCAACGAACAGCAGACATATGATGTTATAATACTTCTCAGTTGGTTATTTAACACGACTGTCATTATGAAGGGATAATATTCTGATGTGGGTGAGGTAACAGTGTGAGGCTGCTCCGGATAGTCATTGAGGTGAGTTACAGCACTGATAAACAGATCTAATTGGATTCAGTGGTGGTTATAGACTTGATAATAGTCAACAATGGTCTTAGAAAGATATGATTTAAACCTTTGAGATGACGGCATCCTGTGGTAAAAGATACGGAGTGATGTTTGTCACATCTTGAGGTACAGTGGTGGAGTAAACTCAACATTGGGTATTGATAATGGTAAAGAAATGAAAGGCGAAATCAGTGGTGGTGTAACATGACAAAGTGATAGTTCAACATAGGTGGTAACAGGTAGGTCTGGTAGTCTATGGTTCAATGGTGTTGTAACATGGGAAGTGATAGTTGAAAGTGAAAGTAAAGCGTATAAGTTTATTTAGCTTGGAAATATATATTTTCCATGAAACCTTGATCCCTCCCTAAGCAGCCAATACTACATAAACCCAATATTAGAGACCTTGAACACATATTCATTCACCTGTAGTTGTGAATATAACTTCTATGGAAGGATTCAATGTATTAGTATTTTGCTCTTTCTTTACATTAAACCTTCTTACTAAATTATGGTAGCCGAAACCTAATCCCATATGCAACAATATTGTAATCTCTAGGAGTCCCGATATTATCATCTCATACGAATCTCGTTCATTAATTGGGTACAAATGCTTCTGTAGTTGTTCACAAAATATGTGGAATTCCTAGCTCAATAGTTAGTGGTGGGGATTCCTTGTTTCTTAGTGAACTGGCAGGCCCTATTCAAGTTGGTGGGTGCTAGTTGCTATTAGGGACTGCATATCACCCTCAGATCAATGGGAGCACTGAAAAAGTGAATCAATACCTAGAAAAATACTTAAGGTGTATGCATGGTCTTGCTCCTAAACAGTAGAGTTCGCAGTTGCCTTCAGCTGAGTGGTAGTTTAATACTACCTACCGTACTTCACTTAACACTACATCTTACCAGGTTGTGTATGGGTTCACCTAGGCATTTGGTGATCCCTACTAGTGGTAAAACTAATATGGGCATCTTGGAAGATTTGTTTTCTGAGAAAGAGAAACAAATGCTGGTTCTTAAAGTTCAGCTGGGAAAAGCTCAGAAAAGGATGAAAGAATTTGCTGATGGGAAGAGGACAGAAAGGGAATTCACTGTGGGCGATTATCTTTACTTTGAAGTTGCAACCTAATGGGCAGGGTGCAGTGACATCAAGGAAGAACATGAAGTTGTCTCATAGGTTTTATGGTCCCCATAAAGTTGTGGAGAGGATTGGTTCTGCGGCTTATAAACTGTAGTTACTAGAAAATTCTAGAATTTACCGTGTGTATTGTTACTTAGTGTGCTGTTGAGAAAGAATATACCCTGTCAAGCGGTTCTAATAGCTTGTTAGGCAATTAATGAAATATCTCACTTTGGTGGATTCTCCCTCCCTCCCTCCCGCTCAGTTCTCCCTCATAATTTCTTCCTGATTCTTCTTAATTTCTCTATTCGTTTTCTGAATCCTCCATTTCTGCAACCTGAGATCAGGATCTACATCACAGATCCCGACAGACTGCAATGTGTGACCTAAAGTGCCATTTTTCCGAAATTTTGTGCAGTTTCTCCCCTTAATTCGTACCTATCAGCAACAAGATATCCCATCAGCTATAACTAATCTTTCCACCCAGATTGTTATTAAGCAGAAAGATTTTCAAAGAAAAACAAATAAAAAATAAAAAAGGATAAATCAACATCTATTAAATCTCAACGGAGTGTATGTCAGACTATAGCCCCAGCAAATGCTTGTTAATGAACTGACAAAGTTTCACCAAAAAAGGTGAAACACTTAACAGTGACACACTAACACCAAACCAGAATCTTCAAATCTTATAATGGAAATCTTTGGAGCAAGAAAAAAAAAAAAGAAATCTTTCACTATCAAATGTCACTTGAGAAAACACAATCACGTTAAAAAAAACTGATCAATGATGATGGCAAATAAATACGTGAACCATGGGATGTCGAACAGCATATTTCTGAGAAAAAATTCCATTTCCTTTTTTCATAGAAGCGTGTATATCAGAGATAAGTTGAATATAGAAGCAACTAAATTGAAGATACATACCCAAAGAACAGTTCCATCACCACCAAGAGTCACAATGAGGTCAACCTTCATATGCAGAAGCGAAATCTCCTTGTCTGTGAAGTAAAAAGAATAAAAAAACTTATTCTCATACAGATGTCCATATTCCAAATATAAATAACAATGAAGTCACTAGCTAATGTCTTTTGAATTTTGATATATTTGATCTGAATTTCCATGACATCATGCACTGTTCATAATTCATTCATCTACATCTCCAAAAATACAATGGATTATTGCTTTTATTCTCCTCTGGCTTTGGAGAAGGCAAAGCACAGAGAATAAAATACTCAGTTTGGGCCACTGTTCTGGCAAGCATGGTAGCTAAAGATGAAATTACTCCCAAAATTTTCTATTAAAATCAAAGAAGTGTTCGTATGCACATGGAGTTCTGGACCCTGAAAAGAACATTACATCGTATGATCTAGGAGAAACACTGTAACATCAGTTTCACACTTAAACATGTGGGATAGACTAAATATAACTTAGGTTTAACCTACTGCCAAGAGTTCCTATTTTTAACGACTTTTGCAAGGACTTGTGTTGAGATATTCTAGGAGCTCTAAATCCAATAAATTGTGCCCCCACTAAAGGAAATATACCGGAAGAATGGGAAAGCACACACACACACAAACACAGAGAGAGAGAGAGAGATCCGCATACCTCAGACGTTAAAGGTTGCTGAAGTGACACAGAGGCCTAGTTGGTCAGACATGGTATAAAGTGAGAAAATTTGACTGACTCTCACATTCGAACATGTTAGATAGAATGAACATGTATCCAAGGTCTCACCTTAATAGCATAACTTATAATTAGTTGGGTAGGCTTGTGGTGGGACAAGATGAGCCCTGTGCTCTTTGGACTGTTGACTGAGTCTTGATCAAGACACAGTATAGGATCATGTCATGAAAAATTACCTACAATAAAGTCAGATTTTCTACCAAGCTGCCTCCCAGTGTGTCACATATTTTCTGACCCCTATATCGTCTCACATATTCCACTCCACTCATACTTATAATGATGATTTAATATCTAGACCCAAAAGCAAAAGGGACTTAATATTTGCTAACCACCAAGTATTGATATCTGATGTAACAGAGAATCGGGAGAACGTAGCAATCATGCTGATATCTGCCCATAGGTAGTTTAAATATCACCATCCATCTTCGTGTCTCAAAAATCATATGGTGGTAATATCTTAGGACATGTAATTGATTTTAATTACCTTTTGGATGATTTTGCATAAGTTTAATATTTGGATGAAAAGAATGCTACCGTGTATTTTTGAAAAAGGTTGTGGGAGTCTCAATTTAGGATACCCTTTCAGCTTCTTTAGAAAAGAAGAGGGTCATATGCACTCATTACATGACTGAATTACACATAAAGCTTAACATCTATCAGAACGTTCAGCAACTTCTCTCTTTTTCTTGAATTTCTGTTTTCTGTAGCTTAAATTACAGATACGCAAGAGCTTTACTGTTTTCCGCTAAGAAACTTTGGCTCCAAAATAAGTGGGAAAAAAGAACCGCAGATCATTCTCCTGAGTGCATCATTTAATGTCATCAAGGCTTTTTCATATCGCTAGACTGTATAACATGGAAATCTCTAAGCTTTCCCATCCCTATTACAGAATAAAAATCAAGATGACATCTTACAAATAGATTTCAGCAACAAAAACTCTACACAATTATGCCTTTATCCCAAACTAGTTGAAAAGGCTAATAAAGAATCCATATGAAAGAGTAGAATTAGGATATTAAATTAATTGAGTATATTTTCTTGTTTAGAAGTTTCTTTTGAAATGTAAACACGTCTTGCAGCTTACCTTCTTTCCAGGTTTGAACAAAGTTATAGTACGATGATTCTGTTAGAAGTTCAGATTTCACTCTTGGTTCCACAAAGATGTTCAACTTCATCTCCTCGTTCAACCATCTGGTGAAACAAAAATAAATAAATAAATAAATCAAGAGAAGAAGAAAGAGAGAGGAGGGGAGTGAGGCATGTAGTAACTTCTTAATTATCTACAGATAACAATGGAGTCTCGTGATTCCAAAAAGTAAAAAAAGTACGGTGTATGTCAAAACTGAGAATCAATACCTTGAGGAAAAAAAAAGATAGATTTAGAGATGCATATGAGGAGACTGTTGCCAGCTAGCAGAAACTTCAAAGATGCAGCATTTTTGGGATGAAGTATTATGAAAGAGAATTGAAAAACAAACATAGATTAAACTAGTGTGAAGCCATGTACTTCTCTCCTACGATCATCAATAACATAAGACTATAAAATCATATATCATTACCAAAAACGACATATATCAATCTCAATAATGATTAATTCATAATCTGTCAGCATATATAACCATTAATTAGTTAAGGTCATATATGCAGACTTTAACATCACAGCTACCAAGCACTTCACTACTGCTCGCAGGAAATGTTTACAATGAAGCATCATCCCTGGATCTTTAGCCCTCTATGCAAATACGCAAGTCCCTACTGAAATCAAAAGACCATAAAGTGGGCAACGCACCATTCTAAGCAGAAGCACACACCAAATGAATTTAAAGTAGAAGTCCAAGCATTCAAACAAATCAAAATCTATCACAACGATCTTATTGTAGAAAACCAACCCAATATGAAAATTTTCCTATATGTTCCGCAACGGTAAAATGACATATCAAATAATATGGGAAAATTTGGCGAACTGCATTTCAGAATTTGTCATTATATAAAATATAATTAATTGTTACACCAAACACATGAAACATATGGTAATCATTTGACAAATTAGTGCTTTAAAAGACATTTTCAAGATCGAGTCAGAAATTTTGAGGTTAACTTAAGAAAAAACTTGTGAAGATAAAACAATAAAATTAAGGATCCTATATCCTACCTCACCATATCTGCACAAAGTATGTGTACAGAAGTTGAATTTGGTTTAGTCATAATAAGCACAGTCTGTGGGGGTGTTTCCCATTTTAAAGAGATCTGAAATTGAGAAAAGAGAGTTGAATTAGGCAATCATGGGAGATGAGTCATAAACTGATTCAAGAAATTCAGAATAACCAATACGTGACATGTGTGTGTGTGTGTGTGTGCAAGCATGCACATTATCACGTGAAAAGTTTGTGCATTAGCACAAGTAGCAAAACTAACAGCCATGACAGAAGCAGAGGATACCTGTTTACTGCTGCGCTCTGCAGTTGTTATATTTCCCTTTTCAAAGGAGACAATGTCATGCTTATGCTGATCACTCTTCTCACCTTTACTACGCCATGATAGTTTAAATGATGCCTGCCTCAAGTAAAAACTAGAAAGAGTTACAAAAAAACCTTCATATAAGATGCGAGAAAACAAAAGTAAAGATGTTTATATTGAAGGAATATAAATGTTTCTGCATCCTATTACAACAACAATAATTGTAAATGTAATGTAAAGTTTTCCAACTTTTCATTTTGGTTGACTAGAGTACTTATATTGTGGAAAAAAGAAAACAGAATCAAGCTATTGTCAGATAACATTAAAAAGTAATGAAGCAAACGCCAAAACATAAACAGAATAGTAGGCTAACGCCTTATGTCCTAGTCCAAAGAACATGGCAGCCCTAAAAGGAGTAACTCTGAGTATATTCATGATCAAATTACACAGAATAGATCAACTAGCACTTCTAAGGTAATGAACCAGTAAAGTCCAACTTAGAGGAAAGCACAACGTTCTCAATTATTAGATAACTTAAAAGACCAAAACTATCACCTAAGCCAACCAACATATAGAAAACAGGAGGCAAGGGACTTGGCATGAGAAATGGATGTCAAGTCCCTTGTAAATCCACTAAAATTGCAATGGTTTAGAAAAATCCAACCTTAGAATGATAGAGCATTGAATATTATGAATGTTTACAAAAATATATATTTTTGGGTGATGCACAGAACATGTTTTACTATGTATAACTATGTAAAATAAAAAAAATCCTCACCCTAAAAATGTGTTCAGTTTCCATATTTATAAAAAGTTAATAACTATGGTAGATATCATAAAAAATTATGAAAATTTGCATACTACATTATTTTTCAATATTATTTTCATCCATACATTGAATTTTTCAAAAGATAACAAAAGACGAAAAAACAGGGGACTTAGCACCAATTTTTCATGCCAACTCCCTCACCTCCGTTTTCTTTTTAAAAATAGAGGACAATTGTAGTAATGTTTCTATAGAAAGAACACTTAATTCTTATGAGTCAACGAGAGTGTGAACAGAACCCCAAAGATTACCTTTCTAGTAAATTTACATTGAAATGAATTGGAACTTAAGTCGGTCTCTCGATCCTGAAGAACTTCATCTGAGCAAATCCCATTTTCCCCACAACATCTTTCAAACTGCTCACCAAATCCATTCGATAACAAAGATTGGTGCGCTAAGTTCTTTAATTTCTCATCATTCAGAGTTCCGTTTTGCTCTTCAGATGACAGTACTATAACCCAAGGAAGAAAACAGAATTTTGTAAGAGAACATGATCACAGATATGCTCAAGTATAAAATGATAAAAGAACCAATCAACAAACAAAGAGAATGCACTAGAAGTAATCGGGACTCTTCACCTTGAGAAATGTGGTTACCAATACTTATGAGTTATGCCAGACAACATATTAAAATCTTAGTTTTTGGGGGTATGTCAACAACTATGATGAACTGAAGCATATATAAAATTAGATGTAGTCCTCCGCCAGAGATAATGATTGGATTTAAAGGCTGAATAAACACAAAACTAAATGCGAAAAGAGGAACAATGTCATCCATGGAAAAGCTGGAGAACAGAAAATTTTGCACCTCCTACAAAATCCATTTATGTTGAAAGCTAAATGCTGGAAAAATCATAATCTAGCTGCACTGCACAAGATCATTTGAGTTTGAGCTTCAATAGAATAAATTTAATAATGACAAGAAATCAATATTTCTTTCCTCCACCATAGTTAATAAAAGGTCGACTATGTTCTTCAATTGACAGAATATGATCATTTGACCAACCGCTTAAAGACTAATCAATAGTGCAATATTTGTATTCGATTAACTGTGCAGATAGAGAAAGCAAACCACGTGAAGCAATTAAAGTGGTAGTCAAAAGTAGAATATTGTTTGTTTGTCCTGATAACATATAAGTGCTTCTAGACTTTTTCTTAATAAGGGAACGAGAATGGGCCATGTGATATCTTAACAAGAAATTATGACACCTAAAAGAAGGGCAGGAAAGTGTAAAGATAGCGACAAAATGTGTCATCAGCAATAATGGTATATGCATACATTATGTTAAATTAATAAACCTTTATGCTCCAACTTCATATTCCGTGCCCTCTCCAGTTCATATTTACGCTTCCATTCAGCAGCCTCAGCTTGAGCAGAAGCCTTCCCTTCAGCAACTAGCCTTAATGCCTTAGCAACAGCTAAGAAAAAATTAAATAAGGCAAGAATCCACGGTCAGGACAAGTGATAAACAAGAGGATAATAGCTAAATATCAAAACTTTCAAGGGAGAAAAAGCTTCGGCATACATCTCATAGCCTCTGAAAACTCTATAAGATGTTCGTCAGACCCCTGAACAACAGGTTGCGCAACAATTTCCTGTACCGCCTTTTCAGAGCTCAAAAGAGAGAGCGAATCCGCAAAACCATTCTCTTGTGATGAAACACTGGCATTATTCTGTTCACAAGCGTTATTTGTGATCAATAAGCATAATAAAATGACTAATTGTAGAATAGCATAAGCACTTATAGTATAGAAGATTGATTAGAAGTACAATGCAAAATATAGAAAATTACAATAACAAGAAAGTAGATCTACAGGATTTAAGTGTTCTCCTTTTGAATTTGAGTTTCAAAATTTCTCAGTGTCTTGATAGTTTGGGGAGAAACTTCTCTATTCTTTTTAACATGTGCATAGAAGGCTATCATTGTGTTTGAACAGTTGCTTCAGGAGCTAATGTCTCTTCATGGAACCTTTCAGATTATACATTCAAAACACCAAAAGCACAACAAGCTGTTTGCTTGTACAAAAGAACCATAACCTGAACAAACTTCACATTCATGCTTGTGGTATACTTTCAATTTTATGGAAGAATGAATTAAAAAACTTTTAAGAAATTAATTAACCGTTTACTGTGTAAAAGCACAGATAATGAACATTCATTGACCATTTCATTAATAATCATATATATACATATGTATTGAAAAGAAGAAACCAAGCTGCGGCCTATTTTATTTTTTGTGGGCTGTAGCAAAGGACTTTAATCTTTTACAATGTTTTGGAATAAGCCAATCTTATGGATCAATAGGATATCCAAAACATGAGGGTATGCAAATTCTCATAACCTTTTGTGATGTATAAATGGTTTTTATAACTATGTAAAATTAAAAATAACACACTTGAAACTAAGTCCAACTTACTTGAATAAAAACTATGCTAGACATCAAAAGGATCATAAAAACTTGTAGACTTCATTATTTTTTATGTTCTTTCATTTGTACAATTGGATTTTCCAAAATATTGTCCAACTTTATTTATTTAATTTTGTTGCTACAACCCATATCAGAAAATGGGCTGCAGACCCATTTTCCTAGTACGGACCTTATAGGTATCCACTAAAAGAAACGTAGAAGGTGAGGGATGCAGGATCAGTCACGCGGGCAGAACACTTGATAGATCATAAATGACAAGACCTATATAGTTATATGCCTCGCTTTAATACACACAATAAAGTACGGAGTATTATTTAGTGCAAGAGTAACATAAATGTATAGCAGGAACTTTTAAAATTCATAAGTAAGGAGCAACTTATTAGATTTTAACTATTTAAGCCTTTTATGAGAGTTGGGTGCATATATAATGTCTCCCTAATTATCATTACACTTCAGTCTACCAGGCCTCTGGCACACAAATTACAGTTCACCAATCCTATATTCCTAGCCATATTCCATTGCTACAATTTCCTTTAATACATCCGCAAATTAGGCATTCTTCCCGATACAATATACTTTTTTCTCATTAGTGCATAAATAATATAGCCAATAGCATCATAACCATGTTCCCTCTTTTTTCTTTTTTAAATCAATAACTACCCTAACCTTCTTCAGATTTCCTCACTTCTATACTATATGATCTTGCACGGTCACATATCCCTCTTAATATTCTCAATTCAAAGATATCCAACTGCAAAAAGTATTTTATGAACTTACAATTCACTGTACTGAGCAGAACTTGATTATATCACTTCATCTACCCAAAAAGCTTGTTTTGTAAATAATTATCCTCAACAACAATTTTCGAATAAATTTCACACGATTAGATATCAAAAGGAAAATCCAAACATTAAAGAACTAACGCTTACTAAAAGTGATAAACAAGGCCCCAAAATCTTTAAAATAAGTTCAATCACCCTTAATTAGGAAGGAACCTAATAGTTTGCTTTCTACAGTTGTTACTCTAGTGTCATCTTTTCAACACTTTTTAGGTGGAAACAAAATTCTACTAGTAAAAATAACTCCATATGTCATGTCTCCCAAACATGATAAACACCAACAGATCAAAAATTTTAGACATAAAGTCACATAACTAATAATCAAGATGCTCCTCAAGAAAGCTTGAACAAACCCTAAGCTGAATAAACATTTCTCAACACGAAATTAAGAATTACCCAAAATTCAAAACATGTCAAAAATTGAATACTAAAATCAACCAGCAACACTGAAAGACACACACACACACACATATATATAGACAGAGAGAGAGAGGAGGAGGAGGAGGGAAGGAGATTGTACAATGGAGCTGAAATTGCTGGGCGACATAGCTCACAAAGTGTCAGTCCGTCAACCAATTGATCAATTGAAGCAGATGATAGCAATTGAAACGTGTTTGTTCATATATATATACAATTTATAGATATACATATATATATATATATACGTATAGATATAGAGAGAGAGAGAGAGTAGTGTAAATGTGTTCCAATCTGTTAGGTAGTGAGGAGGAGAGAGAAAGGAGGAGGGAAGATAGGAAGAAGCCATGAAGTCAAACGCGTTGAAGAGTAAAATTAACAAAGAAATTAAGCACAAGGAAGGAATATATGGATTTGGCTTTACTTTTGGTCAACCACTCCACTACGCACATACATTTTGACTCTTGACTTTCGTTCTACTCATGACTTCTCCTACTACTTTTTCTTCTTTTTTTTTACTTTTAATGATGGATCCAGATGCAATTTTTCAGATATGCTGGGAAGAAATTCACATTGTTGACTTTGTATGCAACTTCCGATATTTATGAGTTCTCACTTCTCTCATAACTAACTTATATTATTTATATTATTTAACTTTCTAATTAAGTTAACGAAATTTGAGCTTAAACTTTTATTATCTCATAAATATACTTGTGATAAAATTATAATCCCAAAAAAATTATATCATTTTACTTAACTTTTGTAATCATATATATATATATATATATACACACACACATGTATGTATGTAATAATTTTTATGATTAAAAATGATCAATTTAACCTTAAAATTTATCGGAAGATGATTCACTTATTTTTAAAATTGACAAATTTTGTTCAATCGATGATAAATTTTGTTCGACTGATGTTGATGTTAGAGGATGAAATGGCTGAAAAATGTCCTCCAAATTGAAGCATCAAATAGGAAATTCTTAAATAATGACCGGAACTAAAGCCCAGCTAAACTAATTTACTTAATCAACCATTGCTTAATACATTTTGCTAATTATAGTACATATCAATTGAAGCTCACCGCTAAAATGAGACGTTTTTCCTAAAAACTAAATACAAGATTAGTCAAAATAACTTAATCCATCTCAAAATACTCGAGAACAAAAAATCACAAGAAAGGTGGCTTTAACCCTCCATGTGACTTAGGTGTCTTTTAAAATTATTATATAATTAATAGATTTTTGAAATTTTTAATTGTAAATAATGTTTAAATTTTTTTTTTTTTTTGCTATAATGAAAAAATATGTAATGGGAGAAAATAAAATGAAAAAATCAACTAATATAATTAACAAGGAAAAAAAAATAGAATATGAGGAAATCTTTAATAATAAAACTCTCCATAAATTTGACATAAAGTAAACAAATTTTCTTACTTGAAATTTTTTTATTCGTAATTAACTTTATATATAATTAACTATAAAAAATAAAATTACAGTACCATCTAATCAAACAAAATAAATTGAATAGCTACATTGTGTTAAATATTATTAATAATTTTTTAAAAACCATTAAATATATACATGAACGATTTGGTATATAAATAGTATAATATTAACAGTCTAATTTTATTTTTATAAAATTATTATAATATAAATATTTAATTAGTTTAAATATATATATATGTTCAATTTAATATTATAAAATTGAGAAAACATATAAACATAAAATTACAATATAATTAAAAAGAATCTCTTTTAACAAAACCACCCGTGTTGAGCACTAGCCGGGTCTCTCATATTTTATTCTTATTGTCCATACGACGACGTACGTAATATATATCTCCGATGATTTGCTGCTCACGTTGGGAGAGTCAAAATATTATTTAATGAGTTGCTGGATGAACTTTAATGAACCGTATCAAATCAAATCAACGATCAAATCCTAACAGCAGCAAAAGAACGGAACCAAGACCGAGAAAAAGAGCACGTCAAAGTTAAAATCCAAAATCAATTATTAAAGAAAAACAAATCCTTAAAACAAGAAGAGTAAATCTCGGTATCCTTATTACATCTAACTTTATCCCAAATATTATTATCAATAGTATCACGTAATTAAAATAAGAGAATATGACTCACATAAAAAGTTATTTTATATCATTTATGATAATTTTTTGAGATAAAATTGAGATGTTATAGGGATACAAAAATTTATTTAAACAAGACGAAAATTAAGAAATCATTTTGCAGCAGGGAAAAAAATTAAAAAAATTGAGATTCTATGATGAAAGAATAATTACATGCCTTTTGGGACAAAAATAACAAATCTCAGTAAAGTTGAACAGTTTCCTACCTGTAGCAGTTGGGGCAATAGAATAATAATATGATAAAAAAATTTAAAGAGGAGATTCGTGGAAGAACTGAGGGATATATGAAAAGTGAAGAGAGGAGAGGAGAGGAGAGGTGAGGGATGATACGAGAAATGGGATGTAAGCAAAAACAAAGAGTACATATGAAGGAGATCATAGGAAGGATTGACTGTGGAATTTGATGTTAATTTCCTTTTTTTTCTCCTCTTTTTTGTCTGTTGAAAAAATAGAGAATAGATAAATACAACAAAATGTTGAATAAATACTTAAATATTAAACATCAAATACTATTGACCAACGAAAGCCATATAAAGGAGTATGCAAACATGGGATAATATTATTTCCGTATCATCAACCGTACATATAAAAATAGTATTGAGTCGAGTGTAATCGAGTATTGACTTGTATAGACCAATATTTAATATTTATTTTACTATTGCCTTGAATTTATCATCCCTTAATTAATTGAGGGTTAAATAATTTATTTGGGAATTATATAATTTATTATTTAATTATTATGGTTTTAATTAAGGTAATTCTCCCTTAATTAGTCCTGATTAATAGTAATTAGAGAGATATGATTAATCATTAATTACAATGTGTGTGTATAAACGTCCGCACATCTAATTAACTGTTTAATGCGTGAAGTTAACGTATCTTACAGTGCAGTGGTATAAGATAATTCAACTCCTGGGTTTGCTGCATAGCGCTCCTCGAAACCAGGAGAATTCATGGAACCGTACTTAAGTACTTAACCGGCGTATTCGTGTAAATAAGCTTTGTTTTACAAATATAGATTAATGTTAAATCTTTATTTGAATTAAAATAACCAAAAATCATTTAAATTTCTAAACATATTAAATACGCTTGATAATAATTCTTTATCTTTATACACAATTAACTAAAACCTTTTAAAATTATATTTCATGCGTATAGTGTGCCGTGTGCGATTGTTAACCAAATACACAAGTGTACGTACAATTGTAGCCTTTTAGGTAAAATAATTAACCATATTAAAGTACAATCCCTTGATTCCAAAAAGAAGAAGAAGTGATATTTGACAATATATTAATTTCAGAAAACTCTTCATCGTGAAAATATATTTCCTAAAAATTATTATTATAATTTTTTAATTATTAGTTGAATATTTATAACATATTTCATAAAGAAAAATCATATTATTTAAATATTTAATTGTCAATGAAACATATAATATTAATTCCTCAAAATCTCAAATGTTACTATTTTTTTTAAATGAAGTGAGTATCAAGTGACTAATGCTGTAAGAAATACGTAGCGTCGGTTAAAAATTTGGAAACGGCCCATGTTTCATGTAACTTTCTCAATTATCTATTATTACGAATATTTTTATTAATAATAAATTCTTAGATGTATATCCATTATCAATTACTTCTTTTACTTACAAATTGATTATGCATATACGGATACATGTGTGTATATATATATATATATTCTTATATTTTTGTTGTCAGCGAAATTACTGTTATAACTAATTCAATTTTTATCTATTTTTTTCACTCAATTTTCACACTTATTCCCTTGACTTCAATGCCACATGAAGCGTGGTATAATCAGTTATATTTGTTCTTACATGTGACTATTCTTGTTTATACAAACTTAATTCCGTTATCGTTCTCCGGTTTCAATTCCTACCCGTCCAGGCTCAAAGATATATACACTTATAATTTAATGTTCTTTATCTAGCTATATTAATATTAGAGTATTTATATCCATATTTAATAGCACTCCACTATCTACTCTTATTTAGTACCTTTACTAGTTGTAAACGCAAGTACACATTCCTACATATGTGTGTGTGTGTATACATGTCTTCCCACTTACGAGTCTTGATTATATTTATAATAATTCCCACTAACTCTTATGTCGAACAAACTTGCACTTTACTCCCATGCAAGCTCATACATTTCATTCACATGCATATTTATACACAGGTATACACATATGTAATGCTAATGCAATCCTTTGGGGACCTCTCTTTAAACAAAAATCAATTGGTTTTGATAATTATAATACTTGTTAATTTTTTTCAAAAAAAAACTTTAGGAGTTTTACAATTTAGTTTCCTCAGTCGTCTTTTGTCAAAACAAAAAAAAAAAAAAAAATTTACCCGAAATTTAATACTTGATATTTGAGAAAATATTTTTGGGTGTCACATCGTCTGTATTTATTAATTATTTCCCATCCAATTTATTTCTTAACGTGCATCTAACTTTAATTTTATTGTTAGTTTTCAATATGATAATATCATTTTGGCTTATATTACTGAATTTTATGTTAATATTTCTAAATTCATGTTAATTATCTTAAATATTATGTTAGCACTACCAATGTTTTCAATTTTTAGAATTCATTGCATAATCTATTACTATTTCTATATAATGGCTCAATATTATTAAAAGATAATTGTTAACATTATTCAATAGATAATTTATTTATTTTTGAATGACATATTTTTATTTTATTGAATTTTATCATAGTATTACTAAATAATTTATTAATGTAAGTAAAATGGTTAACATTATTCCATTTTTCTTTTCCAATTTTATTTAGATATTTCAAATACATTCCCAAGCGTTATGTTTATATTACTAATAATTACAATATTACCTACATTTATTCTAATTTTACTAAATGTTATGCTAATATTTCTAAAGTAAACATAACTTATTGTTAAATTACTTGTTGGTGATATGGTGGTGGTTGGATTGATATCGGTGTTAATTTTGGCAATGATAGTGATGGTGGTGGTTGGGATATCAGTCGTTATGGTGGTAGCAGTTGTGGATGACGATCATAATTTTATGTGCCGATATTTTTTATTTATTTTAATTGGTAGTTGTGATAGTATTAACATTTTTTTACTTAAATTAATCAATTGTTTGACATTGATTAGTTATGATCTTTGAATTATTTGAATTTACCTTTAATTAATAAATTTAAATTTGAAATTTTCTTTTTTTTGAATTAGGATAATAACCATTAATTATGAGAACTTTGGTTACGAGGTATTATGAGTAATTTTGCTTATAAATTTACTTGCAGTGATATGAAAAGTTAGACTCTACAATTTAATTTCACGCATATAAAATAACCACCTTTAATTATTATTTTTCCAATTTAGTAGAAAATGTAAATGTAATCAACTAAAATTCAGACACGTGTATAATGTGTTCAACTTAAGTAACACTTCCCAACCCAATTAAAATATTTAAAAAACTCCAATGCTAAATTAATAGTTAGTAATAGATAGATATGATGTGCAAAATTAATTACACTAATTATTATAATTTGATAAAATTAATTTAACTGTATAATTGGTAAAAAGTACTTTTTGGATAATTGAATTTTTAAAAGCTGGATACATGTCTCGTTTCTTTAAATAAAGTTTCTTTCAAACTAATTACATTATATGCCTATTGAATCCATTTTATTTATTGTTATAGTGCACAATAAAATTTGTTTCATGGATAGCTTTCTAACCCTGCCACGACAACCAAATAGCAGTAGTTATTAAAATTACGACAAAAATTTAGGAAAATGCAGGAGGGACAAAAAATTAGAAGATGTGAGATTCTAAGTAAATATTAACAAAAGAGTATCCCTACTGAATTTAAAGGACAACTATGAGTTATTTAATTGTATATTGAATAATAAAAAATATATTTGACTTTCACATATAACAATTATTTTATATTGCGTTTGAAATTTAATTTCTATTATAACCAGCTGCCCGACCGTGCACAACACAATTTTTAGTCATGAATAAAAGTATTGAGTCTATAATGTGTATTATTTTTTATATTTTTTTTGTTATATTAAATATGAGATTTGTAATTCATATTATTGTGTATAATATCATTAGTTTTATATTTATAAATTTAAAAATTGGTGGGTGTATTCTTTTTGTTATATAAGTCATTTAATAAATTATTATTTTATTTGATTATAATTTTTGAAGTTATTTTAATTATTAAAATAATTTACATCACCTAATAATAAATATATTTTGATTTATATCAATCAAAATAATTTACGTCACCTAATAATAAATATATTTTGATTTATATCAATCAAAATAATTTAATAATCTAAAATTCTTGATTTATTTATATTTTTAAAAAAAATTTATCGTGATATTCTATTGTTTTGTCATATAAGTTGTTATAGTTTATTTATTTTATTTTTTAATAGTTGATTATTATTATTATTATTTTTTGTCATGATACTTTAAGTTTGAGAGATGTATATGATCATTGGTTGTCTTCTCATTTCCATAATAAAATTTGTGATATGATTTTTTTAATTTTAATAATTAGCGATGATATAAAGTTCAAATAATAAGACTGTTACTGAAATATTATATCGTAGTAAATTGTATTAAATCTAAGATTTTTTAAATATTTATATTTATTAAATGGCTGTACAACGACTAAACAAATATCCGATTGTAATAAAAAATGAATTTTACTTCAATATCTATAGTAGATTATTGTACTTATGTAACATAACAAGGGTATAATATAAATGAGGAGATAGAGTTTAAGGCTTTTGTATTTAAAATTTAAAGAATAAGAAATAATAGCATCCAAAAAATGCCTAGTTTTTATTTCTGAGAAAGTGTTTAAAAAATTAATTAAGTATATATCTCGGTCGGGCTTTATTTTAAAAATATAGTCTAGGCTTTTCGGGACTGCACATCTTTTCTTCTTCGATCGTCGTCGTCGCGACCTACTGCGATCCCGCCGGTGTCTTTCTCCGACATCATCACCGACTCTCCTCCTCCGGACGGCGGTGGAAGAGTAGATCAAGATCGCGATCAGGTTAGAATTCCCTCCTCCTCCTCCACCTCCCCTCTCGAATAATCTCCTTTCTTCCTTCCCTGTTTGTGACCGGCGACTGCGATCGTCTGTAGCCGCCGGCCGTGTCTATGTTTCAGTTTCCGTACCCGATGCTTGTATCCCGCGCCCGTTCCGACTCTTGTCGATGTGGGTACTTAACCCTAAAGTGCTGAGTCCGTGCAACACAGGCAATCTATATATGGTGTAATTCTTTGTTTCAGTACGGGGTTCCTTATTGAATTTATTGGACTTTTGTTCTCTTATGCTTTAGTGCAGAATTGTTGATCCAGCATGGGGTTTGAGCCTGGTAGTTCATCCCAGGATGTCCGGGACGAAGGTAATTTAATTTTAAAACGCATGAAAATAAAATACTTATCTGTTCGTAGTGAGAGATGTATTTGAATTGTGGACTTCTCAAAGTTAAATTAACTTATTCCCAATTGCAAACTCAATGTAGGATTATATGAATTCCAGTCAGTGCAATTATGAGATTGTTTAAGTTATGTACAAAGTGCAACTTATTGGGAGTTCCAAAAATTTCAATATAGATTACATTAATCTTGAGTTAAAACTGAGGCATTCTGACTTTAGAAAGTCAAGAAAATTTGTGCCCGGTTTTCATGACAAAGTAGTGACCTAAATCAATCGTTACAAGATTGGATGAGAAGAGAATAAGATATTAGGATGAGAGAGAGAGAGAGAGAGAACTTGAGAGAGAGAGAGAACTTGAGATGACAAGTAGAAGCAGGTGGTGAGAGAATCTAGAGAGAGAAAGTGGCACAACTCAAAAGAGTTCTCCATTTCATTATCATAATCTCACACATGCATTACAGACGCATGCTATGCTATGAAATCTAATGTGAACTAAGTGCAGAAAGTCTATTGAGCTATGTACAACGTTCATTTGGTGAAGGTAGTCAACAATAAAAACCATATAATTGAAGTTCCTGAAATTCATATTTTGCAGATGACGAGGACGAATATGAAGAGGTTGGAGGGGGGAATAGCCTTTTAGGGTTTATGTTTGGGAATGTTGATGGCGCTGGAGATCTTGACATTGATTACCTTGATGAGGTGACCTCCCTTTTCTTTTTCGTATTGTTAAATATTGTCTAAGATGTAATGGTGAATGAATGTAAACTAAGGGTTCTGAAGTTGAGCATCTTTATCACATACACTAGCACTATTGTTATGGTTGTACATTTTCTTCTGTAGAGTTCTTGGATACTGTTTGTCTCTGTTTATACTTTATGTGTTTGATCACATTGCAGAACCTAGACCAATAAGGTCAACTCAAACAGCATTTTATAAGAGGTTTAGTGTCAATTTATGTTTTAATTTTATATGGGCTTTTGTCTGAAGAAGATGTTGAAGGAAAATCATCCTATTTTAGATTTTCATGATTTTCCGGAGATAATTTCTTGCTATGTTATTTGCCTGTCATGGTATCCTATATTTACTAATATACGGAAGAAGAATGATTCAGTTCTTCATACATAACTTGCCTGTATTTTAGTTATAATGTCATTAAATGATTTTATTTTTTTACTAGAGCCTGGAAGAAATGTTCTTGACAAAGCTCTTTGTCATTTCGATAATGTGAGCGTAGTGTGGTATTCATGTAGTCATCGTTGCATAGGTTTAGTAATTGGCGAAGGGTAACTCCTTGTTGTATGTTAGTAGTATTTGATAAAAAAGCTCATACACATAACTAATTACACATATAACTACTTTATTATTTGATAAAAAAAATTCAGTCACGAAACATCAACAACACCTTTAAGCCAAAATCATGATTCACTCATACGTATACTAATTGTAATAATAATTACTGATGTTATTTGTAAAATATATTGAACTGATTAGACAACTGATTTTATTATCTGACCATAATAATATACAACCTTCATTTCAAAAAAAAAATAAAAAAGAAAAACACTTACGTTTCATTTTCTTTATATTACTCTACGAAATCCTAACATTCAAATTTGATATGAAATTAATTGATTTTGATTCATTCAAGGTTCGTTGTAGAAACTACTTGAAAGTTCCAACAATGTAAAAGCTTTTCTACTAAATGGGTTCATGACATTGATATCAAAATTTGAACTTTAGGGTAAGACAACCTTAATATGAACAAACCCAAACCTGGCTCTTAATTTTGGAGCAAAGGGAGTATTATTGTAAGAAAGGGTTATCACAATAATGAAGAATTTCCCACAATTGATATTAGAATTATTAGTCTATGGTGGGCTGTAACTTTATTCATATAAATTTTATTATATAAAAATTAGTGCTACATTCTAATCTTTAACCATTATTCCATTTTTAAACATAACGTAAAAAGTAACATATTTTATTGCTATGACATCAAATTTAATTATTTTCGAACTTTTAAACAAATACATCTAAATCAAGAAGAAAATATGGAATAAATAGAGAAAAAAAAGAGGGATCTTCACAAATCACATAAATGTTTTTTTGAATAAACTCAAAATAGAATGTATGTGTATGTATATATCATATCATGACTACATGAGAAACAACAATATGTTACTCTAGTTCACTAAATACATGAGACATTTAGGCCATTCTGTGTGCAATTTTAACAAACCTTGAACTACACAATTATATTCACTAAATGTGAATAAGAAAGTACAAAATAATTTGGGAAATAGAAGGTAGTGATAGAGGCAATTGGTTAAGACAAATTGGTTAAGAGACGGTGATAGAGACAATAGAACAAAAATAAAGATTATTAATTAAGTTCAATTAGTTCCAAGTTGACTAATTAAACATAAACTGATGTTTATTTTTTTTCACTTAATTAGATATCATCCATGACTTAAGATTCCTATTATTTCACTTAATTATATATAAAATGTCTAAAAATGTAATAAATTATATGAATCGTTCACTCTTAGTTGTGTTATAAATTATACTCCCTTGTGGGATGTTTGAATTCACTTTTTGCACGTACTGTTAGGTGTAATTTAGTATGTGTTAGATATGCTATTTTATTTAATAAAAATTATGGAATAAAACTATAATCTATGAAGATTAATATTATGAAAAAAATAAAATTATTTAGAATAGCTATTATATACAAAATCTCACTTAGAAATACATGTCGCAATAGTAATAAAGACACCCTTTCGAGGGCAGAGGTAGTATATGAATTCTTGTGGAATAATCCCATAGCCTAGTAATCAATAATCAAACACAGAACATGCATTGCACGTGTCATTTAACTTGTTATGAATGAAATTATATCACACAATCTCTCTCTCATGCTCATCTCCCCATTCTACTCCATTCTATTTCTTATTCCTTCTTCCCCCAGTTATTAAAATTTAACCTAGATTTCAATTGTTTGTCTTAGGTTACTGCAAACATGATATCAGAGATTCAAGCTTGATCAACCATAACTTGTCATTCTCTATTGTCAGCCATGAAATAGCACTAAACCACCTTAATTCACCCAACGACCACCATACACCTCCATATCCCCCATTGCAATCATTGTTGTCAACTTGTCATGACCTCTTGGCACTGATACATGTATGACAGCATGATCTGTCAACTTAGCAAAAGTTGCTAAGGTGGTTAAATAGATGAAAAGGCATCGCTTGGCAGCCTGGCATCACCAAGGGAGAGGCCATGGTCAACAATCACAACAAGTTCTCGCCATTCGGAAACCTCGGTGGCTTAAATCTCTTAATTTCATACTTGATTATCCACATGGTCACATTATCCAACCCAAATGCTAATGAAACATTAAAAAAAAAGGAGAGGAAAGAAACCAATCGCTAAACTAGGTTTCTGCTCGAACTAGTGTTAGACTTTGCATTGGCATCGACTTGTGTTGTCATTCTTCTCGTCGTTCTCCATCAGTGCTACAGTTGTGGTTGCTTTTGTAAGCACTTTTCCCCTTCTTTTTCTTCTTGCCGCTTTGCCTCTTCTACTTTTCTTGTATGTGGTAATCGGGTCAGTGGAGGTAGTTTGGGTCGTTAGTTGGTAGTTACTATTGTTGGATCAGCAACAGGGAGGCAGCAATAATAAGTGAATGGTAGCAGCTAAAGAAGAACATTTTAAATTACCTAAGTTTTTGAGTGGATAGATGTGTCATTTAAGTTCCGTAGTATTTTAGTGGCTTCCACGAGTCGGTTACAGGTAATTTTTGACACAACAAGAACGAACCAAATCGAATGGAACCAACCAAACTGGACCCAAGACCACTGTTAGTTGTTTAGTCTGAATTCTGAAATAACATACAAGAACGTTAACATCTATCTCCCAATTAACTTGGACAAATAAAAAAGCAGCTAGTGAATGTATAACTGAAAAGTCTTCAACGAAAGAAGATTACATCTTCGAAGAATCTGCGTATGCCAAGGAAATCAAGATTTAATCACATTGAACTTATTTGATTATACTAGGTCGGGTGCTTTGCCTTAGCATTGAGCAATATGTGAATATCTTGTGTATAGTTCCCATCGCCTTTGTTTTGGACTGGCTGATTGGGTGCCTTTCAGTTTCTTTTGGCTTCTGCTACTCGAGGCTGTTATAGAAATATATTGATCTTCACCATAAAGCTGAACGTGTCCTCCAATATGGTTGTTAGTGGACATCTTGTACTCTTCAGTTGTTTCTGCTCTCAGTTATATTCTTGTTTCTCATAATGAAGCCACTTTTATTTATCTAAAAAAAGTTTGGACATTGGCATTTGCTTTGCATGGAAGCCTTTTCTGTCAATCTGCTATTATTAAGCTTCAAGTACGAAATTGCCTGTAGCAATTACCATGTTGGGCTTCCACTTGCAAGGTATACATGTATCAGAGGTAGTAGGTCTTCAGTTACAAAATTTGCATCTTTTGAAATGCTAACTTAAACTAAATTATATGCTCTTCCCTGTCAATTAATTGGATCAGTTATTGCATGGAAGTTTGTTTTTATATATTTTCTGACTTATTAGCTTGGATATGAATGAGAAGATACTTAAAGAATATCGCTAAATTTATATTTTTGCCTATTAGGAGGCAAAGGAGCACCTTGGAGCTCTGGCTGACAAGCTTGGTTCATCATTGGCAGATATCGATGTACGGAAACTCTAACTATTCTTATCCTGTATTTGTGCATAATATCTGATCTGCTATTGAATATGAAAGTGACTCAGTTGTGTTCTATAGGTCCGTATATAGTCTTAAAAGGGGGATGTGGTGGTGAATGGATTATATCTATTAATGGCAGATGTTGCAGTTATAAAAAAAAGTAATTAATTATGATTGACGAAGCTAAGTAGTATGATGCATCAGACGACGGAATTGTTTATATAGGGTTTCACGATATATTCTTGTGCGGCTGTGCTCTATCTTCAAACCATAGTCTCGGGGCCTATCTATGAGCAAGCTAAATATTTAAACAGCTTATTCATTTCGGGTAATAGTGCTTGTATACAACTGTCATCTGTGTACAGTAACTACTAAATCAGGTGCTTTTGAATTAAACAAGTACTATCAATTTGAATCAATAAACACAATAAATAGAGAACAAAACCTGTTCCATGTTCTTGTGGAAGCTCCTAAAGAGATTTCGATTATTATTGACATCGATAATTTACGAGTGAGTATTACACCAAGACGGATAAGTGGATGATCTTTGTTGCCCTCCTATTACAAGATAATGGAATGTTTTATCCCATCCCTTGGGAAAATGACAAGGAAACTGGGCATTGTTTTTTGAGGAAGGTAGACATAGTGGTGGAAAGCCTGATGCTCTGAGATAGCTTGTTGTAACCTTTTTTTATGTTTTCGTAGGGATTGAGTATCTCCGGGTTTGCTTTCGCCTCTTTTAGCCCCTTTTCTACCGGAGCTTATCTTTCCTATAGGTTGATTTATGTGCTAATCCCAAGCGGAGGAGATTGTAATTAAGAGTTTCCTAGAAGAACCCAGATACCAAGTGGAAAAATTCGAAGTTGAAAGGGATCTTTCTTATTCCTGTAGAATGAAAGGCAAAGGGATTCATTGAGAAAGATCTCTTAATGGGAGATCAGAAGATTGAATCAATATGCATATCGTGGTGCTCACTAGTTTTGTGGTCTTTCTCTATCTTTTAATTTCAACTTAAAGGGGAGTAAAAGATTTAGTGATACATGAGCCTTGAGAGAGATTTGAATTAAAATGAGAAGTTTCCTCTACATATGAAAACCCAAATAGAATTCTCTTGATTTAAAGTAATCTAAGTTTAGAGAGAGATTTAGTGCAAGTAAAATTACATTTGTTTTCAGTATATTCTGATCTGATTTGATGAAATATGCAGGCATTGCATTCTATATAGGCGTGTTCAATAGTTTAGTTTATAAATAATTTAGTTCTTGTAATATAATAGCATATCAATTTTTTTAGTCTAGATATTGTACTAGTGTGAATTCTGTGTGTATTTAATTTTGTAGGCATATTTATCTTATTTTATATATTTTACATTTATTTGTTTTAAGTTGATGTTTTTATTTGCCTCAATTTGATTCATTTCAGCTCACCTCATGTCCTGATCATTGTTAAACCTTGCCGAACTGGATATCAAATTGATATTGATCCAAGCATTTATACTTATGTGCTCTGTCCAGATAATAACATGATGATAAAAATTATTGATCTTAATTATTTTAAAATACTTTTATGATTAAGAAAGATTGTGCAGCATCACTTTTGATATATAACGGTGCGCACACTCGTGTTCAATGTATACTCTAGGTGGTGTGTAGGGCTCCATGTACTATAATACATATGGATAAGGTAATTGACGCAGAGGAAACGGTAAGCTTAACGTACAAACATAAATGTATGTTTTGCCTTGAATCCACAAGGCAAGATAAACCTAGAATCCACAAGACAAGATAAACCTTGAATCCACTAGGGGTTTCCTCGAATCCACGAAGAAGATGGATGAAGGAATAATTCCAACAACCAATCCATAATAACAATTATCAAAATAATCAACATTCATTATGTTTACAAAAACTAATAAAAATGTATTTATAGAGTGCCATAACTAGTCTAAACCAATTAGGAAAACAATACTAAAACTGATACTTGAAAAACAATCCAAAACCAAGTAAAAAACTAATAAAAATGTCGGTCAACGCTTGGTTAAAGTCTTCCAGAACGAGGTCACGGCCTTGACCTAAAGACCTGCGTCCAAAAACATTTTGCCAAAGGTCATGAGCATTACCTGGAATGTAACGGTCATGACCTTCTTCAAAAGTCCTCCGGTGCGTAATACTACGTCAGAAATTAATGATAAAACCAATATACCATATCTACAAATAAAAGAGGTATTAATAATAAATACACTAATTTCATTATTTCAGGCTGGAGAGGAAACAATTTTAGAACAGAGGTGCAATATCATGTTCAAATCCTGTGGAGAGGATACTAATTAAGAAATCCTTGTAGATTGCAGTTATGAAATTTTTAATTCTTTATCATAATCCAAATTCAATATTATAAGTACAATATTATATTTCAGTGAAAGAGCATGGTCTCAGAATTATATCCCTTAATTCAAGTTTCCCGTTTTTGTTCTCAACTCTCAGCTGTCAGTAAGATCAAGACAAACATCTGCAGATGCGGCTGAAGAAGGTATATTTATTCTGATTGGAAGTATTACTTCGTCATCTGGTGTACTTATATTTTTAGTTGATGTTTTCTTTCTGGCCTTGACATCATTTTTAGGCTTCAGTTTGACCAACATTGATAGATTGAATCAAGTTTTGCTTCTGCTTTATTATGTCTTTATGCACAATTGGATTCATGTCACAATTTAGTTATATACATCGGATTGTCAGTTCATGTATTGTACTAAATAATTGTCAAAGATCACATGGATCTTGGTTTGATTGTGTTTAATATTACTAAGAGTTTAACATGCGATAGTTAGACTGTAATGCAGGTCTTTTGTAAACTATATATGGTACAGATAGTGTAGCTAGAGTTTGGGACATCATTAGGGTAGAGCTGTCCTTGGGAAGATGTGTACTGCCACAAACTACCTCTATCTCACAGCACTTTCTAGTGTAACATTGTTGCGTATTGGTATTTCAGACCTAAGTTGAAGGGTTTGTTTGGGTGTTCATTATACACATCCTAAAGTCCCAAACATGGTGATTGGTGAAGTAGTTTTTTATGTAATATCCAGGAAAGAATGTAATCATGTTGTTTGATTGTAATTTCCGTGTTTCTGCATCTTATGCCAATTTACTGGTTCTAATGATTAGAAATCAATAATTTCATTTCAACATCAACGCCTTTAGACCAATTAGTTGGGGTCAATGATCACTGAATCCATATAAAAAGAAAGTTAAAAGAACATGCAGAAAGTACAAAATATAAATTATTGATAAATTTTAAAATTAATATTAAAAGTAATGAAATTAATCAATAGAATCAATAAATACTCCTTTCGTTTCAGAAAGGATGACTTAAAAGTATGCTTTTCTCTGTTTTTAAGACAAACCATTTAACTAAGTGATGTTCCAATCATACCCTTTATAATGGCTCCTACATAATAAATGATGGTCCAACTATAAGGCAGGATCCATCTAAAGCAAACTGACAATCTTAGAGATTTGGTAATTGACACCAATAAGGGAGAGTACAAGCACAGCTGGAAGCCAATACAGTGAAATGGAGCTATGTGGGTCCATTTTAAAATAGATAAGATAGGGGTGAATTGGAGAAGAAGAAGAGAGAGAATTACTTGAGGAGAAAGTTATCATTCAACATTCCTTCATCAGTGGAAATTACATTATATATATAGTGGCCTTAACCTACACCCAAACTCTAACTAACTCTACTTTTCCAGCACGTCATCACATGGGATAAATTAGCCATTACCACAGTAACTATAGCGAAGGTATTACTCTAAATAATACTTAACCCTGACATTGCCCTCCCCTCAAAATCATCCAATGTCCCCATGGTTATTATGTTGCTTCAAACTTCCTAGAAAGGCTATCAGCTGCATTGTTTTTCTTCCCTTTTTTGTACTTGATCACATAGTCGTATCGCAAAAGCTCGTTTAGCCATTTTTGTTGGATGCATGACGCCATCTTCTGCTCCAGAAACTATTTCAGGGACTAATGGTCTGTTCTGATTACAAACTGCTTAATTCCCAAGTAGGAGGACCACCTCTTGATTGCCTCAGCCGCTGCCATTATTTCCCTTTCATAAGTTGATTAACCTTGGGCTCTGGGTCCCAGAGCCTTTTGCTAAAATAGGCCAGTGGTCTGCTTTCTTGTAGGAGGATGGCTCCTATGCCTGACCCAGATGCATCTGTTTCAATCTCAAAAGACTTGGTGAAGTTTGGTAGGGCAAGGACTGGTGTTGTAGTTATGGCCTGTTTAAGTAAATTATGGTATAGACTTTGCAAAGATTTATATGTACACAGAGTTCCAGATAAATTACTTTCAGTGCATATACAATGTACGATTGTAGTATATGTAATACACTCAATTGGTGATTAATGAATTACATAAGTATCAAATAAATAATAATACAATACAATAGCCCACAAGCCTAACATAACACAAATTACTAAATGATAGTAGATTAGACAATTAATTTAACCACCGAGGATTATTATCTAAAAAGCCACAAGTCCACACAATGTGTAGCTATATAAATAATTGTTTACTAATCTATTATACAATTCATATATATTAGAGATCAAATGAAACAACCTAGACTGTTATGAGCCTCCGGCGTGATTGGCAATTGAATTGCCTGGTCAAATGAAACAACCTAGACTGTTCAACTGTATTGGGACTCTTGTTCCAGTCATGCCAGTGTTAATCAATAGGCCGTGACAAGTGAAGTTGTTAGAAGAAAATATGTAAGTGGAGAAGCTAAACCATAGGCCAGGCACGCAGATGCCAGCTTAGGCTGCGGTAGCTATGATCACATTTATACGGAAATTTATATGAAAATTTCAACAGAAAATTGAAGAACGTCAACCAATGAGTTACTATATGCCGTTAAAAAGGAGTTGGTGTGATAATGGATAGCAAATTATGAAATAATTGTTGATATATTGATGTTTATTTTTATTTAATAATATGTTGACGTTGTCTTTAGAATATTCTAGAAGTAGCTTAGGATTGTTATTATTTATTTACTTATTATTTTTTAAATAAATATAATTATGTTCTTACTTCTTACTTCAATACAAGGAGCAGTAACCTATGCATGTTGATCAGATTGAATTTATGATTACTTGGGAATTATTTGAGTTGTGCTTGAGATACTTTTGAGCCTTATAATAGCCCTCTTACCTCCTTTTATCCCTTTCTTTATTATGAAAGCTTATTGTTCCTTTAGTTAGCTCAGAGCTAAGCATTTGGATACAAAGAGTTGGGTGAAAGTTTTTTCTTATTGACTTTATCCTCAGGTCTTTTGGTGGTTTCCTTTTGTAATTTCTGCAAGTGATTGGGCATGCCAGTAGACATGGCCAACCTCTTCTTCATGAGTCCAACATTAGCCTGCAACTTTCCGTTGCTAAAGAAGTTCGATGTTTTTTGTTTTGGAATTACTAGGTACAGGTCTAGGTCTTCCCATTAATTCCCTTTAGGCCTGGCTTTTGTCCTCCTCAGAACTGGATCATGTTTTTAATTTTCTCTGGAACACTCTTTTCCAGGAAATCTGATGTGTTTTTAAGGCCCCAACTTAAATGAGCCAGTAACTGACGTGACAATAAATAGTTAATCATGTAAAACTTCGTTCTCATGTTTGCTGACTTGAAAGCTTGCTCTGATTCTTCAGTTGGCTTTGAGCTTATCATTTCGATACAAAGATCTGTGTGAAACTTTTCTTTATTATTGACTTCATCCGCATATCTCTGGCCAGTTTCCTTTTGTACTTGCTTCAACCTCTTCTTCTTGAGTCCTGGTGTCCTAGCTCTGAACGAAGGACAAGGCAATGCTTGCCATGTCTAGAACTCACCTTGGCTGATATGGTGTCAAAAAAAGCATTGCCAAGCTTGCGTTGTTCCCACCCATCTCCAGATCCAAGACCTTGCCTGGGCGAAATTTGTTTTAGAAGGGGAAAAAGAAAAAGAATCAGAATTTTAAAATCCGTCATCTTCCTTAACGGTCAACATATATGTGATTATGATCTTATTCCTTGCATCGACCTTGTTCATTTTAAATTCCGTATGTTTTTTTATCTTAGTCGACCCTTTCTTGGTCTACTTCTAACTCTGTGATGGCTGATGAGTAATTGTCGATCTGGGCTTCTTAAGATACTGTGCCTTTTTAATTTTTCTCTATTTTGGTCATAAATTGATGTATCAATTATATTATGTAAATAATTTATCACTGTATAGTGATTATAATTAAGATTATAATTAATTGTGATTAAGGGATCATGAGCTACAACTCATTTTTTTAGTCGAACCCCACTAGTTTTATATCTTCAAATCTACACTCTTTGAAAAATCCAATGGTACAACATATAAAGATAAACGGGTATGTAAATTTTCTCTTTTTTATGGTGTATGGTATAGTTTTTATAAACATGTAAATTTAATACTCCCTCCGTTCTAGAGAAAGAGCTACATATGGGTTTTTGACGAATATTAGTATTGTATGTTTGATTGATAATTACATGTTCAAATAGTAATTTTTTTTTCATGAAATTTGTCATACATGTTCAATTAATGATACAATAAGAATATTAGTGACAAATTTTAGAAAATATGACTATAATAAAATGATTATGTATATTTTTGAACAAATGTCATTTTTTCAAATGTAACTCGTTTTGTGGGATGGATGGGGTATTTATTGAAGGGTTAAAATATTTTTATTTTTACATAATTATAAAAACAATGTAAATGAAAATTCAAAAAGATCACATGTTGCATAGCAGGAGTGTGTATGATTAAAAAAAATGTGCAGTAGCTTATTTCCTTTCTTTCCTTATTAATTATTATTATTATAACTAGTTTATTATACCGATTAATTAGTATTAGCTATAAATAGTTATCACTATAATTAACTTATTATTATGGATTGAACTACTGATAATTAATTATAAGATTTTGCTAATTGCTTGAAGTCCTAATTTCTTAACTCTTATTACTTAAACAACAAGAATATCAGAAGTATTCCATCCGGTTCAAATTGATGGACTTTTTAGATTTCTTTTAAAATTTCAATTTGTTACCCATTTTATAAGTTCCAATGAATGACTTTGATTTGATTAACAATAATACCGTCATTCTCGATTTTTCTTTGTATTTTTGTTATTTTACTTTCTCTCTCTTTGGGTAGTTTTGTATTTTTGTCTAAAGATTGTTAATAAATAGCATTGAAATAAGTAATCGTTAATATGTGTGTTTTGTTGGTTGAAGACTACCACTTTGAACTGGAGGGAGTATCATTATTTTTCCATTTATGTTAATTCTGTTTGTGTGTGCGTGCGCGTGCGCGCGTATTTGTATATATTGCACAATGGCTGGCGTCCTGTTTCCTAGGCATCCTGGCTGTGGCTATTGCATGCTTCGCCAAGGCTGTGACAACAATGTGTCCAACATTAGCCTGCAACTTTCTGGTGCTAAAGAAGTCTGATATTTTTCCTTTTTGGAATAAAGGTGTATAGATCCAGATCTTGCCATTGTTTCCCTTTAGGCCCCGCTGTTTGTCTCATCACAATTGGATAATGTTTTTATTTAATTTTGTCTGGGAACATTCTTTTGCATGAAATCTTTGTGTTTTTAATAGGCTCCAACTTAAACAAGACAGAACTGACTTGAAACTAAATAATTTATAACGTAAAGCTTCATTCTCATGTTTAATGCCTTTCTAATGTCCTTGTGTGCTTTCCTGAATTAGATTATGACGAGAAGGCTGAAGATGCTGTTGATTACGAGGACATTGACGAGCAGTACGATGGACCGGAAATCCAAGCTGTAACTGAGGAGGATTATTTATTGCCGAAAAAGGAATATCTTTCTACTGAACCATCTGTGCTTGTTAAAGGTGGAACTTCTGTTTTTGGTGATGATAATTATGACGAAGATGATGAAAAGGAAGATGAGACTGTGGATGACGACGTTGAAATTCAAAAAACTCCCTCGTCAGGTTTAATATTGGATCTAAATATTTTGCTCTATCCATTTATATAAATATGGGTTATGAGATTGACTGCACATACACACATGTGACCGTGTATATCGCGAATTGAATACTTATATGTGGCTCCTTTTATCATGTATACATTTGTAACCATGTACATTGTAATTTGTGTTCTGATATATGGCCTCATCATAATGCATGTTACTTAGTAGTTACATATAGATTGTGCAACAATTTTGTCAGCTTATTCTTGTCTTCCAGATGTGCTATAGATCTGGTCTTACGTTTCAAGCTATGATGAGTTAGTTATAGGTAATATTGTCCGAGTCTGTGTCATTGTACATTTGTTATACATCTTTTCTGCTATATGGTTGCATTGAGGGTTCTGATCTTCGTAGAGATTGAAGTACTGCACCTTTGTAAGTGCTTCTTTTAGTATACCTTCCTATAGTATATACTTCTTGCTGGCCTTCTTCCTTTCTTATTATTTAATTTCAAAAGATAAAAAATTTAGCCGTATTCTCTTGTCTTTTGTTCTGAGCTGTAATTTTTTTTTCTTAGGATTTGATCCAAGTAGGGCCAATTATTTTTTGCACTTTGTGGCATATGACTTCCTATTATATTCTCCTAGCATGCAGTATTCAAAAGGTGCTCATTGCTCTTTCAATACATATAATATCCAATCATTTTTTGCTTTTAATTTTGTTCTTCGGTTCTCATAAACTTCTCTTGGTTTCATGCTTAGAAATTATCCAACAAGTTCTATGCTCATAACATTAGAGAGGGACCTTGGACTTAGCAGATCTGATATTGAGGCAATATGAATGCCAAGGTGTAGTTCTGGAGATACTAATAGAATCTAAAGGAGGTATTCATCCATACTGAGATTCTTAAGGGGTTGGAGTCAGGGGGTACAAAGATAACTATAATTTTTGGTGTAATAGATCCTAAAAGACCTTCCAAGCCGCCAAACTGATAGCAAACTATGAAAAGTTAGGAAAAAATAAAGGAAAAAGCCAAAAAAAATAAAAAAAATCTAAGGAGGCTGTTGAAGATGAAGCAGGCAAGGTCATGAATTTAGATGACCTCCCAACTGATGTCTGAAGGTGTTTGGAGGATATTGGCTTAAGTTGGTTTACACTATGTTTAATAAGACTGTTGGATGCATGAGTATGCCTTTTGAGTGGAAGATATACCACTGTGATCATGGACTTATTTAAAGCACATTCATAAGGACTCTTCACACTCGATACCCTTTACATGGATATGGGGCATGATGTCTGTGATTGGACATTGCAAGTTCTTGAGAAGTCTGAAAACATGTTAATATACGAGGAAGAAAGAAAATATATCACATAGTGAAAAAAATTGAACAAATATTGGGGAACATCTCTGTGATGTATTCATTTTCATGAAAATGCTTATTATTAATCTGGAGTTCTGCTTATGGAAGAAGAAAGCATGGTCATCTGTTACATAAAATCATGCTGTGATGTTATCTTGCGCCTATGATTTGTATCCATAGAAAAAATTTATTCGTTACATTGTGAGAGAAATTGAACATATGTTGAACCCTTTTTATTTTTAAGTATTGACGTAATCATGTTCATGAAATTGCATATCGTTATGATTTTCCCTTAAAGAAGATGTGGCTGTCAGATGAGCTGTCATTTGCTATTTGGAATTTTGCCATGATGTTTTATTGAGTCTGCAATTCGTATCCATGTTATTTTGTTGGTTTGGCAAAATTACTATTGGTTATCTCCTTTGATACCAGGACCTTGTAGAATGCTATTCTGATTCCATGTTTCGAACTCCTATATTCACTTATGGATGTTTCTTTTAGGTGAGGGTGGTCATAATCTTGTAGTAATTTCTCAAGGGGACAACTCTCTTGAAGATGATTTAATTAATGGTGCTTTTAAAACTGAAGATCAAACTACTGATGCAGAGGATTTCCAGAAGGTTGATATATGAGTAACTCTCTATACTTTATAATATTTTAAACTGCTGCTGGGGTCTCGTTGCTCTGCCGTTTCTTCTTGTGTAGGTCAGCGAAACATCTTTTTATGTCATGAAATTAATACAATCCAGCTAGCTCTGACTGCAAAGGAAATATGTTGATCATTATTAACATCAAAGTTACCATTACTATTATTATTTGTAATAATAACTACTGTTCTTGTTGTTATTTGATCATTTTTGTTATTATTGCTACCATTTGTATTATTGTTATTTGATTATAATATATCGTGTACTTGATGGTATTCTAATTGCCTCTTACTTGTATATCTCCTGTTAAGTGCACTACTTTTATCTCCTTAGGATTATAACAATTTTCTGGAAGAGCCATTTCATGGAAGAAGTTCAACACCACTGCCTATTTTGTGCATAGAGAATGGGGCAATAATACTAAGGTTTTCTGAAATATTTGGTATTCATGACTCTTTGAAGAAAGTAGAAAAGAAAGACCGTAGTTATGCTGTTCCTAAAGGTAATTTGTTTCTGACACTCAAAACATGATTTATCTTGCTGACAATCTCTTCTCCTGTCACATAAATGATGTTTCTGTAGAACATTGTGTTTCAGAAACTTATTGTCTAAGAATTAATCTTTCCAAATAATTAGAACTACAATTTTTGCTTAATTTCTCAACCTTAGCGTTGTTTATTGAACACACCTTGACCTTATTGTTGTGCAAGGAGCTAAATATCTTAGCATGCCCCACTAACAAGGACAGTAATTTCTGTGATCTCACTTATTGAAGTTGCAAAGTAATTTTTTCCTATGTTTTCAGACAAGTATACATCTATGGATAGTTCTGATGTTGTTGAAGAAGATGAAACAACATTTCTGAGGGGAATATGTGAAGGCTTTTCTTGGAAAAAACTAACACACGTAAATGATGATACTGTTACCCATAAAGATGATTCAGAATCCGAAACATTACAGTTTGTTCAGGGTCAAGGAACAGTAACATCTGAAATTGATGAGCAACGTAAAGACTCTTGTCATAGTGATGAACCAATGAAAGCAGATATACTATTAGATCCATTTGCAGAATGGGACTCTTCTTTCTCTCCTGAACTTTACCCTCTTGAACAGCAGGACTGGGAGGATAAAATCATTTGGGATGATTCCTCGGAGATTACTGATAGTGCTTCAGAGAGTTGTGAGATCAGTGGGCCTGTTTCTAATGCTTTGGCCAATAAAGAGTCAGAGTCAGATTATTTGCGGAAAAATTTTCATCAAAAATTGCAGCCGGATAGTGATGAAAATGATCATGGTATTTTCCTGCGCAGCTGTCCTGTTTCTGTAGAGCCCTTTTTTTCAAGAAATCCTCCTGGACTATCAATCATTTCTATGGGAAGAGGATATCATCCCCAACTTCTGAGGTTGGAGTCTCGGGTGGGAATATGCGATTCAGATCGTAGAAAGGATGACATCAGTGAAGAGGTCAGCCAATTTGATGCCATAAGACGGTTTAGCACTGTCACTTTGCAAAATAAGGACTTAGTGGAAGGATCTTGGTTGGACAATATAATTTGGGCACCATGTCAATTAGTCAAGAAGCCAAAGCTAATTTTTGATCTTCAGGATGAACAGATGCTTTTTGAAATTTTAGATAACAAGGATAATAAACATCTCCAGCTTCATGCTGGGGCTATGATTATAACCCGGTCCATGAAGTCCACCAATGGGGATATGTTTGAGCTGCATGGTCATGGAGGTCTTCCTGGAGGCCAGTTTAATATTGCTAATGATAAGTTCTACTCCAATAGAAAGTCTTCTCAGCAGCTGAAATCACATTCCAAAAAGCGCACGGCCCATGGTGTTAAAGTTTTACATTCAATACCAGCACTTAAGCTTCAAACAATGAAAGCAAAACTAAGCAAGTACGAATTAGTCATGCATTTTATGTTCTTTCTTTTGTGTGTTAAAGGTTTTTGACTTGTTATGGGTTGATTCTTCTCCCCTCCCTTGTCGGGCTTATCTTCTTTGTTTGTCCAATTAATTAACATGTTAGATGTATGCTTGATGTCTATTTCTGATGGCTTGAACTCTTGCAATTTCTTCACTTTGCAGTAAAGATATTGCAAATTTTCATCGGCCAAAAGCTTTATGGTATCCCCATGATAATGAGGTGGTAATTAAGGAACAAGGAAAACTACACACGCAGGGACCAATGAAAATTATTTTGAAAAGCTTGGGAGGGAAAGGAAGTAAACTTCATGTTGATGCTGAGGAAACTGTTTCTTCTGTTAAAGCAAAAGCCTCAAAAAAGCTAGGTTAGTATTGCTAGTTTTTGATTTACTGTCCTTGTTAGATAATTTTATTATTTTTTAATTTGTTTTGAACCTTCTGTAGAAAAACATTGTGTTATATTTCTAGTTCTGTTTTCAGTTTTTATTTTACTTTATGAATTTGAACTTCAAGATAAATCTACTCATAATTTTCATATTTTAGATTTCAAACCATCTGAGGCAGTGAAAGTATTTTATTCCGGGATGGAACTTGATGACCATAAATCTCTTGCAACGCAAAATGTCAGGCCAAACTCTTTGTTACATCTCGTTCGTACTAAAGTATATACGTTGCCGAGGGCGCAAAAGGTTCCTGGTGAGAACAAGTCATTACGCCCCCCGGGAGCTTTTAAAAAGAAATCCGACCTTTCAGTGAAAGATGGCCATGTTTTCCTGATGGAGTGAGTTACTCGACTAGTTTTGCTGCTTTACAAATATATTTTGTAGCAATTAGAATGAAATCATCTATGTAATTCTTGTTCTACCAGTACTTGGAGAAAGTTCATCCAAGTGTGTGCAGGTTTTCCTTTAATAATTTGCTCCCAACTTTATCTTTTTCAAATGTTTCAATGATCTTTATCCATAATTTCTTTTCATGCATTTTATCTTAATTTTGATCGTCATAATTGATTCTATTTTGTAAGATTTTCTTTTTCAAGGTTGTGGCAAAACGATGACACAGTTTCCCTTTATCTGCTATGCATGTATGTTACAGCTATGCATGACCGGTTGTTATGTACGTATATACGTATGTATGTTACCGCTTGCTAGCTAGCCATTTCCACCTTCTGTGGTGTACCTTTCACTGGAGCTTGTATGACCACTTGTAGCCAGTTCCACCTTCTCTGGTGTACCTTTCACTGGAGCTTGTACGACCGCTTGTTAAGTTCCACTTTGTCCGGTGTATCTTTCCCCCTCCCGTGTATCCTAGCGCATCTCCATTCCTTCAGCTACTGCTCTCCATATCTTCTTCTCCTCTGCCAGAATTTGGCACCTCCTATACAACATCTCCATGGTTTGATGTTTCTTTTCTTGGATGTTATTTATGAACCTGGGTTGTTGGTGGTCTTCGGCAATGAAATTGGTGATGTACATGACGGTGGGTGGCAACGTGAGATGCTTGATCGTGGTGAAAGAGATGGAAGAAGAATTGATGCATTTTTTTCTCGTTTTAGTTTTTTAATACTGAAAATTGACATTTTGTTAATATTTCGCTACTCATAATTTTAACTCATAATACAGGATTCTCTCCCTTAGCACTCATGTCGATCTGCTGATTATTTTCAAAAAAATTACTATTAGTATGTGTCAGTGGGTTAGTGTTTATGGCGCAATCAATATACTTCGAAATTCATACTAGGCAAATGACAACTGATAATTTCAACAGACACAGATAATTGTTCATGCCTAACCTGAGAAAACTGATTTATAAAACTGATTTATTGCATTAATCAATAATTCTTTTATTGCTTGGCTATATCAGAATTTTGATCATTTTATTTTTTTGATGGGCAAAGACAGGCCGGTACCATTTTGTGATATTATGGGCAAATAGGTATAACTGATTATTGTCCTTCCGAAATAAGTACCAGTTTTTAATTAAATGACATAATAACCCCTCCTTTTTTCCCCAATCCTGGAGTTGTTTCTTCTTTCTTCTCTGTCTCATTCTTCTACTTGTCTCTCTCTCTCTCTCTCCCACACACCGCCGCCCCCCGCCACACCTCTCTCCTTCCCTCCTCCACACCCCTGTCGCCGCCACACCTCTTTCCTGCTCCTCTTCTTGCTCTTCTTCTTCTTCTTGTTGCTGCACAAGCTGTCAACCTCCTCCTTGTTCTTTCCTCTTCTTCTTCTTCAGATCAACACTGACTCCATATTGCCACTGTGCAACCACTGTTACCGCCATCAACTTCCTCTGCTTCTTTAATCCACCGTCACCGCCACCCAAGCCGTCATCCTCCTCCCTCTCTTCTTCTTCTTCTTTAATTATACACGTATTTTTCTTTTTAATTTAGATCTATGACGTCATTGCCATTGCTGCTACTGGACAACCATCATTGATGCCATCTTCTTCTTCTTCTTCTTCTTTAATTATACACGTATTTTTCTTTTTAATTTAGATCTATGATGTCATTGCCATTGCTGCTACCACACAACCATCATTGATGCCATCATCAGCTCCTCCTTCTTCTGTTTTAGCCTTGAAAATGACACACATATGTTTGTAGGTCTGAATCAAATAACTACTATTGAAAATAGAATTCATACTGTCTGTAAATGATAATTTAACAGTAAAGTACCTACTGTTTGTATTTGTTTGTATTTTATATTGAACAATAGGCATTCGAGGTGGGGAGTCGGTGGGATGAGGTGATGATTTTTATAAAAATAATACGTAGTATATAAAAAGAATATCTTAATAAGCAGTAAGGTATTCTAGGGTGGGGTGGGATGAGGGGTAGGGATGTAGTGATGATTTTTTTAAAAGAATAGTATTTAAAAATACCTATTGTTTGTTGCTCGTAATAAACAATAGATATTTGGTGGTGGGGTGGGGATGAGGTGCTGATGTTAAAAAATAGTAAGAAAAAAAATACATACTATTTGTAATTTATAATAAATAGCAGGTATATGAGGGTGGGGAGTGGGATAGGGGTGTGATGATATTTTAAAAAAAGCAATATTCTGTAAATACCTAATGTTTGGTAATTCATAAATTAACTGTAGCTATTTGGGGGCGGGGTGGGTGGTGGGCGTGGGGTGAGGTGGGGTGATGGGAGTAAGGTAATAATTTCTTGAAATAGTATGTAAATGATAATCATAAAATAGTATGCATATGGACAGTAGGTAAATGTAGACAGTAAGTACTAAGTATACGAAGACAGTAGATATATTGAGAGAGAATAGTTATACTAATGTAGGGTAAAGTTGACATTAAAATAAAATATTTTTAAAAAGTGATACTTATTTGTCCATAAGACCTTTAAAAAGTGGTACTTATTTTATTTATTTATTTTAAATTTCAGGTATTGTGAAGAAAGACCTTTACTAATTGGAAATGCTGGGATGGGTGCTAGACTATGCACTTACTACCAAAAATCAGCCCCAGGTGACCAAACTGGATCCTTGTTGCGTAGTGAAAGTGTCAGTTTGGGGAACAACATTCTCACGCTTGACCCTGCTGATAAATCTCCCTTTCTTGGAGATATAAAAGCCAGTTGCAGCCAGTCGTGTATTGAAACTAACATGTATAGGGCTCCAATTTTTTCCCATAAAGTGTCGTCAACTGATTTTCTATTGGTTCGCTCTGCAAAGGGAAAGCTTTCCTTAAGACGCATTGACAGGATTGATGTGGTTGGGCAGCAGGTATATAATTATTGTCTTCTTTGGCATTTCTTCTGATCAAAGTGTCACCTAAAGCTTAGAATAGTTTTCCTTCCTGAGTGCATTCTGTGGTATCTGGAACCAGTTTTCTTGTAGCCAATACTTGTATTCTTGTCTCAAAACTATATTATACCTTCTTTTCAGTCTTCACTTGTCAAAAAGTACCCCTATCCGACATTGCCACATGTGGAGTACTGCTGCGCAACACTCTACATGTGGACAAGGGGTATGGGTGCGACATGTTTTCATGTTTGTGTTAATAGTAGACAAAATTGAGATTACCCATGTTGGACTCTTTGAAGTAATCATACCTCTCCAGACACTCCATCTAGTGCTTGTAACTTAGTGTTTGTTGGCACGTACTCTTGTTGAGGCATTCACTTTAGAAACTCGATGTTTTGTGATATCTTCTCAAATTAGCGTCAGCAATGTTAACTAGTTGGATATGTGATCTTGGATCAAGTCCACCAAAGTGACATGACGCACACACGCACACACACATATATTTTCTTGACCATAGCCCTTATTTCTTCAGTTACTCATCATTCTAGTTAAATTTTAGTTGATAATATGAAATCTTATGTTCCACGTCGCCTGTAAATTTCTACTGCTTATATTGTTTAATGAATGAGCTGCATCTCAACCATTATTATTAATTTATATGAGAATTGTTCTTTGTAGGAACCTCATATGGAGGTAATGTCTCCTGCACCCAAAGTTGTTCATACATACACTATGAACAGACTATTGGTGTATTTGTATCGTGAATTTCGTGCTGTTGAGAAGCGTGGTTTGCGTCCATCCGTTCGAGCGGATGAGTTGTCTGCCCAATTTCCTCTCATGCCCGAAAACTTCCTTCGGAAGCGGTTAAAGCATTGTTGTGACTTGCAGGTACTATGTGCTTCTTTTTCCATAGTAGAAACCTGATGTTATTCCATCCTTGAAAGGAAAGATATAAATGTTTCATAATAACTAGGTTAAAAGAATATCTTGTGTAGTAATCACTGTATTGCAAATTTATTAGTTCGATTGTCTTTTCATTTGATCTGCATGATGTGCATATGAATCTTGTCAGAAGCAATCAAATGGGCTATTTTGGGTCATGAGACGCAATTTTCGCATTCCGCTGGAAGAGGAACTGAGAAGGATGGTAACTCCAGAAAACGTAAGATTCTTCGTACAATGTTCCCTTTGTTTCTTCTCAGTGGTTTGAGTGTTTACAGAGTGATTCTTTTTTGCTCAAAAGCGACATTAATGTCTCCACAATTGTTTGGGACTATCTTGTTATATATCCAACATTTTTATAAATAATATTTTTGTTGATTAATAGTTTACTGATTCTGAGTTAATTGAATAAAGTTATTAGAGTTTTTTTTTATTATTTTATTTTTATAATAGTTGTTGAACAATAAGGGAGGAGAATAAACTAGAGAAAGACAAAAGCAGATGTGTTTATCAATCATTGTGATCCAGTAGCTTACAAAAGATGTATAGTTTTGTAATTCTAAATTGGAAGTCGTGTACAATTCATTAGATCATTAGAGATGAAAGAATATCAAGATGAAAGAGAAGGATAGTCTAGGACAGAACCTATAAAGCACAAATATTTAATCAAAAACTAGCTTTTTAGGGCACATGCCTATGGATGTGCACTTTATACTTCTCTTAAATTAGTTGTGGTGCGTAAATATGAAAAATTATATGTAGATGAGAAAATATGGTAAATCATTGTTGCTGTTAAAATCTATACAAAATGACAGTGTATGAGTACTCCCATGCATGTGGATTACATACTTTGAATATTAATAGGCATTGGGTACTCTTATTAATCGAGTGGGCAAATATTAATGACCAGATTGCCAAACTGCAGTTTAATATGTATGCTGTAAAAGCTAATTTATAGCATGTGCCAAGCTTTTCATTTAATTATAAATAAAGTTTGCAGTCTCCAATGAAATAATAAAATAACAATGCATAAACTTTTACCACACCTTTCTCACTTCATAACAGGTGCCCCTCGTGTTCAAATATCTCAATTGAACTCTCCGATAGAAATCAAATTAGGGACAAAAGGGGCAATGAAACATATATCATGCTACCTATGTTCTGATTTCTCAATTGAAATGCTCTGGTATAATATCGATTTAGGTATTAAAAAATTACCTTGGTTTTGTACCGTGGTTCTGGGAGATTTTGTAGATTCAATCAGTGCTTTCTTCATTCTTTATGTTGTTTTGTTCCTGCTTATTTGCCAGTGGGCTTCGCCCTCTGTTCTGCATCATCTCAATTTTTTGCACGGTCCTTGTTCTTGCACGTGAATATTTCGAAATTTCTGGTGTTCTGGTGTGGAGTTCTTGATTCTTTTTTTTTTTTTGGGGTGGGGGGGTTGGGGGGGGGGGGGGTTGGTGTCGGCAATAGTCTGAAAGCTACAAATTTTGGCTTTCTTCATGCATGAGAGGAACATACTGGAACCGTGATAGACATGGTCAACGTTTTCCTGAGGCCTAGATACTTAATGTAAGATTACATCTCCTTGTATAGGAATAAAACTTCGATAAGATCAATAACCACTCCTTTTAGTTATCTTGCTTCTACAATATTCCTATTACTAAACTAACATATCGTCAGGATTCCTTGACAGAGTCCTGTAAGGACAGTGGTAGTTGATTTTTGATAACTTGGTGAAGGGGATGAGAAAACAGGAGGAGGTGAGAAAATAGATAATTTGGATGAAAAGGGAAAGATAGGGTCGAGAAGGATAGTTCAGCGTGTAATTCTCATTTCATTGATAATAGTAGTGGATAAATGCAAGTATACAACTGATAGATGAGCCTCTATAGTAGGCGTAAGTACTAATGTGCACCATCATGTGCCTAACCTACACCAATTTCTTATCCCAGGTGGCATCATCCACACTGCTAATCTTTTGTTTCAGCATAAATGTGAGGTGCAAATCCCTTACGTGAGAAGTGGAGATGCAAATACTTTTCAACCACTATGTTTTCATTTAATCATCATGACGAGCCTCATGGAAGAAGTGTCCACCAGAAAATTTCAAGCACAAGTGTTTGAAATTTCTTTGCCAACATAGCAATTTTTAATCAGCCATAAGAGATGATGTTAATAGATGGAAATAATCACTAAGCTAGCATTTGGAGGCCCTCCGAATATTACTAGTACCGATCTTACCCCATATTCAAGCTGAGTTGCTCAGAAATTTGAGTTGCAGAGTGCTGACCATCTATGTTAGGGTTTTATGTGGGTTTTTAGCATGAGGAAGAAGATGAAGTTGCAGCAAAGGGCCTGGAACCTAAACTATGATATACTTTATGGTGAATTTTTACACTTTATTTACACTTTTTGGTCACTTTTTCACGTTTCTGGCTAGTTTTTCCAGATTCTGGCAACTTCTTCCGATTTATGTTCTTTGCATGCCATGTTGGATATTTGATGTCATGTAAGCAGTTCTGTTGACGTTTTTTAACGGATTGTGTTGGGTTGGAAATCAAGGCGAGCTTGAGGGGCTAAAGTTGTTTCTTGAGTATTTCTCATATAATATATATTTTGTGTACACCGTTTGGTGTTCAAGATTGAAGTCATAGTTTTCTATGCGGCATCCTCCAACGAAGTGTTGCAATATGTACGAGCATTGTTGATTGTATTTTTTTGTTAACTGCAAGATCTTAAATCACTCCTTAATTTAAGAAAAAATAGGTTCCTTTCCCCAACTCCTCCTTTATTTGCCTTGTTATGTGCAAGTCCTGATAAATAAGTCTACGATGACAGCTCCCATATAAGTGCCATCCCCCGGCCTTCAATCTCTATAGATAGTCCATTCTACAAAAATTTTGGTTCTTGATGCAAATTTGATCTAGAATAGATCAGTGAAAAAAAAGAAAGTAAGGGACTAAAAATAAGGATATTGAGTATAAACACACGGAGTTGAAAATAGATTAAATAATTGTTCATAATTCCATGTCTTAGATTGGAAGGTTACAGCCATTCAGATAGAAAACTGATTACGTAATGAACAAGTAAGAATCAGGAAAATATCTCCTAATAAAATGTTACCACTTCCTAGTAATACTCTATGGCCATAACTAAATATTCTAGAATATTAACTAATTTGACTATAGAATTGTACTACTGTAGAATTAATTATATTGATATTTGTTCTTAAACAGATTTACACAATAATTAATAATGTTCCGTATATAATTTGCTCCATGTCATATTATTCAATAAGAATTAAGTTGAATGATGATTGCTTTGGGGGGGCTGGAATGCTGGACTTAATTAATCGGGCAATAACATACTTGGAACATGTTATATATATAGTTCAACCTAGTGACTAAGAACTGCTGATTGAATGTGTAGTTCCCTGATGACCGTTCTTCGTTCTTAATGAATGCTTGTTTGTTGCTTCTAATTTGCTGCTGAAATGGTATTGAAGGAATCCCTCTCTATTTCAAAGAACTTTGCTTGTACTTCAAGGATACATGTACTTAATAGCCGTGTTTGTCCTCATGTCTTTTGTTATTGTTGATTTTTTCCCCTTTAGGTGTGTGCGTATGAAAGCATGCTAGCTGGCCTTCACAGGCTCAAACGTCTAGGAATTACAAGGCTTACTCATCCTGCAGGCCTTTCATCTGCAATGAATCAGCTACCAGATGAAGCAATTGCTTTGGCCGCTGCATCTCACATTGAGAGGGAACTTCAAATAACTCCCTGGAATTTGAGTAGCAATTTTGTTGCTTGCACAAATCAGGTAGACTGTATTAACCTTGTTGCTACATTTGTGTCCTTGGGTTGTTAATGGGCATGGCTTTCCGTGATTCTTATAATTCAACATGAAGCTATTATACTCCACCCTTTCCTCAATTTGAGATTTGTTATGGACTTTATTAAGTCAAGAACATTTTCTGATTCAAATTATGATATCATTCAATTTTAATTTGAAGAACTACGAATATCTTAAACTACTGAGAAAGTACTTGTTCTTACTTACTAATTTTAATATTTAAAGATGGCAAATGAATCATGTCTATTTTGAGTTTGCAAATATTTGACGCTGACTTTTAAGAAGTCGGTAATAATGTAATATCTTATATAATTTGGAATGGAGGGGTATGCTCCAGAATTAGAACCATAGTCATTATTTATTTATTGTGGTTTCTGTCTTTACACATTTTCCATTTGTCTCTGTAACAGTTTTCCATGCATATACAATGTAATCCACCCATTAGTTAGATATTGGGTTTGTTAGGAGCTAATCTTCCACTCATTTTCTTTACAGGGCAGAGAAAATATTGAGCGTTTGGAAATCACTGGTGTTGGTGATCCTTCTGGGAGGGGCTTAGGTTTTAGTTATGTTCGTACTGCTCCAAAGGCACCAATTTCAAATGCGTTGGTGAAGAAAAAAACAGCTGTTAGTCGAGTAAGTTCAACTGTTACAGGAACAGATGCAGATCTACGTAGATTGAGCATGGAAGCTGCAAGGGAGGTGTGTAAATTTTGTTCCAAGAGTTGCTAGTTGTGATAAACCTATCATTCTTTGCACCAACGAATTACATACAGTATAACAAACCAGCTGTCTAGATTGTTCTGTATGTTTCATGATGCTAAATAAAAATTTGTTAATTGTTTACTTTTTGTGGCTAAGGACTAAATGTAAATCAATTTTACACGAGTTGTCAAACACGGTTGATTTTACATCAAATATATATTTCTTGCGCTACAAATCTGCCTATTGTGAAGCATTTTATGATCAGCCAAACTCCCTTCTGTAATGATATTTCGGCTCCTTAGCTGAACTCAACATAGTTACCAGAGGACTGACACAAGAGAAGACTGCAAGGCATAGACCAAATATGTCAGAGTATATAATGCCACATCTTGGTGAGAAGCCCAATAAATATAAGCTCAAATAACATCCTTTTTTTAGAGATATAGAGAAAATCTGTCTTCTGAATGAATTTCTTGGTAGTTTAAAGAGAACTCAGTATGAACTGTGGCAACATTGAATGTACAAACTGTACTTGGAAGTAAATAGTAATTGAATCTCTGGTTCATTCAAAGAGAATCTTCCTCAAATTTTATTTTTCAGGAGAAACAAGGAAAGTAATGTTTGTCTGAAACATAAGGAAGTTGAAGTTCCCTTATGAATGATATTCCGTTTGCTCTTTATTTGTTGGTGCCTTGATGGTGATGGGGTGATGTTCCTTTCTCCTTTTTTTTTTTTTTTTTGTGTGTGTGCGTGTGTGTTTTTGGTTGGTGTTGGGGGCGGGGAATGATGCGGGGCTCGCCTTGCAGATTGCAGCACTAGCTTTTGCAATGCTAGCTTTTCCAACACTGATCTTGCGGAGGTTATAGTCTGGTTATTGGTGCTGGATTTTTTGGATTCACGATGTTTCCTAGGTCTGGGTTTCTCTTGTGTCTGCTTTGTGCATTTCTTTTCTTTTTTTTTTTTTTTTTTGTGGTTGGGTGTGGGGGGGCAAAATTTTGAGGTATTTTATTAGTTTAGTTCGACATATATTTTACAAAGCTTGGTTGGCCGAGTCTGTTGTCAATGTAAACTCAATGTAGAATGAACTACATCAACTACTCAGAACTTTTTGTAGGGCAAATCATAAACTCTTCACACATAAATGAGTACATTGTGTATTATTGATGAATATTTTCAGATAGTGCTGAAAATTTGACAAATACTGTTTAGATGATCTTGAGGTTAGGATAGAATTATACTCTTTGGTCTTAATTGAGTTCTCTATTCTAAAACTATGTAAAGATGGGCTGAAGTCAGTTAGAGATGGAGAGAGTTTCACAAGAAGGAAAATTGAAGCTTATATACTGTACTAATATTCAATATGGTATAGTTTTCACTCCTTTCATTCGTGTATTACTATTATAGAAGTTCAATGATACTAAACCATAAGTACTTTTTTGGCTGTGTAGGTTCTCCTGAAGTTCAATATTCCTGAGGAGCAGATAGCAAAACAGACTAGGTGGCACCGAATTGCTATGATACGAAAGCTTTCAAGCGAGCAAGCTGCAGCAGGTGTCAAGGTTGATCCAACTACAATCAGCAAATATGCGCGTGGGCAGCGAATGTCATTTCTGCAACTTCAGCAGCAGACCAGGGAAAAGTGTCAGGAAATTTGGGATAAACAAGTTGAAAGTCTTACTGCCATTGATGGCGAAGAAATTGAGAGTGACACCGATGCAATTAGTGATCTGGATTCCTTTGCTGGGGACCTAGAAAATTTATTGGATGCAGAAGAATGTGAAGATGGAGAGGAGGGTAATTACGAATCCAAGCATGACAATTTTGATGGTGTTAAAGGGATTAAAATGAGAAGGCACCCTTCCCAAGCACAAGCAGAAGAGGAATTTGAAGATGAGGCAGCTGAAGCAGCAGAATTGTGCAGGATGCTTATGGATGGTATGGAATCTATTGATTTGTTTAGTTTCTTGCTACTCATTATTGCTCTAACTGCTCTTGCTGCTATTTATTTTGTAGCATGTATAATTTTTGCATATATTTAATATATATATATATATATTAATGTAATTTGTTTCTGGTTCATAAATAATAACTAGCATTAAGAACCCGTGCACAGCGCAGGTAAATTAAATTGTTGATAAATATTTTTTTGGTTAGTTTTCTTGGTCATTATTATTTTTAAATGCATGGTTTTTATGAAGTTTTAATGTTTTTGGTCATTATATAAAGATTTAGAATTTTTGGTTAGTTGTGCAATAGGAATTTGAAGAGGAAATTGACCATCGTCCAAATTGACTCGGATGACTCTTTTTACATTTTGATATTAAGAATTGCAAACAGCTAATGGTTAACCTTTTCTTTATTGATAATATATGGAGTGTGAGTTAACCAAACCTAGAGAATCTGATCAAGAATTTGTGAACATGCTAGGAGAGGTGGTGAAGGAATATGCATTTAGATATTCAACATCATTTCAACAATAGGGGAGAGATTTTTTATGAGGATGTAAGACATGGAATCAGAGCACGCCGGATGATGTGGCGTTTTGTTTGATCGTATAGCCCTCTTAGTTTATAGGGAAAATTTTATACCATAGTAGGAAGGCCTATGGTTCTATATGGGGATGAATGTTGTCCAATATATAACAATGAGAGTATTAAATTGGAGTAGTGGAAATGAGGATGTTTAGGTGGATTTGTGGTCATACAATGATGGATAAGTTAAGAAATACAGACATTCGATGAAAAGTTGGAGTATTCTCGATGGAATAAAAGACGTGAGAACATAGATTGATATGGTTTGAGCATGTTTGTTTGGAGACCCTCAGATGCTCAAGTGAGAATAAAGGTTTGATAGCTATTAAGTGACATAAAGAAAGAGGTCTACCGAAACTTACTTGGGGGAAGGTAGTAGAATAAGATTTGTGGTAGGTGGTTGGGCTTGGTTTGTGTTAGGATAGAAGGGGGAAAATTTACTTGCATTATGTCAAGAGTATAATTTGTTCTATCATGTCAGGATAGAAATCCTTTTGTTTCTGTTTGTTAGTCATCTTACGAGTACTCTAGTCTTTTATTATTAAGTCATGCATGTGAACATTTCTGAGTCGTGTCTTGTTAGGTAGTGAAGGTTAGCAGAGGACGTAGGATAGTCACAAGGATGCACATGTTAAGCATTAAGGTATTTCTTTAAATTGCTGAGTCTGTCTTCATTTCTTTGTTAACCAAAATTTGCTGAATCTCCCCTGTAGCTCTCTGTTAATTGTTGGTTGCTTGTGTTCTCAGTGTTCACCTTTGTTTTGTGAATCTGACTTACGCCCATAACATATTAACTCAATGTCCCCACCCCCACCCCTCCTCCCTCCCTAGCTAATTTAAGTTGCAAACTTTTGGTTTTTAGTTTTGTGCTCCTTATTTATTTCGTTACATGTTTTTGCTTACATATGAGATTCATCAACCACCCACCCCAATTAGTTTGGGATTAGGGCATTTTTGATATAGAGTAACCATAATACTATCTAACATCCTGGAATTCTGGAGTAACTCAAATAGCTTCCATAAGAACTAGCACAGTAATTGATATTAGTAACAACTAATTATGCAAATTATAGTAGTAGTTACCATTATAATATGTAGATAATTGTATAGTTGTATAATAATCATTGTTATAATATGCTGCATCTTTCCCTTTGTGATCTCATTATGGACTAGAGTACTAGACCACATGCAATTTCCTGAATCTATATAGGTTGAAATTTTTTGAACAAAACTAATATCTAAATATGTGCTTTCATCAAATTGTATTGATGGAGTGTTGGTTTTGGATATGAAGTATAAACGTTACCTGTGGCTTTGCACAGCCGAAAATATTAAATTCTTTTTTAAATCTATGATAATTCTGCAGATGATGAGGCTGAGCGAAAGAAGAAAAAGAAGATAAGATCAATCGGGGAACATGTGAGACCGGCTCTTCAAATTGTAGAGAGATTTAAGAAAACCGAGGCAGTTATCAATCAAACTACTAATCTTGCCCCAGCTGAGATAGTAGTATCTCAAGAGAACATTAATAGAGACATGAAAGAGGTATAAGCATACTTGTTTCTAGTAATTTTTTGTGTTACTTTGGTGCTGGTTATATTCAGCCATGTACACACGCACAGCTCGTGCAGCTATGCTAGTAAATTATTTATTTCTTCTTTGTGGCAGGATGAAAGTTTTCCCAATAGGAAAAGCTTGTCTGCGAAGGTGAAAACAAAAAAGAGGAACGACATCGACCATATGGGTTTACTAAATAAGAAAGTGAAAATATTGGGAGAAGGAATGAAGGTAAATATTTCATCACCGAGTCCCCAGAAGTATCAGAATGGGCAAAGTTGTACCATTAAGGGTTACATATGGCTGATACTTTTAATGTTGCTAGTTTTCCTTCTTCGTTCTCACTTGCTTTCAGTAGTACCCCTTGGAAACAATCTCATAAATTTAGGTGTATCTTCTTTGCATGAACTCACTCATTCGTCTGTCTACTACCAGATTATCAAGGAGAAGAAATCAGCCAGAGAGAGTTTTGTATGTGGAGCTTGCGGTCAGGTGTGTTTCCTTAATTTATAGATTTTGTATTGTTCAATTGAATCAATCTTCTGAAGTTTCCATGTTCTCATCTATGTCAGCTTGGTCACATGAGGACCAACAAACATTGTCCCAAATATGGGGAAGATCCAGAAACTCAAGCTGAAAGTAGAGATCCAGAGAAGGCTCCAGGGAAATTTAATTCCTCAGATATTGCGATGCAATCCCTGCAGAAAACTGTTGTAAAAAAGATCATACCCAAAAGTTCAACAAAAATTCTTTTAGTAGATGCTCCTGAGGATGACAAGTCTAGTTCGAAAGCAAAGACTCTGAAGGTCAAATGTGGCTCCACTGAGAAACTTCTAGATAAAGGAACTCCAACCACGTCACAGATCTCTGACATTCCTGTGCCATCAGATACTGAAGTTGCAAATAAGCTAACAGTTAAGGTTAACAAAATAATTTTTGCCAACAAGATGAAACCTGAAGACATACAGGTTGAATCTCACAAGCCATCTATTGTGATAAGGCCTCCAGTGGAGGCAGATAGAGAGCTTCCTCGAAAGAAAATTGTAATCAAACGGCCAAAAGAAGTCATAGATCTGGACCAGGCTGGTCAAGAAGAAAGCGCTGATTTAGAGACAAGGAAGACGAAAAAAATTATTGAGTTGTCAAGTTTCCAGAACTATAGGGAACCTGGGATACATTTTGCGGAACCATCAAGGAGAAAAGTTAGAGAAAATAATCGACACTGGGAAGAGGAAGAAAAGAGGAGAATTGAAGAGAGGAAGAGAGAAGAAATGGCCAGGAGGTTTCATGAGGAACAGGCAGCGAAGCTAGAAGAGCAGGAGAGAGTAGCTGAGATCAGAAGATATGAGGAAGTTATCAGAAGAGAGAGGGAAGAAGAAGAACGTCAGAAGGCGAAGAAGAAGAAGCAGAAGAGTAAAAGAGCTGATATGAGAGATGATTATTTTGATGACTTCCAGCCCAGGAGAGTTGAAAGGAGGATTCAAGAAAGAGAGAGAACTACGAAGAGGAGGCCAGTCCTTGAGTCAGGAAGATATGGTGTTGAACATGCCCCACCTACAAAGCGCCGTAGAGGAGGAGGAGGAGAGGTAATTGATGTTCATTATGGATTATTTCATCTCTATATTTTGTACTGGAGAATAAAATCTAATATTCTGCTTCTAACATTTTTGTATAGTATTCAAAGATGCTGTGTGATGGATATACTAGGAGGATGTCTGGGGATTTACTATAAAACCTTATCTCCTAGATCGTGGATTCTTTGGGGAAAAGAATATTAATCCGAGAATCTGTTAATATAATCTAAATCGCAGGATTTGCTTCTAATTACAATCTTTGCATTAATAGTATTGGATAACATGATAGTTTTCTGATGTGGACTAATATTATTGGATGCAGTAAAATGATAACCTAAGAGAATTTCTCTCTTCAAAGTGATATTAGTCTGTGAACTTTGCTCATATGACTTACACATCATGGACTCGTGGAAACTTTTTACTATAACAAAACACTTATTAAGACTTGCTGAAGAGTAAAGGATATGTCTAGAATCTTTATATTTATAAAGTATTTGGGAGTAGGATGTCTGTCATGCCTAAATATTGTGACACTCTGTCCCACATCGAATATATTGAGATTTGTTAAGTGACTTGTAAGGCTTGAATTTTACTACCAATGTCACTAACATGCTAGACCTTTTCGAGTGTATGTGGTGGGTGTAGATAACTCGAGTTGGTGCACTTGTTGGGCTAGTAGAATCAAGTCAGGATGTTACAAGTATTATGTTAGATTTTAGAGAAAAATATTTATTACAGAAGAGGGTGAACATATTTTAGGGAAAACTAGTGTTCCTTTGAAACTAGTGTGGTAAAAAGATATAAACGGGATAGGATGTTATCCATGTTAATGCGGATAAAGATGATAACTACTTCAATTCTACTAATATTTTTGTTATCTTTATTTAACTGTTGTCAGATCTTACATATGACTTTACAACACTAAGTTCAAAATATAGAACATAAAACTAAAAATAGGTTAATGTGAAATAATTCATCAATGTATCTTAATTTAAAAAACACGATATTAGGAAAAACTAAGGCTTCGCTTGATAAAACTGAATAAATAATGTTGAATGAATAAGGAAGTTTTGAATGAGCCAAATGAATTAGAAACTGAATCTGAATTAAGACACTAAATGAATTTATTTGATTGACATAAATCATTTGAATGATATGATTTTCCAAAATTAACCTTATGAACTGTTTTTAATTATTTTATTTGATGATTCAAGTACAATTCTTATATGAATCTACCAAAATAAGGGAATATTACTCATATTGTTGACTGCATGTCATACTGCACACGGGTGCTTTATATAAACTGATATGTCCATCGTAGTTGTTAACTACTGAATTGTATTTCTTGCTAAGCAATTTAAGTTGTCATGTGATGCACATGAATTGTAGGATAATTTACTTTTTTTTCCCTTCATTGCAGGTTGGCTTGGCAAATATATTAGAGAACATTGTGGACATTCTTAAAGAGAAGATTGAGGTTTCATACCTTTTTTTGAAACCCGTATCAAAGAAAGATGCTCCTGACTACCTAAAAATAGTGAAAAGGCCTATGGATCTTTCTACAATCAGAGAGAAGGTGAGGAACTTGGAGTACAAGAGGCGTGAGGATTTTAGGCATGATATGTGGCAGATCACATTCAATGCTCACCTTTACAATGATAGACGCAATCCTGGTATTCCACCCTTGGCAGATCAGCTTTTGGAGCTCTGTGATTATTTACTGATGGACAATGATGCAAGCTTGACGGAAGCTGAAACTGGCATAGAAGGTGGTTAGGGGCAAATAAAATCAACTCATTGTAGAGAAAACAAAGAAAATGAAGAAAAGAGGCAAAAGCTAAATAGCCACTAGTTTCGGGATTGGAAAGGTGATGATCCGATATTGTCCTTTCTTTTGGACAATGTCAAGGAACTGGGTTGTTTCGACTGTTGTTTGAAACTGTTCAAGGTGAGAGCCCAGGTAATTCGCTCGTCCAACAACTGTCGAAGCAATTCCCACATATCCCTGAAGGCTAGTTTTGCTCATCGTTTAGTTTGTGATTGTAAATACCCTAGACGTTTTAGTGTGGTAAATATCCCGGACATTTCAGTGTCAATCAAACAAAACTAGAATATTCCAGTTTCAGCTGACATTTACGCATGCATATAAAAAGAAAAACATAACTTGTTGATAATGCTAACATTATGTTGAGAACAGAAATCTTACAATAATAAATTTAGCTGAAGAGTGGCTACATGTAGATCTACATAAAGTCTATATGTACTAGTTCATTCATTTGGAACAACTGGACTCGATGACTGGGATATATATATGAATGCTGAACAAATTGTATCAGAGCACGTATATATGAATGCATTGTATGGACTTGATAATTGGGATATTAACGTTGGCAGTTGCAGCAGTGTCAAGTATTTTGATCTTACAAGAAGAAATTACTTCAGTCTCACAATTGGCAAAGAAAGCTATCTTAGTCAGACATGGTTTTGTTACTTTAATGGGTCAAAAAAGTCGAGGCAAGCAAAAGATCCCTTATTAAGTCAGAGACAACTGAGCTCGCCAACTCCGTCTCCAGCTTGTGTACTTTTTTGATTTGTTAATAGATGATTTTGTTGTGTTCAAAAATTTAATAAGTTGCAGTTTTAGAAGTTATGAGTAGTGTTTCTACCGGTTACCTCTCAAATTTGTTTAAACTTTATTTAATTCTAAAAAATTATGTATAATGATTGTCTAAATGCTAGGCTTTTCTTCTAATTTCGTCATTATATTTTTCAAATTAGTTTTATTTTGATATTATTCATGTATAATGAGCTTTTTATTTTTTTATTATTACATATTATAATTTATTTCTTTTTTTATTTTTTATAAATAGCATTATCTCATCCTTCAAATTGATTACATACATGGGTTAAACTTCGTCTAAAACAAAATTTACATTATTTCTTTTGAAGCTATTTAATTAGCAAATCAATTGTACTCAAATGTATATTTATAACAAAATTACTATCTTTGCCATCGTCATCATCTTTTATACTTTTATTATTGTCATCATCTTTTATACTTTTATTATCGTCATCATCTTTTATACTTT
>CM025786.1:15426798-15481665 GCA_014636745.2 Centella asiatica
TTTTATACTTTTATTATCGTCATCATCTTTTATACTTTTATTATCACCATTGTCGTTTCATCATCGGCCTCCCCGTCTTCCTCTCATCCCTTAAATTTAAAATTTATTTGCTGTCGCACAATTACCATCTTTGTTATTGTCATCATCTTTTATACTTTTATTGTTGTCATTACTGTACAACCACCATTATCGCCGCTACTACTACCTCAGTCTCGTCTTCCTTCTTTAGACGAATTGTCTACTGTTTTAGATGCAATATCTATTGTTCATAGCTCTAAAATAAATACATACTATCTGAAATGAAATACCCATTGTTCAGATAAAATAGCTAATATTTGTAGCTCTTAAATAAATACATATTATTTAAGATAAAATATATACTATTCGTAACTCTGAAATAAATATCTATTATCTGAAAATGAAATACCTACTGTTTATGTGTAAGTTTCAATTTAAAATAACTACTATTTATAAATTATATGCATAATGCCACTACTATTTATAAATGATATGCATAATGTCTATAACAATGATTTAACAATTAAAAAACTTACTTTTTGTAAATTATATTAAAAAATATATATCTATTGGGTGATAAGTGGTATGATGGTCTTTTTTATTTATAAACATAACATTTAAAAATGTTATTGTTTGTATTTCATAATAAACATTATATATTTAGTGGTAGGGTGGTGTGGGATGAAATGAGATGGTGATATAAAAAAATATTATTTTAAAAATACATATTGTTTTTAGTTTATAAGTGAACAATGGGTGTTTAGGATATGTGTGGGGGTGGGGTGAGATGTGATAGATTTTTAAAAAATTATAAAATACCTACTATTTGTAGTGGAGTGGGTGATAGATTTTAAAAAAAATTACTTCAAAATAGCTACTATTTGTAGTTTATAAATGGATGAGAGTGTGGTGGGTGATAATTTTTTTTAAAAAAGTATTATGTGAAAAATACCTGCTGCTTGTACTTCATAAGTGAACATTAGGTATTTGGGGGTGGGAAAGTGAAATATATAAAAAAGTAATATTTGAAAAGTATATATATATATATGGATGGATAGTAGGCATATTAGCGACAATTGATATATCAAGTTGGCATATATATATATATATATATATATATATATATATATATATATATATAATATAATACAACATACATGATAAATTTTAAGAATTTCATAATAATAAAATTTATATATATTATATTATAATATATAAACTATGTTATAATATGTGATATATATATATATATAATACATATAATATATATATTTATAATATTTATTTATATATAATTTTACTTAATATGTTATGTTATATTTTGATTTTTTTTAAATAATTATATAATATATTAAGTAGCGTTATTAATTTATGTAATATATACACACTATAATATAAGAGTATATTATTCTTTGTACTTAAGCTATCCCAAAAAGGATTGCTTAAGTACAAAGAATTTTTGTCTCAAAAAGGATGATTTAAATATATTAATAAAATAGAAGTTTATTACTTTAACCTTACAAGTTGACATATTTTCTTATTGGAAAAAATAATAAATATAATTATGGTATTTAAATATTATTATGTGGATCCAATATAAATGATATATTAGTAATTTTACACTTTTAAAATGTTTTTCTTAAAAAGTGTACAAATTTTACTAAAATCATCATTTTCGGGACAAAGATAGTAACATAATATAATATATAATCTTTTGGATGCAATTGTACGATTATTAATTCTAAGTAAATTTATTGACGTATTTAAATAATATAACAAAGAATTGTAAAATATACGAAGTTATTATTTTAATTGTATAGTAAAAAATTTAGTGAAGTCAATTTGGAGAAAATATTAATGAAATTTGTATAAAATATTATTTATTAATAAAATAAAAAATGAGTTAAGAGAATATGGTAGAATTGACCGACGAATGAATTGGTTTTCTTTGGTGCTAGGAATTACTGTAATGGACAGATAAAACTTCGTCCACGGAGATTTAAAGATTATGTTTTAATTTCAGTGCCCACCAACTGTTTAATATTATGCCAAACTGAAATTAGTTCTCGACTTGTAATGTTTTTGTTAATATTTTCATACTGACCACATTGACTTTCATTGGGATGAGAGTATAACATTTATTAATGTAGCATGGAGTAAGAACCAAAAGGTTACATTGGTTTGGTTGAGGCATATTTTATTTGCTTGATTTAGTTATCTTACATTTTTCTTGTTTCTTATTCTTAATTATGTTTTATTTTATTATATTTTTATCTTTTAATTAAATACATAAGTAAAATAAAATGTGTTTTATGAAAGAAATATAAATAAAAATATTTTAGAAATAAAAAACATATATAATGTTCTTAAAATATTTAAAATGTTCGGAAACAGCTTGCAATTTTTGGATTAAAATTAATTTTAAACTTAAAAAGTAAATAACCTTTACTTGTATATTAAATTATAAATAGAATAAAAAGTAAAGAGTGTTTGTTAATATAAGTAACTTTTAGAGTAAAAGTAGTTTAAAAGTGGTTCCGAACGGTGTCCCGAGCAGCTCCCAAAATATTTGCCAGAAATATTCAAGCCGTCGTAAGGAAGCATAAGGTGTTAATTCTCTCAACTCAACTCGAGGGTCATAGATTTGCTTGAATTTACAGAGTAGAAGGACGGTGAATCCCAATTACAAAAATGTTGAGAGGAGGATTTCTAACAAGCCCATGGCGGCTATGGCATAGGAGAAGATGGTTTTGCACTGAAAGCAGTAGCAGCGGTGGCTTCCAAATCTCATCATCATCAGCCAAAGTCAAAATTTTCGATCGCCATCTCAAACGCAAACAAGTTAGTAAGTTGCCCTTTTTGTTTCAGATTATGTTGTGCCCATTTTTAATTTTACATATTATTTGCAAAAAAATAAAATTTTATTGGTTATTACTACTTGGTATCTAGATTTTGGAAATGGAAGTTTTGGATGATATCAGTGCATGGACTTGTGGATTCCAATAGGAATAAGGGAGAATGGAGAGATTAGTTAGATAACGTTATCACTAAAATCATATGGTGGCTTTTACATTCCCTTGTGATGTGGGTTTATTGTAATTGTAAAAAGCAGATATGGGTATGGCGGGTATGGGAGTAAGATGTTAATTTCCATACTCTGATCATGGTCATATTGCCATATTGCAAATTGATCTGATTGACATGAAATCCTGTTTAGGAATACCAGACATGGTGGTTGTGAGAATGGAAACACCATAGCAGGAACGTGTGAATCAATACAATTCTTGGAATTTCTTTGGATTTAGTTTTGTTGCTATCTTTCTTTAGTTGTGAACTTAATATCAGAAAATGACAACCCAGGTAACATTATAGCAAAAGAAATCAAAATAAAGCATAGAAGAAACATAATTAACCTTCATTGTTGCTTTTGGTTTAAAACTCTCATCCCTTTGCTGCCAGCTTTGATGCCCTCCAAATAGAGGTGATTGAGATCACCTCTAATTTACATATAATATAATAATAAGTATATGAGGTTCATTCTTAGCAACTACATATGTACTGAAATGTTTGTTGGACAGAAAGGTATTCTTAGATATTATACCTAAATATAGAAATAGTAAAGCAAACTATTTGCTAAAAGGAACCTTCCAGAGTATGTATTTATACATTAACTATAGTTGCATTAAAGAGACTGTAAACATATATATAAAACTACATATATAAAGTTGGGAATGCACAATTCTCAACTGTCTATTTCTGTTAGCGCATGTGAATGGCTCATATGCGTGTAGGGAGCCATCAGTCATGAACTTGAAACTAACTTTGTTATTTGTATACAACTTCCCTACCTTGAATTTTTTCTTGCTTATAAAATTTTTAATAGTTGGATGTATTACCTTGAATTTGTAATAAAAAAGGCTTTGGTATTTTTGCTAAAAATGCAACATTCATATTACATATTACACAAACACAAACACAAACGCACTGTCATACACACACACACACACACTGCCATACATATCACACACACACACACACACACTCTGTAAAACACATACAAAGACATACAAAGGCTAATTACACAAATTACACACGCTAATTGGGAAATTTGGGGAAGGGGAAACTTCAGAGAAATTGGAAAGTACTAAATAGGGAGAAATTTGGGAAACCTGGATTTCGAATAACTTCAGAGAAATTTGTTGATGTGATGGTGGAATAGCTTTGGTCAAGTGCTGATGATGGTGTTGACTGCCGCGGGGGAGAGAGGAGGAGAAGTTTTTCGGTGGTGATGGTGGAGCAGCTAGCACGCGGCGGTGTATATGGTGGAGAGGTTGTGATATCGCGGTGGGGATGGTGATGGTGATAGTTGTTGAGAGAAGGGGCAAATTGCAGTGATCATTGAGAGAGAGGAAGAGATCGAAGAGGTGAGAAATTGCAGTGAAAGTGAAATTCGGGATTTGGGTGAAAAAGGTAATAGGCATCTCTCGACGGCAGGCCATCGAGATTACAAATTATTACTAGTTTTAAGTAATATAATAATATTTATAAAAATAAGTATATAATTGTTTATGAGATTTCGATGGCGAGGCATACAAATCTTGACGGGAGGCTGTCGAGAAACAAATTGGAGGGAAATTAAATTTTTTAGAAAAAAATTGCAGTGATGTATTTCCCACCTAAAACTGTATCGACAGCTAAGAATTTATATTGACGGCTTAGGCTATCGAGATTACTAATATATGTAGATTTTTATTTTAATTTCAAAATTTAAATTATGAGTAAACCAATCCCAATTGCTTCTGTAATATGTTGCGACGGGACGCCTGTCTATATTAATTTATCACCTTTATTGTATTTTTGAAAAATAAAAATTACATTGTCAAATACCAATCTCGACAGCTCTCTTAGTAATGGCGACAACTCCCCGTCGAGATAAATCTTGACTCCAAAAGATGGACTCGTGCGTATTGGATTTGCCCTTTATATCGGCGACATGAACTACCGACGGCTTCCACGTCGAGAAACTATTCTATTATCGACTGCATTAAGCCGTCGAGAGAGACCTATTTTCTTATAGTGCTTGTTTATCCTAAGATCGGGCTATATCTATTAATGTTTTGGCAGAGAAGCATGGCTAATATAGGTCAGGGTCCCTGCCTATTGGCTTTTATAATGCAATATAAGAAACCTTACCCCAAAAGTACAAGACTACTATAACATGATATAGGTTGTGGTCACTGCCCTCGGACCCGCCCTAGTTATCTGAGGTTTCAGAACAGTAACTTTAATTGGGTCTTTTGGGTAAACTTTCCTCCATCAATTTTTATAAGTGGAGTCCTGCCTCACCAACATCAAATTCCTTGTGCCCTTAGCAACAAATTTAATGGGGATGAGGCTTCCATTTTCTTGACTTGCTTAGCAGTGGTTCAGGTACATTAGAACAACAATATCTAGTTGTAGCCCCAGGAAACTCGATAATTTAAAATAGTGAACATGCTTGTACATGTGACCAAAGCAAACTTTTGAAAAAAATACAGTTTCCTTTGGTCGAAAGGTAGATCTTTATTTTTTTGGGATACACATTTTTTTTATATTTATTTTAAAATATTATATATATCTGAACTTGGTTTCTAAGGATGATGGCATGTGTTGAGACTTGATTCTGAGATCCTAAAACTTATACAATTTAGTATTTAGTCTTGGAGTTTTTGAAGTCAACTGAAGTGAGCTCGTGAATAAATCATGTAATAAATGACGTATCTAGTTTATCACACCATTCTCCATCCTATATTTATTTCCTATGCCCTTAGCTGATTGTTTTGTAGCTTGCTTTGTTGTTGGTTTTTGCTTGTTAATCTTTTTAAACTTTGCATTTTGTGTTTGAATTTATGTTCTTGGCCGTAATGTCATTATCTTTATGTTTGCAGCGTGATCGAGCTGCATGGTTGATGCAACCAAAAGATTCATTGGTTGATACTGTGGCCGAGAATCTATTGGATCGACTAGAGGTAGTAGCTTCTAAATAGTCGGTTAATGGCAAAAACTTATTTCAGTATATTTTGCCATTAAATCATGGTAGCAACTTGGTACAAATGTGGGTCTATTCAATGCGACTGCCATTATCTTCAACTCCTTTTCAGCATCACTACTGTTGTTACCGAAGTTATTATTATCGTCTCCTGGTCAACTGAATTGCACACTAAGTATGGCTTCTTAAGAAATGGGTTTTTTTTTTCAATCAGATTATGTCGAAGAGGGCAGATACCAAATCTCTTCCTTTTCTTTTTTTCCCCAAGAAGTATATTTTCTTTATCCTCCTTGAAAATGATGATACAACAATTTAAGTGAAAACATACTTAAAATCAAAATCCTCCTGCCCCTTTCTGGTTTTGTAAGTCTAGTTTCTTTTTCAAGATGAAAGCTTAATGGTTTATGGTATCAGGACTGTTGAAATAGCTTTTCTTGCAATCAGTGACGGACGCAAGAATAAATTCTTGTGGGGTCAAGAGCTTGAATGTTCAAAAATAAATTTAGAAATAAAAAACCCATATATTACATGAAAGTCACTAAAAAAACATTCTTCGCGATTTCATTTGTTGGAATTGTTCAATAATAGCCTCATTACTGATGGTTTCAAATATCTTTCTCAATATATGTAACCATACAATTAGTTTTAAATGCAAAAGTAACAATTAGTTTATAAAAAAGAAAATTAGGGATAGTATGATACCTCACAGGGTTTAAATCATGAACTGATAGTGGTGGAAGTTGCTGAGATTTTTGCTTTAACTAATCAATTCTCTTAAGTGGCCGATCAAGAGCACTCAGTTTCATCTTGCAAACAATGAACGAGAAGAGGAAAGGCAGTGTTTGATTGAGATTGTTTATTGACTTCTTATATATCTTTTGTTTTTTTTTATGCTTTAAAACTTAAGTCACGCGAGTCATTTGAAACAAGTCATGTGACTCAAGACTTCAAAGACCGAAAAACTCCTTTTGTTTATTACTTAGTTTTAGAGGGGTCAAGGCTATAGTAGTTCTCTTCTAGGACACTAATAGAGAAGTAGATATATATCACAAATGCATATTATACCATCTCGATAAAAAAAAGAAAAAAATCATGTGGGGTCAATTGACCCCCATTTGCCCAACAATGCGTCCGTCTCTACTTGCAAGTACTTTAAGGTTATTATCACATGCAATATGCTTTTGGGTTCCCATTAGCTTCTTGCATATAGAAAGAAGGTCTTGGTTCTAACTTCTTAGTTATATTAATTATGACTTGCTGGCTTGTTGCACAAGAGATCTTATAAAATATTGTCCTCAGGCGTCGTTTACCATGCATTGTTTCATGTCTTAGGAGCATGTGTTCATTAATTCTCTTATTCTACTTTTCGAACTCCTATTTGTTGTATTTTACAGCTTGACTAGCGATAAAGACCTAATTTATATTCATTGATTTAATTAAATTATGTTAATTAAGATAAATTTAATTGTAGGGAAAACTTCTTTAACGGTCTCTGAACTATATTAGGTTTGCATGTTTGGTCCCCAAACTTTTTTCACAACTTGTTTGATACACAAACTTTTTAAAACATGCACAATCAGTAAATTTCATCAATATCTCGTTAAATCTAACAGAAAATACACTAATATGAGTCATACATTTAATTTTTAGTTTTTATTTTATTGAGAAATTCTCTTTGAATGTTCCTGACCAAATTTGCAAAGTTGATATAACTCGAGAACAGTCAAAAAGAAAGTTTACATACGACATAAACTGACCATTTTATTATTTGAAAATTACATGTGTGATTTGTATGAGTGTATTTTCTATCAGATTTAACGAGTTATTGATGAAATTTCCTGATTGCGCATCTTTTAAAATGTTCGTGTACCAAATAAGTTGCGAAAAAAGTTCGGGGACCAAATGTGCAAAATTGATATAGTTTAGGGACTGTCGAAGAGGTTTTCCCTTAATTAAAATGCATTGAGTTATAGTTTTTTAATTAGGTTAGTTTTATTAATTAATTGATTATGTTATATATAATTATTTTATAACTTGAAGTCATAATAATTGAATGTTTGTTTGATTATGTCATATGCAATTATTATATGAACGTTCAATTCGATATTGGTTGTTAATTAAATGAATAATAGTGATTTAGATTCAGATTAGACTTAACTTAGTAAAAGATTGTGTGGATATAATTGCAAGTATAATATCCAAATCTTATATGGATTTGTACTGAGTAACTCTATGGATATCACTGATTTTGCTTTACCATAAAGATATAGATGTAGCAGTCTAAAATGCAGCAAATTGTGCTGCAATTTGCAGTAAAAACATAATTTGTGGCTAAAATGTTTGATAATGGAGGGGCATTCCATTAAGAGAACATCTTTGAATCACTTAAAATCTTTGATATTACTTTAACAAAAGAGCGCGTGCACACAGAGGTATCCCTGAAGTGCTTGGGTGAAATGCACTTAAATTGTTTGGATGCAATGCAATGTAATTGTGGTATATTTCCCTGGGTTCTGGACTTCTGATGTTAAACAGCTCACACGGGGTACACAATAAGTTCCATGTGATTCTAGAATCTGGCCATAGTAGAACAATGATGTGGAGCAAGAAACTAAGTTACTTGTTTTGGCGGCTTTCATGAAGTTTGGTATATGAAGATTCACCCGTTTCATGTTGAAGAAAACCGTTAATTGATGAAGTCAAAGAATCAATTTTTCCTTCCAAGTTACCAAGTCTCGTTCCAAAATCTGTATTTACAATTTCATGTTTGCTCATGAACGGCTTGAGCAAAGTTTTCAAGTTTTGAGTTAATTTCTCCGGTGTTCATCATGATTCAAGGACTTTTGCCTAAAAAAAAAGGGTAGAAACCAGGTAATGTAGAGACCGACTTTGGTAAGATGGGGACTGTGGGTTGATTATTGTGGCGGCTAGAGTTTCTAGTTAAAGGAAAGTATGAACAGGACCATGGTGCTGTAACGAGGTTACTGTAGCAGGGGAAAACTCAAGAAATACAGAGTTTATGGTCGCTGAGTGAAGGCCGTTGTAGTAAATAATTTGGCGGGTGAAGGTGGTGACCAGTGTCTCGGCTGTAGTAGAGGGCAGAATCAGTGGCTCTGATACCAGTTTGATGTAGGACATAATTTAAAGAAGAAAGAATTAAGAGATAGCAGATGGATAACTAGGGCAACAATCCACAAAATTCAATAATTTCAATTCAAGATGAAAAATAAGAGAAATTACAACCAAATTAAATAGAGTCCTAACAAGTTACATAAACCTGCTAAAACTCTAGAAGATAATTCCTAGTAATATGCTAACTATGAATAAACAAAAGAAACAAAAGATAAGATAAATATTAAGATCTCTCTTAGAATCCTAATATATCTCAACGACTAATAAATAACTACTAATAATTTATAATAACTACTAATTAATTACATCAGTAATTTTGTGTTCAATAAACAACATGAAATATTGGGCTTAGTGAATTCTTAAATCTGCTCGACTCCTGTTTCTTTCAAGTATCGGCCAGTACTGACACTTGTAGAGATCTTCGGCCAATGAAGAAACACAAGCCGACACCAGCGGAAGAAAGATACCTTCACCTTCCAATAACAGGAAACTTTTGCTAGTACTGATAGTAGTGACGAAGCAAGGTTAAGGTGGAAGGATGGGTATGTGTAGGAATGGGTAGTCGCGCCTTACTATCCATACCAACCTTGATATTGGACCTTAGGTCAAGGACCGGGAAAGTCCCTGCAAGTAGAATAGAACATAGGGTGCCTAGAAATACATCCGTAAGTAACTTAGTGCATGAAAAACTTGTAACCTCACATCAAATTTTGTTTAGAACCTTATGAACCAATCTTAGACCGGGTTTAAGTCGTAGAGAGGAGTTACGAATTTTTTTGTCTGATACGATATTGCATGTTGTTAGTTGGATATAAAATTATTGATGTAATTAATTAGTAGTTATTATAAAATTATTAGTAGTTATTTAGTAGCAGTAGCAATGTATTAGGAGAATACTCTTAGAGGCATTTTCCCTTGAATACCATGAATTGTAGATTAATAGAATAGAATTTATTCTGGGCTACATCGTTGGTTTTGAAAAAGCAGATTACATTTTGAAACTTGCCTTTAGTGTTGGTATCTGAAGTCGAATTTGATTTAATAATTAATAACATGTCTAAGAAAGAGCGAAGTTTGTATTGGGACTAAATTCTGAAACTGTACTGCAAACCTGCTGTAATTGTTATAATTGGAAAGCTCTAGAAGCATTTAATGCACAGTCTAAAGGGAAAGTTCCAGATCTGTCTTGATCTGTGAACTGAGCCTATTTGTCTAGAGAATGTTATAGGTATGATCTGAGTTTTTTTTTGGGGAAAAACTCTTCAGCTCCTGTATTCTCAGTTTTTCAGAAGTTCCTTTCCCATTACATTTTCTCTGTCCAGTTTATTCCATTCTGTTCTGTGTGTGTTTGTGTGTCTTGCATAATCTACAGCATTTAGTCACTAAAACCTATATGTATTCAGTTGGGAGAGAGAATCATTGCCGTGAGATCTACCTTCACCTTGTTGATTGAAGCTCTTGACATTCTCGTGCACATATTGAATTTGTCAATTAGAGTCTTTGAAACTCTACTCATGAATTAAACTTTCTGTGATCCTCAGGGGAAGTCTTCTAATTCTGGTTCTAGTGTATTAAAATGAAATTCCGAAATGTTGGATATTGATTGTAAATGTAGTGGTCACCCTTGTAATAATCTGTTCAGTCAACTTTTCAGGAGATCTCTTTAATTATAAAACAGGTAGAGACCCCTTAAATTTTCGTAAATATATCTGTACTGATTGTTATGATGTACTAATTCTGAATTTGCGCTCCTTTGGGTGCTGCGACGAACTTTCTCTTGAAATCTCCATTTTTGCCGCCTTTGTCCCTTAAATTTAGAGTTTGAATGAGCAAAACCAGCAATGTTCTATTTTTCTTTGTTTTTAATTAGGAACCTAGCTTCTGGAAGAATTAATGTGAACTTGTTGAATTCACAGCAAGAATGCCTAATAGCTGGATAAGCCTAGAAAAAGATATTCCTTATATATATATTTAAATATTGTATCTATGCGTACTGACGCTCAAAATCTGTATATTGCATTTGAATTCTTTAAATGATTTCTCATTCTAAAGGTACATAGTGCAGTCCCTAGTTTTCAAGTTGAAACATTCTTTATGGATGGCAAATTGGCAATAAACTACAAAAATATATATTTGCGTTCTAAGAACCAAACGACGTAGATGGTCTTTTGCAGCTTGAGCTAACTTCAAATGTTTTAAGCAAGAGTTATATGTTAGGAAATTAAGGTACGTGTCAGATAATTAAGAGAGAGATTGGTGTTTGAAATTGGGATTGATGAATGAGCTTAGGTTATTGATGCAGTACAAGAGGTGAAAAAAATCAATTTATAACTATTTTGTATAGTTCTCTTTTTAGGAGTAAATCATTGTAATAAATTATTTAATATTATTATATTATGAGGAATATTCTAGAAATAGAGTAGAGTAACTATGAGGTGTTTTTATTTATGTATTCTGGTAGGATCTAAGAAGTAGATTATTATTAGCCTATTAGGTTTCCATTATCTCATTAAGGTTTTAACACCCATATAAGGTGTAAATGTATCCTCTACTATTTATCAAATTCGTAATTATTTTGAATTTAGTTGGGTTATGTCAGCATGTATAAGAGGCTCTTGAACCTAGTTTATCTCTTTCTACCCATTTCTCCCATTAGTTATGCAGGACGGTATGCGGCAAAGAAGGCAATACCTCTAGAGCTTTGGGAGAAATGTTGTAGAGAAAGGAGAAAGAAAAATCCATCAAGCAGACCCTTACAAAATGGTGAATGAGATAATTATAGTATTGAGGTGCACTTTTGGCAGGTTATGTGACCTTGTGTTACATGTCATGTAGGCTGGTGTGACATGGAACTTTTGTATTGCTTCAAACTACTTGTGTCCGCCACCTGACCCGCAGATAAGGGTGTGGATATGAAACACTTCACATTAGTCTTAAAATTTTGACAAAATTGAGGGCACATCTTTGTTGAATTCTTCAAGTATCCATATCCATTTGACTACCCACTAAGTCATGCAACTAAATGTGGACCACATGAACTGCACTTTTGTGAATTAATCTGATGTAGGACGAGTGCGAAAAACCCACCCAACTTGGTTGGATCAATATTATTTTGGCTAGATAGGATTTACAATAATAGTAAACCCAAATACTAGATAATATTAGACCATTCTAGAATTGTTTTATTTGTTAAGGTCATTATTAATGATTAGGACTCTATTTCCTTATTTAATTAGGCATGTCTTGCTCATTAAGTTTTACATTGCGTTTGGTTTGATGGAATGGAGTGACATAGGAACACAATGAATTTTACCCTATTTGCTACTCCATTTATGTGTAAGGTTCATTCTTTGCTTTATTTCTCTCCACAAGTTCATGTATATTTTTAAACCCACCCTCCAAGATGAATATTATCTATTCTATCACAACCAAAATTTCACACAATCTACCATTTCTCCATTCCTATAATCCCCTCATAATTATGGTGATCCTTGTCTTGTACCTTTATTTTTCTTCTTATCCACATATTCCATTCCTATGTCATTCTATTCTATCCATCCAACCAAACACAACCTTAAAGTTTGAGTCAACTATTTAAAGGGATATAATATTTACTTTTTTATCATCTATGAATTAATACATTATTATTATTATTATTGAAGCGTTGTGCTTGACACTCTCTCTCTCTCTCAATTCTAACCCTACCCAGCTCTCCACTCTCTCTCAATCTTCTTCCTCCAAATTCTTCAACCTCAATTTTAACACTACCCGGTTCCCCACCATAATCTCTTATTCCTAGCCACTAAATCAACACCCTCAACTAAAAAGCCATAGCAAGGGGCCTGCCCGTGCCTTCTACCAAGGAGCTGAGGAGGCACTTTTGAGTCCCAAGTTTGACCGGTGTCGGCTTCATAGGCGGTGCCAACCTAACCTTCTGTTAGTGTAGAACTCCACCAAGTCCTTTAGGCCATTTTCCACGTGCTGGTTCGGTCTACGCGTAGCAGCTATATTGATACAAGTTCTGAACATTTACATTTTCCATATCCGGAACTCTCAAATTGTTGGAGTTTGGAGGACCGACTTGGCCCTCAGCTTTCTTTGCCCAGCTAGTCTAGTCTGCCTTTGGCCTGTGGGATCCACATTAGGTCCTTGTCTGGTCCTTTTAGATGACCTCTTTTGAGCATGACATTAATTGGATTATTATCATTGTCATTGTCATTATTCTTGTTCTTATCCTTATTTGTCCTGGAATATTACTTATAACATAATATGCATATCTATAATATGTGTAGAAGATATATGTAAGTAGAAAAATACACCATCGTTTGCTCCTAGTCCAAACCTTCTTTGCTAATAGAGTAACAATGAAGTTATCATTACATAGCCAAAAGATGGAGTCAAACATTGGATTAGAAAAGTGACTATTTATCTCCAAATCATTTGAAACAAAGTAACTAGTACATATCGAACAAGATAAAGCATACCAACACTATCTCTAGATAGTCTATGGAACCATTCATAGAGTATCTGGAAGTACATATAAAAAATAACAAAGCTTGAACTATCTGACAGTTCTGAGGAGTATTGTGACGTACACTCGTAACAAATACGTCTACCTTGGTGAAGTATCCATGCTTCATAGTCTAGGTTAACATGTCTCGCTTCTGCAATTTCTGTGGAAATTAAGGACATGACAGCAGTAGGACCACCAAGCATCAAGAAAAGAAGAGAATCTGTTATCACATATTATTGTTGTAGGTGCAAGTAACTGACCGTGGATATAAAAAATGCATATTGATTTTTTATGAAGTTTCAAAGTTGGCAATATTTAGAGTTGAATTTAAATTCTTCTGTACTTTTTTATTCATGTAGGATTGTAAAAAAACGTTTCCTACAGCGTTGTGTCTGGGGGGTTCGTTGGAAGCTGTTAGGCGATTGTTACGTGGTCGTGGTGAGTGTTCAATTCATCTTGAAGCAATAAATATGTATCTGTATATACTTTGATTTTTCATAAATTTTGAGCACTTTTCAGTTCTTACATAGATATGATAATTCAAGCAAAGTCTGAATAACAAATGCTGCCTGTGTACCTGCATAAAATGAATATCATCTATTATAATTCCTGGTAGATAGCACCTTATTCATGGAAATATTGTCTAGTAGTAAAGGAACAAATTAGGTGTACTGACAAAATTTCTGTAGATATGAGCAGTTGAAACAAGGAGTGGTAGAAAAAGCAGCTCAATATTAAATCTTGTTTGGTATTTACATATTTGAGATACATGAGAAGCATGGAGTGTAGATGTTGGGTGATTTATCCTAAGAAGCAAGTAGAGCTTAGATTGAGAAAGAGATGGAAATCAGAGAATTGTAATTCAAGTAGTATGATTTACGAAATTCGTTAGCTTTGAGAAGTCACGTCTCTTTGAGTGCAAAGTCCATTTAACCATCAATTTAAAAGATTACGTTTAGCTTCTTTGAAGTGTCAAGATGGTGGATTTGAAATTCTTTTGATTCAGCTCCAAATAATGATTGAAATAATTAGTAACCTGGTAAGGCTTCTAACAAAGTTTACATTTCCTCACAGGATCATCAAGTTGAGTTGTCTGTTAGTAAAGACTGGTTGTTTCCCTTATTTCAGCAATTAAACTTCCATCTTATGGTATGTAGAGGGCCAATGACAAATTGCAGACTAGAAAGCTTATGTAGATGATAGATTGACACTTGACATGTTCTATTTTTCCTCGGCAAACCACTCCTAATACCACCCCGATTTTATTATTTGTGCAAATATAGTGAACAATTGTGATTGTAACGAGGATAGTTTGTCGGGACCATGTTTTGCATGACTTGGGTAAAGCAGATTTGATGATTTACCTGGTGAATCAAGAGTCCTTAGCACAATGAGGTAAATGTGACCGTGATACGAATTTTGTTTATGGACCTGTCAGTTACTTCCGCCACCCCAAACCCTACCCACCCACACCGCCCATGCACCAACAAAAGGCTTAGTCTGACTTTTATTTTACATTATGGTTAAATAGTAAGGGGAAGAGATTATAACCATATGAAAGAAACTATATAAAATTTACTGTTACAGCCAAATTTTTTAAGTGTGAAAAATGTAACTAGATTTTTATGTGTTGACCAGTCAGTTATTCTTCACCCAAGCACTAGTCCCCCCCTTCCCCCGGGGGGATTTGGGGGGTGTGGTGGGGTGAGTGGGAGGGAGAGAAAGTACTTTGACTTTTCTCCTACACTATGTTCAGATAGATAATTGGGGGTGGGGAAGATTATAACCCTTAAGAAAGGAAGTCTATTTCCTCAAGGATATTTGATATTTCCAAATGTGGGGTCACATTTTATGCACAAAATAGGAGAGGGGAGGGGTGGGTTGGGGGGGAAGAGGTTATAACCCTTATAAGAGAAAGGAAGTCTATTTCCTCAAGGATATTTGATATTTCCAAACGTGGGGTCATATTTTATGCACAAGATACTTGTCTCGTGTACATCAAAGTTCATACAAATATGAGACCCCATGTGGAATTTTGAAATATCTTTGTGGAAATATCAATTCCCGAAAGGGCAAAAGAAATTATATTGAATTTAGTGGTAGAGCCAATCTTTCTAAGTTTGTAAACTGTAACAACCCAGTGAGTTCAGATTGTTTGCTATATAATATATACCACTGGAGTGATCGTGATATTTATGTTATAAACAAAGGTCTGATGCACCAAGTTATATGAACTCTTTCATTTTGCTCCTGTGTTCGACACCAGAACCTTGGACATGGGTGCAAGCATGGGACACTATCAAAATTTTGCTATTGGTTTTGGGCATATAAATTATGATTGACATGAACGCTATTACATAAAATCTTGCTTCTTTTTTTTTGTAACAAATTTCTTTTTATTAAAAAAAAACTCATTACCCATTGATTTCTTACTTATAAAGGCGAAACTTCGATATTATAATATATTAACACTGTTAAATATCTAAACTAAAAAGATTGTTTGAGATTCTAATGAATGCACTATCTGAAATGACAGGTGCCATCGAGAAGCTGATCATGATGGATACATCATATGACATGTTAAAAAAGTGTAAAGGTGCTGAGGAAGATACATGTGATGAAAACATTGAAACATCATACGTCGTCGGTGATGAAGAGTTTTTGCCAGTAAAAGAAAGGTCTGTTTAATTATTCTTGATCAACTTACTAAATTAGTATCATATATTCTTGTATAACTTCCATATTGAGATTCTTTATTTACTTCAGATTATTATTGTGGATGTGAAGTTCTGTAGATCTTGTAGTTAGTTGTTTGGGACTCCATTGGACAAACGATCTTCCTGGAGCCATGATACAGGTGTGTGTTGTCCTAAAATCTTCTTATTGCTAAATGAAAATGAACTGCTATTTCAGAAGTTTTATTTGTTATATTACTCCCTTGTCCTATAAAAGATGTCGACATGTCGTAGTTCACTTTAAATATGTTAGTGAGGATCAATATAGAGAAATAAATTCTAAGTTTATAAACATCTAAATTCTAACATATATTTAATTTAATGTATAACTACACATTGCTACAATAACTCAAAACATCCTCGATCGGACAAAACAAAATTTCTAATTTACATTCTTGTTATTGCCATTAACTTTACTTTCAAATATTTCCACACACCCACAAGCACTACCCCCCACCACACACACACACACACCCCCTTCCCCATCCCCACTCCTCTTTTCTGTGATATGTTATTTCCGCAGGACCTCTATTTCACCCACTCTCAGATGAGAGGAACATGTGAAATTTGCAGATAAACCTGATGGAATATAACATTCCATACTTCATTTTACTAAGTTTGCAGTGATATTAATCCCTCGTTGCCCATGCATTAATCACTACAACTTTTTGTTTCATACTTCTAACAGAGTAGAATGGCACTGAAGCCTGATGGACTATTTTTGGCGGCCATTATGGGTGGAGAAACACTGAGGTTGGTCACCTCAAAAAACAGGATTAATACACACACAAACTTGGTGTATTTCTTTGTAAACAAGATACATCCATTGCATGACATGCCTTAACATTTTCCTTTTTCCTCATAGGGAGTTGAGAATTTCATGCACCATAGCACAAATGGAGCGTGAAGGAGGCATCAGTCCACGAGTATCACCCCTTGCACACGTACATTCTTTTGACCTATTCATATACATCACTGAACCTTGTCACTGTTGAAAAAGCTAGATAATTCATCACTTTATAGCGCTAACCTTTTGCATAAATAATTTGAAATATAGCTTATTCAAATCATATAAACAACATTCATAACTTCTGTGAATGCATGCATAAAACTTTTGTTGTATTTATGGGATTAAATCAAGTATTGATCCAGTCAACTACAGATATTTAGTGGTTCTAATCATTGTTTCATTCTATAAACATTAACATCAACATCGCCTTTGTCCTAAACTTGTTGAAGTCGGCACTTGACGAACCCATATAGGAAAAGTAAAAAGAGATAAAAGGAATAATAAATACGTGTAAGTTTAAAATCAATAAAAAAAAAAAATGAAAAGGAGAAGCTAGTAAAACAAACTCTACTCCACAATTATAATAGCCTTTTGCTTCTCTGTTCTAATACATGTTTCATTCAATTAAGGAGTATCGAACAAGGATTTGTTCTTTATATGCAAAATAAACATGAATGGTTGTGCAATTATACTGTTCAGCATATTCATATGTTGCTTGGTTTGGGATAGCTCATGTAAAAACATACATTGTTAGTTTGTGAAGAAAGAAAAGGGGTTGCTACTCATTTTCTTCTTTCCAAATATCTACTTGTGGTTTTCAACCTCAACCATTGTTGTACAGGTCCCTGTGGCATCATTTTGGCATCCCTGCAGTGGATGGAGGTCACAGTGGTGACCTGACTTGGTGTTTTTCGCTATGGTGTCACTATGACATTAATTCATCGAAAGGCGATGCCATTCACTACATGATAGCCTAGACGTCGTCTACCCTTCAAAGTCCCCCTTTTATTGAAGCTAAATAAATTTATAATCCTTTATTTGTATTCTAGGACTTGAATTATGAATTGATATTATTGTGATTTGTGGTTTGTTGCCTTATTTACCCCCTTTTATCTCTTTGATTCCTCTAGTCCATTCTACTTGGATGAAAATGATGTTGTCATTTGTGGTCTAGTATTCTGATACTGATAAGTCGATAACTTACCCTGTAACATTTTGATAATTTATTTGATTAGATTCTTACTAAGGCCACAGCTCCTACAGGAAATATTTGGATCTGACTATGGTACCAAGTTTTTGAACAATGAGCAAGGGATGAGAACATGCATTAATTTAATACATGTGTACAACATAGATGCGTTCCATTTATTGCTGCAGTGATTCTAAATAGTTGGTTTCTCTTCATGCAGGTGCGTGATGCTGGTAATCTTTTGACAAGGGCAGGTTTCACACTTCCAGGTGTTGATGTTGATGAATATACGGTTAGATATAAAAGTGGTGAGCAATTTCTCTCTAGCTTTTGAAGCCCGGAGAACTGGACTGTGACTCTTCTATTTCATTACACAATAGTATACCACTTTTGTGAATAGTTTGTGATATTGCTTTTCTTCTGAGACCGGGCCTTTTCATCATGACTTTTGCTCATAGCATACGTTGATCGATGACCGTACTTTTGCAGCTCTATATAGTTAAGCCACATATAGAAATACAACTAGTTAAGACGTTTAATAGTCTGCAATCATGTTGTGGAGTAACTCTGTGTCTCAGGTTATGCCAAAAAATATGGCAAAGGGGATCTTCCTAGACATCTAAATTTTATAGAAATTACCATTTTTTTCTTTTCCTTTTCTTTCCTTCCACTTGCTCTCTCTCTCTCTCTGAAAATTCTGTTCACTTGCCTTCTGATTTTCTTGTTCACATAAAATTGTTATAATCTATATCATAATCCATGAGGGTCCTGAATTCCTGATATGTGTGTTTTGGGGGGTTGATTCATGGATCTTGACTATTCATGCGTAACGTCAATTGTTTGATGACTTCTGTACTTTTTTACATGCTCGACAAGTTGTGGAGGATATAAAGCTTGAATCGAGATGACAAAAATTCCCCTAAGATTGAGGATTGATCAAAAAAGGAAATCCACGTCCGCCACAATTTGTAGCAGACATTTGAGAGGATTTTACTCCTCCGTCTGCCACATTTTGGCAGACGTGTGAGTTAAGAATCAAACTTTTCCACCATAAAATGATTTAAAGTTGGTCTTTATTATTGATAAAACTTTAAACTGAGTTTAACACTGTAAAATTTGTGGCAATCAAAAATGCTTGATGACATTGATAAGTTTTGGTCTAACGTTGAACTCTAACTGTACTTTTATCATCATTATAATTGACTTTTATTGTGTTTCTTGATGTAGTTCTGGACTTGATTGAGCATTTGCGTGCAATGGGTGAAACTAATGCTTTGTTACAAAGGCACAAGGTAAGATCTTCATGACTAGTGACTTAGTATTTCATTGTTGATTGATGTTTCGTTTGTGTTATTAGATTTAAAATTATACCCTATTTGAGATGCTTATTTGCAGATTCTAGTCTTAAATTTGAAGGCTATGCTTTTTTAAGTTATTCATTTGCATATTTTTGGATTTAAAATTATACCCTATTTGAGATGCTTATTTGCAGATTCTAGTCTTAAATTTAAAGGCTATGCTTTTTTAAGTTATTCATTTGCATATTTTTGTTTTCCAATGCCTTCTCCTTCAGATTTTGAAGAGAGAAACAGCTCTGGCAACCGCAGCTGTTTATGAGTCAATGTTTGCAGCAGAAGATGGTACGATCCCTGCTACCTTTCAGGTGATTTAAATGCTCTGGATTGCCTTCATTATGAAAAGTTAAACCTTGTTATGTTTGTTAAATGCAATGGCAGCAGCATGTATACGCGGTGCATGTCTGAACTTCACCATGAGGCTGTCACATGCTGCTATTGAAATATTTTCTTCTCCTCTTGTTTTGTGATCTTGAAATGAGGATTGTTAAAAAGTAACGCGACTTAGTTAATTTGAAAAATTGAAAAAGCTGGTAAATTTGAACTGATGAGAAAACCTAGAAAAGCCAAATTTTATGTCTTGATTAATAAAATTTATAAAATATCCCTGAATAATGTCAACAAATGTTAAAAGATTGGCTTGATTGCATTATGGTCAAACCAGGATTTAATTGCCTGTGTTTCAAAGTCAAGATAATTTTTTCATATCAAGAAAATATAAAAGATGCCAATAGTGGACGATATTTGCCAAGCAGCGGGAGAAGTGCATCAAACAAAACTTAAAAAGATGCTTTGGTGCTTCTAGCTTTCTTAATCAACTGAAAACTCTTTGATCGCGTATGTTTGAGAAGTGGACACTATAATGCTATAATACACTATTAATGGAATAAATAAAAGCTCCTAATTTTAAGCCATCATATACCTCACCGTTCACTTTCTTGTCTGCAGCCTTGAGTTTAAACTTTTGTCACATCACCATTCATGTTTCAAATTTGGGCACCATAATCCACTATAGTTGGGAGGTTAGGTGCACTACAAATTTCTGACCTAACTCTGTTAAAAAGTTTTAGCAAAGGCTGTTCTGCCCTTCTTCCTTTTCTCATCTTTATCGTTTCATCCCATTATTACCAACAACACATCAACCTTCCAAACGCCACCAATAACACGACGCAGATAGAGGAAAGTGAAGAAGAGGACAAGGTCTTTTGTTACATACACCAGAAAGTTTTGTTAAGTACAATTTGCCCCTCTCCTTGTTGTAAGCACCACCCATTAACCATACTATTTGATCAGTTACAGCTAGTTCACCATCATAAACCAGTCCAAATCATGCATATCTGTGTGGAGGGACTATAAAGAGCGACTCTAATCTAAAAACTTAGTAAAAGAATTTGTATTAGCAGTCAAGTTGACAGAACTTTGGAATAACTTTTGGACATGATTACCCTAGAAAATAACTTCCATCAACAACTCTGCATCATTCAGTTTTTGTTTCCTTGCCTATCTATTGTCTTCTTTATAATCTAAACAATTGCTTATGTTAAAGACCTGCTTTTGATTTGACCTTCGTTGGGATTCTTTCATTTACTATTTCTCCTTTAGAAATCATAATCTTCTATCTTGAACCTACATTATGGGCTGTGTTTGAGCCTTTCTTTGTCTTATGTCTTGATTTCTGCTACATTCACTCGATTAGGGAGTGTGGGCTGTATGCGTAATTGGCTTGAATGGAAAAATCCAGCGTCTCACTTGTCCTCCTCACAAAGCACATGTACAGGGACTGTGCCCCTTGCAGAAATATGGGCATATGGTATCTATGTTGACAAATCAGTAATATCATGTTTTCAGGTGTTTGCATTTACCCCCACAAAAAATCACACTTAATTGGATGCAACTGCACTCGCTTTTCAGTTCTCAGCTTCTGTGCTCACTTATGTTAATATTTAAGATCGGCATTAATTATACATAATGTAGTTGTTTAGACCTACAAAAGCAAAGGTTCATGAGTTCGTTTTGGACAATGTGAATTGCTCGTACACTGCCTAAAGTTCATTTGTGTTTTTGCATTATAGGTTATGTACATGACAGGTTGGAAGGAACACTCTTCTCAGCAGAAGGCTAAGAGAAGGGGCTCTGCCACTGTATCATTCAGTGATCTTCACAAGGCCTTTGGTAGTAATACTGGTGGCACTTAACTTGTCCCCCTCTCATGGTTGATGTAGTATTTTTGAATTCTTTTGTTTCTCCTGGCAATGCCATTTGGAAATGGGGGTGATACGCATGTGCTGGTCCCAAATTACGTGCTGGAAATGGGATATAAAATACTCCAGTTGAGCCTTTTAAGTACTTATGACTACATTTTTCTTCTGACTTCCTACTTTTGGTCTTTGCTTTGCTACAAGACCGGTAATAAGTCATATTTAGGGTGATTATATAATTTATATTGATCCACCCTCGGTAATTTGGCACTCTCAGCAAGAACACATTTTCATTTTCAATAAAAAAAAATTTATTTTGTCAATTCAATCTTTTAATACTCCCTTGGTCCCAATATAAATGTCTTTAACTTCTTTTTGTGGATGTCCCAAAATGTCCTCATGTACTCTCACTCCAAAATTAGAGATGCATTAGTACTATTTGTGAATGTTATAAGTTTCATTTGTGATGTGAATTTATAAAAATATCAAAATATAAAAGTTTGTATTTAGGAGTAATATTTATATACCTAATGATATTTCATTTCAAAGTAAAAAATTTCACTTAAATTTGAATTATAAGATTTTGCATACTTATTATTTTGTGTGAACTAAAATTTGTCTTTAATTTTGGAATAGATAAAGTAATACTTTCTTTTTCTAAAGGTCTCGTGAGCATATAAGTTGCAAGTTCAATAACCATATTCGACTTGAATCGAGTATTTTATCCATATTTAATCCAAATTGAATATTTTAGACAAAGATGATACTCCCTCTATTTAAAAAAAAAAAAAAAGAAGTTACATTCTGAGAAAAAAATTGCATGAAAAAAAATTTATGATTTTGAACATTTAAATTTTGGTTAAAAATATAAAATTAATAATTGTCAAAAATTTAAATGTTACTTTTTTTGTAAAACGGGAGGAGTATCAAAATATGAAATGCAAACTCAATAGTCAAACTTGACTCATCAGTTAAATTCATCACTGACTTAATTTTAAAAATGAGTAGTGCTCTCAATGGCCTGTAGAACTGACGTCGAATTGGTTTGTAGAAAGACAGATGATCCTATTTATTTGCAGTTACATTTCGTCTTTCCTCTTATTTTTCTCCTCTGTACGTCGAACTAAACTACAATTACTGGGTTTGAGGTGATCGGGATAACCTGTTTATACTCATTAGTGGTTGTAACCAAAATATATAAGTGTAAAAAAAATAGTTTGCTTAATAAGTCTCTTGAGATGAATATCTTTGGACTAATGCTATTTTAAACGGTGCCAGAAGGAATTACCAATATCTTTTGACTGAACAAATCGGGACAATATTATCAAAGATAAAATTTCAAAATAATACTAATAATAATAAATAATTTTAAAAAATCAAAGACACTGTAATAATACAATAAGAGAGAATTAAACTTAAAAAAGAAACAGAAATATACAAATTCTCTCACTAAAATCCCTGTTACTAATTTTAGGGTTTCCAATAAAGAGGCTTAATAGATGTTAAATATTCTCTCCGTTCTACTAAAAAAAGATACATTGCATTTTGTTTGTATTAAATTGTTAAATTTTAAAATTCAATTGTAGCAAAAATTTAATAGAATTTTCATATAATAAAGAGTTTAGAATTTCAATTTATTTTATAATGTTAATCTTCTTACAATTAAAATCAATCAAATTTTAATAATATATTTTCACAAAATGTCTGATAACTTTTTGAAAAATAACTCTCTTTCTTTTGGAACTGAGAAAGTATAAAATAATGATAATGATGGAAGTATAAAGATCAATATTCGAAGGTAAAACACGTGAGATCTACTGTTATATGGCCGCTACTGTAATAAAAAACTGATTTCGACCGTTTCCTCCGTACAACTGATGTTACGTAAGGTGTATAGTAAGCAGAGTTGGCTACAAGCAAAGCACGTTTAGCTAGTAAAACTAGTAAGACTCTGGGTTCAAACCAACCTTGTAAGCAAATTAAAAAAATTAATAAATACAACTAAAATCAATAACATCCCATTGCAAACCCCCACCAAAAAGAAACACACGCCCATTCATAAAAAAAAAATAATAATAATAATAAATAAATAATAAAATTAAGTCCCGTGGAGTAGTCTCACTTCTCCTAAACATTTTATCCGGAAAAGAAAAAAGAAAAAACCATAACAGAAACACACCTGCTTTTAAAACAGTTTCCCAAATTAAAGCATTTGTACTACATAACTACCTGCCAAAGACTCCTGTCACGCAATTAGTCCTTCAACTGCACCTACGGTTTACATATGGAGCGCTAAGATGAACTATTACATCCTAAATCATCATTAATTTCAGTCCCTCGTGCAACCAAACCAAAACTTGTAGTTTCTTTAGTTTCCCGGACCTTTGCACCCCGCATGTAACCATGAAAAAACTGTAATATGGTGCCTCTTATTTGGCACTTAATTACTATCCAAATGTATTGCTTTCAATAATCACATCTCAGTAGCCAGGTTTGCGTTTAGAAAGAACACATTGATAACTTAATAATCATCCTCTTGGCAATGGATGGTGTCATGAGCACTGTCAACTGCAATCTTCCCTAGAAATTTTGGGCCACACAAATGATCCTGATGAGCTGTATTGCACATCAACTGCATGGGAAAATTAATAAAGGCAATAAAGTTAAGCACGCATTGTGCATCTTAGAGTTCTAACAAATCACACTAAAAATGCAAACTACTGTAGCGCCCGTTTCTATTTTACAAAATTAGTGACCACGCTACAGAGTTTATCCCACTATTTGCCAGATACTTTACATGACAAAACTGAGTTTATCCTGTTAACATGATATATCTGGAACTATTTGCAAATGTGTAAAAAAAAACACTAGAAATTCCACATGATATAGTCAACTATGTAGTATACCTTTTCATAAAGACACGGGCAAACAAGTCACCCCATCAAAAGACAAGATTAGTGAGAGAAAAAGTCATCTACCTTGCATTAATGGTGGAGGAAGCCTTCTTTTTCCTCTTGTGCTTGGGCTTTACTGCATCCAACAAAGTCTTTCCTTCATCTTTTTGTAATCCAGTTCTGGCGGTACCATTTGGCGAAGTAGTTGAATCAATATCTGCAATTGGTTTATTTACTTTGGTTTCTTTGGGCTTCTCAGTTTTAGAGTCTTCTAGCTTCTTAGTGGGTGCCACTGCTGCACATCATTACTGTGGTTCATCAGTTCCCTTTTAGCAAAAGCATTAATTTTCAATCCATAATCCAATATACAATGAGAGTGTGTGTATGCACATGCCTGAGCATGTATTAAGAATTTCACGATGCCCACATGCATTAATAGTTAGATTTTTGTACAATTGCATAAGACACCAGGTAAAATTTTTAGATATATATTATTCTTAAAATGGCGAAGAACAATGCACATAGGCTAACCATTTGTCGTAATTCACACATAGTTGGTATCAAAATTCAAGCAGGTAGCTTCATAGCTTCACCATTACTAATATTTCCAGGAAACAAATTAGAGTTAGATGCCTAGAGAAAACATCATGAATATATCCCAAATTGTAGGCGTGAGGAAACAGGGGAGTTTTAGAAGCAATATATACCCATTCACAGTTCAAGGTTTAAAAAGTAAAGACCACTGAATTAACCTTTTTACATAGAACAATACACCAACTATTTGGCAACAAATTTTATGTGAAAAGAGATTAGTCATTCTTTCTTCTAATTAGGACAATTAACAAGCTAAAGGAAACATAAAAGTTGTATTTATTGGATAATAAAGATTTTCAGTTATATGTTACAATAACATTTTTCTTATCCTCTTAATTTGTATCAGATTTGTGTTTGAACGCAAGAACCCCCAACAGAGATGAATTAATTTTCCTACGATAGTGATTTGTTTGTATCAGATTTGTATTTGAATGCAATAACCCCCAACACTGATATTAATTTCCTAAAGATAGTAATGGTTGAAGGTGATGGTACAAGCATCATATTATGCTCTATAAGTTCAACATATCACAGGATTCACACCAGTAAGTTTCCGATAAACAAATCTTATGGGTCCGAAAGATAGATTTAAGTTCTCAGAGTAACATCTACAGACCTAGAAACTTATATGTAGGATTTTCCAACATCTACAACCGATACCACCTAGGAAACAGAGTGTGGCACTGTTGGTGGGTATGAAGTACGGGGTGCAGTGAGGGTGCGAGTGCATTGGGGGTTGCGAAGGGATTCATACTGGGTGCGGCATTTGGCGTGTTCCCTGGGATTCTCAATCCAGTGAGTTGGGGATACGCACAAGATTCTTTTGGGGGGGTGCGGAAGTGGCATTTTTTGTAATTTTGTGAAAGAAGAAGAGAAGAAATAGAGTTTCATAACCTTAACAGCAGCCGCCCCTTTCATTCTTTCTATAAAAATACCAGCCACGACTTGAACAGAGATCAAACTTCCCTTTGAGATTCAACCTCTTTGGCTTCATCTGCAACTTCTTTGTCAACTTCTTTGGCTTTTTCTTGCAAGCTTCTTTTGCTTCTTCATCGCACGACTTCTTTGGGCTTCGAGGCTCTGGACTTCAATAACCTAACTGCTTTTATTTATTACAACCTCCTGACTTCTATTAATATTTTATAAAAAAGTAATTTAATATCATAAGGTAACTTCTTTATATTTTCAAAAAGAAAATAATTAAGTAAATTAATAAATTTTCTTTTATATATTATATTGTAAAATTAAATTGTGACATAAAAATTGAGTAATTTAATTGAAGTGTCTTTCTTTATATAACTTTAAATTAATTGTATTGGTTGGACTTTATCTTCAGTTTTATTTATAAAATTTAATACTTTTAGTCAGTTTTTTTCCTGATGTTCGTGTTGTGCTTGAACTCTGAAAGTTGAACAATGTTTTTATTGTAGTGATAATTTGTTTTATCCACATACACACACACGCACAAATATATATATATATCGTATCCCGCCGCACCCGAATCCCATTTTTCAAAATTTTGTGAATCCCATATCCCTGCACCCTTGGATACAACAAAAAATTGTGTATAGCGACTGCCTATAATTAGACAGTTGGACCGAAATACAACTTTTCATACTCATCTACAATATCCACCACAACAAAATATCAGCCAAAAGAAAAAGACTCCCTTGGTCCCATTCCATTTCCAACCTTTGCCATCTCATAATTTTCAAGGAAAAGTGTCGAGTTTGATTTGTTTGTCTATATGAACTTCAATGTGGTGGAGAACGAATTATTTGAAAATGAATAAAAGCGGTGGGGGCATGGGGCCATAAGTTTAAAATTTTGAATAAGTCGGGAAGTGGTTGCAAATAAATTGAACTTTCTCGGAATCCCATCAATCAACGAAACATATTTGTTGGCAATTATTTCTGCTCAATAATCCACTCATCTTTCTCAGAATACAATCAATGAACTTTCCTTTTTCGCTAAGATCCTCAAATGACTACTAGGATTATATTAAGAATAGATCATGCAAAGACATGGGAAGCTCAAAGAACTCAAAATTTCTAATAATCATATGATTTAATTACTATAGATACCAGGCAAATAAGAACATATTAAATTTAGGATGCTGTCTTCATCTTCCTTTTCTAAAATCTAAATATTCCATGCTATATCAATATCCGAACATGGAAATCTTATTGTGTTGGTTTAGATGACAGGAAGCATGTTGGTTTAGATGACAGGAAGCGAGAAATAATTGTAGTGCAATTTCCTGAACATGTATAAGACAGAATAAAATGCTGAATGTATAGCTTATGACACTTAAAAGTACTCAAACTAAGCATTGGACTCCAAAATCAGCAAAAGGCAAGCATATTATGACAAAATGTGAATGACAAGATGGTGAATTATTTTCTTGGGAAAATGGTCATAGAAGTAAATACCCCGTGAAGCAAGAGAGTGTCTCAATGCATCTGAATCAATGCCATTTGAATATGGGTCCCTGAAAAGACATGAAACAAGAGATACTCAACAAGAGAAGCAAAACACAAGAAGAAAAAGAAAAATAACACGCAGTCACACATGCACACACAGAAAATACTATCCCAACCAGGTGAGAAGGAAATTGCAGTGAACTTTCCCGAGTTTACCTTTGCTCAAAACATACAGCAAGAGTGAACTTATGTTTACACACATTAACACATACAAATTCCAAACTAAGTACGCACTCAAACACCTTTGGAATATAACTCTGCAAAGTAGAACATTAAAGCTACTGCAACCTTTTTATAATTACTAGTGATTGGGGCACACGTGCAGGCGTGCAAGTATGTGCTTAGACAATCCTCCTCTTCTTACATTAGTACCTGGCTACATACGAAAAGAAAAATATCCACCTACATACGAAATATATATATATATAGGGAATAAGGAAAATGAGCTATAGCTCACATTTTAATCCTACCCACTACTAAACTAAAACTACACCATTTTATTATTTTAAGAAAAAATACTACCCTTGCCAGTCGCATATTTCCGAGTTGTTGGCCTCATCGTCTTCAACCTAATCAACCTGATCTTCCATTATTCGCCTTCCTATGTCACCATCAACCCCCATATTCTCCAAGTCATCACCTCCAGCATCAGCCACGAAGACTACCACAATGACGACCATATCCGTTGTGAGCTTCAATTCTCTCAAAAATCTCAACGATGAAACCCTTTTACATGTGAAACTTAGATCCTAATTTTGATAGTGATTCATCAGAAAAGCCACATCTATTAAGCCGCCAAATCAAATCAACCCAAGTTTCAGTTGAATCAAATCTCACTGAAAATTGGTCTCATAAATTTGATCATGTTAGAAATTGTTGTTGACTATAATTTAGGGTGGAATAGGAGAGATGTGGAAGATGACGTTCAATTGCTTGAAGGTAATGTATATGCAATTATATGGTTGTCAATGTAATTAACAGATATAACTATCAGGGAGGATCAGGGGTAGATGGAGAAGATGTTGATTATAGTGCGTAACTTTTTCCTTATTCCCATGTAATTACTTGAAACGGTGTAGTTTTGATTTAGTAGTGTGTAGGATTAAAATGTGAGCTATGGGTCATTTCTCTTATTCCCATATAGATATATATATATACATATATATATATATATATGAGTTATCATACTTGGTCTCCTAATCTTTTACTCCCAGTTGGAAAAACCAAATTAACTGCTTTGCACTCATACATCAAAAATGGAGCAAAAGTTTATCCAATTTCTACATGAGAAATAGATTGATGATCATCGTCATCTAATCCCTATTTATCAAAGTCATCTACCTTATTGATCAATTCAAAACACTACTCCACAACATTTGGGATATAGAAAAGCAATTGACTCATAAATGCAGAAACACATGAATATTACTTCAATTCACTTTGAGTTGCAACATTATCTGTGCTCCATGAATAACCTGGAAGCATAAGTCATAAATTTAACAAAGAATTTGAGTTGTGGAAGGCTTATAAAATATAATACCCAAAGAGAAAATACAAAAGATAGCAGAGCAATTATATGAGTAATTACTTTCAGTATGATATGATAGAATTATTTAATCATCCCAATCAGTCCATATGTATGGTATATATTTAGACATAACAAACACCTTGCAAGCAACACTAAAAGGCATAAAAGATCTGCAATTTTATGGTAAAAGAATAGAACAGTGCATAAATGGAGTGACAGAAGTTTGAATTAATTGGAACAAATTAAAAGGCGTAATAATTTCTACGATACCGTAGGCAATTCTCAAATTAAAAAACCAAAGCAGGAGCTGCCTCTTTCATGAAACTCAAACTAAAAAAATATATTACTAACATAACTTCATGAAACTCATGAACGGGCCAAGAAAAATTGTGAAGTCAGTTATGCACATGACATATATTGTTAATTATTGGTGTCATCAAATAACCAATTTAAATAACCCAAACAAATGAAAAAGAATGAACACGATTAATAGGTCGCCATAACATGCACCAAAAAGTCTATTACTTTTTGTATAAGAATAGTCTGTTTAATTTTATAATGAAGACATAAGAATAAGCCCTTCCTTTTTTAAGCAAAACATGGTAGAAGAGACTTGCAAAACTTGGTAGAGATACTTGAGCAAAATTAATGTCAAAAAATGCAGAAGAGAGTTGCAGTCAATCTGCTATTTATGTTAATTGGTGAGAGAGTAAAAATTATATCCATCAATTGCACTTCAATGGTTTGTGTTGTTTCTATTTTTTTCAAGCATTACAGCAAACACCTCTAATGCAAACTGAAAATAGAGGAAAGTAGAGCAAAATAATTGAAAAAATCTTTATCCAAAATTTACCCTTTTCAGACTGAGGACGAAACTGTGGGTGAATAGAAGAATGTAAATTGAAATGAGCATCAAATTAGAAAAACATGACTAATCAAATTACCATAATAAACATAGTAAGCATTGTCCACTAACCAATTGTAAAGTCTGGCAAAAAAGCAGAAAGAATTCTATGTTGAATAAGAACCTCTCTCTAAATTCGCAAATAAAATCACCATAGTACAAACTTGCAGGTTGTGGAACCATCCAACTGAACCCGCCCGAAGATGCAAAATTGAAACTCAAATGGGAAAAGCGCATATTCTCACAAAATACAGTGAATTTCGGCTAAAATCCTAGGTGCATCAATTATGTAAGCAGAAAACGAATATACAGGGAAAATTTGGTGGAATGGAGATGGAACTATTGCAGAGAAATTGATAGTATACTTAGGGTAGACAATAGAACAGAGAAGAGAGCAGTTGTTGAAGGAGTTAACACTGATAGTAGGAGATGGTCTATCTTGGTGCGAGTGGCGTGACTTGAAGCTGCACAGAGACCCTTTTTTTTCTTGCTCTCGTGCTGGATGTCATCTCGGCATATCGGTCGGTTTAAGAGGGTAATTGGCCTAGTGATCAACCGTGATCATCATGAGCTGTGTTTAAGGGTTCACATATAACAAATAGAGGGGAAAGTGGAACGTGAGCTTCCAAGTTCAAGTTTACAATTCGAGTAACCATATTAAAGCCTTCCGGCTTTATAAAGTAGATACAGCATTCTGGGGATTTATCTTCATAAGCTGCGCCTTTTTTGTTTAATTTCAAGTACTTGGATTTCCTCTTCCACTTTCTTTTCTTCATTTTTCCCCTAGAGGGAGGGATTTCGGTACAAAGAATAGAAATTAGTTACTAAAAGGACCTTGGAAGTTCCCCTTCAAATACGTCATTTACCAAAGTGATATGCTTGGTCGTGTTTGGAAGCTATCTTTGACAATTTTCAGCTCTGCAGTTTCCTCATCTCAGTGCATGGAGTCATGGACTAGTTCATATTGACAGCTAATTAGCAATTTAGGACAGATCTGGTAGCTTCACTCAATAGGGATGATAGCTGAATTTATCATCCTTCATTTACTACGTGCAAATGTGCCTACAATGGTTATACTTCTGTTCTTTAGTGTTCAGTAATGTCAATACCAATTGTACTAATATTTCATGATTTTTCTCACTTCTGCAATTGGGAAACCCAAGGGGTAACGGTTTTTCTGCTGTTGAATCGTCCTAGCCTATCCTCTTATTGCTCATTCCTAGCTAAGTAGCTAATCCTTCAATATTTGATTGTTTTAGTTCTCCTAATCCAATATGCTTGACTATCCAACAAATTTGGCCTTATCCCCAACCCCCCAAAACCCGAACTCCCTCTTTTCCCTTTCTCTCTCTACAATATTTTCTGGTATAATTACTTAGCAACATGAAACAAAATAGAAGTCCAACATTACGGACTACCTCTTACATAAGAAGACATAGTTAATACTTATCCTTGGTTGATACAGTATACAAAAGGAAACCTGACTGATGTTTTCACTATGCAAATCCACATTGTAGGTCAAAAATACGATAGCAGGGCATAAAAGTTTGGATAGAATGAACTCAAAAAAAAAAAATTAAGCATTTACCAACTTGAGGGCCCGCCAATGATACTCTTAGCATCAGTATCTCTCCTGCTAGTTCTGTCTTGTTCAGATGATTGGGCATCAATTTCCATATTACTGCTTTGAGCAACACTTCTTTCCTCTGATATCAACGTTTGTCTCCCCATGGAATTTCTAGATAATTCGCTGGATCCTTTCTGAGCAGTTTCATTCACGTTAACAACAGCAGTAGAAGTATGGCGTTTGATCTTCCTTAGTTCCCTTTCTGTGTTGAAAGATTCAACCTGCAGATATATAATAGTTCAAGCACTACAAAAATATCCAATTATCCATAAATGAGATGCTATGCATTGACTTCATGGAACGGAAGTGCAACTATCTTCACAGAGAATAATATATCCAGTTTTCTTCCACGAACTGAAGTTTTGAATCAAGTCCCAGGGTACAATTAAAATGTCAAATAATTGAATATATAAGTAGCAATCACAAAAATTACACAATTTCTATTAAACACAGCAAGTAATGTAATTTCCTAAGATAAAAATAATATAAATTTGAGAAACTGGCAATTGAACATGTTTTAAACTCAGGATAACCTAAACCTAGTAATTTTGACACAAACGATGAACTAGAATTGCATATATAATCAGACAAACACAGGTCATAATTTTGATAAGAATCCTTTACCATAAACTAGCTTTCAACTTTTCACTTTTTCTGATCCTCAACATTTCGGATCTTTTCCTTTTAATTTTCAAATATGAATTTAGCACAAGGAATAAGGAAATTTTTCCATCATTGAAGTTCCATGATAGTGGCTATTTTTATTTCAGAACTCTTCAAGCACTAAACAAGGTACTGATTTAACTTTTGACTTGTGCTCAAATGCATGTTACATGGCGCATGTCAAAGAACTGGAACCGACTGTAGGGCCAAGGTATCAGTGACTAACCAAATCTATCCTGGTTATATATCACTATCAACCTCATTTATATTACGGATGCTCGGATTTTAGCCATAATTTTAACCTCCTTTTGCTAAACTTGTCAGGAGGAAGTTTGGATAGGTTAACTTGCCGATATAAGTAGCAGTGGCATGCTTATGTTTCTCGTTGAACCATTCTTAATTAATGAGAAGATTCATGGAGTCCATTGAATGTCCCATGATATCCCTGATAAGTGTATATTAGTGATGATGCTTTGCATATTGATAACAATGTCACGGATGCCCTTTTGAAACTGGAAAGTTACTTCAGACATTCGCAGCAATGGCTTCCTAAGAAAATTTCACGGTATATGTCAAAATTTAAGACGTAAGAAGCAATTATTTGGTTTCAAGGACTTGTCTTCCTAATAAGACTATCCTGCAACTGGGTAGATTTTAGAAAATGGCTGGAGAACCCCATAATATTGACAAGTAGATAGAAGTTTTACATATGTAACACATATACGTCTTAAAATTTCAAACCAATGAAAAGAAGTTTATGCCGAAATGGAAATGGAAAAGATAAGAACAATACTACTTCTATCTAGGAATTCAGGAAAGAAATATCAAATATTCTTAGACTAATTTTATAGATAGTATTAGTACATAGAGTCCTTTTTCTGCAGCATACAGTAATTGGCAATTTTTAAATATTTATTCCTTATTGCTTTGAAAACCCCAACTAGTTTGGGTTAAAGATTTTAATGCTGTGTTGATGCTTTGAAAAAATTATATAAACAATATTCATGGGGAAAAGAACCACAACACAGACACTACTAAACTACAAAAGATTTTGCCTAAAAGAATACAGGAATCTGAATTCTAGTTTTCAATGGGATTGGGGATTGACCAACCTAAAACTTATCCTTGCTTCTTACCTTAGGACAGTAGTCAAACAGGTAGAACTAGAGTATGGTACATATATTATACTAGCAGCCTAGCAGTTTAACTGAAAACTGAGCAGCCATGTTCTGGTTAAGAAATTATATCGTGTAGACGCTCAGCTATTCTTTGTACACATCTCAGACTATACTTGTGAACAAATTACTTCAATAACTGCAAACACTGATTAAACAAAATGACTCATATTGCCCTACTGCCTCTCAACCCTATTGCCTTCAGCTCTTCACAATCATGTTGATGTTATACATGACGAGAAACTTATGAAGTTTTATAAGCTATACAGGTCAATCTATTTTATTTGTTCTCATTTTTTAGAGTTAATCTTGTTTGTGCTTTTGGCTTGCTTTATCAGTATTCAACCATTTTATCATTCTACACATGGACAGTTGTTAAGTAGATATATATTTTTTATTAGGATATCATTTTGAGTTTAAGGTTATTCAAAATTTATGTAGTCATATTACACAAGTCATCGTCTCCCACTACATCGTAAATGTTAATTCTTGAAAAAAGACATAATTTTATCTTCTATATGTTCTTATTCTTGAATATGACAAGACAACACAACCGAGCTCACAAGGCTCATTATATAGTGTACCCTCTTAGCTTGGAAGTATACCTATGAACTGATACAAGTTAAAGAAAATGTTAACGGATATCATACGGGAAATAATTAGGTAATTTATTCTGAGAAAAGAAAACTTAAGCATGATCCGAATTATGAATAGATAGGAACAAGACGAATACGTTAACTACAGTAGGAACTCACAGCATTCTTAATTTTGGTTGTGATGTCACCAGCCTTCACAGAAGCAATACGCAAGCATTGCATGATAACACTCTGCAAGACACCCTCTCCTCCTGCTTTCTGAATCGCACAAATATCACCATTTGTATTCAGTGTAGCAGTCATTCTACCACCCATAACAGCCTCTTCGTAGTGAGTTGGATCTATTACCTAGAAACCACATTTAAAATATAGCTTCAATTTGAGCTTAGTTTTTGGTATACACATTGACGACAAGTACAAAATACAGAGGGAGAAAGGGCGACAGAACTTTCAGAAGAGTTTACCCACCACAATGGTCTCTTTACCAATAAAGCCAAAGGTTACTGCTATCGGGAGATGGTGTATTATCAATGGAAGAGGCTCCCTCACCTATCAAATTCAACATAATAAACAACTTAAAAATTATATAATGTGACATAAACTCAAATGCATGAAAAGAACAATATATAAGTGAACACCAAGAGCATACCATGTATTGTATAAAAAAAGTGATGAGAAGCATTTAATATGGCTACTCCAATAATCACATCTAACCTTAAAGAAGTAAAATAATAAAATTTAACAAAATAATGGCATCAACGCAATTTAACGGCCAAGAATTATTCACATGCTCGGAAGTTAGGTCCCTGAGCATTTCTGACGCCAGTATCAGCATGCCATAAATTAAAATGTCTCCTAGCAGAATAAAAAATTTTGATTGAAGGTAAAGCATGAACCAGCACAATCTTCTTAAGATCAGCAGAAGAAACAAGATTCCAATTCATTCCAACAAGAAGCACTAAGAAACAGATAAAAGAGTGCACAAGTGAGACAGACCATAATTGAAGTAAATCAATCAGAGTACCAAGAAAATGTTGCAGCAAGATCACAACCAAATAACCAATGAATCAAATATGATTTATGAGTATATTTCAGGCAAACAGGCATCTCTCTTTGGTTCCCAATGTTATTCCACCTCTAGTCTTAGCATGGTCAACTACAAAACAAAAGATAAATAGCCACTTGCCAAATCTATTTCTCATGTCTTGCCAAGTTTTCTGCATTTGGATATGATCCCATGGAACAGAACAACACAAATTCACAAACTGTCCATTGAATTACAGCAGGGTTATCCATATCAAAAAGTATTAACGCATTACTCTTATTTGGCAGGAAAATATTGCAAAATGCGGCGTTAGGGATATGATATCAGATGCTCACAAGTTAAATACAAATCTGGATGTAATTGGTATTCTAAATTGTAAATTTCTACAACCTTCAAGTTTTTTATGTCCCTTTCAAGTTTTTGCTTTCTATAACTTCCAAGTTTTCAACTTTCAAGTTTTTGAAGTTCATAACATCAAATTCTGGCACAAAAAATTATTCCCCTATTTTAAAACTGAGGATGACAAGTTAGGTGAAGATGTTTGTTAAGAAAAAGATATTTACGTTGGTTTATATCACTTAAGAATGTAAAATATTGGAGCCAACCTCAGGTGGATGTATTATCACTTCCTGACCATCTTCTCCTCCTAAAGTACATTCCGGCATCCGAAAAGTTGACAGAGCAGCCAAAGCAGCAATATTGGCAGCATCGACAAGATTACTGTTTCATCACAAAAAGGATGAATAAGCAGAACATTTGTTGGGAATGACCTATAAAAACAGGGCATTAATATTTGCTTCAATTTAAAATTCATTTAGTAGATCTTACCCCCCATTGTCTATAATATGAAGATCAATACGGATGGACCACACAGACTTCCCAGCAACAACACAAAGTGATTCTGTATCTACTGCACAGCTTTCCCTGCAAATCATATTATCACTTAAATTAAGTTCCACAGAAAATTACTCACCCACAAAATGTATTGATACCGAGTTACTGACTCTTAGGAGATTGCTACATTCTTTTAACTTTTGAGCAAACGCACAAAAACAAGTTTATGTTCTCTTAGCACAGACAGATTTTGTGGGTACTTTGGTGCTCGTATTATAATATCTTCTGAGACAAGTGTAACAAAGAAAAGTCGATATCATGCATTAATGAGAGATTAGTACCTCAGAGCTTTTAATATTATGACTTCTAGTCAAAACAAAGAAGCTCAAGTCCAGATTGATAGAATAATATTACAATAATATAACAATTAAACTTAATCCACTTTCACCCCAATGATTCTGATACATAATTTCTGATTCACTTTCCTTATATGAAGTATATGCTAGAATATCTGAATATGTTTCCTCAAAAGTTAAAAGAAACATAAACAACACGGATATGATATGCTTTGGCCACATTGAACTCAAAGGACAACTGCATTATCCAAATATATAGTCTCATTTGAAATTTGTTTATAACCCTAGTGGAACTAAGATTAACAATTTTCAAGTTTGAAGGAGTAAGACACTTGGGAGTTAGTCCTTCAAACTTCCAGTATATACTGGGGAAGAAATAAGTTAAAAATACCTTAAACCACGGTCGATTATGCGTCCCAACTCTACAGCAGATTCTCCGGGACGACCTGCCTCAAACGAAGGATCAGCCATTGGCGAAAACTCGGTATAAATAGCAAGAATCCCTTCATTTGGCCTGTCCCTATAAGGTTGAACTAATTGGGAGGTGATAAAACCCATTACATGTGTTTGGCCAAGCTGCACCTCTGATGAGCCATCCTCCCTAAAGAAATACCACCACTTAAAACCCACTCAACAACGTACCCTTTCGACTCATTTGCCGAGATAAATACAAAAAATCAAATAGATACAACTGATAATAAGTAAAAATTCTGTAGAATTACATAACAGATATAAGATAATGAGGCATGTAATGGTGACAGATTTCTTACCTACCAAACTTAATAGTTATGCGTCTATAATCAAAAGGACGTCGACCATCAACTCTTAGGTCAGAAATTAAGGAAGACTCGATGAACTTCTTTTCATTCAATGTCATACTCCATGTATTGGCCAATCTCTGCTCCATTGTATATTCTGAAATTTCAAAGCTTTAATTTTCCTTCGATTATCCCTGCTCGATGTTTATAGGATAATGATGCGATTTGCCACTTTTCTTTGATTTCTCATCGGTACGTATGCTCGGTTTACTCATTAAGAAAACAAAATCAAAATCAAACCCTAATAATTGGTGACATTGACATACCAGTTGCTGCTGCTGCTGCTGCTGCTGCTGCTTCTTGAAGAAAAGAATGGAAGGAAGCAAGAGGCAAATTATTTAGACCCTAATAAATCACCGCTCGGCTCCTTATTTCTTTTTCTTTTGTTTTTCGCTCTCCGGTTTGTTAATTTAATTAACACATCATTAACCGAATATTTAAAAATAATTAATAGCACTAATAAAATATTTTAATAACATTAAAAAATTATTTAGTATAGTTGAAGTATTTTCAGACTTAAACTTGAAAAAATATTATAATTGAATCCACAAAATGTAAAAGGGAGAGAAACGGAAAATGAGCTAATCTTAGTTATTCGTGTTATACTTTAATTTTCAAAATATTTTAAAAACATTTAATCATAATTAAAATCGCGTATTAAGACAATGCAACATGTTTTTTTAAAACTCATTTATATAGTGTAGATACTCATTTTTATCTATTTGTTTATTTTTGTTTTAAGCATACAACAAAGGAGATTAATAACTTTAAAACTAGTTTATTACGTATAAAACTATAAATCACTAAAGATTAAAAAAAAAAAAGTTAAAGACTATCCTGCAACTATGACGGTAACAACTTCTTCGCTACTCTCCAAGATTTTCTAACACTTTTTCTCCAAATTTCATGCTCCTCAATTTAAATTTCGTCCAAAAAAATGTAAAAGACGCAATTTTAAGAATTGTGTCACCAGAATAAGTGAAACTGGGCCGAGTTCTTAAATGAACACATAATATTACATATTCACATAACCTTTGTCATTAGCATGAAAATAAAAAGTTTAAATTTACGGCTTTAACATGAAATCATGGTTATGACCATCTCTAAGAATTTGTTTTTAAAATCAATAGTTCAAACATTGTTTGCTACACTTAGTAATCTTGCACAATTAATAATTAAGGACATGTGCAATATCCTTGATGTAATGTTTATTTCTTTCAAAGGAGTCGGCCGTTTTGGCTCCGTACGTTTATATATATTTTTAAATATTTTTGAATCTAAAACATAACACAAGTAAATAAATTATAAAAATAAATTACAACTCTTTTCTCATAAAAAAATATTAATTATTGCATATAATTTACCATGAAATATTGTGGAACGACATTCAAAATTAAAGTATTTCAACACTTTTAAGTTCGAAGTTTTTACTTCCTTTACCTTTTGCTCTTGAATGTTCTCACTCCTCAATGGTGATAATATTACTACCATTGTTATTTTTATTTTTATTTTTGTAACGTCAATATCATTTCATGCGAGGAGTTATTATGAAAGAAACAATAATATTAACATCAATGTATTATTTGTCAACTAAATCAGTAATATTCATTTTAATATATTAATATTACAATTTTACAATAATAACATTTAGATAATAAAACTAAAACTTTACGAAAAAAGTTAATAATTTAAATCACTATAAGAAAATTATTTTCATTTTCACATAAATTTACTGGCCAGACCCACCGTACCTATCTCGCAGCCCATGTCAATGTGGGCCCAAACTCATGAAAAGTTGCCAATATGTTGCACAAAATCTCTACCTATATACCTAGTAATAAAATAGTAAGACACGAAATGGATGTATGGTAAAAATTTATAGTAAAAATTCACTATACAAACTAGTCAAAAAAAAAAAAAGACAAAGAGTAAATGAGAAGTACGTACAGGAATTAAAAAAAACACCGTAACAATTTATAAGAAAAACTCACCATAAAAACTCGTCCTAAAAATAGTGCAAAATAAAAAAAATATTGTAAAATCTAGCCCTAAAAATTAATAATAATTTAAAATCATACAACAATAAAAAAAATTATTAGACCATGAAATCAAAACAAAACAAACAAAAAATTCATCAACTCAATCTTAATAAATAAATAAAAAACATACCTCACATGCACCAAAAATAAAATAAAAAATACAATTCTAAAATATATTATCTATAAACTTAAAAAAAATACTGTATCACATCTAAAAATGTATCAAAATTTCTTCAAAACCACAAAGAAGTCAATAACAAAATGCTAAAAGAAAAAATATTAATAAAATATACATATGTTGTACACGAGCTCCAAAGTGTCAGTTGCTCAACTTTTATATCCATTCGAATTATTTTCGACTAGGGACATCAAATATTTAAAATTAATTTTATTTGTTACAATTTGAAATCATTTTATTTTTAAAGAAAATGGTAATCAACTAGAATCTCATTATTACAAATTTTGATCTGTCTACATGAAGTTGCATCCGATAATTGAATAATCTAGTGCTTGTGAGTATGTGATGCAATTGGAATAAATGGTACATTTGATTTTAACAAAAAGTTTCGTAAACTTGCAAGCCATTGAATAATAATGCAAAAATATTGCAAATTCATGATCTCATGATGAAAGTTGAGTTTAAATTTTATTCAGTAGATCCTCACATGATACTAGGTTTCTACGGGAGTGTTTGGCAATGACTTGAGTTTAATTTGCTTATAAGTGATTTTATTAAAATTTGTGTTTAACAATGACTTATTATATTGTTTATAAATAGACCAATAAGTTAATAAAAATAAGTAAGTAAAACTTGATTATTTTTTTTCTTGTTTTTAAGTAAAAATATAATAAGTAGAGTTGACCAAATGTAAGTATGTATGTGCCCTTTCTCTTTTAAATTATTTTTAACTTACAAGTCATCAATGGCTTGTGAGTAAATCTACAATATATTTTAACTTATAAGTCAATATAATCTAAATACTATTCATTTTATTTTGATTTATATTTTTACTTATAAGACAAATAATTGTCAAACACTTTCACTTATTAGTTATTTTCTCAGTGAGATGCCGAGAACTTGTAGAAGGGGGGTTGAATACAAGTTTTTTGAAAATTCTTCGATTACTTGTTCTTTAAGAAACTAAATTTTTCTTGCGGAATAAAAAGAACAAGAACACAAATCTATTTATAAACAATTGTTTTATTGATTTACAATTGAATACAAATCCTAACAATCACAATAATGTAATCGTCAGCTTCTTTTCTATTCTGTATAAGAAAAGATACAAAAACTATGAAAAACCTATACAGTTTATGAATTACACTCTGTAAAACTAATTACAGCTTTTATGACAACTGAATTATTATTAACTCAGTTCCTATTCTGAATAAAATTCAGCTTCCTTATTCGAATCAAATACAATCTTTCCTTTTTGATAGGAACAGATTTCTGCTTAGTTTCCTTACCAGCTACGTCTTCAATAATATTTTACTTTACGTGAAAGACATTCCTTTTTCAATTCGAACTCTGTATCTATCAGAGATTAATTCACAATTAGTCTCTGATGCTTCTTTTAGTCTCCGACGGCTTTAGTCCCTGACGTATCTTTTAGTCTCTGGTACATTTAGTCCCTGATGACTCTTTTAGTCCCTGGTACGTTTAGTCCCTGATGACTTTTAGTCCCTGATGACGTCAGCTTGTGTAGTCTCCGATAGTATTATTTAGTCTCCGACACGTTAAGGCTTAGTCTCCGATGACGTCAACTTAGTCTCTGATTCCTTTTTCTTTAATCTCTGATGACGTAAGCTTTTAGTCTCCGATAGAAAAACTAGTCTCTGACAGTTAAAACATTTTAATCTCTGACCAGTTCTTCTAGTCTCCGATAAGCCTTTTTGCAAACTCTAACAGATCAAATACACAACTTGACTTCTTGAAGGTTCGATACTCCATTCCAGCAGTTAATTACAAATAAAAAATAATCGTATCTCTTTATAAAGAATAAATGAATTACAAACAAAGAGATAACTACTGGCTACAAAATTTCAGTGTTACTAATTAACACTTTCTATACATTTGTATTCTAAGTAATCTAAAAACAATCATCATCAAATGTTCTAAAACCTAACATTAGTCATAATCCAAAATAACTTATATTTAACTTATAATTTTAGTTATAAATAACTATAAAATAAGTTGTTAACAAACAAGCTCTAACTCCCTCTATAAAAGGTATAGTAATGTAACACAAATATGTAAATCAAAGAGAAAAAAATATGGTATATTTTTATCTTTTTTACTCTTGATATGACTTTTGAGTATGTAGTTTAAAATTAAAGAGAAGATAATGTTCATCAGTAAAAGTAAGAAAGGAAAAATATGAAAGAATACTTTATAATATACTTAACTTTTTAGGAGAAAACTTATACTTTTAAATATTATTTTGATGATATATTTCTAACGTCATTCACACACTATTTTTTAAGAGGGATGAAATGAACAATAAAGCTACTTGCCTAGCGTAGGACAACTAAGGTTGAGCATTCAGTTAAAATCAAATTGAATTGTCATATTCAGTTAAAACCGAAAATTAAAATATTCATAATATTAAAAACCGTATTAGAAACCGAATTTTTTAAATAACCGAAAGTCGTAATAACTGAAATATAATTTGATCATTTCAATTAAAATTGAAATTTTAATAGTAAAAGGCGAAATAAAAAATTAATATTTGATTAAGGATCTTAAGAATATAAATTGCGAGTGACAATACTAATAGACACCCTCCTTAGTCATCCAAACAATATTAGTGAATTTAGTGCTAAAAATAATATTATTTAATATCTAATTACTATTGGAAATAAATTTAATAACTAAGTCTATCAAATTTGAAATGAAATCTTAAATTTATTATAACTAAAATCATCCATGTTTTCATAAAATAAAACCACAAAAGTGAGATAGTTGCTTAACAAGCATTGCAACATTGAGTAATTATTGGATGAAAATAATTTTTAGTAACAAATAAAAAGGGAATATATTAATTAATTTATTTAATAATAAAATTTAGGTTATTTGGTTAATAGAATTAGACAATTTCAATAACCAAATAGTGAATCAAACACCATAAAAACTAATTCAATTTTAATCAAAAAAATTGAATAATCGAAAAACCAAAATATTTTGGTTGAAATAATTCGGTTTGATTTTTCGATTTTAATAGTTTTCTGCTTGGTCCCAAGGACAACATTGATCCTTTAATATGTGCTAGTGTACTACTACTCCATTAGTACTTATTTCCAAAAATTGTTTTAAATGATAAACAAATTTTTTCTTACTCTTCTTAAATGAACAGATAGTATCACATATTCACATAACTTTCGTCATTACCAGCAAAAAAAAAAAAGTTTAAATTTACAGATTTAACATGAAATCATGGTCATGACCATCTCTAAAATTTTTTAAAAAAAAATGAATAGTTCAAACATTGTTTGCATCTGTATCAACTTCTGCTGCTGGTGGTGTGACTTTGGAGGTTGATTGGCTTGTATTTGAAGTACCTTCAAGTATAACAAGAGGTGTAAGTTGCTCTTCTTCAACGTCGTTGTCCACAACAACTTGAGTAGCTGGTTGAATGTGAGTAGTCTGTTGCTGACTCCAATCCCAGGTGTTTTCTTCTTCAAAAGTTACATCTTGACTAGTCACAATCTTCTCTGTTTTTGAATTGTATAGTTTATATGCTTTGGATGTTTCACTCACACCAAGAAACACACATTTCTCAACTTTATCATCAAGGTTCCTCCTCTTCTCATCTGGGATATGAGCGTAAATGATGCACCCAAAAACTTTGAAATGGTCAACAACTGGTCTTCTTCCATTCCAAACCTCTTCCGGCGTCATATTTTGAACATAAAATGTAGGACTTTCTATTTATGACGTGAATACTCCAATTTACTGCTTTTGGCCAGAAAAGTTTGGGAATTTCTCTCCGTGCTAACAAGCTTCTCACCATGTTTTATTGACAATTTTATTAGTGACTTTAAATTTTTAATGGATATTTATAAATTAATTGATTTTATATTAATTATCTAAAATAATTTCATATTTTTCAAACAAAATTTTGGTAGAAAATACTTTGGAGAAGAAAAAGTAAGTAGAAAGAAATAATTTGGGTGGAAAAATAAGAAAAGAAATTTATAGAGATAAAAAAATAAAATAAAACTTTAAAACTAGTTTATTACGTATAAAGCTATAAATCACTAAAGATAAAAAAAAAAAAAAAAAGAAGAAGTTAAAGACGATCCTGCAACTACGACAGTAACATCTTCCTTGCTACTCTCCAAGTTTTTTTAACACTTGTTCTCCAAATTTCACGCTCCTCAATCTAAATTTCGCCCAAAAAATTGTACAAAACGCAGTTTCAAAAGTTGTGTCACCAGAATAGGTGGAACTGACCCGAGTTCTTAAATAAACACATAGCATCACATATTCACATAAGTTTCGTCATTACCAGAAAAAAAAAAGGTTTAAATTTACAGATTTAATATGAAATCATGGTCATGACTATCTTTAAGAATTTTTTTTAAAAATCAATAATTCAAACATTGTTTGCTACACTTAGTAATCTTGCACAATTAATAATTAAGGACATGTGCAATATCCTGAATGTCCCATATAACTAAGAAAAGGAAAAAATTAAGACACCATAATCTTTGTTTCTCTTTGAGAAATTATGAGTGAACTCATTGTTTTGGTTTTGGTGTTGTAATTTTCTGATTCTTCTCATGGTTTAAAAATTGTAAAATAACACGTACTTATTTGTTTTGTTTTTTTTTAATAAGTTTTCTTTTTTTTTTTTGCTTCTTTTTGGGGTGTTTTGGACTGAGCATTAAATTGGTGGCTGTCAGTTTAAATATAGGTTGAAATGTGGGAAGTTAACTTGATTTGGAGTTAGTAATCTATTCTTTCGGTTTCCAAATATTAGACTTTTTAAAATTGTCTTTAACTTTTTTCCAATGTTAGTCATTTTATATATTTGAAATACATTAAATATTTTCTTTCTTTTGATACTTTTCATTTATTTATCTTATTCTTCATTTTTCAAAACATTTATTCCTCTTGCATACATTTAATTGAAAGTTAAAAATGAAATAATTATTAATAAAATTAAAAAATTATGAGTTTTATATACTCTTTAGTATGTGTAAATCAATCCAAAAAACTAACATTTGAAAACATAGAGAGTTAAGATAAGATGTGATTCCATTGATTTTGCATGGCTTTACTTACAATTAAATTAAACCAAATTTTAATTGTTCAGATGAATATATTATATATCATTAAATTGTATAAAAGCTTTTATATATATATATATATATATATATATATATATATATATTCTTATTTTGTTTATGTTCTACCTATTCGTACAATTGAAATTACATAAAACGACTTATAAGTATTGAAAAAAAGTGTAGAAACTGTGTAATGAAAAATAACCAATTTTATTTATTCCATGCAACTACATAAAAGCATGTACTTAAAATATATCAGCAAAATAGTTATATGTGCCTTTTTATGGTGAATTGTAGTATCTCATTTTTAATTCCCGATGGTATTAGCAACTAACTTGTCCATAATAGTGCTCCAAATTCTATTTAAGTCCAACATCAATAATAATTATATAAGTATAAAAATAACACTATTTACATTAGTTTTAGTTTTCAAATTACTTAAAATAAAGAGACTAAATTTGTATTCGATATTTTAATAAAATAAGTTAAAAAATTTATATAGACAAAATTTCCTAGCTCCCTTTTCTTCTTTATATAATAACTAGGGTGAAAATCTTCATAATATATCGACTAGTTGTATTAAAAAAATGAACAACGTTTTATTAGAAGTATTAAATTTTCTATAATTTTATCTAACACTGTACTAACTCCGTTCAATTTCAATCATAATATGACTTGATCATTATAGATTATGAGATTTACCATTATTTTTTCAATTAAAATTTAATTTGTAACCAACTACAATTCTTATGTAATAAAACCAATTTATTTAGGCTTTTAAATTTTTTTAACTTTTTATTGTAATAAAATCTTATTAAAATGTGTACTAAAGAAATTCATTAAACATACATATAAAAAACACTTACAAAAAATTGAAAAAAAATTAAATAAATCGATAAGCCAAACATTATTACTATTTACATTAATAAGAAAAATAATTTTATTTTTACTATTGTAGAAGAAAACCATGGCAATATTAATCTTATATAACAATTTCTATGAATAATTTAAAATATAAATAAAATAATTATTGATCAATAAACGACAAAAGTATTCAAAATTATTGTCAAATAATGATAACAAATACTTACACAAATTATAAACAATTATAAAAATAACTTATTTTTTAAAATTAGTTTAAATAAATATATAATTATGAAATATAAAATCTGTACTTCTCACGAATAATAAAACTAGTATATAATAATAAATAGATATATAGATAAATGATAAGCTAGTTGTGTTTGTATAGTTGTTTCCGTAAAATGTAGTGGTAATAATGAAAAGTACTCTAGTTAACTAAGACCGTGTTTATTTAGCTTTTATTACATCTTCTAGATAAAGAATTTTATCATGTTAAGATATTATATGGTTTAAATCGTTTGTTTAACATAACACTTATCTTTTAATAAATTCAGATTTATCTGAATTCAGTAACGTAAAAAAAATGAAGCTGAATTAATTAAAATCAGATAAAATAATAAAATAAATTAATTTAAATATTTATGATAAAATATTAAATAAATAATTAAATTTATATTCAGACTCAAATATAAATATTTAACTACTTCAATAAATTTAAATCTATTAGATATATTTAGATTCAAATATTTAACTAAACAAACGCAGGCCAAGACTATGATCATTTTCACCAGGTGTGATCGTTAGAGACATATCCACACTGGTGTAATATTTTCAAGTCTTCCCAGTTCAAAATTAAAATTCCTTTAAATTCGCCTCGTCCGGCTTTCTTCTTAAATTCGCTTATCTCGGTTTGACTATTTTGATATATATATATATATATATATATATAATTATTTAAGAAATTTATTCTTTAATAAGTTAAGAATATTTGTTCTATTTAACTGTCTAAAAATTGTGTATCCATTACTCGTTATACTCTTTATTAAATAGTTTAAAACATTTTATATATATATATATATTTCAAAGTTTCCAGTAGACAATCATTGTATATGCTTTCGGTTTGTTACAGCTCACGAGTAATGACAAAAATTAATAGTACAACAATTTTTAATTCTACAGAATTATGTAAATGCATCAATTATTCTTCAATTATAGTATTGTCATAATTATTATGGCTATAAAGTGGAATTGATTTCGGCTTGTCGTTGACCCAATATCTTTAAAAAGCTTTAATATCAAGAAAACCAATTTAATTATTTACATTTTGGAATATTTGTGAATATTCGTAGAGTTTTGTGGGCCATTGTAGCCCGGAGGACGAGCCATAAACTAGTGGAATGAAAGAAAATGAAAAAGAATTGTAAATCATTTTTATTGTCATGTTATTTTTCGACATTTAACATAAGATTGAAATAACATATAAAAAAAATATAATAATTGGATTTTTTTGAATTTTTTTCCATAAATTTTATAATTATATAAAAATTAATTTATTATCTTGACATTTTGAAAATTATAATAATATATGATTAATAAATATGCTATATACAATATACCATAGAAATGTGGAGAAAAAAAATATAGCTTGTCATTTTTTAAATATTCTTAATGATCTATACGATTAAATTTGCTAAAATTAAGATGTTATAAATATAAAATTAATAAATACAAAAATTTAAAAATTAAACTATAACTAACTTTTATTATTCATATGATCATATTCGAGTTCAAAATTAAATGTTTAAAGATGAACAAACAAATGGAGCCCACAAAATGGGACTTGACACTTCTTTATTTTACATTTTTTACAATTTCTTTTAATGTACTTTATAATTTTTAATATAATTTTATTTACAATGACTGAATTAATTGAAATTAATTAAACTGACATTAACATTAAAGTCTAATATATTATCCTTTGATCAATAATTTTATACCTCTAATTTTGAAACATAGGATAATAAAATATTTGTTTCGTACGGTAGATTCAATTTTTATATTTAAAACCTATATAGTAAGAGTAATGCTCTAGGAAAAAAAGAAAAAGAAAAGAGTAGTTCTAATTTACTAGCAATATATAGCAGTGGTAGGTAGCTAATTACTATATCCTTTTCAAAATTACAAAATACATTTCAATTTACACAATATAGAGTTTACAAAATTTTATAAATTAAACTAGAGGTGAGATTTTATACTTTTTAAGATTTTTAAAATAAAATATCATAAAATATACGAAAAATACTCTTAAATACCAATTATTATACTTTGATAGTTTTAAAAATTTATATCACAAATGAAAATTTAAAATTTACAAATGATACAATATTAAAAAAATATATCTCTAATTTTAGAACAAATGAATTATATAATCCTGAAAATGTTGTTCAGACCCATCTTAAGAATTGTTGGTATTTTGAATTGATGTGAACAGTGTTGATTTATTAGGGAACCATAGTAACGAACAGAATTATGCATAGTTGGATTCATTTTCTTTTTAATTAATTCCTTTTTTATATCTAAAGTATTGAGGGATACCCACACACGTGCAAAGTTATGTCTTCTTTCTATTCTTTTCCCCCTCTTTTTCTTTTCTTCCCGGTGTATAGATTATGAGTATTATATGACATACATGGAAGTTTGTATATTTGCTAACTTGAGAAAGTATATGTTATAATAAAGTAAATTATGTTAAGGATAATAAATAGAACATCATGTAAAACGAAAAATTTATGTAGTTGCATTTTCCCTCATTTCAATCAATAGGGAGCATTATAAAATTTGAGAAATTGCTATGAATTATAAGATATATTATTCTTAAAAAATAAATAAATACTTACATCAATTATGTTAATTTTAAATTTAGAATTATTTGCAGTGAAGTCCAAAAGACATAATGATATTGTGATTTGAGATAGAGATAATAAATAGATTATTTAATTGACAATTTTATATATTTATTTATAGAAACTTTTACCATTTGAACTTTTATATATAACACTTTTAATATTCTTTGAAGCATCGTAAGCATATAAGTGTACGGATATGAGTCCCCTATCTCTTCTCCTTTGCCTTTATCATTTTCATTAAAACTTAAAATATAATTATATATAAACATATAAACTTTGCACCAAATTTTAGGGTGCAAAGTGGAATTGATTCCTTCTTGAATGCTGAAATGCCCTCTATTTTTGAGCCAGTTTTGAACAAACCCTTTGACCCATGTCCCAAATTTACAGTCACCATTTCTTTTATTCATCGCCATTTTCTTTCCAAATCTACTATCTACTTCACTTCTTGAACGTTGAGGAGAGAGATGCCCTTTAATTTTTTGTCAGTTTTGAACAAACCCTTTGACTCTTGTCCCAAATTGACAGGCACCATCTTCTGTCCAATGTCCAGAGAAAGAAAATATGTAAAAAAGAAAAAAAAAGAGATTTTTACTCCGTATAACACCAGTCCATCATTACCTTTTATGCAAAGATTAAATCTTTGTCACTTTTTTCGTGTTAAATAATTCCCCAAAATAAACACGCCATTCTAACATCTGCCTCCCACAGTTCCACTCTCACTCTTTTTGGTACAAAGGGTTTTCTTTGTAGTATAGCATTACTATTTAAAACACTGCTTCCACCATTCTCTCTCTTTCTTAAAAAACCAGGGAGTAGTTTTAAGAGAAGGAAGAGGGAAACTCAACGGGAGGAGTAATCACTCACTACTCCCCATGGATAACAATGAGGCTACAAGTACAGTGATGTCAAGGATTCAGAGGTTAGATCCAGAAAATGCTTGCAAAATCATGGGTTACATTTTGCTACAAGACCCTGGAGAGAAAGAGATGATAAGGTTAGCCTTTGGTCCTGAAAATCAACTAATCTCTCTCACCAATCAAGCCAAATCTTACTTGGGACTTTCATCAAACACTTCATCTGCACCTTCCACTCCTTCATCTCCTTCACCTTTCAATCACATCTCAAACCCTCTCAGACCCAACCCATTTCCCCAATCTTCACCTAGAATCATAATACCAAACAACAATGGCTTCCACATGAGCCCATCATCTCCTTCTTCTCCATGGTTCCCAAACACTAGTCACATGAGTCCAAAACCAGCTTCTTCTTTGTCATATGCTGCTGTGGTTAATGGCACTCATAGTAACTCTTCTCAGCCATTTTCTTCTCCACCAAACCCTCCATTTTCTCCTCCTTTTTACCATAATACTGATGTCAATGAAGATTACAACAATATTCCAGTCCCAGATGAACTTTTGTTTCTTGAAGATACTAAAAATATGGACTTTATGGACCCTATTATGAGCCCAAGTGGAAGAAGTGATTCCATTCTGTTCCCATATGGCAATTGCAATGATAACCATCACCAAATGCTGCATAGGAGGAGTGTTTCAGTGAGTGATGTGTTTCTTGGGAGTGGTCAGTCTGATGATAACCAAGGTGGTTTTGGGTGGAGGCCTTGTATGTACTATGCTAAGGGGTTTTGTAAGAATGGAACTGGTTGCAAGTTCTTGCATGGTGGCTTTGCTGATTCCCCTGATGGGTCACCCAAGTTTGATGGGTTTGATGAGTTGATGAGGATGAAGGCTATTCAGCAGCAGAGATTAGCTATGGCTGGTGGAGCTCCTCTTCCTTACAATAGATGCATGAGCTTTCTCAATGAGAATCCAAGGTTTAATTTTTCTAATTCCTGTTTTGACTCCCCTATTTAGTTACAAGGTTCAATTTTTGGTTCTGGGGTTTTGTTTTTATACTGATTGGAGTGCTTGTATATCTGTGTCTGGTAAATTTGTGTATATAGTACAGATGCTTTTGTGGGATTACAAGCGTATTTGTACATACAAGTCAAGTCTTTTTATCTTGCATAATGTTTTAAGGACCAATCAGTTTTAGGGCCAATCTCTTTTCAGAACCAATCAATTTTTTGATTAGGACACTATTTTGATGTTGGAGAATCTTAATGGGAGTTTGGTTGGTTATGCTCTATAATGTTGTTGCGGTACATTGTAGATCTGCCGCAGCGGCATTAATGATGGGGGAAGACTATCATACTCTTGGTCGATGCAGATCTGATAGGAATGATTTTTCACCACTTGGATTTGGAGGAAATCCAAATTCTAGCTCTCGACAAATTTACCTAACATTTCCTGCTGATAGCACTTTTAAGGAAGAGGATGTTTCCAATTACTTTAGGTAAGTGATGTGTGTTGCTTAAAGCTTCGAGAGGAAATGCAGAAATTTACTTGACTTCATCTTGTTTGTCATCTTGAAGTACTTATGGACCTGTGCAAGATGTGAGGATCCCATATCAGCAAAAGAGAATGTTTGGTTTCGTTACGTTTGTTTATCCAGAAACTGTTAAGCAAATTCTGGCCAAAGGGAACCCTCATTTTGTATGTGATTCACGTGTGCTTGTTAAACCCTACAAGGAGAAGGGAAAAATTCCAGACAAGTATGTGAGACTTGCCTAATCCTTTGTTATTTACTTGTTTTTTCGTTAAGTATATTTCTTCCAAATTGCCCTTTTGTGTGATACTTGAATCTTGTTATTCTTGTTTCTTAAAATTAAATTTAACAATATACAGGAAGCAACATATGGATAGGGGAGAGTTTCCTGCATGCTTAAGTCCATCTGGGCTCGATTCTAGAGAGCCTTATGATCTACCCTTCAGTAAGTAAATGTACTCTCTGCCTCGCCTGTTTCCAACACAGATATAGATTTTATTTTCTTGAGCTTCTTTTCTTGCATTGCAGGAGGGGGGATGGTTTACCATAACCAAGAGATGATTTTGAGGAGAAAACTAGAGGAGGAAGCAGAAATGCAACAAGCCATTGAATACCAGGGGAGAAGATTGATGAATTTTCAACTCCCAGACTTGATGAATCATGATCCTAATAATCAAATCCAGCGTCATATGTTGGCTACTGTTCCCATGTCATCACCAGTTCAAGGTTACACTCAAGTTAATCAAAATCTTGTGGATTCGTTAGTTGTTATCAATCAAGAAGACTTAGAAGGTTTATTAAACAAATTAATTTTCTCTCATGGCAATCATAATACAGATATTTTGGTCCCACATTTGTAAAAGCTTTTAAGTGGAATTGCCTTTAGCAGGAAGCAATAGTGGTGAAGATGAAGGGATTGCTCCCACTGATGCTGCTGATCAAAAGCTGCCTCATGAAATGAATGAATCTTGTAATTACAACAATAGCAATGGTAAAGAAGCGAGCCCTAACCTAGAGGATTCTGATTTCTGCGGAAGGTATAATAACCGATCTCCAAATAAAAATCAAGTGTGCCTACTCTTAAAACTATCTATCTATTGCTAACATGTTTCATTTAAATTCAAGTTTGCTTCCTCATGTGCTTCATTTGCTTTCTCTAGTGAATGTGGTCATCTTTAATTATTCTTCTGTAGTGTAAATGTCTTGTTTTTATTTTTATTTTATACTTGTACTTATAATTTGTTATACATTAGTGCCGTTTTCTTCTTCCTAATGCCAAATTGATCTGTCGCTATAGCAGCTTAGAGCATGTCCTTCCTGAGAATCTCTTTGCGTCCCCAACAAAATCAGCTGCTTCCCACCAATCTTCCTTAGGTTGTGCTTCTGCTGTAGTGGATACTAGCATTCCAATTACGCCATCTTCAGATCTTGTTCAGTTGCTACCCACCACTTCCACCCTCAATATGGCTTCTCTTGAGCCTAAGTTCTCGTTAAAATGTCAAGGTATTACAGCTGCTCTGTTTGTATGTTCTTCGAGGTTGATGGACATGTTATTTATGAGTTCTATTTCTGGCCAAGAAGCCACAATGTAGGTGATGGAGGTTACCAACCAGCAAGGGCAGCATGGAGGGATTGACTTTTAGTTTCCGGGTAAGTGCATAATTAATTGTATCTGATACAATAAAAAGAAAAGAAAGTAAAGTGTATCACATTTATGCAGCTGCACATTTGAATTTTATTTCTAACTTTTTGAATATTATGTTTATATTATGCAGAAAGTTATGACCAGTGAGCGCATACAATGAAGAAAAGTCATCTAGCTGTATAGCTAATAAACCATACAACAGCAAAAAAGAAGGAAAAAAAATATCTGTAAGGAAGATCTCCTCAAGATCATTGTCATCATCAATACCATACTACTACTTACAATGATACATAATGCATAGAAAAAGGACATATGAACTAATGTATGAGAGTGGGGTATCTTTTGTTTACTTTGTACCTCTCTTTCTTAGTAGTTAGCAGTGTGCTGGACCACACAGAACAATTACCATAACAAAGGACTAGCTGTAACTTTTTCTTTGATGGTGATGATAGTAGTGGTAGCTTTTATCTGTGGACTTTGATAATATACTTGTATCCTACTATTACTCATTTATTCTCGCCCTCTTTTATCTGTTGCAACTTGAAAAAAAAAAAGAAGACAAGAAGATAAGGGAGGGAGGGGTGAAGTAAGTGTGGGTGTGTGGGTGGGGGTTTAGAGAATCGCATGGCAAAGGATTTGTTTGAGGCATGTCATGTGTAATGTGGGTGAGACAGAGCATCCAGGAAGTTCAATATAGGCTAAACAGAAGAATGATACTTTACTGTCATGAAACTTAAAGGGGGGAAGAAATGGTAAAAGAGGAGTGAGGTGTAGGGTATAGCCAAGTTTTGTTTTCATCACCTTTTGTTGATTATTACACAGCTTTCTTCATCCATTTGATAATAATATAGAGTGAGAAGTAGAAAAAAAGAAAAGGGTGTGATTAAAGGCAACTTTAGGGAGCTCTTTTGTCTCATTTTGTGGGTTCTTATTAGGTGTACGTGAGGAGGGAGGGGGGCCATATAGTCACATACTCACATGGGTAGTGCTGACAATGGCTCGGCATATGAGGGTTGCCACCAAGCAGTACTTTCACTTTAGCCCTGTTCTAGACTTCTGGCTTCATTCAAATAATTTTAAATATACTTTCTTTCTCTTGTTTTCTTGCTTGGTCTTTTGTTTTTTATGGGGTTTGATGCTCTACCGCTCTTTTATGTTTTGGCATGTTTTTTCAATTGTATTGCTCAAAGTTTGCACATGTGCTACAGTCTCTGTCTGCTTATTTGCCCTCCAGCTACTCAGATCTTACAAACTATTTTTAGTCCATGTGTTGCAGAGGTGGTGTAAAAGATGGAGAGCATTGCAATAAAAAAAACTTGGTATATCTCACCGAGATTTTTTTTTGGGGTGGGGTGGGGGAGTGTTTGGTAGGTCCTGGGGCCTTTTGGGGGGTGGTGGTGGGGTTGAGGGCTATGTTAGTACAATAATTACATGCTCAAATTATGTATATAAAATTTTCAATTTCCATTTGGTTTTCCTTCTATAATAATTAATTTGCAAATATCATTTGGCTTTACTTTTGATTGTCAATAATTTGCGAAATATTCAATCGGAAGTAATTGATTTTGTAAGTAACACACTATTTGTACATTCAGTATTTTTAGGTATATACCTTACATTATGACTTTCTGGTCATAATTAAGTTCTTAATATTCCATATCAAAATTATTCAAGTGGACCTTTATTCTAGTATTATAATGATTATTTTAAGGAGGGGAACTGCTATCATAAAATATCTATTAGAGGGGTAATAATACTAACTACTCCAAATAAATATATATTACATGAATGGGGTAGGTTCCACATAAAGCATAAGCAAGTTGGATTAGGATATACATTTTTTTGAACTAAAATATTATTACGTCTTTTGTTTTCACATCTAGTTGTTGGAGGATAATTGATCTTGCCGTTTTTGTGTCTCTCATTCCCCTCTTATATAGTTAATAAATCGCATGGTTATGTGGATGTGTGTGTGTATATATATATATATATATATATATATATATATGTATGTATGTACTCCTCCCGTGCGCAGCGCGCGAGTCTTTTTGATATTTTTTAATTTTAAAAAATAATTATGTATCTATTTTATTTTATAAAAAGAGTTATATTTAACTTTTAAAAAATATTAATATTATACATTTGATTGAGATTTACATATACAAAAAATGAGTTCTTATAAAATTTATTATTGGTTCAAGTGATGATATGATAAAATAATTATAATGTTAAATTTCAAAAATAATAACATCATAATA
>CM025786.1:15490205-15501719 GCA_014636745.2 Centella asiatica
TATATATATATATATATATATATATATATATATATATATATATATATTTTCCATGTCGTATCTCATTTGGCATCGAACTCTAGGTTCATGCATTTTCTAGGCGCAAGTGGCATTTTCCGCATCCTATCTCATTTAGCATCGAACTCTGTTTCCATTCTTATCGTCTCGGTCTAAGATATTACGACATATGTTATAAATTTAAAGATATATATATTTTTAATTATTAAATAATATAATAATAAAAATATATTTAAAATATAAAAATTATTTTTAAAATTATTATTTTAAAAATATATCTCTAAATTTAAAACTTTGAAACGGATGAAATATAATTTAGTACTTTGTACCTTAAATTCTGTTCCTTTATAAGTTTAAACAAGTGGGCATGTGTTCTATATAAAACGACGAGTGTTGTATATATGGAATGTTGACAACACATGTCATACAACAGTCGTCAAGAAGTTTCCTAACAGTCCCAAAAAAATAAAGAAAAGAAAGAAAGAAAATATCAAAATAAAGAAAAAGAAAAAAAAGAAAAATCAAATAAGAGGTTAGAAAAGACAGAAAAGAAGGGACGAAAAAAAGAAAAGAATGAAGGCATATGGTGATTTGGTCAAAAGTAGGGGCGTAAAAGAGTCGAGTTAAATTCACTTAAGCTTGTTTTTTAATTGAATTGAACTGAGTTAAACATGTTTTATTTAATAAACAAAAAATTACCTTTGAGATCAGTTCGTTTAGGTAGTTAAATGAGCCAAACTTATAAAAACTTAAATGAACAAAAATTAGTAATAAATGCTAAAAAAAATGCAATAAAATTAATAAAAAATATCTAAAATTAGTAGAGATGATGTAAGTGCATGTTGGACTTGAAAAATCACAATTTTGGTATATTTTGATAAATACAAAATGTGTTTAATAATTGCTAAAAATGCAATAAAATTGAAATTAAATGTTCTAAAATATCTAAAAATAATAGAAATGCTAGAAAAATATTTTAAAATTATAAAATGACTTTAAATAATTAAAATTAGATATTTAAAAATGCTTCGTGAGCTTAATTAAATGCTATAAATGGCTAGAAACTTATAAAATAAATCTAATAAATACCTAAAATGATATATATGCATCTAATAAATACAAGCTGACCTAGAAAATTAATAATGATGACACTAAAAATAAAAAATGGACTCAAATGCATGAGGAAATTATTAAAATACTCTTTTGACTCAACTTTTACTCGATTTTAATGTGAAACCCTATTATATATACTCTATAAATAATGTGACTTGCCTTACTTTTATTTAAAGAATTAAAAGACAATAATAAATGATAAAGTTTAAAGCATTAAATGACAATAATAAATGATAAAGGGACAATCGTAGGGCACACAATTGATTTCTATCCCTGAGGTTATGAATATTTTGGGTATTAAATAGACAAATAAAAGATGACTGGTTATAATAGAAAATGAGTGAAAGTTGTTATTTTTTTTTGGTGATTAACTCAATTACAAATATAGGCCACAACCTATTTCCTATCATATATATATATATATACACATATATATATATATACATATATATATTTGGGTTATGACTTATGGGAAATAGGTAAAATAAACTGGAGCATTAATTGTTTCATTTCTACATTGATTTAGATAATCCCTCCATAAATAGAATATTTAAAAATATGAAGGTTTTAATTCCATACTATTTGGTTGTGTGTAATAATTTTTTTATAATATAAAAATATGAAAAATTTTACTTACAAAAATATATTGAACTTATGCGATTATAAAAACTATGATATTATAAAAACTTGAGAAATTTTACACTTATTTATTGTTCAATGTTATTGGCATCCACGCGGTTAATTTTTTTAAAATATTACAAATTATTTAAAGTTGTTTCAATCCAAATAAGATGAAATGGGGAGCAACCCATTTCCCATATATATATATATATATATATATGATCCATGAAGATGGCGGGATAAAAGTACTATTTTCTCAGGACCGATCTCTACCGTCCATAGATCTTTTCAATGACTAGATTGGTGAGGGAGTGTTCTTCGTTGGCCACAAATTGTGCCCCCTACAATTTCTCAAATTTCTATAAGTGAACCAAGGTGCATTTTAGAATTTGAGCTAAGTTGGAGATTTGTAAGGAATTATGTCTCAAATTCCTTATTTGAAATTTCTAGAAGTTTGGATTGAAGTTTGTTCGCAATAGTAGGTCGCTAAAGAGGTGCACGATTGTGCACCTGCATGTTTTGTGTTTTTCGGCTTTTTGATAGATGCACGGTCTGGGTGTGTATGGTGCACACCCGTGCATCGGGCGGGCAATGCAAAAATTGTGACGTTTTCTTACCTATTTAGACTTGATTTCTTGGTGGAGTTGGAGGTTAAGTCACAAGGTTACTTTCCTAGTTTAGATTAGTTTTGTAACTTGGTGTGCATGGTGCACACCCGTGCATCGGGGAATGTGAAAATTGTGACTTTTTCTTACCTATTTCGATTTGGTTTCTTGGTGGAGTTGGTGGTTAAGTTACAAGGTTCCTTTCCTAGTTCGGATTAGTTTTGTAACTTGTATAAATAGATTTTGATAGGTTGATCTGATAAGAGAGAAGTATTATTAGAGACTTCGTAGAAATTCATCTTTGTGTTGTGCGATTGAGTTGTTTTCTCTCTTGGTAGCAATTTAGTGGCTAAGAGTTTGGTTCCATCATGTATATTCTCCGAATTTAATTAATAGTGATGTTTTTTTCTTGTGTCCTTGATTTTTTCCAATTTCTAGGTTTTTCACGTAAATTCTTGATTCATCCTATGATATGTTATTTGCTTTGTTGATTGTGTGATTGTTGATTTTGTTTTCGTATCATGCAGGGTATTTTTAACAAATAGTTTATTTGGTGGATTATAAACATTATTCATCTTCAGTTTTGGATTACATCCAAATATTCATGTTCAGCCCATGGAGAAGTTTTTATGTGTGTCAGCGAATGACGGACCATACATTCATTTTCTACATATGCCACCAAATGTTGAACAAGTTAGTTGTGAAAATTCAGATCTTCTTCAAAGTACAGGTGGCAAGTGTTTTCAAGAACTATGTCGACATATCCAGAGTTCATGCATTGTAGTCTTCATGGTTTTGCGCCTTCATGCCAAAGTTTCATTTTATTTTGTGGATTGACACTTTGATCAGCTGTGCTATTTGTAATACTTTTGAGAGATTGTATATATTTTCAGTTTATCATTGCTTTATCATTTCGTTGCTGGTGCAACTTCTGCATAGTTCTAAAATGATCAAGTTCAACATGTTTCGCTTGCGGGGGAGTATCAGGAAATATTATCATCAGTTATAGTTCATGTTTATCTTATTGTTAGTGTTTAAATAATGTGAGAGAGTTTATCATGTTAGTATAATAGATAGACGTTAAGAATTTCATTTTCATTAGAACTTTTTCTCTTTCATGTATATATTAGTGGGAGAAGTATGATAAAATCTTCGCTAAATATTTTGTCTCAATTTGGAGGATGAGATTGTCTATAAAGATCAAGGATACTCTGTTGCTATAGATGCATTCAAGTTCAGCTCCTATCAAAGTGGAAAACGTAAGCCCGTAACAATTGTTTCTACTACATGGGAGGTTTTATAATGTCAAGTATCACAAAATTACGAATGCATCTCTCTCTCTCTCTTTTCTTCTTTAGTTAGATTGGCAAAATTCTAATATTACCAATTCAATTTTCACCCAATACTCAACTCACGAGATTTGATCTTTTGAAGTCATAAAAGTGCTTTTATCACATACTACTGCATCAACTTAGAGAGTAAAATAATTAATACTAGCTTAATAGTTCGTGTTCAAACGGGGCTTTGTAGTCATTGATGTTGCGAGTATTTTCGTAATGTCTGTTTATATATTGTATCCTATGAAATTTATGCTTGAGTTTTTTTTATAACAATATATTTAATAGTTGATTTTATATATGTTATGATAATATGTGACATTTTGTTATTGATTTAATGTAATTATTTATAACACTTTGATATATTCGTATAAATGATATATCCATCAAGAGGTTATTGCGTGTTTATATCAAGGGTAAGTCATGTACTATTACTATTGAAATGTTACAATTTTAAGAAATTGCGCTTGATGTAATATATGTCCAAAACTTTTCTAATACTATACATTAGTGTTTTATATTTATGGCTCCATTTTAATAGTAATTAAAGTCGATATGATTTTGAAATTTTATTGACTCATTTTCAAACTCAAATTTCTTCAAATGTGATTTTTGTGAAGTGGTAAGATAATAAATTTGAAATGTGTAAGAAGTTATGGATTTTTAAATAATTTGTAGTTATATTGTAAAATTAAATTCATTGTAGACAAATTTTATATAAAATGTTATATATTTTGTATACACTCGATTGGTTGGAAACTCGATGAGTTATTGGATTCATTTGTTACAAGGTGAGCCCATTGAGTGACATTGCTGGCTGTCTTTTCGTATTTGATGCATGAATGTCAATAGTTCCTCATGTGTGAATTGGCTATATTGTTGACGTTGTATATTATGAATGTAAAAATTGATAGGTATATTAGTGTATAGAAAAATCAATTTGTCTTCATAGCTTTCATGGATATCATATTGTCAGGTATGAAACCAAATATTTTAATTAAACAACATGATATCAATCTTTATGTCTAATATTTTCTAAACGATGGTATAATTAAAATGACGTAGTTTAAAATTTAATAATTTTTCATATGATTTTTATTTTTTATTTTAATAAATATTATGATTAAAAAAATATGATATATAATTAAAATTACGTTATTTTATTAAGTAACTTTAACTAAGTTTAGGTAAAGCATGCTTTAGATTCCTGTTATGTCATTTGCTTATCTCAAATAAAAAATTCCTTCTTGACGCAAATCTGCTTCCTGATGTCAAGTATTTCACCCCAAATTTATACAAATGGTTTGCGCATATGTACTCTAGATCGATTTTTATATATTCTAAAAAAAAAGAAGAAGAAACAACACTACAACACTTGCAATTATAATTTTTAAAATAGAATAGAAGGATGATATCACGATAAATGATTTTGAGAAAATTAATTCCACCACCTCCAATACCGAAAACAATCAACATTCTTTTTCCACCTAGCTGTAATAATAAAAATTATCTCAAACTCATAGAACTCTTATCTCAAACTCTAAAATGAAAATGACAAACACAAAATAGAACAACAAAAAAACAACTGATTAAATATGTTTACAATGTAGAAGAAAAATACAGAAAATCAGGAAAGAATGCAAAATAATTTTGTGCGAAATGATATACTATAAAGTGAAAATCAAAACTATATTTTAATAAGATGTAAAAACTTTATTGAATCTTGGTACACGTCTTACGCTATTAAGAAGACAAAAAGATGACAATCAGACACATGTTAGGCTACAATCGAAATTATTGTACTCCAATAATTATTCTCATAACTTTTCATCTAGAGATACAAACAACCCTCCTTATATATCACAGTAGCATTTCAATTTCAAAACATATATTCAAATTATATACATTTTTTTTTATTTTCTTCTAAAATTAGGGATATATTTTAAAATGACCATTTTAAAAGACAATATTTAACTTTTAAAAATGTCATATTCTCATTTTATTTGAAATAATAATAGTAGTAATTTGAAAATATCATAAAAACTCCAAGTCATTTAGAGCTTCTGCTATGTTTAGTAAGTGAACAATAGCTGATCAACATGCTTAACCTAGCAACATTCATTGGGATCAATTAACTATTGTGTTAGGTCTAAAGTTCTTGTTTGGCTGACCGAAAAGGAGGAGTCTATGTGACTCAATGTTATGTTTAAAACCATTGTATGCGATACTAAAACTTGTTGTTTTGTATTGTCATTATTAATGGATTTCCTCCGTGTAAAAAAGAAAATAAAACAGAGATTGCCGAACTATTATAAAAATTCTGTTTACTTCTGTTTTCTTAATTTTTGCAATTACTTCTGTTTACTTCTGTTTTCTTAATTTTTGCAATTACTTTATGCTGATATTTGTCTGCTTATAATTTATTTATTCATCAGGTTCTTTGTCTTTGGTAGAATCTAAAATACCCCCTAATCTATTTTTTCGCTGCATATCTCATAAGAAAAGAATCTTTAAAACTTCTATTCACCCTTCTAGTATTTTCTCTTACACCCTTGACCTAACATATTCATTTGTAGGAGGTTAATGAAAATGAGCTATACTGCATTTTCAAATCCTACCACTAGGTTTGTTTTTCTTTTTTCCCACAATCTATAATCTCTTGAAGCATCCGCATGGAATGAAATAGTGTAACAAAATACAGGAGCATACAATATTTGTTTTTAATGTTTTATTGTGTTTAACATGGATATTATAATTGTAGGCATCCAAAATAATTTTATTTTGGTGAACTTATATTTTAAGTAAAATATATATACACACACACACACACACACACACACACACACACACACACACACACACTAAAAATAATAATAGGTAAATATAATTCAGTTTAAAATTTAAAATTTTAATATAATAGCATTAATATACGGAAATTATTTTAGTTTATTTAATTTTGCTTTTAACTTTTGAATATGAAGGCATAATATTTACAAGCCTACAAAGTAGGTCAACGAACCTTTTTGAGTGCAAAAATTCACAAGTTCAAGACTCCTTGCAAGCAAATGAAATGATTTTCCAATAGATTTTAGAAGCTGGCACGTCAAAGCCACGTAGCCCAACTAGCAAATGCTACGAGGTGAGCCCATGCCATGTCAGCACACCACATCAATGGGACCCGTCTGCACATGTAGCTCAATCAATGAACGAAACATTGGACCAGATGAAACAGTGCATTTATCGAGTTCTCTTCCTCTTTAATTACCTCTTATGTTATTTTTTATTTTGTTTATGTACGGTGGAGATTGGGCAGATAAAACAGTGCATTTATCGAGTTCTCTGTAGATCATTTTCTATATATATTGAGATGGATATAGGTACGTATGAGTCTATCTCTCTCTATATCTACTGTATACACACACAGATCAACAAAGAAATAAGAGTATATTTGTAGGTGTTTTGGTGTAATTATTTTGGACACGTTCTCTTTGTACCATGGGTGAATGTTACATAGTAGTTTTCTTTTTGCGGATTAAAAGGAAAAAAAAAAAGGGGGGGAAACAAGAGGTATGGTAGACCAGTAAGTCAACTACTGGACAGTTTTATAAGAACAAGTTCATTGACTTGAATAGTTCAATCTGAAACGTTCAAGTTTGCCTGGCGGGGGACAACCAACCCCTACATTAATTTCCATCCGTTGCATGACTTGGAACAAACGTCCGTGCATCGTATACATCTCTCTCTCTCGCTCCATCCCCCCACCACCCCTCCCCCTCCCCCCCGCCCCCCAACACCTACATTAATTTCCATCCGTTGCATGACTTGGAACAAACGTCCGTGCATCGTATACAACAAAAATTTCCTAAAACTCATGTATTTCACAATAATTCCATATAAGTATATTATTTTTTCGTAAGTTACTATTTAGAGGTTACTATTTTTTAATATGTTTTTAATGTATTTTATAAATTACTATTGTAACTTATTATTTATAAATTATTATATTTACAAAAATATATTTGTAAGGAATATGATGTAAATAGGGTAAGGGTTGGGTTAAACGTTCCAATAAGAACGTGTAAATAAGAAACTTAAATTCACAAAAGAGAACAAAAATCAAATTTTTATTGAAACTCAGGCAAGAGAACTGAAAGAATAAAGGAACTCACAAAGACAAGACAAACAAATAATAAACTCAATATTAATTCATTAATTCAAAGATGACAACCAATACAATGTATTATCTTGTCCCTTATAAGAATGACTTACAATCAAAATAGGAAAAGACAATCAAAATTAAATGCAAATATTCTTAATTTCCTAGTATCAAGTAATCTAGGAGTTTCAATCCCTTATTATTCTCTTTGATAATATCATAAATTAAAATTAAAAATATGTTATCAAATAAAATTACAAGAACTATAAATCTTCTTAGTAAAATGAAAATTAATACTATATCTTCCGTCATCAAATACACTTATAAAAAATAAAATTTTTGGGAATTTTAAGTTTTACAATAGACCGACCGGTAATTACTCCTTAAAAAAATAGTGTATTTATAAAATTTCATTAGATTTAAAGCGGTGGAAAGTCATTATATCATATAGTTAATTATCTATAATTTTCGACGGCCTAGATTTTTCAATTTTTGTGATATATAAAAATTGACAAATTAATCACAACTATGCTTTAAGATTTTTAACCAGTTTTTCTTTCCATGATAATTGATTAGATTATCATTGACGATGATAACCACTTGTTCAATTATGTTCCTTTATATTCCCATGTCCCTAGATAAATATCCCATATTGCATGATCATTGATTAGATAACCACTTGTTCAATTATGCTCCTTTATATTCCGATGTTGAAGGATATTTCAAAAACATCGCAAAACAAAAAAAAAAATAAAATTAATTACAACCCAAATTTAAAAAAAAAATAGGCCGTAGACTATTTTTCCTGTGTTCCATGTATATATATATATATATATATATAGCATAAACACATAGTAGAATTTTTATTTAGTGTTTAATAATGTTTTCTTTTTTCGCTGATGAAAAAAATATATGCATAGTAGAAGAGCACTCTGTGGTGACTTAGAAATTAGTGGATCAAATGTTATGGGTGAAAATTTGGTCAATAATAATAAGGACTTTGCTCATCAAAAATAGAAAAAAAGAAAAAAAGAAAAAATAGGGAGTAGAAGAGCAAGAGTATAGTTGACTAGTAAAGTCAAAAAATTGGACCATTTGGTAATAGACCGGTTCCATTGATTAGATTATTAATTTCCATGGGCTGCTTGACTTGGAACGTGCAGTGGTTCATTTGCAAGCAGTTGTAGGATTATATAACTGCACTTGCATTGTACATTACACACCACCAAGCTTCTCAAGTAAAACTTTTTGTAGTGCAATTTAATCAGATTATCTCTTCGCTATTTATCCTCCATGGATATATCTATGCTCCTACTTTTTGGGCTCTTAGCACATACTTTCATTACTACAGGTATATATGTTTGTCAATCTATTTATATACACTAAATATTTATACACACTCAAGAAGATGAAAACACGTCATTTTATATGATTTGAACATGTGTTTTGAGGATTTTATACCAAACAAATAGTGGCCATCAAAATTATTGCAAATCTTGCAAAATTATAAAAATGAGATGTGTCAGACTAATACAATACGCGCATTTGTTTATTGCATAATACACTTATTGTTATAATAAATATGATTAGTACCTTATAAAATTGCCCTTTTTTTGTATTGTATTGTGGAATTTTCAACTGACACATGAGTTTCAACATATAAACCAAATTTCAAACTCTAGTGTGAATCATTATAGTAGTAGAAGTCTGAAATAGGCAACGATTTAGAATCATTATGGATGCTAATTTAATAAGATTACAAATATAGAAAATTCTAACAACTTAATTAAGTGATAAAATTAGAATTTAGGAAGATGGACAAATTTTTTGCAAGACTTTTCAACTAAGTATTATATATGAAATTGTGCAATTCAATTTGGCTACTTGTATTAGTCTTTTAGGTTGTGGACAAAAATAAAAAGCTAATGAAAGTCATGTTGGCAGGAAGTTATAAACAAATTGAATTCCTTCATTTTAACACATGTATGGATGCATAGGGGTCTGTGTACTCGAGTTACAAAAATCTGTTTTCTAATATGCATTTTACTAAAATCTGATTTTTAATATATACTTTATTAAAATTAAGGGTATATTTTATTAAAATTTAAGATTTTTAAACCGAAAAGTAGATAAAAGATAATACTGAGAGCCTACCCCATTCCGCAATATTTGGCGATGGAAAAGAAAATTAGCTAATTTTCGAGAATTAAGTATAACAACGAGTTTTGTCGACATAGAAACATTACTATTTTCCAAAAAATATGACCTAGCTATTTTTAACACATGTTTTTATGTTTATTTGATATAATAAAAATGAACATATCACTTCTTTTACATGACTTAAGACTTAAGAAACACTTCCATGCGATTGCTTTCACTAGCTAGACCGCTCGTTTCCTCTGAGATTGTTGCGTGCTCTCCACAAACCTTAATACTTGTGCAAGATGCTGGTTGTTATCATTCACAATTTGTCTGATGGTTAACTATAGATAAACACAGATGAAATTCTAATATGAACAATTATAAATTGCAGGAGCACAGATAGGGGTGACTTATGGACAAATAGGCAACAATTTACCATCCCCACAAGCTGTTGTTAATCTTTACAAAGCCAATGGCATCGGAAGGATGAGGATTTACTTTCCCGATCCAACAACTCTCAATGCTCTCCGAGGAAGCAACATTCAAGTTTTGCTCGATGTCCCCAACACAGATCTTCAGTCCCTCACAAATCCTTCAGCTGCAACCAATTGGGTCCAAACTAACATTAGAAACTACATACCAGATGTCACATTCAGGTACATTTCTGTTGGAAATGAAGTTCATCCCAACAATGGTAATGCTCAATATGTTCCGTTCGTCCTCCCAGCATTGCAAAACGTACATAATGCTATAGTTGCAGCTGGACTACAGGGCCAGATCCAGGCCTCAACAACCACAGGCTCTGGTATTATTGGTAAAAGTTATCCTCCATCAAATGGTGAATTTCTCGATGATGTGAAGTCATATATTAACCCGATTGTGGGGTTCTTGGCGGATAACAATCTGCCCTTTTTAGCTAATATCTACCCCTACTTCACCATTAAATATAACCCCAGTATAGATATTAAGTATGCCTTGTTTACATCTCCGGGGGTGGTTGTACAAGATGGTAATCTAGGATACCAAAACCTGTTTGACGCATTGGTGGATGTTGAATACTCAGCACTGGAGAAATCTCTTGGTGATGGAGCTCTAGATGTGCAATCTGATGCATACCGAAAACCGCCCAATGTTATTATAACGGAGACTGGGTGGCCTTCTGATGGTGGGGGTCATCCAACCTCTCAAAATATGATTACTCGTTTGAATGGAACTAGTATAATGACTACAGCAAGTGGGAGTAATGCACAAACTTACCTCCAGAATTTGATTTCACATGTGAGTGGAGGAAAAGGTACACCAAAGATGCCAGGAACGCCGCTGGAGGCGTACATCTTTGCTATGTTTGATGAAAACAAGAAGGCAGGGGATGAGGATGAAAGACATTTTGGCATTTTCACCCCAAGTCAGCAGCCCAAATATCAGCTTAATTTCCACTAAGTTTGTTTAGCAGTTGTAAATATTACCTTGCAATGAACCTTTTCAAGAGTAATTAACAACTCGGAAAATAAAAGGTTCAGAA
>CM025786.1:15506585-15520994 GCA_014636745.2 Centella asiatica
CTTTTGTTTCATTATTTGTGTAAGTTACTTTGTCAAGTTCATTATTTGAGTAAGTCCCTTGTGAACACATAGATTGATTGGGTCTATGGTTCTTCGATTGAGATATCATCTCAACAAAGCTATCGCTCCTTTGTGATGAGAGCTTTATTAAAAGATAGATTTAGAAAGCTCTTCTGACAGTCTTATTGTCTCATTCATTTCCAGTACTGCAAGGATGATTTTATACCTATTCGGATCTGGTTAACCCTTTAAGATTCGGTTTTAACGCCGAGGGCCAAGAAAAGTATGGGAGTTGTTGGGCGTCAGATTCTTTTTGAATCTCTTACGATATTCTTCGTCAGCGGGGTGAATTGATAACCAAGCCAAGTTTTAAAATGTCAAAGATTGTGTATCTTTTTCTGAGTTCGAAAATCGGATGAACAGTGGGTTGTTCCCGGGCACAGCTGATAGATGGAGCGATCTCAGTTCATTTGCTTCTATTATGATTACTAGTTGATCGAATCGATTGATGATGACATCGACAACAAATTTATTGATCGACTTGTGTGAGACTAGCCAATCAAGTAAATCAACCGAAGAACCTCGACTGAGAGAACAACTCTCATTTAATAGAAGAAGTTATATTGCGACCGTGAGATATGCAGTCGGAGAGAAGGTTACGTGTAATGGAGAGTACTACATGGGTTCGGCCATCCCTAGTACAAACTTGCCAAAATTGGCGATTAAGTAAAGTTCGCCAATTTTAGGGTCACTTAGTTTTCTATTGTTGTTTGAGACGTGAGATGTTGTATCATTATCATTACTATTGTTGTTTTATTGTCCCTTATTATTATTGTTGCATATTATCTTTTTACTTGATGAGTGTTGTCGTTCACCCTTGCTATTTAGGAAATCCATACAGTGAAGAATGAAGCCAGGGACTTCACGGGAACTGATGGGCCAAGTAGATGAGTAAAAAATGGAGCGTTCTCCGACTTTTGCAACATCTAGGGTCGAAAGGAACAATAGAAGAAGAACTTTCTGCACCTTAATGTCGGCTGAATTTTCAGTTGTGTTATTATAGTTAATAATAACTAGAGAATTCAGTTAACGCTAGGTTTTGGCCTAGGATGGCTAGGCGTGAGTTGTGGACCTTATGTATATTTTATTTTGTTACTAGTTGTACTTTTGTAGAATACTTGTTGTACCTAGTGATGTATATTATGTTTATGTTGCAGCTGTGTATATGGTACATGAGTGATATTTGTTGATTGTGACGATTGAGGCTGAATATCATGAGAGTATCTGACCTCAGCGCACCACAAAAATTAAATGTGGGGATGTGTAGAGACATATATTTAGATGTATTTAGAAAGGTTTTATTGAATTTTCAAAGGATATTCCTATTTTAAATATTAAAATAAAATTTAGCCATATTATTAGAGTTAAATAATGATGATGATGTTTAAAGAATAAATTGTGCATCTGTAAATACATAAGGTATTTTATAATCCTTAATATATCTGCACAAGTTTTGAATCCACTGATGATAAACTTATTCATCAGGGGATGATCAACACTTCACAAGACAAGTCATAAAATGGAACTTCTAAAGGACTTGATAAGTGAAGAGAAATGTCTATTGTTACTCAAAGATAGTTAAAGTATTCCGCACATCAGACATTCCAAACAAAGTTTCAATAATTAAGAACCGTTAGGGGAACCCATCAGGGCCGGGGAACCCATCAGGGGATGACAAAAGGCAGACCAACTCGTCAGGGTATGACAGTGACTGGCCAAACTCATCAGGGGAACACGTTAGGGCATGAATAAGACATGTCAACTTGTTAGGGGAATACATCAGGGTATTACAGTGTCAGACTAACCCGTTAGGGAAACCCATCAGGGGAATGCTCAGCATTGCATCAGTGGAAACCATCAGTGTATGTCGTGAGTCATAACATCAGGGGATCAAGAAGCACTTAGTAAACTCAAGTGAAGTTTGAAGTATTAATTCAGTCTTTAACAAGACTTGTTATCAGGGGATTTACAAGCACTGACCAAGTTCACATCAGGGCTTGCCGTCAGTGGATGGTTATGACTGCATACACCCGTCATCAGGTCTGACACTCAAATCAATGAATCTTGTTACAGAAGTAAGAGATATTAACTGGAAAGATATCTCTTGAAGTTTGTTTGGTCCAATGACAACTCTCAAACATTAAATGCACATAGATCAGAGGAAGAAAAAGAAGCAACAAAAGCAGCAGCAATTTGTCACATAGGACAACGATGTGACATATATGTGGCTGAGTTGAGAAGAGCAACATGTCTAAAGCACATAGGTTCAACCATTGATCTACTATATATTCAAAAGAATTCTCATTACACAAAATAGAGTGAGATTGATCAATCCAACAGATCAACAAACACTAAAGCATACAAATCACTATAGAGAAACTTTGTAATAGATCTTGAGAGAAATTTTCTAAGAAAATCGAAGCTAGTGTGTATGAAAAAGAAGCTGTAATTTTATTACAAAAATTGTAGTTGCTTAATCATATTTGTGATTAACTAGATTTTCAGAAAAACCTCAAGTTTTAATAGAGTTATTTTAACTTGAATTCGTGTGTTTATCTAATTACTTATTATTGTTTTTCTGAGTATTGTAACTATTTCCCTGTGTGCAAAAAGTAGAAAAAGAAGAAAAAATTCTGAGTGTTTGTATTCATCCCCCCTCTACAAACATCTTAGGCTATTTTATTCTAACACATATTTTATAATTTTCTAATAAAATAATTTAGATTTACAAAAAAAAAAAATTCAGTTGAACATGGGGTCCGCCATTTTTTACAAGACATGAATGAGTCCAACCTTTTGTTTGGTAAAACAAAATTATGCCATATTGCCTACTTCAAATCTGCATTCGGCAGATTACATGGAGTTTTGTTAATTTTTTTTTTGACGTTTTGTAGTTTTATTTTATAAGGTAGGTATAATATGTAGCAGATATATAACATATGTATATAATATGTATACTATGTAATAATAGTAAAGTAATATATAGTAACAAATGCAATGTTTAATTTTGAAATAATATAATTGTAACAGTAGTGTGTGTGTGTATATATATATATATATATATATTAATCGACCAAATTACTTTTAAAATTAACCTAATTTTCACTTTACTATTCACTCAATTCTCACTCTCATGACGGGATAATAGTATATGGATATAACAGTATACATATTTCATTGGTTTATTTATGTTATTTCATTTTTTTGGTTTATTATTATTATTATTTTCTATTTTTCAAACTCGGTAGGGCGCGCCATGCATCAATCATCGACTTAGGATTGTCAATCAAATTTCATAGATCTCGTTTAGTAAGAAGATCAATAATCCTAAATTTTCAAATATAGTTTAATTTCTCAATTTCAAACGCTAAGTTGTACACGTTTGCTATCTTCCAAAATTCAACAATAAGACCCATGAATTCTATCGCCTGCCAAGTTCTAAATATTTGGAATCCGATATATGATATAATACTCCACAAACTCAAGCAATAAAATAAGATGGTATAAATTAAGAAGATAGTATTTTACCTGGGTTGATCACCCAATTCGAGTTACATCATGCATGTTTGAATGTTATTACTATTAATCCAAATTTTTTTATAATGTATAGTTGTGATGAACTATCTTACAATCCGCTAATGTACTTCGTACATAATATTCACACCTTCTTATAACAGGACCCTCACAAGAAGGATACAATCCCTTGTAAGAGTAAACTGTGTGTGTGTGTGAGCTTGTGTTCTTTAGGAGATTTCTATAGTGAGTTGGGATGTGTTTCTTGACCCGGTGAGAAACCCAAAGACTTCCAGCTTTTTCAACTAGAGTAAGCTTTTGTGGTATGCTCCAAAAGCTTTATTGGAAGCAAAAGACTTCCTCAACAACTCAAGTTTGGGTCATCAGTTGTGGCTGGAGTTCATGGTAACAGCTATAGCTGCATGCTAGCTGCTTGTGTGGTTTTTTTTTTTTTTTTTTAAATTCTTTAACTTTTACCCCTTTTTTACAACTTATTAATATATTTATTATTCCTTCTAGGTTCAAAAGCACAATTATTATAATTATTATTAAAGTCAATGATCTTCCATAATCATGAAGATTATATAACTAAACCTATATAAAGGCTTCCACGTTGTATTTTCCAATTATCATTTGAAGAATATACCAATTGAACTCGATCAACTCTTAACCCATGAAGTTCAACCCGAGCTAAAGATTGAGAATATATGCTTTTTCAAGTTAAGGCAACTCAAAAACAGTGATAATATAAGCTCCTAATCCATGGTTAACATTCATATAAAACTTAAGAATTTAAACGAGAGTCATTCGTACAAGTTACATGTAATTAGCAGCAATGAGGATGTATATTATATTATACTATATAATCTTAAGCAAGAAAGCTGGTGGAGGGTTCGCAGAGATGGAGGATCAAAATAAAGGGTTTGATATTTGTTTCTCCGATAAGGAGGAAGGATTGCAATACGCAAGGGCAGTGGGAAGACATCGAAGGAAAATATGGGAAGAAAAGCAGAGGAGGTGCGGGCAGATAAGAAGACAAACTAAAGGTAAGCAGAGATATGAAAACAAGATAACAAAACAATGGAGGAGGAAAGGAGAAGGTGAGATGTGGAATAAGATTTCTGAAGTAGAGAAAAATACAATATAGCAGTATTTGTAAAAGGATGGAGAGACAAAATTTTTAAAAAGGGAGCCATGGGAATATCTTGATAAAGATGCAAATGTGGTAAACATATATATCCCAATGAAAAGGGATAGAATGGTAAGATTTAGAACTTTCTTCCATGGGGGTTTTCTGCAGTTGAATATAATATGTTTCAATAAGGAGAAGAAATGAAAAGCTGGGAAGGGATCATGAAGGAAAAGGAAAAGCTACAGTTGAAGGTGTAGTCAATACTCAAGTACAGAAAGTATGGGATGTCGCGATATGGATATTATCAAAACGGGGGGTATACAATAGAGGTAGTAGAAGATATTTGCAACAAAGAAGGAGTGAAATGGAATAAAATGTGGGCAAAAGGGAGGTTCAGTTTCTTAGTAGCAATAAATAATAGACAAGAAAAGGAGGAGACACAAAAACAGAAGCAGGTGGTAGGTAATGATGGTTTTGTCCATACTCAGTATGATGTATTAGTATAGATGCAGCTCAGGCAGATGTACGTGTTGGTCTTCACAGCTCCTAAGATGTATTAGTTACAAATTGTACTATGCAAAGGTGATATGAGTCCAAGCCTTATGTACTTACTGGTTTTTGAGCTTTGTAATGCTTGTTAGTTTTAATCATCAAAAAAAAAAAAAAAAAAAAAAAAAAAAATCTTAAGCAAGAAAATTCAAAGTGAAAAATAGACCATTTTATTCCGGAGCTTATTATTTTGCGGAGCTCACTTATTCTTGTGAAAATACACAATCTCTAAAGTGGTAAACTAGAAATTTTCTTATCAACTTAGTTGAAACTAAGCTGGTATTTGGGCTGCTGACTTGGTGTGAAAAGGCCAAAATGTTTTTCTGTCTCATCCCCAGTCTTGGAATTTTCATCGAACATTGCGAAAATATAAGTTTCGATCGCATTTCCTGGCCTCTTTGGTGATCCATTTGTTCCACTAACATGACTAATCAAATTCTGCAGGTAAGTTTGAGCATTACCCACAGTTGCTGCTGTGCCACCCTGAGATGGCCACCCACTCTCTGAAACTACAATCTTCACGTTCTGACCGCCCAATTTCTCAATGGCAGCGTACTCAACATCTAGCAATGCATCAAACAGGTTTCGGTATCCAAGACTACCATCCTGTACAACCACACCAGGAGCAGTAAATAAGGCATACTTTATATCTATCTGGCTAGGGTTACCAGCATAGCTGAAATATGGGTAGATGTTCACTAGCAAGGGAAGATTGTTTTGGGCTAAAAACCCGATAATTGGGTTCATGAATGACTTCACATTGTCGCGAAATGCGCCCTGTGATGGAGGAAAGGATGTGCCAATGAGACCGGAGTAAGTAGCCGTTGAGACCTTAATTTGGTTTTGCAGTCCAGCTGCAACTATAGCATTGTATATGTTTTGCATTGCTGGGAGGACAAATGAGACGAATTGAGCATTACGGTTGTTGGGATCAACCTCATTCCCGACAGCAATGTACTTGAAATTGACACCTGGTACATAGTTTATTATGTTGTTCTGAACCCAGTTGCTTGCACCCGATGGGTTGGAGACAGATTTAAGATCTGAGTTGGGGACGTCGAGGATGAGTTCAATGTTGGATCCTCGAAGAGCATTGAGTGCTGCTGCATTTGGACCATAAAGTCTCATCTTCCCAATCCGAGTGGCTTTGTAGAGATTAACGACAGCCTGTTCCGAGGGCAAATTGTTGCCAACTTGTCCATAGCAAACACCAATAGATTGTGCTCCTGCAAAATAAAGGAGTCACTATACTAGAGTAATAAGATTTTGTATGTACATAGGTAGGATTTTTCAAAAATCTAATGATGAGTATAAAGTTGATTTTTGCCTGCAAAAGAATGAAGTATATCCAAAGTTTTAACTTTTTGAATTTTCGTGTGAGAAAAGACTTGGACATTATTCTGACTCAGAGGATGCATGCATACGTATCCCTAATGGCGAAGGAGAGTCTCTCTAAGTCATAAAATCAAGGATGAACACATAAAATGGTTGCAGACAAGAATTAAATACATATGCATCTAATTATTAATTATACATAGGATATAAGAAGCGCGAAGATGAAAACATATAGTGTTATATATAGTTATTGTGATGAGAATAAAAGGAAATATTTATAAAAATTTCAATGAGAAAGAAAGACCTGTTATTTTGAAGGTATGAGCTACAACCACGGTGAGCAAGAGCATAGCTGCTGCAACATGTTTGAATGTAGCCATGGAAGGAAAAGAATAATAAAGCGGATAGAGGCTAAAATTGTAATTTTTCGATGAAGAAACTTGTGTATGAATATCTAAACAAGCTGTAGTTTTATGCCCAAAATTAATGGGACATAACTAACTTGTTTCAAGGGTTTTGCCAAGTCAAGCCAATTAAATTTATTTTCCACAAGCCATTTAATGTCATTAATTTTTTAAGCCCTACCATATATTGTCTTTTTCCAAATGCTAAAAAAGTCTAAAAAACATTAGTCCTCATTTGTAAGTATTTCCATTGAAAAGAATTGAGAGCAACAAGCCTAGTATCCTAGTATACGTGACTTAATTCGTTTGAAGGCTTCAAAGTTTTCGTTTATACAAGACTCCAAAATCAACAATTTACTTTTCATAATTATGAAATCAACAAATATATTAGAGAAAATCAACCATAATGAATGCCAGATATGAATTATCAAAGTGTCCATCATTTAATAAGATTAACAAAAAGAAGCTTTTACAGAATAGAAGAACATGCGGGTGTGTATATATACGTATGTATATATGATTTCAACAAGAGTAAAATTTTATGAAGAAATAATAGGAAATATCCCAAAAATTTGTGTCCAACAATATGTGTCCCACAATTTGTTTTCATTAGAATGCATCTTGTCATTGAAAAGTCATTAGCTCATATCTTGTTTATTTGTATATATGTATTCTCGGTGAGTTCAATAATACTTTTCTTTTGCCGATCAAAAACAAATTGCATATATATATGTATGTCTACATCTTGTTTTGATTAGGCGGCCAAACTTTGTCTAGTTTTGTTAAATTATACGAGTATAATATCTTCTTCAATGATCCGTGAGCCTGGTGGGTTTAACATAAATGTAAGTTCTGGCTTTATTCTCCAAATTCAAGGTTTGTATCATATAATTCCTTTCGTTTTCCATATATTACAGTAATACCAATATATGATAAATACATGCAAGTGTATATCCGAACATAAGTCAAATAAATACTGATACATGTATAAAGTTCATTTCCACGTGTTAGAAAGACACTTCTTTAAGAAATAGATGTTTTAAATCTTACATGGTGTGCTACCCCTTTTCCTTTTGATTTCTGTGCATCTTTTTAAGGGTTTAGATTTTTTTAATAAAAATGATTGATGAAAAGAACTACTCCATCGGTTTCATAAAAAAAATAACATTTAAACTTTTGATAAATATTAATTTTGTATGTTTGATTAATATTTACATGTATACATACTAAGCTTTTTTCATTAAATTTATTATCAGTGTTCAATTAAAGATAAAATAAAAAGATTGCAATAATAAATTTTACAAAATAGTGCATTATAATAAAAAATTTATTCCCAAATTTTCTCTTTTCTTACAAAATTTTACAAAATAGTGCATCATTTTTTGGAACAAATTTTATTCCTAAATTTACTTTTTTTTGTTTTTTTTTTAAAACGGAAAGAGTATTGACTACTCAACAGATGAGGAGTACCCCTTCATATTTTGGAGTTTCAAATTTTGCATATTGTAGGAAGAGAAGAAGCAGAAATTACTGTATAACTGAGCTACTATGTGAGTCAAAGGTCTCTTATGAAACAAAACAAAAGTAATAAAATGGTGTGAGTTAACCCAAATGGTTAGGAGTATTCTGATATGATTTAAAGATTAATAGATCAAATCTCGTAGGTGAAAATAAAGAAATGAACAATGTGAGAATTAAGTTAGTTATGAGGTATTTTGTTGATAAAAAAAACAAAAATAAAATAAAAGTCATCTACATACATATTGGTCTACATACTTTTATAGAAAAGTCATCTTGGCCCATCCTTGATACTCCCTACATCATAAAGAAAGGGGTACGAATGACTGTATGGGAAACCTTATGCGTGTACGTGGTACCTTTTAGTCCAAAATTCTTGAAGCTGGACAGACGTTGATATATTTCCTCATTAAAATAGAGCTTTAATTGTCCATCTGTGTGTGTTTGCCTAAATATGTGGGTATATATGGAATAAAGCAAATTGAGTTATAGCTCCTTTTTCATATCACCACCAAGTTTATACTTATGAATCCATGTTGAAGATTTTTTTGTTTTACTGGTAAAAGAAAATGCATTAAAAATCTCACCCAAAATACAAGAAAGAAAAGTCTAAAAGATTTGAGGAAGTGTTTGAGGTCCATTGTGATGCCTCCCGTGTTGGTATTGGTGGAGTTCTAAGCCAAAAGGGGGGCCAATAGCGTTCTTCAATGAGAAGTTAAATGATGCCAAGCGGAGAAGCAAAAATACTCCACTTATGATAAAGAGTTCCATGGCATCATTCGGAGTCTTGAGCATTGGCGTCATTATCTTGTTCATAAAGAGTTGGTTTTTGTTTTTTGTTTTTTTTTCCTGATCAGGAGGCGGTGAAATATGTAAATGGGCAACATAAACTGAATTCGAAGCATGCTAAATGAGTGGAGTAGTTGCAATCCTTCACTTCTGTTATTAATCACAAAGTTAACCATTGTGATCCCCTTGATCCTACAATTAACAAATTTAGTCAAGCATAGCTATGGAATAAGCAATAAAACGATTAATAACAAGCATTCAATCAATAAGGAATTAAAAAGGAGTGGAAGAAGACACAACGAAAATTTCAATCCACGAAAATCTCTTCTTCGCGTGCTGATGATGAAAACGGCTAGAACATCATCTCATCTCCACGTACCAAAGTTCTGATACCAAATAATGAAAATAGGGTAGGGGCTGAATTAAAACGTTCCAATACAGGACGCGTAAATAAGAAACTTGCACTTGCAAAAGAGAACAAGAATCAATTTTCTATTGGAATTCACACATGAGAACCAAAAGAAGAAAGGAACTCACAAAAGAAGAATCAATTTTCTATTGTTTTTTTTTTTTTTGGCTGATGAAAAAGGTATAGGCATAGTAGAAGAGCACTCTGTCGTGACTTAGAAATTAGTGGATCAAAATGTCATGGTGAAAATTTAATTAGTAATAATAAGGATTTTGCTCATCAAAAATAGAAAATAAGAAAAAAAGGGAGTAGAAGAGCAAGAGTATAGTTGACCAGTAAGTCAAAAAATTGGACCATTTTATGAGCATAGGTGGTAATGGACCGGTTCCATTGATTAGATTATTAATTTCCATGGACTGCTTGACTTGGAACATGCAGTGGTTCATTTGCAAGCAGTTGTAGGATTATATAACTGCACTTGCATTGTACATTACACACCACCAAGCTTCTCAATTAAAACTTTTTGTAGTGCAATTTAATCAGATTATCTCTTCTCTATTTATCCTCCATGGATGCATCTATGCTCCTACTTTCTGGGCTCTTAGCACATTTGAGCTCCGGCTCAAATTGTTATTTGTCTTCTTCTTCTTTAAAAATTGTGAAATAATCCGGTTCCTACTGGTAAAATCCAAAGATTTCAAATCTAACATTTTAAAACTTGTTTGAATACTGCTTCTATGACCATTGTAACATGTACAGTAGTATTAATTGTGTAATAATTATTAAAAATATTTGAAAAATCCAAAATAAAATTTTTCCTGTTTTCTTTCATGCATGCATGTTCAGTTAAAAAAAAAAAATGAGAAAAATATATTTTTGTTTTTCATTCAGGATGAAAATTCTTTGTTTCTTTCTAATGAAACCGGCATGTTTTTCTTTAAAATTGTTTAAACAAGGTCAAAGCTTGTTCATAATTTGCCAAAACCTTCAAAGTCCCATGGAAAAATTTGTATATTTTATCGAGTTTGTTTATTATTCTGTTTTGTATCATTAGTAGGCTTTTTCTAATTTATAAATATTAAATGATTTCCAAAAAATCAAAATAAATATTGTTGAATCTTTCTTATTTTTAGGACTTAAGAAAAATATAAAATCGATTCTTTGTTCTTGAATTTTCATAATTAATTGCATGTTACTAGTATTATTTGAATAGTTCTCTAAACAAAAATTCCAAAAATTGTTTTTCTTGTTTGATTTTATTTTTTAGTTAAATCTCAATTGGAATCTCAGTCATTAATGCTTTGAGTTCCCAAATGAATAATTTGTAAGACTTTTAACTATTAATGTAAATAGGTAAGTTTCTTAACAAGTAATAAAAATTTTATTTAGCTTTGATAAGTCTCTATTTTATGATTTGGTTGGTATGTCGAATGAGGCATTTTGTATACCAAATTGATGCATGATATTTGCAATATATATTTGGTATTTGGACTTATTTCTGTTTTCTATTAATTATTATTGGATGTGTGATATTTTTGAATTAATATGGAGAAGGATGTTGACAGTTTAGTACACAATTCGTGTAGAAGTTATTTTGTGACATAAGCAAACACTCTGGCCATTTGCCACTAAATGTTCAAACATTTTGTGCAAAGAAATATACTACTAGAATCTGCTAAAATTGTCATGGACAGAACCATCATGAAAGAGAGTAATCCATCATAAATAAAATATTTTGTGATAGAACTGTCCGTCACATAGATCGTTATCACAATTGTAAGGTGCATCAAAATTTACAGCAGTAATCTACCCAACATACGCAAGCCATGACACGTGCATTGTGACTTTCTCCGGCCGAAATTTAAAGAAAAATCAATTTTCATGATATTTGCAATATATAATAGCACTAAAAAATTCAACGCCATCGTGAAAACCTCAAAAATGACAAAAAAATTTGTTTTCTTCTTCATCAACTTGTTGGCCATCGCCGGAAGCCATTAATGGCGAGATCGAAGATACTCTTTTGTGACAGATTATGTGTCCGCCACAAAAAAGTCGATCACAAATTTCCCAAATTCTAGTAGTGATACGTCTGCCGCCTAACAATTACATAACGTACAAGAGGTGGCAAACGAGCGGCAAGCATATATTTGCCACTATTATCCTCTTGTGGCAAAAACTGGGCTTTTTGTGTCGATAATACTTGCCACGAATAAAAATTTTTTTTTTAGTGCTAGATTAATATTTTCTAATTCAGTATTTGGTAAGAGTGTACAATTAGTGTTGATATAAATTAATAGTTACTTTTCATTTCAATTAAAATCAAATAAAGATTTAGTCATTAATTGTTATAGATTCTCATTAAACATGTCATCTAAATTATTATATCTAGTTATCTTTTTAATTTTTTGCTTCTTAATGAAGTCATATCTTCAATTAATGCAATAGATCTTTAGTTCCTTAACGTAATTCTTTAATTTTTTTAATTTTCACGCTTAAATTTTTTTAATTAATTAGATGTAAATATTAAATTATTTTAAATATTAATTAAGGACAAGATAATAGTGGCAATCACGTAACCCATGGATGTGGAGGGTATTTAACACCTTTCTTTTGCATAACCAAACTCCCGAACATAGAATTTTTTGTTTTCTAGATAATAGAGTCATCAAAATCAAATGAATTCACAATTAATTGTTTTAAAATTAAATAGGATGAGTTGGTACATCCTTCATTTTAAAATCATACAAACTAACGACTCTATAATTAATGAAATCTTTTAATTCGTGGTATAAATTCGGAATATTTATTTTAATTAAATTTGAACCCCACCAAATTTTCCCGGGGCCTGACAACTCCAATTCGAGCGAAGCACCGCCTTTCTTGTGGAGAAGGTTACATCTCGTATATCATCCAGACCCCTTCAGAGTTACTTCTCAGCTCTGGAGGTTTTGTCACCAATTCAGTCGAACCTCACAAAGAGTACGTTATGAACACGTTTAGAATTTTCAAACCCACCGTTATGTTTGAGCACTATTATTAAATATTTTGCAGGTTGTAAAAATAAAGTCGAGTTCACAAAGCAAAAGTATAGAAGAGATGTACGATAGAGGTTCTTGTTTTCTTAAGTGGATCTAGTTTGTAAAAGAGAATTTTAAGTGGCATGGGTCACTATTATGAATTGGTAAGCTGCTATGTCCGAAGACTTCCGTTGTAAGAAATTAATTTATATTAATATAAAGGTTTTGATATGTTTATAAGCTTTAATGTTTTTCCTTGGCAATGCGTGTATTTATCCATTTACCATCGTTGACGGTACCCTTGTTCCTTATGTGCTTTTTTTGAGTCATCACAAACTTGTATTTACTTATTTTATAATAATCAGTTATCTATTATAGCACCATTTGTTTAAGTTTAAAATTATGAGATTTTAAATTTTGATAGTATAAATTATATTATTAGAATCTACAATTTTATAAGTTTAAACCGAAACAAACGGATATTATATTAGGAGTTTGGGTTAGAAGAATCACCCATGCATATTTTTTGTCATCAATTTACAATAAAAAAGATAAAAAAAAAGAGGTTGCCCACAAATCCAAAACTTCCCATAAATAACTTTCATTATTATACTAGCTCTCAACTTTACAATAAAAAAATATTAGTTCATTCAAAAAAATAAAAAACGCATTTTGAAAATTTAAATTTTCAAAAAATAATACACACAATGAATATTATGTGTGCCCAATAGACTTGTATGAATGAAGCAACTTACATATCTAACTCCATGTAAAGGATATAGTCGAGTAAGAATACTTTGTACCTCTAATTGACGGATGTAAAGTTAACAATTGCTTCTTATTTTTATTTTTGTGACATAATATGTTCGTGTCTAGAAATGTAGGCACGACATTCATATTATATATATTGTCCATTAATTATATATTTCAACGTTCGAAATTCTATGCCTCGGTATATAAAGAAGGTGGTCACGATCGATTATGTTGACTAATGATCAAATCAAAACTAAGAGTTCTTGAAAAGCTGTTTTCTCATTTTTGTTAAAGCTATTGCAATTATTATTGAAGAAGACACTGATGATATGGAGAGAGTCTTTTGTGAAATCATTGCATAGCTTGCATACAACATGCTTGGCTTGGGCTTAGTATTTATTTTTGGTATTAATCTCACATTGGCTCATTAAGAAGCCCACGTCCAGTCTTAATTAAGTAATTAGATCTTTTTTTTGGGATAATTTCTCATCATGTACAAAGCGTTAAGCTTTGCAGCTGAATTTTTTATTATTTTTTTAAATCCGCAAAAGCAAAAGCTTATTAAGACACTAACCATATTGGGCCTCTAGTAAAATTAATGTCTATGGCAACGTGATGAAACACACTTTGATCAATACATGATCCGATCAAGCCAACGTTTAATTAGAACTCAATTTTTCTATTAGTCGTGATTAGTTTGCCATTGAAACTTTATGAATACAACAATTAGTTTTTCTTTTTCTTTTTTTTTTTTGTTTGCATAATAGTAATTCAAACACCCGATGATAATTTAAATAAACTAGACAATTTTATTCTGAACCTTTTATTTTCCGAGTTGTTAATTACTCTTGAAAAGGTTTGGTACATGGTAATAATCTATAAACCATATTGCACCCCTAGTTACTAACAGTAAATTTCGAGTTGACA
>CM025786.1:15521394-15580860 GCA_014636745.2 Centella asiatica
TTAGTGGAAATTAAGCTGATATTTGGGCTGCTGACTTGGGGTGAAAAGGCCAAAATGTCTTTCATCCTCATCCCCTGCCTTGTTGTTTTCATCAAACATAGCAAAGATGTACGCCTCCAGCGGCGTTCCTGGCATCTTTGGTGTACCTTTTCCTCCACTCACATGTGAAATCAAATTCTGGAGGTAAGTTTGTGCATTACTCCCACTTGCTGTAGTCATTATACTAGTTCCATTCAAACGAGTAATCATATTTTGAGAGGTCGGATGACCCCCACCATCAGAAGGCCACCCAGTCTCCGTTATAATAACATTGGGCGGTTTTCGGTATGCATCAGATTGCACATCTAGAGCTCCATCACCAAGAGATTTCTCCAGTGCTGAGTATTCAACATCCACCAATGCGTCAAACAGGTTTTGGTATCCGAGATCACCGTCTTGTACAACCACCCCCGGAGATGTAAACAAGGCATACTTAATATCTATACTGGGGTTATATTTAACGCTGAAGTAGGGGTAGATACTTGCAAAAAAGGGCAGATTGTTGTCCGCCAAGAAACGGACAATCGGGTTAATATACGGCTTCGCATCATCGAGAAATTCAGCATTTGATGGAGGAGAAGTTTTACCAATAATCTCGGGGCCTGTGGTGGTTGAGGCCTGAATCTGGCACTCTAGTCCAGCTGCAACAATAGCATCATGTACGTTTTGCAATGCTGGGAGAACAAACGGAACATACTTGGCATTATCATTGTTGGGATGAACTTCATTTCCAACGGAAATGTAGTTGAATTTTACATCTGGAATGTAGTTTCTAATGTTAGTTTGGACCCAATTGGTTGCAGCTGAAGGATTTGTGAGGGACTGAAGGTCTTGGTTGGGGACATCGAGCATGAGTTGAATGTTGCTTCCCCGTAGAGCATCGAGTGTTGCAGGATCGGGATAGTAAAGCCTCATCCTCTGGATGCCATTGGCTTGGTAAAGTCTAACAACATCCTCTGGGCATGGTAAATTGTTTCCCAATTGTCCATAACTCACCCCTATCTGTGCTCCTGCAATTTATAGTTGTTCATATTAGAATTTCATCTGTGTTTATCTATAGTTAACCACCCTGTAACTCTGAATAGCAACTTGTAGAATATATATATTGTCCTGGAAAGATTTTGTCCATGTAATTATATCACTTAAATAGTTAGAATTTTCTTTATTAGTAATCATATTTAATTAACATTTTAAATCGTTGCCTAACATCGCTAGGCCAAGCTAATACAGACTTCTACCATCTATTATGGCAATCTTCTTAGATACTAATTAGAATTCCATTCATGTAGATGCACGGACTTATTCTATAAAATGAACATATTTACTATAACAACAAAAGTATTTTTAAAATGAGCTAGCTCATTTATAGTCACTATAAAATTTAATAACATAGTTTTTATAGCCATATAAAATTAACAGTTTTTGAAAGATCAAAAGTATGCTGATTATATTGGTCTTCTCAAATGTGTCTATATATATATATACACTTGTGTGTATGCGTGGAACAAAGATAAATGAGCCATGACACATTTTGGTAATCATACACATTATTTGTTATAGCTACAAATTTATATTCTTTTTGGAAAATATAACCGTACAAATGAAAAGAACATGAAAGAATAATAATAATAATAATAAAATTTAAGATGTACGTAAATTTCTCAAAATTTTGGTGGTGTATAACATAGTTTTTATAATCATGTAAAGTTAATATTTTGTGAAGGCTTAAAATACATTAAGTCTCAATTGATTATAAAAAATTATAAGAATGGGCTTGAATATATTTTATTTTTGGAATGAAAGATCAGAAGGGTTAGAGATTATTGGGTTTGCAATTTTGTTTGAAAATCAGAAGGCTCATTTTTGATTGAGTAAGTGAAGTTCAGTTTGCTATAATTATGGGTAGAGTTATTGTGGACAAGTTCCCTTTGTATTGGATAAGTTTTCTATTTTAGTTTTGCAGCAATATATATATTCTTCAAATTTAAACATGTGTAGCATGAGTGGATATAATTACAAAAATTAACTTATGTTTTTGTGGATAGGGTGGCAAAATGGGTGTGTAAGGCCGTAGGTGTAATAAATTAAGTCAACTACACTATTTCAATTAAAATTATATCTTGTAATAAAAGAAAAGAAAAAATTGTGACCAAATACAATAATTTTTTTAATTTAAATTAGTACATCACAATTTTTATAGTTTTACAAGATTTGTAATAATTTTTGAATGCAACTATTGGTTTATTTATAAAATTCCCAATACACATGCAACTCGTTTAAAATAATAGTGTTTTCTTTTTACATGCTCTATTCATCCCAACATATATTTGTATTGTTAAGTAAAAAAATAAAACTACGGGATGTGCACCGCCAAACACGTCTATTTTTCCCTATATATACACACACACATATATGCATTATATTTATATAACTATAGATGGATGTACCTGTAGTGATAAAGGTATGCGCTAAGAACCCAAAAAGGAGAAGCATAGATGTATCCATGGAGAATAGGTAATCAGATTAGGTTGCACTACTGATAGTTTTGAAAAGCTTGGTGGTGTGTAATGTGTACAATGCATGTGCATTTATATAAACCTACAACTGCTTAGAAGTGGACGACTGCATGATTTAAGTAATGTATACAATGCATGTGCAGTTCTACAAACCTACAACTGGTTACAAGTGGACGACTGCATGATTAAAGTGCAATGTATACGATGCAAGTGCAGCTATATAATCCTACAAGGGCCTCGAACTGGACCACTGCATGTTCCAAGTCAAGCAGCCCAAGGAGCTAGAGAATCTTGTCCAAAAGAATCGACACAAGAAAACAAATACCAACAACAACAAAAAACCAAAAACTCTATCAACCAAATAAACAAGGTACAACGAACCCGAATATTTGATGGTACAGTTGGTCCAACATTAACAGAAACTCCATGCAAAAATAAACAATTTTTTTTTTGTTGGCAAAAATAAAATTTCATTAAAAACTCACCAAAATATACGAGATAATCTTGTCCGAAAGACTTCGCACAAGAAAAAAAATACCAACAAAAAAACCAAAACAATTTAAGCTTCTATGCTAGCTAATACTCAAGATAGTACAATTGCCCCAACATATACAGAAACTGGATGCAAAACTAGAGATCTAATTTCCCCGCTTGTGCTCCAAATGAGAAAACTATTTGATCAACCAATTATGTTCATGATTCTAAAACTGCTGCTATCCAAAAGGTTGTGATGAAACCGTATTCAAAATTGTATAGACATCAAAGAAAAATGACAAAAAAAAAAAAAAAACAAAAAAACTTTGGTGTCTTAGTATTACCGTTTAATAATTTTAATAGTACATATTAGGATAACTACAATATCCTCGTTAAATCAATATAATATTAATAATATTATATTTAATAGTTATATCCAAGTAACAAAATAAAAATATTATTTAAAAGGGGGATACAAATACTCAAGAAACATAATAATGATAAGATATATATATATATATATATATATATATATATATATATATATATTACACACATGATATGTGAAACATTAATTTTATAAGTAGAAAAAGCATACACAAAATAAATTGAGTTGACATAAATAACACACCATATACTTTAGAATTATATATGTATGGCCCATGCATGGTAAATGAAAGACTTTAACTTTGTTTGGATATAGAAATTTTGTGAAGAATTCACGTGATGTAAAGTGATGGGTGGAAGAAAACAAAATAGATTAGAAGAACATGAAATGAATGGAGAATGGTGGGCGATGAATAATCCACTTCTAGGGAAAAGAAATTCAAAGAATTGATAGTTGCACCGTATAAAATTTGGTAGTATATAACTTTTTGAAATAATCGACCGGTTTTAAAGGAAACTTGTAAGATACATTTGCCTATACATTTTCCTATACAAATTCTGCACCTCTTTCTCTATATTTTCCCCCCTCGTTATACATCTTTTTATTATCATGTATCAATACAAATTCTAGTCAAAGCTATTATTATTATCTACTTCAATCATTTTAACTTTAATTTTTATATATACACATAAATAATATATACCGGTATATCTTGTACATACTATTTTTGTCAAAATTTTTCCGAGAAGATTTATTTTTAAAAGTTTCTTTCGGAAGATTCATTATAAAATTTTCTTGTATAAGGTTTCTAAATTACATTAAAATATTTTAAATTGATTAATATAATTTTTGTTTTTAAGAAATTTACGAATGAACAAATTTACAGATAATAATTATATGAGTGAATAGTAACCTATGAAAATTAATTAAAAATATATAGTAATAAGTTAAATATGATTAACTATTTTATAGATAATCTAATAAATTACGAGACGAACACTAGTGACGGATCGAGGTAAGGGAATTTCCACTCATTCACTCATTTACCGTGTTTTGGTATATTCTTTAAAATTCGATATTACAGTCTGGGCTTCATCTAGTATCTTCGTTCAAACTCAAAGTTGAATATTAATTTTTATACTAATATCAAATCATTCTTTATTATGAAGTTGCGAGCATTATTGGACATTTCCATTGAATTGTTGAACCATGAACATTATTAGACATTCTTATTGAACTATAAATATTATTGGACTAACCACTTCGTTAAATTATCTACCCTTGAGCAACTCTTATTATTGGACAGTTTGAATACTTTTATTAAAGGTTTGTTGCATACGTTAAATGCAATCGTGATACTTACGAAAGTGTGTTAGTATTTTATTTTATCTTTCTCTTTTGTTTCTTGAGTTTGATTTGCCCAAAGACGTGCAAAGTCTAAGTGTGGGGAATTTGTTAAGTCATATTTTGTGTCATTTTCATATTCTTAAATAATATCTATTTTTATTTTGTGTGTTTTGAGTATTATTTATCTTTAGGAATGCAAAATGGAGCAAATAGCTGAAAATTATTAAAAAGCAGAAATCTGTGTTAATATGACACAAGGCGTGGGCATGCGCTACAGAAAGTGACAAATTGTTTCCTTGAAGCATTTTGTATGGGATTTTGAGTCAAACTAAGACATTTAAGATTTATTGTAATCTCTTAAATTGTAAACTCTTCCTTATTTAAGGAGATAATTCTACAACTCTAGGTAGCTCTTAGGATATTGAATTTTTTAGTAATTCTATTATCTCTTGTATGCATTATTCCTTTACTATGTGCGGCTAAATCTCTTTCTAGTCGAAAGATATTCAAGACTTGATTCGCCTTCAGTTGTGAGGTCTAACTAATTTTATTTATTCTATTATTAATGTGTATTTACAATTACAAGTTTATTATTGTTTTGATTAATTAGATAGGTGTTTAACTATTTAATTGTCAAAATAATATTATGTATGTTTTTTTTTAGTGGAATATTATTTCGAACTGAGTTTAGTCTCGATAAAATTTATCCCCAGGAAAATTTAGTCTCGATAAAATTTACTGAGTTTAGTCTCGATAAAATTTATCCCCAGGAAAATTTTCCCGAATAAATAAAATAAATAATTAAGTAGCCATACTAGTAAACTATGTAGCCATACTATTAAACTATGCCCACACACACGTGTATATATGTATGTATGGATATATAACAGGTTGGGCAGCCCATATGTTCTACTTAAACTGACGATTTACTGAATAACTGTTTAACCAAAAAAAATCTTTCGGGTATTTATAGGACTTTTTAGAGCTCTAGAACTTATCCAAAGTAAATGTGGGTATATAGGAATCGAAAAGAAAATGACTTTTGAAAGTTTGGCAACCTTTATAACTGGTATTAAGTCAATGTAGTGTTTGTGGGTTGTTTCTTGTTAGTGAGTGCTTCTTCAGTTGTTCTCCTACACAGATCTTTTGGTTTGTGTTTATTCACATCCTTGTTATTTTGCAGTATGGCTTGACCGTGGCTTTTCATTTCATTGTCCCATTTTCTGGCTTCCCTTTTATTTGATTGTTAATTGCAGTGGACTATGCAAGTGTCAATTGGTGAACTGCTTTTGTATTCAATCACTTAAAAGATTACATCGTAATGAAATCTATATATACAGAGCCCTGAATACATGGTAAAGAGTTCTATAGTCCCTATAGATATCTGCTAAAAACTAAATTTATTATTACAATAATTATCACTTGGAATATTAGCTATTATCTCTAACTAGTTCCTATCATCACTAATTAACAATGTTATTTCTAATAATTGACACAAGGAATTTGTCTAAATCATTGTCCAAAGCCAAAAGTACTTGGTCCTAGCTGTTTTTCACAGGTCGTTAAATTTCCCGAATGGCGTCGTATGAGGGTTGCAATCTAAGCATTTTTAGGCAAGGTACTTGGTCTCTCAGGTCTTGACAGCGGCATATGAATCCCTACTCGATTTTTTGATTTTCGGATTGATTTTCTCCTCATTTGTCACTTATTGGTCAAAAAATAACTGTTCAAATGTGGTTCATCACAATCTTGTACATCATAAATTAGACCAGTCACATACCAGAGTATTACTCATAAGACTTTTATTTGTAACAAAACGACAATCACAGTTTTCATATTCTTGTACCCGTGTTATTCGTTTGTGACAAGCATATCAAATTTATTATTTAAGTCATTGTGAAATAAGTGAACGTCTAGTAGTAAATGTCACCATTAATAAGTGGGTTCATAGAAATAAGAAAATGTTCAAAAGACCTTGTCCAACAGAGTTGGAGAAGAAAGAAAATATTATAAACTTTTGATCTAAACTTGGTTAGAAACACCATGGAGACAACTTTGTTTGAAAATAAACTCACAAAGAGAACTTTGGAAGAAGAAGATAATACTTGTATTTCACTCACTTGATTTCAAAATGACTTGATACAAAAGGTTTATATAGGACTCATAAGAAGGTTCTACACACATATTAATTACTTCTAAACTCTAAGAGACTCTTTTGGATGATTCTAGAGATAGGATGCATCTAGATATACAATTAATCTAAAATAACTAATACATGCATCAAGATCAATCTAGAAGTTCCCACATACATCTACTATAATTATAGTCAAAATTATTTTTACTATTTTCAACACCCCCCTTAATTTTGACTACTCCAAGTAGAGTTCGAAATTTGTTGAAAACGTCACTTTTGAGAGGTTTCGTAAAAATGTCACTAATTTGGTCTTGGGACTTCACATATTTGAGCTCCACTTCGTTCTTTTCAATGCATTCTCGGATAAAATGAAACCTTGTGTCTATATGCTTGCTCCTTTCATGAAACACCGGATTTTTTGCTAAAGCCATCGCCGACTTATTATCAATTAAAATTTCTGTAGAGTCCTTTTGTGGCATGTAAATCTCTTCCAACACTCTCCTTAGCCAAATGGCTTGACAAACATAAGATGAGGCAGCCACATATTCCGCTTCACAAGTAGACAAAGTAACAATAGGTTGCTTCTTTGAACTCCATGAAAATGATGTATCACCCATAAAGAAAACATATCCGGTCGTGCTCTTTCTATCATCAATGTCACCGGCCCAATCACTATCACAATAACCCACAAGTTTGAACTCATTAGAATGATGATAAAACAATCCAAAATTTAAAGTACCTTTTAGATAGCGGAGAATTCTCTTTGTCGCTTTCAAGTGACTTGTTGTTGGAGCCTCCATATTTCGACTGACAAGTCCAACACTATAGAGTATGTCGGGCCTTGTGCAAGTCAAGTATCTTAAACTTCCAAACAAGACTTTTGAAATAAGTGGGATCCACTTTTTCACCTTCTTCCAATTTTGATAACTTTGTTTCACATTCAATGGGGGTGCTAACAGATTGACAACCTTCCATCTTGAACTTTTTTAAAATCTCTCTTGCATAACCTTCTTGAGAGATCATTATGCTCTCATCCATTTGCTTTACCTCAATCCCAAGATAATATGACATAAAACCAATATCGGTCATTTCAAATTCTCGAGCCATGTCTTGCTTAAAATTTTCAAACATTCTTGGACTATTACTCGTAAAAATTAAATCATCAACATATAGGCATGCAAGAAGAAAATCTCCATTTTTACCCACCTTAGCATAGAGAGCATGTTCGTGAGGACACTTGTAAAATTCTTTACCTTGAAAATATTTGTCAAGTCTACTATTCCAAGCTCTTGGCGCTTGCTTTAAGCCGTATAAAGCCTTTTTTAACTTTAACACTTTGTCTTCTTCTCCTTTAATGGTGTAGCCCAATGGTTGCTTTATATATACCTCTTTTTCAAGGACTCCATTAAAAAAAGCAAACTTTACATCCATTTGGTGAATTTTCCACCCATTTTGAGCCGCCAAAGCCACAATGAGCCTTATAGTCTACAATCTTGCAACCGGTGCAAATACTTCATCATAATCAACTCCATGTCTTTGATTGTACCCTTTACCTACTAATCTTGCTTTATATTTTTCAACCAAGCCTTTTTCATTCTTCTTCACCTTGTATACCCATTTTACACCAATAGCTTTTTGTCCTTTTGGAAGGGTTGTTAACTCCCACGTGTCATTCCTTTTGATGGACTCAATCTCTTCATCCATAGCTTTCCTCCACTTTGCATTTTCAACGGCTTCTTTAAAAGTTGTTGGCTCGGTTTCCGCCAAAAGACAAAAAAGTGTCAAGTCAGATATTGGCGATATCTCTTCCATTTCATCATATATGTCTTGAAGTCTTCTTGTGGGCCTTAGTGGTGACTCACTTGATGAAGAATGAGGAGTTGTTTGACCATCATTTGTTGCCAATGGTGTTGTAAGGGGAGACATTGATTGCTCAATCTCTTCATCTTCTTCATCAACAAATGGAAAGAAATTATAATCTTCTTGTGGATTGCTCCAATCCCACGATTCTTTTTCATTGAATTCAACATCTCAGCTAATGATCAATTTTCCATTGCTTGGATTATAAAGCTTGTACCCCTTTGATCTTGCATCATAGCCAACAAACACAAACTTTTCACTTTTGTCATCTAACTTGGTTCTTAACTCATCGGCAACATGTGCATAAGTTATACTTCCAAAAACACGCAAGTGAGAGATAGCTGGCTTTGTTCCATTCCATGCTTCTTGGGGTGTCATATCTTTGACACTTTTTGTGGGACATCGATTGGACAAGTACACAGCGCAATCCACTGCTTCAGCCCAAAATTCTTTAGGCATTCTTTTGCTTTTAAGCATGCTTCGGGCCATGTTGAGGATACTTCTATTTTTTCTCTCTGCGGCACCATTTTGTTGAGGTGACCTTGGAATCGTCGCGGGACGTCGAATCCCATTATCTTCACAAAAATTCATGAACTCATTAGAATTAAATTCTTCACCTCTATCTGAACGAATGACTTTAATTTCATAGTCACTCTCTTTTTCAACTTGAACTTTAAACTTCTTGAAACAATCAAAAACTTGAGATTTTTCTTTAAGAAAGTATACCCAAGTCTTGCGGCTAAAATCATCAATGAAGAGTAAGAAATACCGATTCTTACTAAAAGATGGTGGCTTGATTGGTCCACACACATCCGAGTGAATAAGCTGCAGTGGCTCCCTTGCTCTTGTCATAGATTCCTTTGGAAAACTTTTCCTTGATTGCTTACCGAAGAGACATCCTTCACAAAGTTGATTTGCATGATCAATGGAAGGCAAACCCTTCACCATATGCTTCTTTGAAAGCAAATTCAGCCCTCCAAAATTTAAGTGGCAAAATCTAAGATGTCACAACCAAGAAGAATCTCTAACACAAGCCTTTAAGCATTTAGCCACATCATTTTGAACTTTAAGCAAAAACATGCGATTCTTGGTCATTTGCACCTTAGCAATTAAATTATCAAATGAGTCTCTCAAATTTAAAAATCCATTCTTCATGACAATAGTGTAACCTTTCTCCATAAGCTGGCCCAAACTCAAAATATTGCTCTTCATACTTGGAACATAATAAACACTTGAAATGAAATTATGATCTCCGTTTTTCAAGCGAATTAAGATGTTACCTTTGCCTTTCACCGATACTCCGGAAGAGTCTCCAAATGTGACTTTACCATTCACCTTCTCATCAAGATCCACGAACAATTCTTTGTTTCCACACATGTGGTTGCTAGCACCGCTATCAAGATACCACATATTATCTTCATAATTTTCTTCACTTTTAAATGCTAGAAGCAAAGTAGGCTCATCAACATTATTCTTTTCCTCCACAAGGTTAGCTCTCTCGTTAATATTGTTTGGTGAAGAGTGGCATTCGGAAGCATAGTGGCCATACTTGCGACAATTGTAGCATTTGATATTAGATTTATCATACCTTGAAACATGTCTTCCTCTTCCACGTCCTCTTGAATAGCTGAAATCATGGGATCTTTCTTCCTTATGATTTTCATCTCGTTCTTGACCGCGTCCTCGTCCTCATCCACGTCCATATCCTCGTCCACGACCTCGTCCATGACCCCTTTGGTTTCTCACATATTTTTCATCATTATCTTTTAAAAATAATTTTGCTTGTAAGATTTGTTCAACCGGCTCCTTCTTCTTTGACAATCTCTCTTCATGGGCTTGTAATGAACCCATGAGTTGATCAATAGTCATTGTATCCAAATCTTTGGACTCTTCGATTGCCACAACTATGTAATCGAATTTAGAGTCAAGTGAACGAAGGATTTTTTCTATAATACGAATATCACTTACTTCTTCTCCATTGCTTTTCATTTGGTTAACAATCGCCAATATTCTTGAAAAATAGTCCGAAACGGATTCAGATTCCTTCATTCGCAAAGCCTCAAATTCGCCACGAAGTGTTTGAAGCCGAACTCGCTTCACCTTATCAACTCCACTAAAGGAAGTTTTGAGGGTATCCCAAACTTGTTTCGAAGTTGTTGCGGTAGCCACCTTTTGTAACATAGCATCATCTAAACATTGATGGATGATCATGATAGCCTTTTGATCTTTCTTTCTTTGACTTTGAAGATTCTCCTTTTGGGCTTGATTCAAGGTTGCTTCATTTTCGGGTGCCGTAAAGCCTTTCTCCACAACTTCCCATGCATCATTTGCACCAAGGATTACCTTCATTCGGATACACCAACTTTCGTAGTTGTCTTTGTTGAATTTTGGCATTTGAAATTGAGACATTCCGCTGGCCATCATCTCCTTCTTGTGGAATGAATAAAACTACACAAGTCTTTCTTGGAATAAGACTACACAAGTCGTTTTCTTTTAGTAGAACCTTTGGCTCTGATACCACTTTGTTGGAAAATAAACTCACAAAGAGAACTTTGGAAGAAGAAGATAATACTTGTATTTCACTCACTTGATTTCAAAATGACTTGATACAAAAGGTTTATATAGGACTCATAAGAAGGTTCTACACACATATTAATTACCTCTAAACTCTAATAGACTCTTTTGGATAATTCTAGAGATAGGATGTATCTAGATATACAATTAATCTAAAATTACTAATACATGCATCAAGATCAATCTAGAAGTTCCCACATACATCTACTATAATTATAGTCAAAATTATTTTTACTATTTTCAACAAACTTGTGCTCATCTACAGGAAAGCTAGACACCCTGCAAAATTCCACTAGAAATGAAAACAACTGTAACATAATCAGCCCTATGGTCCTCAAGGGATCATCCATTTTGATTTCTTGTAGAAAGGATCTTGAAAACCTGGTTTGACTCCAATGCAAACTTCTTGATTGAATATCATTAAATGTGAGATTGTACCTTTTATCATTAATAATCGTAGTCTTTTGCCGATCAAAAAAAAAAAGAAAAAAGAAAAAGACTAATGTTACCACTGAGGATTACAAAGCTTGCATTTCAGCCAAGGCATTTACGTAGAACATTGGAATGAGTTTTTTGAGTCAAGTGTTGAATTTTCTACTATTTCTTTTGTTCTTAATGTGGCAGTTCAATTTAATTGGTTCGTTATGCTAATTAGATTCGAACAAGCCTTCTTAAGTAGTGTACTACAGGAACAAGTATTTATGGAGCAACCTAATTGTTTTGTTGATTGTTCCAAACCTGAAAATTTATATCTTCTGCATAAATCCTTGTACAATCTTCGTCCAGCTCCAAGGGCTTGGGATTCTTGCTTATAATCATTTTTTCTTGGTCAAGGGTAATTTAGCATATCGAAATCTATTACGTCTTTCTTTATTTATTTGCATGATTTTGTTTCTTTACAGGTTTTGGTTTATCTGACCACATATTGCTTACATGTAATGATAAGCCTGCCTTACAAAGTTTGGCTCAAAATGTGCCCCTATTTAGAACGTGGGCAATGATAAATTGTTGTCCACTTAAGGGTCGAATACGCAAGATTTTGTTGAATCTCTTGGAGCATTACAATACACGACGCTAACTCATCCGTATAACTCACGTGGAAAGAGCACATTATTGTTGTACATATTAGGTCTCTATTTTATGCGGCCTTAATTAGTTTGGGTATTCTTAAATTAGTTTGGAATACCACATGATTAAAAGTTGAAACGGCATCGTTTTCCTGTTTAGCTTTGAAGCATCTAAATAGTATAAATAGTCTCATTAGGATTATTTGTAAATTATCTTGGCCATGACTCCATGTTTAATGCTCGGACAAAGCATATTCAAACTCATGATTATCAGTTCGTCCAGGAAAAAAGTACCTCCGCTGATATGCAACTAATTTTCTTTAGTTTTCCGTACAATCTGCAAAAGTTTAACCATGTTCTACTTGTACCTCAAAGACATATAAAGTAACCAACTTAAAATATAATCTTTTTAGAGAATTTATACGTAACAGTTGTCATTTTAAGATGAAAATTTATTATATGTCCATATCAGTGAGAGTCAAATTTGATTTGTAAAAGTTCACTTATCAATTAAAACTTATATAAATTAAATCATTTTGACTAATTAGCTGGGAATTAATACTGACTCCACTCTCATATTTTAGCTTTGCATGATCTATATAATTTAATCAAGAAAATTTATATTCTTTCTTTTTTGATAAAAAAAGTCAACATAAATCATATCTTTAAGAATTTTGACATAGAAAAGAAAAGGAAAAAAAAGCTGGCAGTGCCAACCCTCAAATGAATATTTCGACTTTGTGTATACTTAAAAGTTTAATTAGATTTTTGTTTTAAATTATTTCCATATTGAACTAATGTTGATAAACATTAACTTTCAGCAATATTGGTGCAACTGTTGTACATTACTATAAGTATCGATAAAAACTCTGGCATAATCATCTTCTACTCATAACATTTTTTACATTCAAATAAAGAAAAATGAGCAGAAGAGGGAAGGTCATTGTCCAACCAATTACAGATGAAGCTAAGCGAAGGGCATGCCAAAAGAAAAGGCTGTCTGGCTTGCTGAAGAAAGCATCAGAGCTTTCTACTCTTTGTGATGCAGAGGTCGCTGCGATCGTTTACGGTCCAGATGAAGCACATCCCAAGTACTGGCCATCCGATCCGAACAGCATCACCGGTACTATCAATAAGTACTTGAATAGACCAGAGATGGAGAGAAATTCAAAACAGTTGGACCAGAAAGGCTTCCTCCGCCACATGATCAGCAAAGCTAAAGAGACGGAGAAGCAATTGAAGAAGAAGAACGAAGAGAAATATGCAAACGTTCTCATCTCCATGCTCCATGAAGGTGAACTCCGGCCCTTTGATCTCGATCCTGAACAAAGCAGGAAAGTTTTTGAATTTGCAGATACGAAGGCGCAGAGGCTTAGGGAAAGAATTCAATATCTACGGGCTAAGCCACCGCATCCTGATGGTGCCGGTCCGAGTGGTACAGCAGGTGATGGTGGATGTGGAGGCCAAATGGAGATTCCGGGTGGTTCAACTGGGTATTGACGACACATGGTAACTCCAAGCGGTGTAGGTTTTATGCTACTTTATGCTATACAACAATATTAAGATCTCTACGATGTTAGTTGGAGCTCAATTTATGTCACGCTGTGTTTACTATATTCAGCCTTTTGTCTTTCTGTGTTCTATTTTCTTAAGGGATATCATCTTCTTTTTCTTCTACTACAATTCCAGAAAGCAGATTGTATAATGCTTTAACTATTAGCATACTACTTTTGTACTGCTTTTACTTTCAATATATATATATTTATAATGCTTTTATCTATTTATTACGGGTTACATGTTATTCTTTGCTCCAGGGAAACAAAGGTTTAGATCAGAGAATTGATCATCTACTAATTCTTCTTCTGAATTCATTCAAACCCCAAAAGTATAATTTATATATTGATGCTCAAATTTTTACTGTAAAAATTTCATAGCGTTGTTAAAGGTAATTATAATGAAAATTTTCTTGATACTAATACTCTTGGTGGTAGTCCTTATTAAATTATCAATGCATGAATTTTGATGCATGCTTTGGGGTTGGAAAAGGGGAGAGAGTTGAAACTGATAATCTAAAGATATTTTATTAAGTGACAATTCTTGAACACAATACAACCAAATGCTATACATTATATTTATAGGAGAGAATTATACTGAAAATAGCCATCTCACAACAAATGGATAATAATCTACCTAATTATAACTTAAGTTACACTTATGTGATAGCTACTTATAATTAGTATCCTTATAAAAAAAAATGGTAAGCACAAATTATCTTTTGGGAAGTTACTTAGTAAAAATAAATAAATTATATTTTGGGAAGTTATTCTCAATACTCTCCCTCAAGCTGAACGGCTTCTATGAAGTACGTTAAATTTGAAAATTAGAGACTCCACTTGCCACCATCAACTCAGACGTGCATGATCGACCATGACTTGTTGAAACTATGATGTTGTGCAGCTTGTGAACTCACATGGTGGTGCAAATTTCAGAGACACACGCCGACCAGAATATGTAGTGACACCTTTGAATACCAGAAGTTTGAAAGAGTTAACTTGAGTTTTTATTTTTCTGAGAAAATTTTATTTGAACGAGATAATTTTATTTTGAAGAATGGGAGTTGTAATAAAAGTATCTTGGAGAATCTAAATGCATATATATTTATTTGATCGGAAAAACTACTATTATAACTAACCCTTCTCTCCTATTTTGTTTAGGTAAGTCTTACCTTGATAAGATTTGATTCTCTGACCTTAATCATAGGGTCATTGGTCTAACCATTTGAACTAATTACAACTTCAAATTCACTCATTTAGGCTTTTTATTAAGTATTTGGTAGTATAAAGCACGTGTCTCTCACTAATGTTAAAGAAAAGAGCTGGAGATCGCAAAACCTATATACTAATGACCATGACGATTAAGATGACAGGGTTGAGGTGAATCATTCGAATGAATGGAAAAAATTAGGGCAATTTGCTAGAAACTTTTCAAGTGTCACTACCAGTTCTCGCCTTCGAGTATAAATTCCAAGATCGATTGCTTTTTATGTGGATTAACTTATTGGTTTGGCGTTAGTATTATTCTGGGATTTCAGTAATTCAGTTTTTATCCTTTGATATTGATGCATGTGGTTGAAACTGAAAACGGTATTACCGCCATGACATAAGTCAATTATTGCCCATCTAGTGTTGTTTATTATTTTATTTTAAACTTTTAAATAATACACTACTAATTTTGTAATTCATTGATTTTCTTTTTTGTTAGCGTAGGCACCCAAATTTTTACAAATAATCAGGTTTTTCTTAGTAGCTTTAGAATTGTCCCACATTGAGTAGTTGAGTTAAATTATGTACTTTTCCTTGTCCACATCGAAAACGTGGGAGAAGGTTAGAGTCTGTTTACTAGTATATACACATTTGATCTCTCAGGTTGGAGAGATTCATTAGATACAGATCCACCTGCCACAGATTCACATACATCCTCCAACAATCAAGGTGAACACAACAACCGCCTCCATGGGAAGCCTCCAAAATCTATTTCTGTCGTGCTTAGGGAATGCTTGTTAACTATCAAGTACAAACTCCACGGATGGCGCAAGTTTACTAGTGTCTGTGAACAATATCCACACGTGTATTTTCAAGGGAATTCATTTAACACTTTGATAGCTAGAGGATGTTCTAGTTGGGATGAGGGGTATGCCACTCTTTAAATGTTGTATCTCTTCTTTCTTTCTATATTACTTCCAATTTAGAATTTCTTAGTGAATTTCCTTCTTTCTACTATTTACTAGGGGTATGCCCCTATGGTAGGCCATGATGGAGGGGTTGCAGCAGCGTGTTATGCATGATCCTTTGCTCTGAGATGTTCTCGTTTCCTCTTCCATTCGCTTGCATCAGTTGGCACAGGAGGTCATGGCTGGCATTCCTCCATAGAAACATACCCGAGTGGTAGATTCTCTTCCCGAGGAGCTCATACGCGTATACAGATTTTATCTTGATGAGTGTTTTCTTAGATATATGCGCCATGTACGAATACATATTTATTCAATTATATATTTTCTTGGTCTGTGACTAAGTTTTGGGGTGGGGTTTGACTCTCTTTGCAATAAATAGTGTCAGTGCAGCAAAATATTTGACTCGGCCTCTCTTTTTTATCTTTTTAATTTATGGTTAACTCCATGATAGTAACTCGCAAACATTCACTATCACAACAAATTATTACAACCCACGTTTTTACCTATTCGATCAACATGTAAATCACTTCCATGTTTTTATATCACTTGGCTTAACATGTAAATCCCTAGATCTATTCCTGACACAACCGTGTTAAACCCATATGTTTTTCAGGTTCATATAGCAGTTGATTTGTCCTGTTAGCAAAGATTCATGATATTATAAGAAAAATATATATTTTTTTAAAATTAATATTATTCTTTACGACATAGAGCTTTCTCGACGGTCGGCCGTCGAAAAAAATCAACTACAAGAATAGTGAACAAGATAATCTCGATGGCCAGCCATCAATATTATCAACTAGCTAAATCAGCAACGGAGATAATAATGACGTCCCACGATAATCTCGATGGCTAGCCATCGACATAAATAATTTTATTATTTAATTTTATTTGAATTTCAGTAATTAGGAAAATCTAAAAAAAATCTCAACAGCTTCGTCTTTTATCTCAACAGCTAGGCTGTGGAGATTTCTCTAAGTTTCTTTCATCTGAAGGTCTCGACAAGTTGAAGTACTGACTAAAAATTTATTGACGACTTGTCGTTGAGGTTAAGATTTTTATCTCAGCTGCTGTGGATTTACCTCGATGGTTTTGGCCGTCGAGAGAAATGCTTTTTTTATGGTGCCACAACCCCAGCCGTCATATTTGTTTGGATCATTGTCAAGAACGGCAATAACTTCTCTGTCTTGGTGCCATGAAATCAAATGTTCAATTATGAGGTGATCATATAACGACTATCTTTCACTTAAAATCGATGTTAGCCTAGTGCTTTTGTAGTTATTCCATTGAATTAAGTTTGCTATAAATTCATGGTGATCAATATAATTCTACAGATGCGGTAGACGTGGTTTATTTTCACTACATTTCGGTAGGCAACAACAACTTCTAACTGATTATGTAGGGGGGTCAAGACCAGTATACTCCTCATTCAGATATGAAACTCCTATAGGGCAAAAATCAAATAGTACATGCGCAGGTAGTGACTTAGGAATGTGTACTATAAATCGGCATCCTCTACCTTCATGTTAAAAATCCTTGCTTGAGGTCATATTGGCACTACGTTGGGTCTAATTAGTAGTGGCTTGTCGCCACCCTTCTTATGCGGGTAATTGAGAGAAATATGCCCTTTCACTCCACAAGTATAATATGACTTCACTCCCGTGTAAATCACGACTTGAATATGATCTTCTTGCACTACCTCATGTTAAACATATACCACTCTCTCAAGTTCTACGACAATATTCTTCAACCCTGGCGTGACAATAAATAACTTTGTTTTAAACACTCCGCACGAGCAATTAATAGGTTAAGTTGCAAATGAACCATCAAAAAACCAGTTCTGGGCAAACCAACAAAGACAAGGTTTTCCACATATTGAACAAGAACTTCTAGGTGAACAAAGTGGTAAATTTTGGTTCAAAATTGAGTTAGATTCGGCAAAAGAAATTTGAATTTTGCCATCCAAAGTTTCTAAATTTGAGAAACCATTTTGTTTAAAGAAATTATTGTTTAAGAACAAAGATTTGGAAAGGTGAGATTGGGGAGGGATGACAAAGTAAAGTTCTTAACGGAGAGATTGTGATTCTCAGTAGGGAGTGTAGATGCTTGATCAGAATCATGATAACGATCAGCACCAGAGCAAATGGATTTATTTTTTTATTTTTTTTTATAATATTATGAAAACCTATCATCTATTACAATGGGGGAGGGGTTTTTGAACCTTGGTCTATTGCCAACGGGGGATGAGGTTTTATCATGGGAGGGAGCTAATGCTCCAGCTCGGAGCAAATGTTGTTTGGGCAATAACTAGACAACTCAAATATTTTTGAAGATCATAAGGTATGAGGACAAGTTTAAAAGGATACATTAAATAAGGCTCGTGTTGTGTGTAATTTTTCAAAGGATACATTACAAGAATTACGATATTATGATTGATTAGGTTACATTTGTGACTGATTTATCAAAAATAATGGATACCAAGTTAAGTCAGTCACAATTTAATATATCATGAATTAGATCGGTCACTAATAATTGTATTACTCATTAGATTTTAATTTTTAACAGATGGCATATTGATACTAGCTAAGTTATATGCAACCATGCATATTCCCTAAAAAAAATGAGTATTTCTCGCAGCAATCTTAGAAAAGAGGAATTACGAATAAAGCAGAGAAACCATATTCTTTTAATGCTCAGGCGCTACAACGTAATGACTGGACTGATGGATGCCCAATTTATTCTAAACTTAAAATTACATTATTTATGGTAATAAAATAAATTCTTAGTACTAGTATTCTCTAGTTGAAGTTGAGCTGGTACTTTGGCTGCTGATTCGTTGGGTCGAAAAGACCAAAATGTTTTTCAGTCTCATCCCCAGGCTTCTGGTTCTCATCAAAAATGGCAAACAGATATGTTTCAATTGACCTTCCTGCCTTCTTTGGTGTCCCATTGGTACCTTTAACATGATTTATCAAATTCTGATAATATGTTTGTGCATTTCCAACACTCGCTTCTCTGCCACCATCCGAGGGCCATCCACTCTCTGACACAACAATTTCTACATTTGGACCCCCAGCTTTCTCAACTGCGGAGTACATGACATCCAACAATGCATCAAAAAGGTTGCTATATTCGCGATTAACTTCTGGATCCGAAACCACCACTCCGGGTGCAGTAAACAAGGCATATTGAAGATCACCTTGAGGAGTTCCAATGTAGCTAAAATATGGATAAATATTCGCTAGCAGTGGCAAATTATTTTGCACTAAAAACTCAATGATTGGATTGATAAAATTATTCACATTGTCGTTGAACGAACCATGTGATGGTGGGAATGAATTGCCAATGAGACCGGAGTACACTGCCGTTGAAACCTTAATTTGGTTCTGCAATCCAGCTTCGACAATTGCATTGTGTACATTTCGCATGGCAGGGAGTACATAGTTCACATACTGTGCATTTTGTGTATTTGGATCGACTTCATTTCCAACAGAAATGTATTTGAAATTTACACCTGGTGTGTAGTCTTTGATGTTCTTCTGGACCCATGCTGAGGCTGCTGATTGATCAGTGAGAGATTGAAGATCGGTGTTCGGGACATCGAGGATGAGTTCTATGTTGGTTCCTCTCAGAGCATTGAGAGCTGCTGGGTCGGGATCATAGAGTCTCATTTTCTCAATGTTATTGGCCTTGTAAAGATCAATGACAGATTGTTCGGATGGTAAGCTGTTGCCATTTCTTCCATAGCACACACCTACTGATTGTGCTCCTGGTAGAAAAGTTAATGCAATAATTAGAGCTCCGTTTATGAAAATAAAGTTTGAGGTACAACGTCTCGTTTTGAATGTGTTTGGAACAATTATTCTTTTTTAGAATATGATTTAGTTTTCTGGCGGAAATTATTTTGTATAGTAACCAAACAAATAACTAACTACTTAATTCCATCACAAAAATTAATCATATAATGTAAATTAGTTATATTTGACTGTAAGAAGATCTAAAGATTAAACTAGGTACACTTGGTACTAGAAAGTATACTTCATGAAATTCAATTTTGCGGTAACATGAGATATAACATCAGCTGTCGCACGTATGCTTGTAAAAATATGGACGTTAGATGATTCAATAATCCTATTAAGATATGTGGCAACTTTAGAAAATTTGAAGAAGAGATATGGAACATGATTTTTTATGTTTTTTTTGGACTGCAGGAATCTTATACTACCCCGATTTTCAACCATATGAAGTTTGAACATTGAACTAAATGTCCAATGCTAGTGCTCTTATCACTGAACTAACCCACAAAACCTCGTGACATGTGAGTCGTTAGAACATAATTTGTGAGGAGTCATAGCCATGTAGAGAAATGGGTGTGTGCTAGAAAAGAGAGGAAGAGAGACAGAGACGGAGAAAGAGAGAGAGAGACCTGCTATATTAAAGGTACGCAATAGAAGGCCAAGAAACAGAATTGTAACTAGCACAAAATGTTTGTAAGATACTGAGTGAAATATTGCACCCATTGAGAAAAAGAGCAAGATTTCTAGGTATATTAACTAGAAGCTTAAACAAGTTTTATGTAATGAACTTGTATGAATTGCATTCTGCTATCATGATCATATATAAATATATGATGCAAGTGGAAGATTTTGAAGGACTCGCACGGCGGCATTGCCCCGGTCAAGCCCCCAGTCCATGGAAAAATTCATGCTAAAAGATAAGGGTCAAACAATACCGTTAAAATCTTATATTCACGTCACATCCAAAATTTTACTCCCTCTCCTCAAAAACAAAAAACTAATTCTAAATAAAGAGTTACTCAGTTATATATGTATAATTTTTTCATTATAATTTTATATTTTTTAAAATTTGTAATTACAATATGCTAATCTTATAACAAATTTTATAATAATATGCGTAACAAATTTTATAACAAAAACTTATTATTTGTATATAAAATTTTCGGTCAAGTTTACGATATTAATATTTGTAAAAAATTAAAATATTTCTCTTTTGTTGAACGGGAAAAGATGCGGGCAATGCTTATTATGTACTTCCTCTGTTCCATAAAAGACAAATATTTTTAACGATTCCTTACCGGATAAAAAGAAAGATATTTTCATTTAGGAACATTAATAGGAAGTGTAATGAAGAACATTAAACATTTCCTTACTAGATATTGTTTGCTATCTACTTAAAATTTACCATTATTAAACGATTAAAAGGATATCCACACCTAGAAAAGTATGCTACACCTGTCCATATGTTTTCCCTTTGGTTCTCATTGCGACACATTTTATTTATTCTATTAAAAGAGACAGCAAATTACTTTTCTATGTACTTGAAAAGTTGAATGGTCTTTGGAGCAATTAACTTATCTTTCACGTAGTCTAAAGTCCAGATTCCAGGTCTTGTAAGATGTATCTATTTCATTCTTCCATCAATCACTCCCTCCGAGTCAATATTGTCATTTGGAAAAACTCTACCACGGCCAACGTAACTTCTATGTAATAGTCGTATGAATTTGGTCAGGTGGCATTGAGAATTGTGCCATAAAATAAATATATAGAAGTTTGGGCCGACTACATCCTCGTCCTATAGTTGAAAACACAAACCTATCTTCTTTTACATAGTGATGGTAGAGAAAGAATATGATAACTTATAAATTCAAAATATGGATGATATTATAAAAAATAACTATAAAATGTAATACGTAAATAAATTTAAAATGATCGATTATATCACTTTAAGTTTTTGATAACTAGAAACTAAAATGGACCAAAATTATATCAATTTTTTTAAGTAACAAATCAATAGAATATAGTTAATTTCGGTTTCAATTTTTGACAGTTTAGTTCAACTCGGTTTGGTCGGTCCTTTCAATTTTGTGTTCAGTGCCTACTCTTCCTTTTCCTTAATTTCTTCATCTTCTTGTTTTTCTTTTTCTTTTTTATTTATTTTTATTTTTTGGCGTTCTATAAAAAATGACATACTTTACTTTTTCTACGAGTTTGAAAAGTCTGCTCACGAGTCCAACTAGCATAAAAGTCCAGATTCATGGCCTTGTTTCTTGTAACATCAATCTCTTTCATTCTTCCATTAATTAGTTTCTCTCCCAATGTCTCAATACTGTCCCTACTTTGATTAGAATTTCAGTTCTTCAGATAAACTCTAGCACGGCAAACATCACATATAGGTAATAGAAACGTAAGTTTGGTTTGGTCACGTAATAATTTTGTGAAGAAAAAAATGTGGTCTATGAAACATAGTGAAAACGCCTTTAACATGGAATGCATCAAAGTCTGCTTGATTAGTCGACAGTTAGTATGAGAATTTTGTGGAGGAGGACCCCGTCAAGGATTCTAATTATTCTCTAGAAATAATAACTATTTCAATATTACAATTTGGACAATCCTTATCGCCATGACTGCTTAGAGTCTACACCATCTGTCCCTTTTATTCCATTATACGTCTCTTCCTTTCATATAATTGACACGTGATTCGTTTTAAATTTTTTTATTAAAACATCTAAAATCCTAAGATTATGTGACAAGCTAGAGGGAAATGAGGGTGTTGGGTTGCCTCGTACTTTCAACATTGTTTTTGTTTCCGATTTTGAGTGGAGCGTCACAACCCGTATCAGAGTCCAACAAGGATTGTATTTCCTTTTTCAATTTGGACTACTTGTTTTTGTTGGCTGCTACTATAAAATACATGTTTTGTGTGTGAGCTTTTCTAATGAGAGTTTTCATTGACGTGTAGAATATTATTGAGTTATTAAGAGTTTTGAAAAACCTCCATATTGCACTATGATTCTACTTGTGGGAACACTACCAAAAAAAAAATTTAAAAAAAATAATAGTATTTGTGCCAAGTAGTTATCGATACAAAAAAACCTAGTTTTTGCTACAGGAAGAGAATAGTGGCAAATATATGCTCACTGTTCGTTTGCCACTTCTTGTGCATCACAAAATGGTTGTTCGGCGAAAGTCTTTTTTTGTCACAAGATGTTGAACATTTAGTGGCAAATGGCCAGAGTGCATGCTAGCGTCACACGTATTTGTAACAACTTTAATTTGACAAAAAAATCACTAACGAGAGTTTTGCCATCAAGTTCTTCTTTTTTTGCATGAAACTGTTGAGTTTTGGTGGTAAGTTTCTTTTTTAATTTGCCACAACTTTTTTGTAATTGTGGCAAAACTCTATGATTTAACAGTGAATTAAATTTATTGTTAAACTACCAAATATATTAAATGATATTATCAGCGATAAATAACTTTAACACAAATTATGTACTAAACTTTCACAAACATCCTTATCCATATTTTGCAAATAACCAACAACAATTAATAGAAAACAGAAATAACTCCAAATACCAATTATATTTTACAAATATCCACGCACCCATTTGGTATACAAAATGCCTCATCATTCGACATACCAACCAAATCACAAAATAAGTTTCTAAACTTATAAGTTAATCGAGGTAAAACATACAAAATAAAATTACTAATAAGTCCACAAAATGAGTCATTTGACATACCAGTTAACTCTGCTTAACATATATCACACGTGCATTTTTATAGAAATCAGATTCCAGAAGGCTATGGCTGGCTGAAGTTGCAATAATCCTCTTGTGAGAGCAAGCTCCCCATACTTCTAACACCCGTCGTCCGAAGAAACTTATTGTTTTATTTATTGAAGAAACATTTATAAGGATACATGAGGGAAGATGCACATTAAAACAACACAAAGAAAAAGAACAAGAAAATAAATAAGGTTAAAGGGAGACGTTTCCCTACATACCCTTTTCATTTATCTGAAGAGAGTAAGAAGAGTATAACTTTGGACCCGTAAAGCTTATGAAAAATTCTGACAGATAAAACAAGTGTTTATAAATATTATTATGAAAATTAGTGACAATCACAAAGCAAGAATTAGTGAGGAAAAAAATAAATAGCTCAGAGTTTCTAACCAAGTGCATAGAGTCTCCACATTATAATCAGATGTCCATACTCAGCTCCCAGAAGTAAAATTGGTGCCACCTGAAAACCACTAGAAAATGTCAATTTAAGCATTTAAAACACGCAAATTCTCACCAACGCATTCGAGTATACTTTGCAGCTGGAAGTATTACTCTAGCTGCTTTCAGAATGTCATCTTTTTAAGTCTGATGTCACATTTACCCTTGATGTTGTCCCGGTAAATTAGACATGCTGGCTCTTATATGACACCATATATGATACTGCAACTCAAAATTGAACAATGTATCATAAGGAAAAGGATTCTACCTCTGATGAGCCGTTGAATTTGAGAAAAATTTATATCCTAAAACCAGACGGCCCAATTGAGATATCACTGAGAAAATGCTGTAAAAGAGTATTCATCACATAATCCTAGGATACTGTGACGTCTTTTTTCTGTGATGGACACATAATCTGTCATAAAAGAGTAACTTTAAACTAACCATTAGTGGCTTCCCACAACGGCCAACAAATTGTTGAAGACAACAACCTAATTTTTTGTCATTTTTGTATTTTTGACGATGACGTTAAATATTTTAGTGCTATTATATATTACAAGTATCATAAAAATTGATTTTTCATTAAATTTCAGCTAAAATATGTTGCAATACACGTGTCATGGGTTGCGTGTGGTCGACAAATTACCGCCAATAATTTGTGACGGACTAATCCATCTGAAAAAATACATCACAAAAACTTTTTTGTGATGGATTTTACAATCATGTATGCGACAACGCTTGTGACGAGCTATTCTATCATAATTTTATCAAATTCTAGTAGTGAAAATTTGATCAATTAAGTAATATTCTTACGATTCTTGTGTATTCATTCTACTTGATCATGTTGTTGCTGTCTACACCCCGAAAATTAAAACCCTAAGGCTAGAAATAAATTCTATGACAATTTTTTTGTGTTTGCGACAAATATTGGTCCCTATTTACTACATTTTTTTCATATTTCTCTATTTCGGATTAATTTGGTTGGAATTGTTCATTTTATGTCCAGGTCAAATGTTGTTTGTGACTGCTCTTTGTCGCAAATCTTTTAGTGACATGTTGGACAAAATCCTCGCGGATGACATGTCAGCAACACAATTGTGACGGCCATCTGTCGCAAAAAATTACAACTGCACTTTTCAACCAACTTTTTGTCGCAATTACTCTTTTTTGAAAGAAGACTTTTTTTCAACTGGTTTTTGTACCAAAAAAAAAATAGCATCTATTTCTGGCAATTATCAGCCACAGAAAATTGTTGCAAATGGGATGCTAAATTATCCAACTACCAACTAAGAATAGTAGTAAAATTCAGTCACAAATTTAACATAAGACACCATTGGCTGATCTCAGTTACAACCTTGAATTAATTATTGTTGTTGCAAAGGCATTTGGAAATTGTGAGATCCAATTGAAAAAAATACTAATATTATCAGAATCCCCGTTTCTTGAACGGTCTTATATAGTTGCCATGTGATTCTGGACAAGAGTAGAGAGCTTTGATAATATGTCGGGAGTATTAGGTAGCTCTTCAACCAGATCACCAGGCATTCTTTTTTTGGCAGCTTGAGGGAATTTAGTGGAGGACGTAGTGGGGTGAGTTCCTCTTCGCTTCTGCTTCCCTAGTCCCCGAAAATAGTTTTTATTTACACCTGTTGCCTCTACCCATAAATCCATGTTAAAACTTGGTCGTTCAATACCAGGTGGGTATTTTCATTGATATAGTTTTTCGTATTTCTCCTGAATAAACATAAGGATATTATGTAGCCTTATACCTGTCTACTTTCCTTCTGGATTTGTCTTAGTCTTGTAAACCCACTTAACTCCAATTGCCTTGATTCCTTTTGGTAAAGTTGTCAATTCCAATGTGTCATTTCTTTTGATTTCACCGATCTCTTCACTCATGGCTTGCTTCCACTTTTCGTCTTCTGATGGCTCTTCATATGTCACCAGATCACACTCTGCCGTTAAACAAAATAATGAATAATCATATATTGTTTGAATAGGATTTGTAGCATCATCAAGATCATGCAAGCTTTGTGTTTTTATACGGTGCTCCCCCTGAATTACTGCTGCTATTTCCTGATGTCAATGATGTCGCTGCAGGAGTCGCTGGTGTAGGCTTTGGTGGAGGAGTTTTAACACCCTCCTCTTCATCAACTAACTGCTCTTTTGAGTCATCATCATCTTCATAAAATAATCCTTTAATTTTTTTTTTCTTCTTCCCTCTATCTCCAGTAATCTGCTTCATCAAATTCAACATCAATTGAGATGATGACCTTCTTTGTCAATGGATTATACGGTCTGTATGCTTTACTCCTCTTGTCATAGCCAATAAAGATACATTTTTCTCCTATGTCATCTAACTTTTTCCTTTTCTTCTCTGAGATGTGGGCATAGGCTATATATCCAAATATTCTAATATGATCGACTGTTGGTTTGGTACCACTCCATTCTTCATTTCGAGTCTTGAATTTTACACTCTTTGTAGGACACCTATTAAGTAGATAAATGGCACATTGAACAGCTTCGGCCCAAAAATTTCTTATTAAATGATTACCTTTTACCAAACTTCTAGCCATTACATTTTGTTGAGGCGTATAAGCAGCTGTGAATTGGTGAATTACTCTGTGCTCCTTACAATAACTTTGAAATATTTTTGAGGTGTATTCCCCACATCGGTCTGATCTAAGTACTTTTACACGCTCTCCACTTTGATTTTTCGTTATGGCTTTAAATTCTTTAAATTTATCCAATGCTTCCGACTTTTCTTTGAGGATATAAATCCAACTTTTTTTGCTGAAATCATCAATAAATGTAAGATAATACATGTTTCCACCTAGTGATGGTATGTCAAATGGACTCCGGAATATCAGTGTGAACAAGCTGCAACGACCTTCTAGCTCTCCATGATTTTCCAACTTCGAAACTTTGTCGGTCTTGCTTTCCTTTCATGCAGCCTTCACACAATTGATTGGGATGATTAATTTCTGGTAGTCCATTTACCATCTTTGCTTTTGATTACAATTTTAAACCAGAAAAACCAAGATGCCATAGCCATGAATTTTCTTTAATAATAGCGTTCATGCATTTAATTGCCTCTGTTTGAATATGCAATGTGAATAAATGATTTCTTATCATATTAACTTTAGCAACTATCACATCATTTTTGCCTTCGATGATGAGAGTGCTTTTTCATGTGGATTTCACATCCCTTTTCAAAGAGTATTCCGAGACTAATAATATTGCTTTTCAAAGCTGGAACATAATAATTATCTGAGATGTATTTTTTGTCACCATTTCTTGCCAACACCATGATCGTTCCTTTGTCGTTCGTTCACCGGAATCTTCGATGAACCTCCAAAAGTGACTTGTCCTTGGTCAGTGTCATTTAACTATGTAAACAGCTCCTTTCTACCACACATGTGATTACTAGCACCTGTATCCAGATACCAAATATTTTTTCTTGCATCTTCATCACCTTTATAAGTGAGGAAAATAAATGATTTATGAGCTTCCTCGTCATTTGCTGCGAAATAGTTTCTTTCCTCTATTTTAGGAGGTTCTCTGCATTCATAATGGTCAAACTTCTTGCAATTGTAACATTTGAGTTGTGATTCATCTCCTCTTTGTTGGGACCTACTTTTTCGACGCACTACAAAAAAAATGGCCTTTAGTGACGAAAATTTTAGTGATAAACAAAATTCTGATCACCAAAAGTAGCCTTTTGTGACATAATTTTATTTTGGTCACCAAATGTTAGTGAACAAACAAATTTAGTGACCAAAACAAGAAAGTGGTCAATAAATTTTCCTTTAGTGACCGAATTTGGTGACCACAGTTTGGTATCGTCATTAAAACTTGCTTTAGTAACTAAAAATCTAGTTACTAAACTTTTTGATCATAGAGATGTTGGTCACTAAATTTTTTGGTGAAAAAATACTTTTCACTCTAAAAAATTTTATGATTTAATAACGTATAGTAATTTTTTTTTACTTTATAATGACATACAATTTTATGATATATTATTTTTTTTGTTGTGTCATATTAGTGATAATATTTTTATAAAAAAAATGGTACTATATTTTTTACTATAACTCTCCATATTAAGTAATTTATTATCATTTCTGTTTTAATTTTATATTTGTACTTTATATTATCATTTCTTTTTTTTACTATTTTTTTTACTTTATATTCTTTTCAATTTATATATATTTTTTTTATTTTTTTCCATTGAAGCTTTAAAGAGGTATACCCATTGCTATTTTATTTTTACATTTATTATCATTTCTGTTTATACTATTGTGTAGATAATAATTTTCAGTATCATTTTCATATATAACACATGTTTATAGCATATATGATTTGAGAGTTATTGATTTTTAAAGTTTAATCAAAAAAATAAATAAAAATTCAATAAAAAATTCGTAACCCATTTATACCCGACTTTTTCATTTCGCGATTCACGTTCAAATTGATTAATGATTGTTCAAAGTGATTACATGACCTTGTTTCTGCATCCAAAATCGACATTTTCCCTCAATCAATTTCAGAAATGGTTAAGCATGTCTCGATTTCAAGCTCGGCCGAATGTTTTAAATACTCGAATTGTTCTTTTGGATTTTTCTTGCCATTTAGTTGTTAAAACCTGAAATTGATTGTATGAATGAGTTCCTGGAAGTCTTAGGATTCATTTCCATACTTGATTCGTCAAAAATAGCTGCGTTTTTGAGATTTTCAAGCTTCGTCGTTAATGGTGGTCGAGCTGTCGGTGTCGAGCTACCGGCGGCGAGCTTGGATCATCCTTTCCAATGAGTTTTAGGCGACGGCGTGTAGGGAAATGGGGTAATCGCCTATGGTGATTGTAATGAGGGTGCCCCTACCTCGTTTCATTGTGTGTGCATGCATGAATCGACCTGCTAAGACTGCGGCCGGCCGGAAATGGCGTCAGCCGCCGGCGACCTGCAGAAACCTGTTGAAGAAGACCCGGATCCGACCCGGTTTTTCACCCACTGTTTGACTCAATATATTTTAGTGACCAAATTTCCTACCTCAACTTAGTGACCACCTTCAAAATCATGGTTACCAAAGCCTTTAGTGACTGGGCTTCAGTGACGAGCAGGTGACAACAAATTTTCTGGTCACTAAAGGTCTTTAGTGACCATATTTCGTCACCAAAGGTCCTTTTAGTGACCAAAAATTGATCGTCACTGAAGGCCATTTTTTTTGTAGTGACGAGATAAGAAACTTTGACCTTGTCCATGATATGTTCTTACCACATCTATATATACTTGAGTCATTCTCCAATCTTTTATATGATTAAATATTTCCACCGTGTTTGTCACGTCTGTCACTATTACTTCTGTAACTATTATAATTTCCTTTGCCCCATCCAAATCCGCCATTTGGTTGATTATCACCAAGAGACAATCTACTTTGCAAAGCATGCTCCAAATTATTACCACCTTCATCTTGGTTCATTCTTTGTTCATTAGCTTGAAGAGAACCAACAAGTTCGTCAAAAGAAATATGTGGCAAATCTTTTCACTCTTCAATGGAAGTGACGACGTAATTGAATTTTTGTGGTAATGATCTTAGCATATTTTCCATAATGTTGACATCATCCAAAGTTTCTCCATTTCCATCTCTTCATTTCATTGGGCTTATTTTTTTTCATTAGAATTTCAGTTCTTTAGATATACTCTAGCACGGCAAACATTATAGGTAATAGAAACATAAAGTTGGTTTGGTAACGTAAGAATTTGTGAAGAAAAAAATTTGGTCTAGGAAACATAGTGAAAACGACTTTAACATGGTATGCATCAAAGTCCGCTTGCTTAGTCAACAGTTAGGACGAGAATTTTGTGGAGGAGGACCCCGTCAAGGATTCTAATTATTCTCTAGAAATAATAACTATTTCAATATTACAATTTGGACAATCCTTATCGCCATGACTGCTTAGAGTCTACACCATCTGTCCCTTTTATTATGTCTCTTCCTTCCATATAATTCACACGTGAATCATTTTAAATTTTTTCATTAAAAAATCTAAAATCTTAAGATTATGTAACAAGTTAGAGGGAAATAAGAGTGTTGGGTTGCCTCGTACTTTCAATATTGTTTTTGTTTCCGATTTTGATTGGAGCGTCACAACCCGTATCAGAGTCCAATAAGGATTTTATTTCCTTTTTCGATTTGGACTACTTGTTTTTATTGGCTGCTACTATAAAAACATGTGTGTGTGAGCTTTTCTAATGAGAGTTTTCATTGAAGTGTAGAATATTATCGAGTTATTAAGAGTTTTGAAAAAACTCGATATTATTGCACTATGATTCTACTTGTGGGAACACTACCAAAAAAAAAAAAACACTAGTATTTGTGCCAAGTAGTTATCGATACAAAAAACCTAGTTTTTGCTACAGGAAGAGAATAGTGGCAAATATATGCTCGCCGTTCATTTGCCACCTCTTGTGCATCATATAATGGTTGTTCGGCAAAATTCTTTTTTTGTCACAAGATGTTGAACATTAAGTGGCAAACGGCTAGAGTGTATGCTAACGTCACACGTATTTGTAACAACTTTAATTTGACAAAAAATTCACTTTTAGTGGCAAACAAGAGAGTTTTGCCATCAAGTTCTTTTTTTGCATGAAACTGTTGAGTTTTGGTGGCAAATTTCGTTTTTAATTTGCCACAATTTTTTGTAATTGTGGAAAAACTTTGTAATCTAGCAGTGAATTAAATTTATCGTTAAACTATCAAATATATTAAATGATATTATCAGCGATAAATAACTTTAACACAAATTATGTACTAAACCTTCACAAACATCCTTATCCACATTTGGAGGGTTTGGATTTCTAAGAATTTCAAAATCAATATTAGTTAAGAATATTCTAGAATGAATTATTAATTGTGATTGATTTCCTTTCCCTTCCTATAAAAGCATCGCCCTGTCAAGGCGGAAGCTACGGGTTCGAGCCTCGTCAGTCCCGATGGATCCAATAAATATATCAAATATCTCGCTCTTTTTTGTCAACTGGGAACAAAACAAGAAACATAATTCCATTTCCAAGGAAAAAAATTTTCTTTCCTGATTCGTTACTTCAACTAGTACCGAGTGGTAATAGAAAGACATATGTAAATTAGTATAATTGTATTTTAAGAGCCATGTTTGAGTTAATGAATTAATATTGAGTTTATTCTCTGGTTCTCTTTGTGAGTTCCTTTATTATTTTTTTTTGTTCTATTGTGTGAGTTTCAATAAAAAATTGATTATTGTTCTCTTTTGTGAGTTCAAGTTTCTTATTTACACGCCGGTGTTGGAACGTTTAATCAAACCCCGCCTTATCTGCATCAGTTGGTGTAAGAGCTTAGGTACGTGGTGAAAGAGATGATGAATACGTTCCTTAATCATCTGGGTCGTGTCTTTTGCAACCGCACAAACCGACTTGCATTGTTCATAATCGATATCACTCGATGTAATATCTAGATCCCGGAGCAGTGTGATGAGATTGCTCACATGTTTCTCATCGTTTTTCTTCTGTAGTTCCTCCAGGGAGTCCTTGCTTGTTTTTACCATGTCTTTGATAAAGGTCTCTTGGGTCACTTCAGCTTTAATCCTTTCGAATTCGGGCTTCTAGATGAATCTAGCAATTGAAACCCTCACTCTTTCTGGATCCGATGGCCAGTGGCTTGGCTGCCCCTCCTATGGACAATAAACAATGGCAGAAACGTTTGCGCCACATAGCATAGAGAGCTCACATGCTTTTTTAAAGAGACCAGACATCCTTTTCTTTATGGATGCTCGTCTCTTTTTTTGGTCAGTAATTGGCTTGAGAATGACCTTTCCTCTTCTGCCCATTTTTCTTTGAATGTAAAGAAATCTTATGAATAGAATTCGAATAAAAATCTTTTTAGAACAAGTTGAATGTGCTAGCATTGTTGCTGTATATTTATAGGAAAATTTGTGAATAAGATCAAATTTTCAAGGTTTTAAAAATGTATGTGGCCATTAATTACAATATGTAATTATATTCAAAAGAAAAATCTTATTCATTTTTTTAGATCATGCAATTAACTGTGAGTTGGTACGGCTGGCTATTTTACTCTTTCACAAGTCAAACTGATTAAATTTTGACAAAATTTATGTATAACTTTTTATAATTGAATTTTATCTCATAATTGAAAAAAGGAAGGAATGTCAATTTTCATGTTAAAAAATTCTTGAAAGTATTTATAGATCCGATAAAGAAAAAATGTTAAAAACTATGGTTTCGTATATTACCAACTATTTCATTATCTTCTGTGTAAAACATTTTAGATTTATATACATTTCAATTAAATTCGTTAGGTGCTAACAGTGTTAGGACAATACTAGAGTTAGGTGAATAGTATTTTTTGAAACTTTTTACTGAAACATATTAAATATATACATTGAAAAAACAAAGCTCAAGTAGTTATTAGTGAGTGTTATTTAATACTAAACATATATATATATATATATATATATGAATGGATTAAGAAATAGACAGGCTGAAAAATATGTCTCAACTCCTTAGTATTAAATGTCGTCTAGCTCTTCTATCTAAATTTGATTTTCTGAAAGTAAGTCTTAACTCCTTAGTGTCGTAGTATCCATTGCACTGTTTAATAACTACTTCCAAATTAATATTAATACAAAATCAAAGCATGATACTTAATTATGAACCAACATGAAATTTCTTTAAACTTAAAATTCAAAAGTTTTTGAGTCTCGTAACACCGACAGAGTTTTGAAGCCTATTTCCAAGGCCATGTTTAGTCCCATAATGCAAACTTCATATTTAGCTGTGTTGTTGGAAGTGCAAAAACGTAATTTTGTTGCCACCGAGAAGTGTCTACCAATCATTGATACGAGTATTGCCACAGCTTCTAATCCGGTGGAATGGGATGTTGCTTTCCTGTGTTTAAACTGTCATCATATCTTCATCTGGGAAATGAACTTTGAGTGGTTCATGCCCCAGTGTTTGTGCTTGTTTGGGCCTGGAATCGTCTGTTTGGTTATCACGGAGAAGGTGACTATGGTTGGACGTGTGAGATAGTGAAAAGAACACCTAAAGAGCAGGCGGCGTGCCGCCAGTGAATTTTTCGGTGTGAAAATAAGTATCTTTTAAACAAATAATACCGAAAGATAGGCTTAAATTGTGATAGTGAAGTACTTCTTGTACCATTATGCGAAAAGCCTTTATATAGGCGAATAATTAGATTATAGTAGGTTGCTTAAATTACGGCAGTCAAGACTCTTACATTGATTCGAATGAGGATTTTTTACTCAACGTAACAGTTAGAGGTCGTTAAAAAAACTATCATGTGAATAGCACTAGAATTGAGTCTATAATTACTAAGGTAATTATAGATAGGCCTAATCGTAGTTATACTTATCCAACATTACTCCTCACTCCTTCGTGCCATTTAGTAAAAATGGGTCTAAGGAGTAGTAATAAATTGTCATCATGTTCCGGCCAAGGGGTACATCAATAGGCCAAACATGCACCTTTGCAGCCATATCTCGTAAGGGCTTAAACCCAGCACGCATGCCCTGGAGGGTGTGAATTAAGCCCAACACAAAAGGCTACTTGATAAACGGAGTATTTGAATTTCAAAACCCCTGTAAGGCGAAGAGTCACTATTTCTCTCTCCCACTTTCCCATTCAAAGCACGAAGAGAGTTAGAGAGAGAATTTTCGACCAAGTATGAACAGAGATTTATACATTCGCTTGGTTCAAGTAAGCTTTGAGCCCTTGTTTCTCGATTTCGCACCTCGCGCCATACCAGTATCCAAGTAACCGTCCTGTGTCGAATTCTACTATTGTGGGGGTTTAAAGTTCTCTCTTTTTTGTTTTGTATAAGTTTTGATTATATAATGGTTGTTATTCCTCCTCAAAAGAAACGTAGACTGGTTACAAATGAAGAAAATGAGGGGAGTTGGCGGTCGCATGAACGAATTTATGTAAACCTTCCCCAATCTCAAGTCCCTCTATTCGTACAAACACTGATTGTTAGGGCTCCTAGGTCTGATACACCAGTAACTCTGGCCATTATAGGAGATTGGAACCCATATAGGGGAAATACTACAAAGGAAAAACTGAGGGCAGAAGAGGAGAGGTCACACCAAACAAAGGACCTAGGAAATATAGGGAGATTCAATGCTAGGTCCCATTTCTTAGATACCCAGGTGTACGAACCCTTTAACAGCGCGAATACACTTCTATCTGGTGTTGTAGACACCATCCATTCACTACATTCTCTAACCCTGAACATGTTTGTCAGATTCCCCAACCGAAATGATAAAATATACGATGGGCCTGATGGAATTCAGATGGGCATCTCGACTCATTCCTTTAAGAACGGCCTGAGATTCCCCCTTCACATACCCCTTCCTCAAACACATCATAGGATTTGTAGGGGTTGCCATTGGGCAGTTAGGGCCTAATTTCTTTGCATTGAAGGATGGGTTCCTCGCCTGCTGCTACCGATAGAAGGTGGAATCGTGCCAGGAGTTCTTTCGGAATCTGTTCCGATTAAGAGGACTGATATTTATTGTGCTATGCATATATATTATGACCGTTACTGTTGGACTTTTGTCAAATGGCAGATTGCTTTCTATCATAGTTCAATAAACATATATGCATAAAGAACGTTATATGGTAAACCTTGTGCAAGCTTGCAAACAATCATCTTTGTATTTTGTGAAAGATTGCTTAGTCAAACGAAAGAAAGATGAATCAAGAGAATGCTAATACAGATATTAACATGAGCCAATAAACAACAGCACATAAAAATATTCTTCATTAGTCCAGATACTCACAGATTCCTATTTAATGAAACATACAAGTCAAATAGAAAAAGGGAAGCGAAAGTAATTAAACTCCAAAGTTACAAATTACCCGTGTGAAAATCACAAATGAGCAGCAGAAATGACCCAAATCAGTTGAGAAAAACCTCTTTCGGAAATTCAAAATTAATTATATACGTAATCAACAAGATTAAAACAACATTAGATGCCCTAAGGTCGTGGTGGGTTGTGACAGGCCGTGGTTCGATTTGGTGGTTCAAGATATATGGTGTGCGGCGATGAGGAGAAGAGGATGGTGCACGATGACGATGATGACAAGAAGAGGATGGTCGATCTGAGGGATATTAAAGATGGTGATAACGAGAATAAGGAAAATGGGGAAAATAAAATAACAAGACTTACAGTCGTATGGAAAAGGGGGAAAATTAAGGAGACTCTTCAGTGACTAGGGATTAAAATCGATATATTTGCGACGGTATATTCCGTTGAAATTAATTAAGAATAGATATTATATTTTATTAAAATAGATACTATATTATTTATTTTTTGCTTATTCTGACTAAATAATTTAGTCAAAAATTATTTATTTTACTTAATTTTTGACTTATTTTATTTACTCAAGTCTAATTAAAAAACAGATGGCAGTGGCAGGAAGAGTTGGTGTCGAGAGTGAAACTTATTTTTGATGAAATTTCATTAGAATAATTATATTTCTGCCGGATTTAATTCCGACTGAATTTTATGTCAGAAATAATTACATTAAATATAAATAAAATATTTAAAATAAATATTTCCGATGAAATAATTCTCTCGGAAATAAATCGGTTGAAAATAAGGTTTTTTCTTCACAATCAAGTCATATCTTCCATTAATGCAATAGATCTTTAGTTCCTTAATGTAATTCTTTAATTGTTTCTTTTTAATTTCACTTGATTAATTAGATAAAAATATTAAATGTTTTAAAATATTAATTAAATCAGAGATAATAGTTGCAACCATAGAACCTATTAATGTGAGGGTGCCTAACAGCTTCCCCTTGTATAACCAAGTCCCGAATCTAGAATTCTTGGTTTCGTAGACAATAAAATCATTAAAATTCAAGGAGTTCACAATTAATTATTTCCAAAATTAAATAGGATGAGTTGGTATATTCTTATTTCTAAAATCATATATACCAAATGACGGCTCTGTAATTAATGAACTCTTTTGATTCGTTGCTTAAATAACTTGGAATATTTTTAATTAAATTCAAACCCCATCAAATTTTCTCGGACTCGACAGTCTGAATAAAAGATGGGACCGAAATTTCACTCCTTGAAAGGTTCATTAGATGATGTGTTCAAGATGCTTGCTGAGAAGAATATGATTGAAAGTCTGCCAGATTTTCTTGATCCAAAATCACAATTCTTTGATCCAATAAAAAAATGTGAATATCATGGCAGAGGAAGTAAACATTCAACAAATGAATATTGGACTTTGAAAAATAAGATTCAAGATCTTATTGATAGTGAGGTGTACTTGGTAGATAGAACGAACAAGAATGAGGAATACATGGTGGACGTAACTTAAATGGATCAAATTTTCCTTATACGGATGAGGCAATACTATGGAAAAAGAAATCAATGGGCTCACTAAATATGGAGGGTGAAAATGATCAAGATCAAGACGATAGTATTACAAATGAATGACTCCAGTGACAAGGAGGGGATTCCAAGAGCTCCAAAAAATCAAGGGCAGTTGACACACCAACAAGTAAAAGATCTCCTGCCAACAGGGAGTGCATTACAAAGACGGTGAGGAACTCGAGGGAAAATGGATCTTCTTGACTTCATGAGAGATCTTCTAATAATACTTCATGGCTTACCAAGGAATGGAACTGAGGAGAGGGGATATTGAGAAGTTCACCAACCAGTTCACGTCCAAGAACTGATTGGGTCCAGTTCTGGGACACTTGTCATAATACCAGGGAGAATATAGGAGTCCCCATTAGTTCATTGCCAATAATTCATTGCCAACTGAAAGACCCCATAACCAAGGGTTTGCCTCAGGAGGTGCGGAATGCAAAACCTATAGGAACAAGATAGCTTTGCCTAAAGAATTCACTCCACTCGACTGTCCATTAAAAGATGTTTTAGCCATGTTGTGAGCTCAGGACAAGATCGAACCAAGATGGTTAGCACCGGCAAAGTTATATGGTAAAAACTTTGATCCTTCTAAAAGGTGTCAATATCATTCTAATGCACCAAGGCATCACACAGAAGAATGATGGTCACTAAAGCATAAAATCCAGAAGATGATTGACAACAGGAAGCTGATTGTCACCTTCAATGCAACAAAAGATTTTCAAGTCAATTTACTAGAAGTTGATGGTAGAAATAGGAATTGCAAAGAAGAAGTATCAAGATATGCTGATGGTCATGTGATGTATACTTTTGACGGCACAAAAAAAATATCTATGGCAAATATGGAGTTGAGGGTCGAAGTTGGGATGTTCATCTCTATTGTTGTTGTTGAAGTGTACAACATCAAGGTCAGTTATGACATCGTACTTGGAAGACCATGGAGTCATGCAGCTAAGGCCATACCTTCCACATTACATCAGCAATTGAAATATTTGATGGATGGAAAGGTCAACCTCTGAAAATGAAATATAGTTTCCAATTTTCAATCCCAATTATCTAAGAGCTAGTGGCTTTTCTTAGATATTCTCTTCCCTTTTTAAAAAATATAATAAAAATTATAAATAAATAATAATAAAATCAAAAATGAATGTGTCAACCCTGATCCTACACGAATTAAGTTCTTTTTATATTAAATCTTTTCCATCTTTTCCAGTTTTCACAAGAACTATGTTTAACCTATCTTCCTCAAGAGGTTCGGTCTCATCTATGTCAAATTTTCTTTTTCTCTGTCCACTATACTCCACTAAACTTTTCTTTTAGCTATCAAATTCTTTGTCCACCTAGCCAGTCTCACTCCCTTTCCATATATATCTAATCATGTTTGATCCTCAGTGTTGTCATTTCCTCACCTCACAGTTACCTTGATTATTTTCTTCATGTGTTGTCACAGATTGATCCTCTACGATTGTGTCAAAGGAAAGTACTCTAGAATCGATCTTTATTTAACATTCATGTGCTTAAGCTTTACACATTCTTCGTGTCTCTAAAATTTTGCATTCATACTAGTCTAAACATTAAATGTAATTAAAATTATATAGATGTTCAAAGATAAAAGATCATCCAAGTGACACAGTAATAAGAATGCATGCAGTCAGGATAAAATGATAAAAATGTTTTAATGGTTCTCTGACTTAATATGCATCTAAGTAAACTTTCATGTGATCCTTGGATTTAACTTCATGATTCTATTGATAGATTTAGATTTAAAAATTGTGAAGACACCTCTTTGTGGTTTATGACATTTTCTTACGTAAGGAGGAGTTTTTCATACAACTACCTGTGTCATACACACTGTTAATTAACTATGGGGAATGCCTACCTAAATTAATGCTTCAAGGCATGATGAAAGAAGGGAGCTGTTGTAAGAGCATCTATACTCCCTAAAGGAGCTGTTGTAAGAGCATCATGACTCGTTCTCGTAGGAGACCTTTATTACTCAAGCAAGTAAACTATTTTGTGGTATCTCTGTACCTCAGGCCTTAAGGTTATGAGTGTATCTAGGAGTCGTCGTTCGAAGTTCGCCACATGAGTAGTATCAAAAGCCAAGAAAACGAGGGTATTGCACACCGTCAAGCGGGAAGAAAAAAGACAAGGAAAGAGGAAAATAGGTGAAAAATTGAAGCCCCTTGCTAGGTATCATCACACACAAATCACTCAAGATGTTTGTTAAACGAGATCTTATGGCGAATTGTGTCCTTTAAAACAGGGTTGTGGGTTTGAAACGTAAAATTTTTCATTTGAAGTCAATGTAATTGTTGAAAATGCCCATTATTGCTAGAAGCAAATACTTAATTATTGTAACTTGTAAAAAAATCAATAAAGAAGTTCATAGTTTTTCCTAAGAATCTGACTTGGGCAAACCCATTTGAAGTCTCAATTGGATGATATTTTGTCAACGACTCGATAAGACTAATCCCTTTAATACAAAGATCAAGTTTATATCAAAATTGTATGAAACATGAGCAGTAACATGGTTTTTCAATTATACTTCGCACTTGTATATCAAAATCTTTCAAACCATCAAAATCTTTCAAACCCTCAACGTGGCTTGGGATACAACCATATATTAAATTTTTCCAACAAGACCATCATTGTATTGTGGGATGCAGCCATATATTAAATTTTGTCAAGCATGACCCTCATCAACCCATGGAATGCAGCCACCCATCAAATTTGTGGGATGCAATCAAACATCAAATTTCACACCCTCAAGTTTGTTGTGGGTTGTCGCCGCACAATAATTAAATAATAATTTATTATCATTAAAAAGGCAAAGGGGATCTTCGACTTTGTTGCATGAAAAGATATTTAACAACAAATTATGAAAGACTTAGTGAGTGGTCGCTAATGACTAGAAATAATATTGAATTAATTCAATAGAGTGAAGTAGTGTTTAAAATGAATTTAATGTTTATTAACATGACATGTGTCAACTACATTCACATTACTGTAAGAGAATAGACTTATTTCAACTACATTCACACTTGGAGAATAAGTCTATTTCAATTCAATATTTTCTTTAGACATTTATTTATTTATACATTAAATTATTAATTAATTATGTAAAATTAATAATCGTCAAAAGTTGTGGAACCAATAGAATACTTGACTATTTGTACGTATCTGTCAGTTTGGCCATAAACTGCATCTGCAGTTATCATGCATAAGTGGCATGTAACGTGTATTTATAGTAGAATACATGGTCCAACAACTCAACAAATTTATAATCGGTCCGGTGAGAAACACAAGTTTGGTACGTACTTGTACTTGGCTCATTAACATGTGTCAACTTCACTATTTATATGACATAAGATCGAGTTGATACATAATATAGATTTCATAAAAAGTACTTACACTTTAATCTATATATATATACATACACATACGTATCATATAATCATCTCCACTAAAAAGTAAAAAAGTTTGACATTTAAATCTTTCACCTGGTACAATTGTTATAAATGTGTGTATAAATATGTAAATTTTAGACATTGGCATCATTTGTAACAGAAAAAATAAAATAATTTATATATATATATATATATATATATATATATATATGACTTTATAAACTCGTATATAATACACAGGTAAATATTTTTAATAGGCACTTTGTTCTATAAGTAAAAAGGGAGTAAAAGAGAATTATTCCCTCCATTCCATCAGATATTCACTGCAAAATGATGAAAAAAATGTCGACACCCCTCTAAATCAAAGACGAGCTACATTTGTATTCTCCCTCTAAATATTGTCGAGCCGCTGCCAAAAATCTTCCGACTATTTGTTGTTGGAGGCATATTGATAGATTTCCTTTTGCTTAATTTGTTATTGATTTGATTTTAGCATTTAATTTTAATTGTTTAAGTTAATTAAGTTTTTATAAATCAAGTGAAGCATTTTTATTATTGTTGATGTTAATATTAATTGTTATTATTATATTATGCTGAATTTGCTATAGTTATAATTTATTTTTCTTTATTTTATGTTAGTTTTAAATAATAAAAAAAATAGATTTAAAACTGAATTGATTTGATTATAAAGAATATTCCTTTTCCATTTAGTGTCATATTAGTCTTTCGGTTTTTGCTTTATTTGTGTGGAAAGTTCACATCATTTCCTTTTATCTTTAATTTACACATAAGCTGATCACGAGTTAATTAACCATGATTTGCAATTCAACCTGAACAACTCCAATAAAAATTAAATGCTACAATTGATAAAGATGTGAAATTGAGAAGATGAAAAAGATGTGAAAAGTTTAAGGTGTTTTTGGTCAATAGATCGATCTAAAGAAGTGTCGAAGTAGTGGCATCTTTAATCCTATACTATTTCTTGTTTTAATTTTTCTTTGACAACAATATCAACCCTTTTGAGGAGAGAAGATTGCTTTGAGGTTTTCGATAACAGTTAAATGGTATAATTGATAGAATATGTACTAGCTTTTTTTGGTACTGGATAGAATATATACCAGTTTAAGGTAGTAAAGTGTAAAGTAAAAAAAAGGAGTCGAAAGCTTAAGGTTCTTTTTCTTTCATTTTTTTGTTCAATAAGTCTAAAGAAAATACTCTACTCTCCGCTGGATTTTAGTGGTATTACTGTAGTAAATAACCATTAGTGAATTCAGTTGTTGTGCTAGGTTTTGGCGTAGGATTGCTGGGACATGTGTATGGATCATGTTGACATATTTTGTACTTATACTTGTAGACGAGATGTGGTTGTTTATTATTGTGATATAGTTAAGTTTCCACTGTGATTAGGGTACTGTGTGTTGGTGTGACGATAGAGGCCGTATATTGTGGCGGTATGCGGGTTCAAGGTGTCACAGAAATAAGCTCATAAAGAAAGACGAAGAACTCTAATAAGTATTATTGAATGCGCTCGTCGCAAAGGTCAAACGTCCGTTGTTCGATATTGTTGTCACTATTATTGCTATTACCATTATTACTATTATTGTTGTTGTGGTTGTCTCGTTGTTGTTTTATTAGTCTCGTTGTTGTTCTATTAGTCTCGTTGTTGTTCTATTAGTCTCGTTGTTGTTCTAGTTTATATCATTATTATTAGAATTTGAGTAGGTACATATATTAGCTTTACATACATGACAAGTTCAGAGGTGCTGCAGACCTCCAAGTTGCAGACATGTTACTTGGCTGGGCAAATTTTTAAACTACATACACAGGTTGTGGGTGAATAAGAATGAAAAATGTGAAAAATAAAAAAATTATAGCTTGTTTTTGTTATTTAATTTAATTAAGAAGCATGTTAAATTATATGATGTCTGACTTATTCATTAGTGTAAGATTCATGAGTTAATTAGGATGAATTTCTTGTAATTTCATGTAGAGAAGAAAAATCATGGTTATTCACTCCCTAGTGATTAAATTAAGTGCATATATATATATATATATATATATATAGGCACATATTGATAACTCATAAAACTACAATTTATCGTATAGATAAATCTCACTAATAATATAAATTATTATCTAAACCTATTCATTATTGTCATAACTAATATTTATCTCTAATACTCCCCCGCAACATGAATATTTATTAAAAAATAAATGGTTTTCTTGATCATTTTATTTGACTTTTTTCTTTTGGCGCCTTAAAAAAAAACATCTGGGTAAAGAACGCTAGAAACCCTACAAGGAGCTAGGCTCAACAAATAAAAAAGATATAAACGAAATTACATTGAATGAAAAAAAAAATCTTCAGCTGAATAATCATTGACCTTAAAGAAAAGTTTTTCTAAGTTGATTGGAAACGAAAATTTTAGATCAAGATGTCGTTAGGCTAATTGGCTCAGATACCATATAGCAACACATAATGTATGAGATCAAGAGAGAAACGTGTATTAAAATACACGGGAGGAGAATATTATTCACTTTTTTTAATTAGAGATAAATATCACTAATAATATTAATTATTATCTAAACATATTCATTATTATCGTAACAACTAATATTTATCTCTAATAGCCTCTATACGTGGTTCTTTTTCCCCGTGAACTAGGCAGGTTAGAACATTAAATTAAGTTTGATTTTCTGTTCTTGCTCTGATGAGCTTCAATTCAGTAGTAATTCCATAGTGTTTTGAGGTTGGTTTGGCAGGAGGAGCTTCAAATTAACTGCTGCTACTCTTTTTCCTTTAACTCCTGTAACTCTCCAATTGCAGTAGCAATTTTTATTCACCTAGTGGTCTTGTCTATATTGGCCATCCTGTTTTAGAACCAAAAATAAATTAATTAATTAAAGAAAGAACTTAACAATAGCCACCTAGTTCCTTGTTACACACAAACAAAACCTTCAACCCATTTCAAATATTACTTGGACAACAGTACGTAACCATATTATTTATACAGAACAATTATAAATATAGAAACACTAAACCAAATTCAAAAGGGGGTTTTGTAAGTCTTAAATTTTTATACTACAAACATTATTGAAGTGTAACTTTAATAATATTGATAATAATAATAATAAACGTTCATGATTTATAATTAGATTACACATCTGTAGAGCAAAAATAGATCATTTGTTTAATATAACTGAATAAACCGTAAATTCTTTGGTAAGTATATAAAGCTAAACTTGAACAAATCTTTTAAAAATTATCAGGGGATAATAAATAAAAGTTTAATCTATAACCTTATTTATTTAAAATCGGATAAATATTTAGGATGAATAATTTTAAGTAATAATAAATGTTTTGCTAAGTAATAGTTATATATAAAACAACAAAGGAAGTATTTAACTTAATCTTTTAAATTTTTATCAAAGGGGTATATGAGTTAAAAGTTAAGAATTTAGATAAAATTCTTAACTAATAAGTCGAATCATTTAAAAGTACCTTAACAATTAAGGGTATAATTTATCTTTCTTTATATATACAAAATCAAATAAAGATCTTATTTAAAATCTCGTAAATAGGTCTTAAATTAATTTTATCACTGTTTCAACTCGATTCAACATTCAATAAAATCAATCCTGAATGAGTTACGAAAAACCAAACTAAAATCACTTATCACTTATCTAATTAAAATTTAATTTGTACTCGACTACAACTGTGAGAAACTGGAAATTCAATAAAATGTAATTCTATTAAATTCGTTTTATAATGAAATTTTTGTTTCATTTCAACGATCGATAGATTTTACGTTTAAGTTTACGTGCATTCCACGCAAATCGACGCGCGCACATCTACTAACGACACAATTATAACGAGCACAATGTTATAAAGATTATGAGATGTTAATCATAATAATAATCGTATGAGTACATTATTTTTACTTTTTCGGGGCGGGAAAACTTTTCGGTTTATGCATTAAACCAATGCATAACCATTAAATCTAATTAGTGGCTAAATAAATCAAGTTAAACACTAATTAAATTCAAATTTTTAGCTTTTTTCCTAAATGGTAAAAACAAGGAAATTTTTTTTTACCAATCTAAGTAAATTTTTTTAAAAACTCATTCAATAGTCAAAAATAAATTAAGGGTGATATAAATATATCATTATAGAAAACCCTAGCCTCCACTTTTGATATTTCTCTCCAGCAAACATTTTTCAAAATTCAGATTTTGCATTTAAGAAAAATCATAGAACTTTTGGATTTTTTGTCCATTAAAACTTTGAAGAGGTACCCCACTGCTCTATTATTTTTACACTTACTGTCATTTATAATTTTACCATTGTGTATATTATTTTTTTCAGTATCATTTTCATATATGGCACATGTTTATAGCATTTATGGTTTGTGAGATATTAATTTTTAAAGTTTATTCAAAATAAAAATTCAAGAACATTTAAAAACCCGAAGAACCCTAGCTTGTTCCAATGGATTTTCCGGCATGATTCTTGCATGGTTGTTCAAATTGATTTTATAACTTTGTTTCTGCACTTGTAAGGATAATTTTCCCTCAATCAATTTTTGAAAATGGCCAAGTTTAGGGTGTTTTAAAGCTCGGCCAAAATATTTATATACCCGAATAGTTTTCTTTTTTTTTTTCATGCGATTGTGTTGTTGACAGCTGAAATAGATTGCATGAATGAGTTTATGGTTGCTTAATATTTCGAATCCATGCTTGTTTCATCGAGAATGGTGGAGAAATGAAGGATTCAAGCTCGACCGAAGCTTCGCTGCCGTTAATGGCGGTCTCGCCGGCGGCAAGTTACGGACCAGCGTTCTAGCCAATTTCAGGTCACGGCATGGAGCGTAGGGGTACATTCGCCTATGGCAAAGGGTATAATTAAGGGTATAATTTATCTTTCTTTATATATACAAAATCAAATAAAGATCTTATTTAAAATCTCCTAAATTAACTCTATCACTGTTTCAACTCGATTCAACATTCAATAAAATAAATCTTGAATAAGTTACGAAAAACCAAACTAAAATCACTTATCACTATATCTAACTAAAATTTAATTTGTACTCGACTACAACTCTTACGTAATAAACCAATTTATGTAGAGTTCTAAATTCTTAATTTTTTTATTGTAATAAAATTTTATTAAAAGATGTACTAAAATATATAATCATGAGAAACCGTGTAAAAAAAACTTATTAAACATACTTTTAAATAATCTAAAAAATACTTATAAAATATTTTGAAAAAAAAAACTAAATCTACAAGTCAAATATTATTACTATTTACAATAATTAAAAATATAAAAATTAGTTTAACTTTTATAACTAGTTTATATAAATATATAACTATGAAAAATAAAACTCGTGTTTGGCATGAGTAACAAAACTAATAATCTTAATTACCTAACACTCGGTTACTATTTACGCATGATCAATAATTACAAAACATTAAAGAGTAAGTAGTGAAGATATAACGATGGGGTTAAATCAACTTCTAGTGCTTGTACAAGTAGTACGATAACAATTTAATACCTGAAATTAAAATCTTAAAAAAATAGGTACCCAAATTAAAAAATATTAATATTTTGTTAAATTTTAGGGTTTAATCAAATTTTGTATATAAGACAATTCTAATTTTAAGTATCAAGTTATTAATTTTTTCACTTTTAGGTACTAATTTGTTAATTCGAATATATGTACACGTATTAAGATAAATTAGTAAAGCTAAAAAAGATGCAACAGAACCTTAATATTTTACAAAATGTTAATTATTATTAATTTGGGTATCAATTCGTTAAGCTTTTCACTTCATGTATCAATTTGGTACTGGGTACTAAAAATTGAATTATCCCTATAATGATGTTATCAACAAATATGTAGTTAGAATAAATTAACTCTAACGCTTTAAGTAAAAATGAAATAGTCTATTAAATTATTGAAACTGTAATTAACTCCCTTAAATTTTTAAATAAAATTAACGAGAGGCGATAAATAATTAAGAGATGGTAATAAATAGATATACTTATCTAGTGTTTTATATTAAAACTATTTAGATCTAATAAATGTAAATGTTAAATAATAAGATAAAGAAAAATGATTCCCAATAAAAGTAGTAGAGAGAGAATAGTTAGAAATTAAAATACGCAGTCAAAAATAACGACAATGGACATAAATTTGTTTTTGAAACTTAAATGAGTAATCATATAGTGATTAGTGACTATTCACAGCAGCACAAAATGATAGATAGTGAACCCACAGTTGCTCCAATTTGAACTATAAGATGCCAAGTATATATCAGCATAGGGTTATATAGCGACTAAAATAAAATACTAACAGTGATTCTTGTTATAGACATTGGATATGGAGTCTTGGTACTGTGGGTCCCGGATAATTATAATTTTAACTTTTAATTATTTATGGATTAAATATAGATCTCACAAGATTATTTAAGTCAAATATAAGTTATCACATAGATCAAGACAAATATTTATACTTTTCTGCATAATTGTTTCGTATACGTACTAATGGACGATAAAAATAATTTATTTGACTAAGGCTTTATATCTAAATGTTTGATTACTTGTATTTAATTACAAGCATTTCATTTGTTTCATGTGAATATGTAATATTAAATTACTTGGTTTAATTCAATTTTTTCAAATGTCACACTTTAGGATTCTTATGGTATACTCTATGATTCTATGCAACGGTTCTCACCGAGGTGTTAGAGTTAATAATTGTGTAAATATTAAAGGAATATCTCGAAATAGAGAATATTTTTTTTCATCTTTATCGGATCCTATAAATCTAATTATATACATAAAGTGTCATATATATATATATATATACACCGCATCCTATATTAAAAAAATTTAGTCTGCTATCGTCAAATGGGGTAAGTCTAAGTGCGGATCAGACTTAACGTGATCACCTAGTAGATCATAGCCCAAATATGCATCTTGTGTTTATGTGTTGTTTTTTCTGTGACAATACCTGCCAAGCTACTCTTAATAGAGATTATGGATTCACCAGGAAATCAACTTACTTGAATTCTTTATTTCATTCTTATCCCTTCTTGCCTTGAGATAGATTACAACTTGAGTCGTCAGCTATAAAACATTTATGTATTTACTTTTTTGTATGATATTTTTAACCATCTTTCATACAATTACGAGAAAGATGAGAATTATACGTGTAAGAAAAAAATGTATGAGTAATTATGTATTGGATTAATTATTAAGGACTGATAAACAAATCAAGTATAGTAATAATTAGCCTGTTATATTTTTCATTGTTTAGACTATATGATATAAGATTTCTATTAATAGTTTGTTATACACTATTTTAACCCATGGTATATATGTAAGTTTGTTTAATTTTATTCCCTCGACGAGTTAGTGTTCTGTTGGAAGTTAGGGTTGTCATTCATTCATATAAATATAAAATTATTCTATAAATTTTTATTTAATAAACTAAATAATATTTATGTATTCTGTAAAAAAGAAATTAAAATTATAAAAAAAATAAAAATATTATTACTTTTAAACCGTAAGATTTCTCTTACGATCGTGTATTGGTAAATTTTAAAATAACGGTAAACATATGGCATGTCGTAAAATGTAGCCGGCTGATAAGATCAAATAATCCATTTTTGGCATAGAGCATGAAATGAAATTCAAAAAAGCGCAAAAATAAATAATCAACAATATGATCGTGAGAGCTGCGTAAGAGCAGATCAACCACCATGTTTCCTTGTAGCCGAAGGTAATTAGCGACGAAAGCAGAGAGCCGCCATTGTTGCTCGATTGGACCTCCAAGAGAATCAAATTGATTCCATCTTATATGTCTCCGTCTTTGCCAGACTCCAAAACCCTAATCCTAACGGTCAGATTTCTGTTCCTTTGTCAATTGTTCTTGTTTTCAGATATCCCAATACATAGATAGGAAATGAATTCATGGAATTCAAATCATGGAACCTCTTCTGGGTTTCCAGATTCTAATTCTAATGAAATGAATTCGAGTTCCCAATCCGGGTTCAAATCCCCTGCATTGAGATCGGGTTCAGGTCTTTCGAGGCCACGGTTTGTAAAGGTGAGGAAACAAACGTCTTCTCACCATCCCAGGTCCACACCGGCCTCGGATAACGCTAAACCTGATCTGGGTTTTAACCCCTTTAGACCAATATCGGATATTTCTATTCCATTTTCGTATGGGTCAGAAATGGGTAGTTCATTTTTGGGTAGTTTGAGTTCTGGAAATGTTAGTAATGAAACATTTTTATTTGGAACTAATAGAAGTAACTCTAGCTTGAATTTGAACTCGGAAAGAGGGAGTTCGAGTAGAATCATGGATAACCCGGTTGTGGACAACTTGAGGAAACTGAATATTGCGGATGATAAGCAATCTGTAAAAGCTAGTGAGGGTTTTTTTGTGTTTGAAAGTGGCACTAAAAAGGGTGGAGTTAGTGATGAAAGTTTATATTCCAAGCTTCCAGATGACATGAGGAAGTTGAACATTGAAGGTTTAAAGAATGCTGCCAGTGCTAATAAAAAGACTCAGTTTAGTTTTAGGAGTGGTGAAAAGGTCACCCAATCATTTGGTAACAATTTGGTGACAGAACTACCAAATGAGATTAAGAAACTCAATATCAAAGATTCTGCAGAAGATGGCGGAGGAAGTTTAAATAGTAATGTCAGTAAGTTGAAGAACTTTGCATTTGAAACGGTTAACAACTGTGGCGATCCTTTGCAGAATATACTTCCTGATAAGCTAAAGAATCTGAATATCAAGGACCCTACAAAAACTGATGCAGGCGGTAAAGTCAGTTCAAGTGACAAGAGAGGGTCTTTTGTTGGTGCAACTGAATGGGTCCCTTCTAAGATAATCAAAGATGATAAGAAGCCTCACTGCCTGACTAATGAGATAGTTAATGTTTCTGGTCAGAAAGAATTCACTTTTCAGGCAGGACCACAAAGTAAGAAATATGTTGAAGTTCTGCCAGGCACTGCCGCGTCATCATCTGTATTTTCTTCTAGTGGAATCCATTTTCAACCAGCTGTGGATGCTTTTGATTCTTCATCAGGGAATAAACCTGAGAAGACTGTGAATTTTAAAGGTTTTAGTAAATTAGATGAAATGAGGATACCTTACGTGGAGTTCAAAACACCAAACCCTACAGAATTTTTAGTTTCTGGCTTTCATTGGAATCTAGAAGCAAAGAGGGATTCTGCTAAAGAAACTAGAGCAAAGAAGAAGAAAGGGAACTCAAGGAAACCAATTGCAGGTCACTTGAGGCATGATAAAGAATTTGTTTTAGGAGAAAGAAGTTCATTTGAAGATCAGAATAACTCTGAACCATACTCGCCCATGGAGGTTTCTCCATATCAAGAAACACTAGCCGACAACAACTATTCTAGAGAATCTTCTGTGACATCTGATGAGGCCCTCCATCTTGATGACAGTTATGCCTCAAATGAACCGCATCCAGCTGCTTCAAATGATGCAATAGATGAAGATCTGGCCTCTGCAACACATCGTTTGGATATTAATGATGGAATTGCTAAATTCACTGGAATAAGAGATGAAGCTTCAGCAGATTGTTTTGATAAAGGCACTGGTGTTGAAGGTCCCTCAGACGAGTCCATTTCAGGGGCCGAGACCGAGAGTTTTAAGTCTGCAGCTGAGCAGTTGGACTATAGCAGTGATACCTTTGTTACTGCAGCGGATAGTGAAGTTAGTTCAAGCTCAACAATGGAGAAGCAGGAAAGTGATGGAAGGACACAATTTACTTTTGCTTCGTGTACAAAAGATAGTGGCAGCAGTAGCTTCACCTTTGCTGCTTCTTCTAATCAAGGTCAATCATCCATAGACTCACGCCACTCTAAAAAGAAACATCGATTGAAAATGGAGCAGGATACTTATACTTCCACGCAAGATGAAAATATGCCCCTTGAAACCTCGGCTTCGCATTTTTTCTCACTCTCTGGAACGCCTTCGCCTTTTGGCATTAAGCATAGTCAAACTGGAGTATTTACACCATTAAGCAAGAGTGCGAATAAGTCTGAGCAAGTTAAAGAACAGGAGGTCAAGCATGTAACTCTCTCTACTTCTGCTGCTAGCATTGCGGCACAAGAAGGCTGTGAGAAGTGGCGATTAAGGTATGGAATTATATCTTAGATTAGCTTTCAATTTCTTAGCATGGCATTCAGATTTTAGAGTGATGTGGTCCTGTTTGTTGTTTGTGCCTAGGATCTATGTGTGTTCCTAGCTTCCTGCATTGTCTTATTTTTATGTCTCGAGCTGTCTATATCTATATGTACCCAAACTGTATCACATGAAAATTAACCAACCACAAATTTTGTAAGGCACAACAAATTCTTTTCAACCACTGTACATTTTCAAATCCTTTATTAAACCAAGGAGCCAGATCAGGGCATTAGAGGACTGTCTGGGCTTAAGCTGGCCTAATCAGGATCTTATAGAAAACTGATTTACTGTACATGTCATTATATGAAATATCATTATAATATTTTGTTCCATGGAAATGCTCATCTTGATTCACTTTAGGGGAAACCAAGCTTATGCAAATGGAGATCTATTAAAGGCGGAAGACTATTACACCAAGGGGGTAAGCTGTGTTTCGAAAAGTGAGACATCTAAAAGTTGTCTGAGGGCGTTGATGCTTTGCTATAGCAACCGTGCAGCAGCACTGATGTCCCTCGGAATGATGAGAGAAGCACTACAAGACTGTATGATGGCTGCTGAGTTAGATCCCAGCTTTCTTCGGGTACAACTTCGAGCTGCAAAGTAAGAGTTCCCTTCAATAACTAAAATGTTATGTTGGGTTTCTGGTGATCTGCTATAACATGATATAGCAATGGAATTTACACATTTTACCTTCTTTGTTCCGTTCGATATTTAGGATTATTATTATCTTTTGTGGTCTCGTGTCATATGGAAATTACATGTTGATAATTATGGTAATTTTATTGTAGAAAAAAATGATAGCTGATGTGACCTGAATTTAGATTGTTGTTTTGTGGTGACAGTGATTGTTGTGGTCTAGCATTAGTGTGGTTGGGAACACATTCACACAGTGTGGGATATGGATGCGAAGCTAAACATGTCAAACATCATTAAAAGAGTAAAATAGAAAAAATGTATGTAGACTTTATTTTCCACCATTGAGCTCTGATCTCTTCTTCTAATGGGATATTCAAGATTATAAGTTTGGGCAAGGCTCAAAAATTATATGATGTTTTATATAATCATCTTTGGTAGCAATTCCTAGCTGCCTACAGCAGCTGTAGGTTATCAAATCCAGATAGGTAACTAAATGGAGTGGACATTATTGTTGGAGATATGTCGACTAGCGTGTTTTCACCTACCCGCCTAAGGTTGAGTTCAGATTCCAAATCTCCACACACACCTTTATTAACAACATAGTTTTATTTTCTTTCATGCCAAACACTCATTTCATATAATATACGTAAACTTGTGTACTTTTATGAAGCCATTGTCATGTAATATATATAATTCGTTTTGTCTATCAATTTGATTTCAAAGAATAATCATCTGCACTGCTAGGTTGTAATAATAATAATCATGTCTCTAACTTGTGTACTATTTTCCTTTTTAGTTGTTACCTTGCCCTTGGGGAAGTGGATAATGCATCAACTCATTTCATGAAGTGCTTGCAGTCGGGAAATGATATTTGTGACCGTAAACTTCTAGTAGAAGCCTCGGAGGGCCTGGAAAAGGCGAAGGTATAGTTATCAATCTATTCTTATTTCTTCAATTGTTTTCCAGTCAATTTTTTTTCCCCTTTTTCTCTTCTATGTGCATTTTCTTGCATAATGTCAATTGGAATATTTTTATGTCTTAATATTCATGTAGAAGAATATTAAATAATATAAGTTGATGCTTTCTCATGAAAAAAATGGTAAAAGCTACGATCATCTGGTTGAGGATGACATTGAGGACATTATTTAGTTTTAGGCAAAGTTATATATCCTGTGGAGAAAATGGTATTTCTTGTGAAGGAAGCATAGATTTGGCTTTTAAGAGTGAGAAACCTTTTCTGACCGACTTTTGCTCTTTGAAAATTTGATCAAGATGATACAGAGGGGTAAGCTGGTAAGCATAATCTTTAAAAATTGGGACTAAAATATTCTTATTCATGAATACTTGTAATTTTGTAAAGACATTGATTTTGGCATGGGGCGTATAACAAAGAATACAGTATAATTTTTGCTAAATATATCAAATAGACTGAATATAAAAATATTCTTTTACAATTTTCGAAAATACATAAGTATTATATTGCACGGTCTAGCATCGGCTTGAACTTGACTGATTGCAGCCTACGAGGCCTAGGTTTTCCAATGTCAGTATTGATTAAATCTGTCAAAGTTTGTTTTAAATGTGATTATGCTCATACTAGTGGAGAACTCTCTGTTTTCCTTATCCCAATCCTTCTCTATCTTGTGTATACCTACAAATTTCAAGAGCCTTTTTTCCTTTATTTTTCATCTTCTAAATGTTTTATGTTTTTCCTTTTAAACTTACTTTGTCTAACTTTCTGCAGAAAGTATTGGAGTGCATAAACCAATCTACTGAGTTTATGGGACAAAGGACCCACAGTGATGCTGAATGTGCCTTGGTACAAATTGATGAAGCTTTAAAGATTAGTTCTTTCTCTGAAAAGCTACAGGAAATGAAAGCAGATGTTCTTTTCAAGGTAAGTTTCAGTGTTTATGCTTCTGAATGTAATCAGATCATCCTCAAAGTTACATTGTAGCCACCAATCTTACACGCATGAAGCAACTAACATTACCTAAAGATTTCTAACTGCAATTCAACGATATCTCGCTTCTATCACAGCTTCGAAGATATGAGGAGGTAATTCAGTTTTGTGAGCAGACTATGGGTTCTGCTAAGCCAAACACTTTGATGGTCGGTGTTGATATCAAATCAAGAAATGTGGATGATTCTGAACCACGAACAAACTTTTCCGCCAAGCTTCGGCTCTGGAACCTGGTCATTAGGTCTTATTTCTATTTAGGAAGGCTGGATGAAGCGCTTGATTTTATTAAAAAACAAGAGGATTCGATGCTTACCACGGAAAGGTAGAACATAGCTTTCTAGTTTAAAGCTTTGCAATTTTGCTATATTTTTATATGTTTGAGCGGAGTGTACATTGAATTTCATGGTAGTAAATTAATATCACAGGAAAGAGATCAAGTCTTTGGAATCGATGATACCGTTAGCTTGCACTATACGGGAGTTGTTGCACCTTAAGGTTTGCCCATCTTTTCTCACAGTTCACTTCACAATATTCCTTGGTGTTCTAACAATTTAAATACATTCGCTCGCACACATGTGTGTGTGTGTGGGAGAAAGGATATAGGCTGCAGCTTACTTTTCAAAAATAGATTGGAGCTTTTATTTTCTAATTCTACATCAACTTGAATAGTTCCAACCTTATAGATAGAGACAGTAACCAAAAATAATAGTGTATAAATTTTCATATTCTTGAGACATGTAGCATTGTTATTTTAACCATGTAAAATAAAGAAAAATCAATGCAGTATGAACATATTTTACACTGTCAAAAATATATGCTAGGAAAATCACCAGAAAGTACACAAATTTATGTGCTTGTATAATTTATATGCTCTATCAATTTATAAAGTTGAATTTACTTTAAAAAAATTTGCAAAAACAATAAAAATAAAAGAAGTCTCTAACCCATTTTGAAAAAGTAGTTGTCACCTGTTTCCCTCAATCCACATATACACGTACTAGCTTTTGAACTAGTACGAAGCACGGTAGTTTAATGTATGGTAGTTTATTTTTATTTCTGAATAGATTTGCAACCAATAATTAGCTAAATTTACTCGCAAATGATAACTAAAATTGTATTTAATTGTACTTTGTTATAGTTATATTACATGGAAATTTGTTTTGAAAAACAATTGAAATGACAATATATTTCTTTTATAGATGTGCGCACTATACTTGGTTAAATTTTAATCATAATACTTTGCTATTTTATATTATAGTTTTCTCATGTCATATGATTTTAAACTTATAAATAATAACTAGAGTTTAATTGTAAGTTCAATTTTGATTGGAGAAATTTTACGATTTGTTAAATGATGTTGAACCAAATTAAATGAAATTAGAGATATTTTAGGGATACGAACTTAGTTTGGCTATTTATATACATAGGGACATAGATAATACATAGATACATACATCTATACATATGTATATGTATACACTCATTCACACACACACTAATACTCACACACACATACACACACTAATACTCACACACACATACACACACTAATACTCTCACACACATATGTCTATATATATATACACAGTTGTTTCAAAAAACCAAAGGCCAAAACAATGACTGGCTTAATGATCTCTGCAGAGGCCAATGAGTGCTCCATTGTGGCTTTCAGGTTATTTGGTTCCCCTAGGGTTGCCCTGCCTTCTTAGGGTTCTGGATTTTTTAATTAAAGTACTGAAAATGGATCGGCGTTGGTCTTCGCCAGATACCACCCTCCACAGCAAGGTCTTTCGGATATTAGGGACCTCCTCCTGCTTAACTCATTAAAACAGTACAATTGTGGCAGTTTATTATTGGAACTGCGGAACTCACTTATTCTCATACTACTTTTGAATCTACTTTAGAATCATAAATTTCAGAATTATAAATTTGAAATAAATCAAATTGTGTTTTCATACATGGCCTATATCCCTAAGCTAATATTAATATGAAAATAATTAATATATGGTATGAAATTGTATATTTTCTGATATAGACCTAAAATAATTTTAAAGAACTATTTTACTCTATATTTTTAACGAAATAATTCTATATGATTAAAGTATTAGCACAATATTAATGCTTTCATCACATACAGCTCATGCTTGCATGTGATCAATTGCTAGTATAGTTATTTGATCAACCACAAAAACACTAAAAATCGGAAGGAAAATAAGTATTAAAAGGTCAAAGAAAAAAAAGAACATATAAGTTGGTAGGGGAACTCATTTTTCCAAGTTAGCAGTCAAACTGTCAAAGTGATATCAGTGGAGAAGTTGGGAAGCACCAAGTTGAAGCTTTTGTGTCTATCAACTTGGTGAGTCCTAGCCCTTATTTTGCTTTGCTTTCAGCTGTTTCCAGACAATCGTTTCAGAAATGTTCTTCCTTGTAACTTCTTCTCGCATCTTATTGCTGTTTCGTCTTCCCTCTCTATCTATGTTTGTCTCACTTGTGAATTTTCAAGTTAAAATCTGGCCCTGTACTGGCTGCAGGTTTCTGGGAATGAAGCATTTCAGTCAGGACGACATGCAGAAGCTGTTGAGCATTACACTGCAGCTTTATCATGTAATGTGGAGTCACGCCCTTTTTCAGCAGTTTGTTTTTGTAATCGTGCTGCTGCATATCAAGCCATGGGTCAAATTGCATATGCCATTGCTGATTGCAACCTTGCTATTGCCCTTGATGGAAATTATGTCAAGGTTGGTTTAATAGTCTTGCAAAGTTGAGAACTCTTCTATTATTTTGCTGATTGAAGCTTTACGGCTTTTCTGTCTCTGGAGGGAGATTTTATGAAATCTTGTCTCTCTTTTATGTGTTACTGCAGGCACAATTTAATTTTTAGAAAGTCATGAATATGCATACTCCAGTTTGGCTGTCAGTTCTAGATAAATCTGTAGGACTCTAGGTTTTGAATTTGACATAATCTAGTCTATATCATGCACGCAGAGAAGACTGTCAAAGTCTTGGATATGGGTGTGTAGACAGTGTTCTCATACAAAGTTTGACAGCTTGAACAACTAAACTGTCTTTATCAAGCAAATTTCTAGTAAATATGTACATGAACATAACGAAAACGACCAAGATGAAATGAAACTATCTTTTCTCTATTGTTTGCTACAAAAATTATTTCTTGTTTCTCTCTTTTTTTCCTTCACATTTTTATTCTTTCATATCAGTAACATGGCAATCATATCCATATGGATATTATAATCCACACATGTATGTCCTTGTACAGGGGTAGTGCGCCAGACATGTATATTTTAGAAGAGCAGCAAAAATAAAGTAATGAAGTACATTTAAAAAAAAGAAGCATGTTACAAGCATGTGTGTATATATATATGTATTAATGTGTGTGTGTGTCTATATATACATATATATATATATATATATATATATATATATATATAGGGGAATGCTCAATAAAAAACGCTACTACAAGGCACTATTACATCTATCTCATCTCCCGCCATCCAGGCAATGATCCAATGGCTTGAGAAAAGGCAGTTCATTGCTACTTTTTGTGGCAGACGTGCCACAATTTATGGCCAATGGGGCCATTCACGCACACTCTATGTCACCTAGGACAAATTTGAAAGAGATGAGAAGAAATTTTAACTAGAATAGTTGTTATACTAAATTAAATACCATCAGACCTGAATTCTTCTACTTCTATCATAACCCTCATGACAAAATCAAACTCCAACAATTCTGGGGCCTTTCAATGATAGACGGTGACATTGATCTTCAGTCTCCCTGGAAGTTCACCCAATCATGCACTCCATGGATGTGTAACCTGAGCAAACTATCTGCCAAAAATTCTTATATTGCTTCTAGATCATCTTTTTGCTATCGTTACCCCATAGACTATGAAGGATTCTGCAGCGACGTCAATGAAGGACTTGCGTACGTATGCTATTTTTGTACGCTTAGTGCGCTACTTTTGTGGCCTATGTGAATAGGCCCAATTTTGTAAGGTTGTGACCTTCTGCTACAAATTGTAATAGATGCGCAACAAACTGTGGCCGACAATCAATGAAGCACCCTTTTCTGGGCTTTATGATCATCACTTCTACAGTGAAAGATGCGCTAGCATAATAGTGCCTTTTCTAGCACTTTTTTGGATGATTCCCCTATGCTGTAAAGTATGCTTAAATGTACCAACTAGGAGCAGTTGTATTTGTTATTCACTATTTAAGTTCCAAGTGCTGTAATATTCTGATAATCAGAAATTTTCCTTGTGCTAAAGCTTTTCAACTAGAAATAAAAAGATGAAGATTTTGAGAAAGGCAAATAATATCTTAGATGGCTTTGATTCTATGTTTCATGGCTGTGGTTTCCATTTCGTGGTATTCTAACATCTTTCTTTATATCCATTTGTTTATCTTCTTTTTTCTTCTTTAATCTTCACCTGCATATTTATATCCAGCATTTCAAAAAGGTCTAATTTAGAGATTCTGAATATTTTGGTGTTGTGCTTTGCTGGAAATTCTTGTCACTTAGATAGTGATTTATTTTGTAGGCGATTTTAAGGAGAGTTACCTTGTTTGAGATGATAGGAGATTTTGGACAAGCGTCTACTGATCTTCAAGGACTTGTATCTCTTCTCAAGAAGCAAGCCGAAGAGAAGGTCAATCACTATGGAGGATCTAATAGAATGAGCCTCCTGAACGAGCTAAAACAAAGTCAACAACGACTTTCTGTTACGGAAGAAAAAGCTCGAAAAGAGATCCCATTAAATATGTACCTGATTTTGTAAGTTATCCCTTTTTCCTTTTAGTACTTTATTCAAGTTTCTATTTCTTAATCTTTTCTTTTGATATTTTATCAGTCAAGAGTGTATAAATATTTCAGGCGTTACACATATTGCTAATCTGCTATACCATTACTTAAGAGCTTTGAGCCTTATAACGTAGGACCTGTTTGTGCCATTAGCTCTTACTCTCTTTGGGTGTTTGTTTGTTTGTTTTTTGTTATTTTGTTCTTGAAATATCTTTCTTAGGTAACTCCTACACATTTCGAAAGGTTTTAGATGATACATACAAGGAATAGTATAGTTGCTCCCCGTATTGTTCACTTTCCTTCATTAAAAATAACAAAATGAGGAAAAAAAATGGATTTTTGGTTAGTCGTTCTGGTCTGTACTATGTCTGGTTATATAGTCAGAAGAACAAAAATGTGGCATATGTTGACCAAGTTGAATTGTACCATTATTATAGGTTTTCTCTTGTTTGCAGCATTGCTTTTTTATTATATAAATAAGCTGTATTTCTTGGTTAAAGATAGAAGGATAAGCTATTAGTCTAAATCGAAGCACCGTGACATAGTTTCGTAGTCAGATTAGATATAAGATATTTTCTACCCTCTTCTTTTGGGGAGTGGAGGAGGGATTGGAGGGAGAGATAGAGATGAGGTTAGATTAGTTCTTTCCTTCTCTTGAAGCATCAGTTCGATCCCTCTGAATTTTATGTTAATGGTAGTTTCGAGCTTCATTTGTATCCATATATTTTTCTTTCCCCCTTTTTCTTAAATAAATAATTGGAGCATGATTTATTTCAGGGACACCAAGTGGGCCTTAATCGACATTAACAATCATCTCAGACCATTTCTAAGATCAACTAATATCAAAAAAGAAAATGTATTGATATCAGGCTGAGTGTCCACCCATGCATGGACACAAGTCCAACTTTGTAAATATAGTTTTAGGTGGTTGAAATAATGGGGAATTATCCTAGGTGAGATTGGTGCCAAAGCGGGTGCTTGGCATACTGGGAGGTCTCTGGGCAGTCTCCAAGGTGGCTGCTTTTTTTCCCCTTAATTGAACCCATGCTTCAAATGTATCCACATTGGCCGATTGACTTCCTAATTATACAGGAATTTTGACAAGTTGTAGCAGATCCAGAAATTAGAAGTCACGGCAGGTTTATGCTGACTGCCTTTTTCACTACTATAGCAGTAAGCCAGTATCTCTGACTTAGAGTCACTGGAAGGAGATTGCAACATCACTTCTATTCTTCACATTTTCTATAGCTTGTTTTGTGCCCTTCTATTATCGTGATAGGAAAAAATATGGAAATATTGCAAAAAGACATAATTGCCGCAATTAAGAATGTAGAATCAGTATAATCTATGATTGAGTGTTGGGCGCGGGATTTGGTGACTTAAAAAATTACTAGAGAGGGAAATGTTGCACACAAATGGGACATTCAAAAAGAAAAGTGTTGCAAATGGACTGAGATATAATAAGAAAAAGGTTTCTTTATTTCAACACAAAAGTACAATGAAATTTCACCGCCTACACTGATCTCCTAGAGCGGCCTAAATTCAGGCACAAGGTCTAGGCACTTTTGAAGGTCATTTGACTGCCCAATTCACCCTAGTGTTTTTTTACAAAACTGATGTGTGTGTCCGCGCACATGCGCAAGCTTAATTATTAATCTTACATCCATAAAGTTCGATAGAAGACATTTAACGTACAGTGGGAGGGAATATATATGGTCAACAAACTAGCACTGCATGTACATATGACAGTACAACGTTACACAAAGATAACTATAATGGATAATGGACTGCATTATTATATATATTAT
>CM025786.1:15580870-15643660 GCA_014636745.2 Centella asiatica
ATGGATAATGGACTGCATTATTATATATATTATGCATGTGTATGACTGTCTAATCTGTCAAACAAAGATGACGTTTGTATTGCATTGTCAGGGGTGTTGAACCATCTGCACCTACATCAGAAATTAAGAAGGCATATAGGAAAGCTGCACTTAAACATCATCCTGACAAGGTTTTCAGCTTCTACATATACATCCTAGTAACATGACTACTATGTTTCAGCCTTTCCTAAAATTATGCTGTTAATGTAGGCTGGTCAAGTTCTGACTAGAAGTGAGAATGGAGATGATGGGCTCTGGAAAGAAATAGCAGAAGCAGTCCACAAAGATACTGATCGGCTTTTTAAAATGATTGGTGAGGCATATGCAGTACTTTCAGACCCTGTCAAGGTACAATTAATCAATTCCATGCACCACCACCACCACCCCACCCCACCCCCACCCCTACTCTCTCTCTCTCTCTCCCCCTCTGTGTGTGTGAGCATTCATGCATAACTAGATGTTCTATGTGCTTTTAGTTCTGATCTCTTTTTTATGCTCTAAGCACGACATTAATGCATGTTTACTTATTTTTTTGAAGGGTTTGGTTAGTATACTTATTGTTAGTATGTCAAACTTTGTGGTCAAATTGTCCCTTGAAAGGGAGAATAACTTAAGTGTATTGTTAATATATTCCATATTTGGCATTTACAGAGAATTTAGGGTAGTTCAGTTGATTTAATCCTTAATGGAACTTTTTGTATTTCAGGAATAATTTATAGTCTTCTAGATTTTATTTATGTTGGGTTTTTCTATGGAAAAAACTAATATTCTCTTTGGGTTATATTTTCCATCATACATTCAGTATTTTATTTTAGAAATACAATTATATGACACTTATTAGTAATATTCATTCTTTGTCCTCGCTCCACAGTGTCATCTTTCTACTTACTAAGTTGACCTTTTGGTCCTTATATTCGTAAATCTTAGCCTGCGAATATTAGTGAGAATCAACTATTTTTTATTGTGGGTAGGGATGGGCGTGGAAGGCCATTGAATTGCATTCATCCCTTAAGGCTGAATGCAGTGAAGTAAGAGTGCCTATTTCCTTACATTTATATAATACTACATCCACCCCAAAAAGAGTGAGTGAAGTACATCTTACTTTTGTCCCATAAGTAATGAGTGAAGTGCAAAACTATTACTCGCTCCATTTTTGTTTGATATATGTTTAAGGGGGATGCTCATAGACAAAGGAGATTCATTAATACTATGAAAAGAAATTAATATTAACATGTATTCACAATTTTAACCTTTTGGTACACCAGTAATAGTAATATAATAGATTTGCACAAAGTCCAAAAAACCTTTAGGGGTATTATCAGAAAATAAGTTATCTAATGTCGTTGATGAACAAGGACGACATTTATTTATATAATAATAGCAAAAAGCTTAGTTGTCCATCGAACAAAAAACAGAGGAATAACAAATAGACAATCTTACCAAGCAATCTTTTTTATTGAAGGTATCCTTTGACTTTTATACGGGGCCTACTTTTAAGGGGTATAATAGGAGGCTAACTTCTTTAAATTGTTTTACCTTTAAAAGAGTGCAAATTGTACTTCACCCACTCTTTTGGGACCCAGGACAGAGGAGCTATTTAGTTGTGAATTTGTGGATGGTCTCTTGAATTTTCACCAAGTTACGGAATACTTCTTGGCATCAAGCACATATATTGTTTTACCAAAATATGTCAACTTTCCTCCTCCATGATAGGTACAAAAATGGGAGTTTCTTTTTAAAATAATTTCAGAGACATATATGAGGCTACTTTCTGATGTTAGGATGGTTTGAACTTCATACTTGTCTCATTTACTATATGCATCCAAATAATATTAAGTATTTAAGACATAAATATGTATCATGAATGTGCGAGTTTTTAGTTCCCCTCTGTTCTCTGCTCATTTTCAGTATATAAATTGTTGATACCTCTGAATAAATATGGTTAATTTTGTTAATACTTCTGTCATTCTATGCGGTTATATAATCTTTACTGTTTTAGTCTATTTAATCCACAGACTACTAATTGGTGTTTCATTGATTCTTGATTCGTTATATTCTAATAACCCATTATATAACTGTGTCTACTGTCTTCTTTACAGCGGTCACAGTATGATCAAGAAGAAGAGATGAGAAATATTCATAAAAGAGGTAATAGAAGCAGCAGTTCAAGATCAAATACAGATGTTCATGGCCACTATCATCCATTCGAGAGAAGTGCCAGCAGGCGACAATGGCAAGAAGTTTGGAGAACATATGGAACCTCCCGGCCAGAAAGAACTCAAACAAATAGGTACCCATGAAGGAAGCTTCATATCAGGGCATGCAAGAACGTTGGAAGAATCATTATTTCAACAACATTACGAAGCACTGATTTTGTTCAAGAAGCTACGTCCCATTACATCTTAGCAGCACAAGAATAGCGCTGTTTCTTGAACCTGTTAAGTTTTATGTGTGGTGGCTGTTAGTTTTAGCTTATACAAAACTTGTGCTAGACGTCTGATTGAAGGACCGAAAGCATGGTCTCAGCCAAGAAAAGACAGCTTTCAAATCTGAGGACCCCAACCGGACAAGGTTGTTCGTTCTTCAGAAGGCATGGGGCGTACTGTTCGAGTGTTGTAAACAAAGCGGTATACATGTAAATATGCAACAAGTGTTTTTTACAGCTGCAAAACAAATATAGATTTCCTTGGGTACTTTGCTAGTGTGGCTGTTGCATATGGAATGGTACAGAAGGGTAGCCAGAGGGCACGGAAGCTTCATTGATTCAAACTTGGTGTATTTGGTTTGGGATTTGATTGAAGATTTCTAGTTGTACAGTCTTGTGTTCAGAAGGAATTTCAAGAATTGACAAAAGAAAAGAAAAGGAAAAAAAAGAAAGATCACGTGGATTCAACTTAAGGGTGTATTTTATGTTTTTTTCGGTTTTTAATTTCTATATATCGTTGATGTTAGTGATTATTTGCCATTCTAAAATGAAATGTATATTTTGTTTTGCAAGTTTAAATTTTTTGATCAATTTTAATTTTTGAACTGAAAGTAGTGCGTGCACTTATTCGACATTTCATATTACATATTATTACATATTTTTGGTATATCAGTATTTTTGCTGTTGTCCTATTTTATTTTGTTTTTTTCTTTTTTCTTAAGGGATATATGATATATGCAGTATGTGAAGAAATAAAATTTTCTTTCAATTTACTACCACGTCGGCCAACGTGTTCAACGTTATTCATAATTCTCTCTTATAAAAACACGTTAGGGTAAGACAAAAAGATATTAGAACATCAATTTGAAAAGTATGACGAAGATTGGAATTCATCTGGACATGGTACTAATAAATAGAATTCTAAAATGGCTCTACACATCTCTGCAAAGCATAAAAATATTCATATTACAAATCCTACTATTATAGACTGAAATGGAGAACTGTCCCTAAAGTTATGGTTCTATTACAAAACCCTCTCTCTAAATAATATTTTTGGAAAACTATTCATCCATCTTATCAAAATTTATTAAAACTAACATGTTTGAATTTTTTTATCCTAAATATTTGTCGGGAGTCAACAATAATATAAAGATCAATTAACCGTAGTGGCATAACAATTATTTAAATAGTTTAAAAAAAAAACAGAGAACATAATACTCACAATAAATACTTTGTTCGGACATCTCATTTTTTATATAGTTTTAATTTGGAGGGTTATGTTTTTTTTTTTTTATTTAGCTATTTAAGTGATTGTTCTGTCATCATAGTTAGTATATTTTACACTTCTTCTATTTCAAAAAAAAAAGAGTAAGAATAAATTTTGTTTAAATAAATAGCAACATTTGCATATAATGTCATATTTCTTAAATTTTGCCACTAAAATGTTCTTATCTTTAATTGAACATTCATAAAAAATTTTATAAAAAAAAACTTATTATTTTTACATATAATTGTTAGTCAAAAATACAAAATTAATATTTGTCAAAAATCCGAATGCTACTCTTTTGTGAAACTGATGAAGTAATTATTATTGACTTCCATTATTTTATTTTTGATGAAAGATTAGATCAAGTTAGTTTTGATAAATTTTAATAAGTTGGAGAAACAATTTTACAAAAATATTACTTGAAAGAAGGTAACAAAATAGTATGATGGAACATTTAGACTATTGTTTGGAGCATTATTCATATTGGGCTTAGACTGATTAGAAGAAAACTATCAGATTACAAAGAGATATAACTTGTGCTATTAACTCTTTCATTTTACTAATAGTTTTAGATATCCTTTCATTTTTATCAAATTAAAACCATTTTATTTTTATTTTTTTTAGTTATTTAATAAAAATTAATAAAAGCATAACTTCACAATTCAAGTTTCTAAAATTTTCAGACATTGTAATTCCCAAAATATATGCTGAGAGATAAAATGAGATCGAGTAGTTTTTTAGATCAATGGTTCTTAGAAAGAGAACAATCATTCTCTCCCCACCCACCCCCACCCTGCCACCCACCCCCAAATACAAAGAGTATTCAATCCAGTTACCATATAAAGAGATTTATCAGGAAATTAAGTCAGTTTTCTGTCTCTCCACCAACAATGAAATTTTACATTTTATTGTAATGATGCTGAATAAACATTTACATTGGGGAGAGATATTCTTGTGACAAAAATTTTTGGCAAAAAAAATTACAGCACTATATTTCTAGGACTAAGGGTGTATTTAATAACAACTTAATAAGTTGATTGAGTACTTAATTAAATAAATAAATTATTAAATTTGTTTGATTTAAATTTTGATTCTGCTGAATGTTACTGACAGAATCAGCATAATTATCAGTCACTCGATTCACTATCAATCACTCGATTAGCAAATTACATATTGCGCGAAATATCTTAAAAGAACATTAATAATTTAATATTTTACATGTTTTACCTACATTTAGGTTTTGTACATCACTATTGCTTTGCTTTGATAAGCTTAATACATAACATAAATTGCTAAAGATTCTTTATCCACCATGAGATAAAATTATATGAACTGATCAACATCATGCAACCTATTTTAACTGACAATCATAGAGCCATCCTCCATAAGAACCCTGACTACTCTACAAAAGGGTCCCATTTCGTCTCATTTGAAATCAATTTGCAAATCCTATGTTTGAGATTAAATTGATCAATGATGTTTTCCATTTTATGGTAACAAAGCTTGTACCCAGAAGTATCATATATATGTATATATACCTACAACTTAAGGATATCACAAGTTGACTTGATGAGACATTTTTAGGAACCAAAAGAATACTCTAATGCTCAGATCAAATGTATAAATGAAGCATTAGTTATGTGCAAAAAGCTGAGATATGTTCCATGACATGAAGAAGTTTTGGAATTCGCCGGCGAAACAATGGTTCAAGCCTAAAGGTTGAGAATCCATTTTGCCATCTTTTGGCATCATACATCTCATTCCAGGCCTGTATTATTTCATCAATTTTGAACCCAAAACCTGCAACAAGGTAAAATATGAGTATTTAAATCTTTCAAGCTATCAGCAAGAATATAATTTCCTCACTTTTTACCTTCTATGGCCCCTCCATTAGAAATATGGTTTTTTATCATCACAGCTATGTCTGCTTGGGATGCTCCAGAGAGTTCAAACTTCTCAACTGCAACCTCTAGACATTCTTCCCAAGTTGGTAACTCCAACTTAAATTCTACAATAGAGCGTTCGTAAAGTATAGTACCCCATAAGAGGTATATCTGAGAGCCCAGATTACCGGTCTGTTCTTCAACTTCCTCGGGTGTTATCTCTTTAAATAAACCATCCAGTCCCATCTTCTGCAGATCAGTTTTACATTTGTCCGATACGCAGAGTCCGTTAAGGCGCTCTTCCTCCAGCTCTTCCCACATTTGCATACCTTGGTCCATGTTTTCTTCAGCATTATTGTATAGATCCAGGACCTTTGTAGAAGGCCATGTCTCCAAATCAATCTTGTTCCCTATTGCATAATACCAAGAGAGTTTTGCTTGTTCAAACTGTTGTTGTCCAAGCGCAAAATGGCCTTCGTAGAAATCTGGCTTAATTCTTAAGGATTCTTCGTATCTTAGCCCTGCCATTACATATTCTTTATGTGCCCATTCATATGCATCTTTGACTCGTGCCAAAATCGTTTCACTGGAACTATCTTCTCCAAACAACACTAGCTTCCTCGCCCTGTTTAAGTGCACATTTCCCCAATTAAATAAGGACAAAGCAGCCATTTCTTGAAATTTATCCGCGGCAATCTCAAAAAATTCTTGGGCATCTTCACTTGTGACAGTCTCCTCCATTGCTTCGGAATATAATTTGACTCCTAGTTCATGAAGATCCAAATACGAATCAGTTTCAAAGCCAACATGGTTCTTAAAAAGCCGCGCAAACTGGATTATCCATTCCTCAACACAACATGGTCGATTCTCCAGCTCACTCGCTTTACCACCATCACCACTCCCAAATGGAGTACTATTGACATTTTTCATCTTTTCTTTACTGACTTTTCTTTCATAAAGGGGTTCTCTATCTGGAGTAACTTCCACAAGATAGAGCCTCATAGAACCAAAAGGACCCCCTGATGCTTCAGCTAACCTCAGCTCATCGGTTGTTGTAATCGTGATCAAATCACCTTCTGAATCTCTGTATTTGATAAGCACGCCATTCATATTCGGGAATTTTTCTTGAACAATGTCCCTCACCAATGGAATGTCGCATTTGACAGGTAATTGTGCAAATCTTATATCATCCCCAAACACCAATTTCACAGTCTTTGTGACCACTTTTTCTTCGCTTATTTTCTCTTTCACAACCACCTTATCCTCTGCATTCTTTTCCTCCACATCTTCAACCTTCTTCTCAATCTCCTCAGTCTTCTCTACCTTGTCCTCAACCTTTTCCTCAACCATCTTCTCTTCCTCCTCCTCGACCTTCTCATTCTCAACTTTGCTGTTCCTCCTCTTTCTTACCCTCTCTTTCAAAACCCTTATCAATGCGGGCTCTACATATGCAGGTGGCATTACAACTTCTTTATCTTCGACCATGAAGCCCATTTGCGCCTTTTTCACCTTATCCAAGATCTCCAATGCTGACAAGTTATTCGGCTCAATACTTAACACATTATTAGCATCTGTCAAAGCCAAATCAAGCCTATTCAAACCCTCATAGCACCTAGCCCTCTTCAACAAAGCTTTGCTATAAGTCGGAGCAACCTCAAGTGCCAAATTACATTCATCAATCGCCCTCGGGTACTCAACAAGCCCCATTTGCATATAACAAGCAGCCCTGTTGCTCCTTAAATATGCAACATCAGTATGATTCTCTGGTAGTATTTTAAGGGCCATTTCATACTTCAACAAAGCGCCCTCGTAATCACGTTTTTGAAACAATATGTTTCCTTCTTCTTTACATTCACGCGACTTATTCGCGATCAAAACTGTCTCGTCATCAAATGCATTTGAACTACATTCTGCCTCCTCCTCCTCAACTTTTTGCTTCCCAGTTGGCTCACCCATTTATAATCAAACAATTACCCTAAAACCCAAAACAACAAAAGCTTGATTAATTCTAATCTCTCCTTCCACATAAACAATGCAGCTAACAAATCATGCACAACATTAATCAATACAATTTCATATCATTGAGAAAACTTATATACAACATCAATCATGCACACCTATTTTTTCAAAATAATGGTAATAATAACAATAATAAAGAAAGTAAAACACGAAAGGGAAAGATACCATACCTCTTTCAAACTCTATCAATCCACCTCTCTTTCATAAATTATCAAAAGATGGCCAAAATATGCTGATAAAAATAAATCAAACATCTTTTCTTTGCTGATAGAGAGAGCACGAATCCAAATCCAACCCAACTTGCAAACGTATGATTCTTGGGAGAAAAATTTTCCGAGTTTGGAATTTTGATAATAAAATTAATGGAAAGGATGACAAATTTCTCTCTCCTATCATATTGAAGAGAGAGAAGATGCATGTCTCCCTTAAAATGGACGAAAGGTCAGAAATTATTTCTTAAAAGAAATGGTACGTACAAACATAATATATAAAATGCATATAACTCAATATAACCAATAAATTAATTGCATTAAAATCATTGTGGAAAGTTATTATATGTATTGGCCAATTCATATTGTGCATGTATAACATATTGTGTAAACTTATACTACTAGGATATAAGACTATTATAAAATACATTTCACTTCTGGTTATTTAGATTTATGAAATTTTATAAATTAAAATAAAAATAAGATTTCTTAATTCTAATATTTTTAATATGAAATACATAAAGTTTATTCTTCAAATATAAATTTTTATATCTCATCTTTTCACAACCCAGTATCACAAATGAAATTATTATCTCTAATTTTGAATCTGATGGAGTATATATATATATATATATATATATATATATATATATATATATATATATATATTAAGGTAATGATATTGTTTGTGAAAAAATTATTTCGTCAAAAATTATATGATTGATTATCAAAATATAGTTTAAACCAATGTATAAGAACTAACCCAAAAGATAAAAAAAATGCATCCTATGATTCAAATTAGTAAAAACCAAACCATAGCTATTCAGTCTTCACAAACTTAAAATCATTTTCGACAGTAGTACCCATAAATAGAAAATAGAAAACATTCTCAAAAGAAAATAATAGGCTTGATGGAATAAAATCTACCAAAGGATTCAGATGAATGTTATTTTTATATTTGGATAAAATTTAGACATACTCATTCTGATTTCTAATATTAGCCTGTTTAGGAGAATTTACGAATATTAATGAGTTTATGGATATTAACGAATACATTGATAAGCTATATAGCTAATTAAAAATGATTTTAAATTATAATGTTGCCTTGCAACCATTATTCAAATTGTCTTTTTTTCCGATCCGCACATTCTTCCATAGACCTTTTAGTATAAATATGATCAACTTTTTTATTCGTTTACCAAAATTATTGTAACATGTCAATTAAAATAATATTTTAATAAATTTTTAAAGCAACCAACAATTATGAATGGGGAGGAGTACGTGAGATAGAATGAAGCGCAAAATTCTTTTATATATCAAGGTGGTATCCATGTATCTGGTATATTAAATTATTTATTTAATCATTTGACCACCATTTTGTTGCCACGTGTAAAGTGAATACAAGTAAAATTACCTTAAAATTTGTTAAATTATGCACCAATTTAGTCGGTCCATAAGATAAAGATTATCTTAACCAAAAAGTGGGTATTGGTTGTCCTTTTCTTTTAGAATAAATAGATAGGCAATATATATATCTATTTAGAATTTTCTAAGTAATAAATTTGTAATATTTTTAGTTATTAATGCAATTAGGTAAGTTTATTAAATAGTAATAAATTTCTCTTTTGTAAACTTTTAAATTAAATAATTCCTTATCAATTTTGGTAGGTTTCTAGATGAATCTTCTCCAATTCAATCTTCGATAAGGTCTTTAACTGATCTTGATGTAAATAAATATTCACTCACTTTTCTTTTCCATAAAAATCAAATAAAGATTTAGTTTAATTGCTTTAGATTCTCATTGATTGTCATTATGCCATCTTTAATATTACATCTCGTTACCTTTTTAATTATTTACTTCTCAATCAACTTATATCTTCAATTAATGCACTAGATCTTTAATTCATTAATGTAATTCTTTAATTATTTAATTCTCATGCTTTAAGTTCAATTAATTAGCTGTAAATAGTAAATGTTTTAAATATTAATTAAAAGAGAGAGAATAATAGCAACCATGTAACCCATGTATGTGAAGGGTACCTAACACTTTCTCTTTACATAACAAAACTCCGAAATTTAGAATTCTCGATTTGGTAGATAACAGAATTATTAAAATCAAAAGAGTTCGTAATTAATTGTTTTTCCAATCAAATAGGATAAATCGGTATGTAATTTAAATAATACCAAGCAGTAGCTATGTAGTTAATACAATCTTTTAATTCGTCCCATAAATCCAAAATATTTATTTTTAATTAAATTCAAACCCAACAAACTTTCCTCGGGCGCGGCAATCGCCAGATAACCAACCATTCCAGCTAAGCAAATCACTAGCTATTGAGGGCGGTATGCTTACAATTGTAACACGTTATTGTGTTTCCTTGATATATATATATATATATATAAAATTGTGCGGCCATGTTGCACTCATGTATGTTCGATATGACATACATCCACAATGTCATGCAACTGTGATATGTATATATAGATAGACAATGTCATGCAACTGTGAACGTCACAACTTGAATCAATATTCTTTATTGGTAAGGGGATAATTGAATCCACACTCTTTTTCACACAACTAACTTTTTTGTATACATCATCTTGGTTAGCAATTCCCTCCTACAAGGTTTCTAATAAACATTTCTGCACCATTGACACAAAATTCTTATATGAATTGAAACAAGCTTCGAGACAATGGGTTCTCAAATTTAGTACCATTTCAAGGCATTTGGCTTTGTTCAATCTCATAATGATCATACAATATTCAATACTCGACCACTACTACTTTTATAGCTTTATTAATGTATGTGGATGATATTATAATTTCACGTAACTCTGTTGACCTGGTTAATGAGGTCAAGAGGTATCTTCACACTTGTTATAAATATATACGAGGTGATATCACAGGGAAAGTAAAACATTTTGAAAAAAATATATATACTTAACTATGTTACATAAAATTCTATTTTTTTTTTAAAAAAAAAGCGTGTATATGATGTACACAGACTACACCGCTAGTAATGTTTATTCTTAATATTAGTAATTTATGTACTATCTGTTGTGTTTGGAGAATTTGATAAATATAAAACTTCTCAAAGCGATGGTCAGGAAAGGTGGTAGTTTTATGGTGTTTGTAAGCTGGTGTAACCTTGTTGAGATATGTGGGGATTCGATATGGTCTCCTTCTAGCCCTAGGATTTTGGTCTGTAAACTTATCATAGTGTGTGCAAAGTTTGATCTCAAGAAATAGGTCCCTTATTGGGGATCAATTATCTGAGTTTGTGCATATTGATAAACACGAGTGTACCATGTATTCAGCTAAGAAAATACATTTCATTTCTTCTCATCAGCAAAATTCCTCTTACTATAAGCCTAAATCTCATTTTGCTCTCGTCTTTTTCATTTTATTGTCAAAATTCCTAACCTACTAACCTAATTCTCATCTCATTTCTCATTCCATCATCCCATGATATTTGATCTCATGACTTCTATGTCGTAAGGGATTGTCATTAAGAGTGTGTTTGCGGAGTGTAGTCTCTTGATCTCTTGGTGCTAAAGCTCCTTTATCTCAACACACACACCCACCACCAGCACACATTGACAGATTATTAAAGTAATTTGTATGGACGAGTAGGTTAATTTGGAGAATACGAAATGGACATTGTACAGAAGAAACAATTCTTTTTCAAGAAATCGGCAACAAACTAATAGCAGTTTCAATTTGGTGGAGAAATGATGGCCGACTTACCCAGAACTTGGCAAGAAATTCGTAGCAGTTTCTCACGGTTCAGCAACTATAGGTAAATACGTACGCAATGAAATTTATATCCTTGGTTTCCAGATATTGTATTGCATCTTAAAATTGGTACATGTGCCCCTATACAGAGTATAGGTTACCCCTAGTACTACATTACAGACATTTATAATGGGGTTCACCAAACAATTTGATCCACATCTTTGCACAAAGAATAAAGTTTTACATTTCTATTGCGATGTTAAATTAATACACTGTTATTCTGCTTACTCTTCGAATTGTCATCTGTGATCTTAACCATGATAAGTGTGCTTTGTGAAGGTTTAATTTTCAGTACCTGAAATGTGAAAACAACATTGTAAAGCCACTTTCAACCGACGTCTGTAAACCTGTACTTGAGAAGGCACTGAAAGCAACATGAGAAATATTGTTTTTACCTCTTGTATTGTATAACTTGGTGAAAAATGATTCTGCCTTCTGGTACATCTGACTTTTGAATTTACACATATATTCCTAATATAACTTCTTTAGGATCTGTCTCCACCATCCATGGAGGTCTGTTGATAGAACACGTGAAGCTGAAAACTATACAAATAAAGGTAGAACAAGATTATCGTGAGTAAGCTGAGTAAAAAGAATTTACTTGTTCATAATGAAATTGATTGTTCCTTGTGATGCGCGTTTGAGAAGAACCTCCCTTGCTTCAATAGCAATTCCTTCAGGCTACATGAAGAATGTAAAAGATTTTATAACACCTGTGCTAAGTTCGCATGTAAAAGATTTTTCAACATAAAGATTCTTGTAAGATAACTTAGTCTCGGTCCTTTTCAAGATATGCCCCTATATAACATAAAAAAAGCAAAGTGATACATTTGGAGTGTAGTTGCTCAACCAAAATGAAATAGGTACTGATATATTGGGAACATACAATCTAAAATTGAAAATGTGGAACAAATTAAACAGGAAAAATATATCTTTAGTTTTGTAAGTGCAAAAGTGTTGCTTCAAATACCTCTTCCGGAAACCAAACCCCTGCTTGCGTGCTTCCCTCAAGTATAGCAAGGGCAAATGCAGCTGTAGAAAGTCCCACTGACCTGTAAATATGAGCAAACTGTTTGTGCATGTAGATATAAAGATGTATGGCATGAGGACCACTCTTCCAACAAAGTAGCATTACAAGTATGCACAAGAATCGCATACTCATATCATTTTCAAGAGGTCTAAATCTAATAAAGGAAAATTATCTGAAATGATTGAACAGTGGATAAGGCTTAACAAGAAAAGGCATTTCCTGGTTAAGTTTTGGGATCCTTACACAGATAGTCTTCTATGACTAAATAAGCCTAATGTATGGCGTCCATCTGAACACTCCAAATCAACCTGGCAGAAGAAAAGAGTTGAATCTAAGTTCCTATGTGTTATTCAATAATGAGCATGAAGGCATTTCCATACATCTATATAAATTTTATATGAACAGTAAGCTGGCATACAAATTCTACACTATTAGCATAGCTTACCCTCATTGATACACGCTCTCCAGCAATTCCATCTACTGCACGTACTGCAGGATCAAACAATTTAACCAACTCTTGAACTTTGCTTCTGTCCCTTAGGAATTCCTGAAAGATGAACAAAATATGTAGGTCAATAGGAAGGAGCAGGAAGTGAAAGCTTACAATGTTTGAGAAGCATTGACACACACAGACACATGGGGACCGACTGATAGCTAGCGTTGGGAAAAAGGCTTAATCATCTGGTGCATCTCCAGCTGTCCAAAAAGATTAGGGAAGGCTGAGAGTAAAATTCACCATCCGCATCGATCACAACAAATTGTTGAGGACTTTGGATGATGAGAAACTCTCCCATCTACAACAAACTTTTGCATCCATCAATTCTCTCTCTCTCTTAAATTATGTCTTTTGTTCATTGTGATGAACGGCTAGGATATACTCGATATATAAGGCTTTTTGCTCTGTTTGATCGAGGAAAAACGAAAACCTGGAAATTGTTTTCTTCATTTTCCGATGTTTGGTTGTTTATGAAAATTAAGTCAAAGGAAAATGATTTTTGGTCAAAGAAAAAACTTATATGAAAAGTGGGAAAAATGATTTCTCATTTTGGAACGGGGAAAATATTTTCCAAAGAACAAAAAGAAAGAATATGGATGAAGAGTGGGATGGACAGAGAATTAGTGGGCCCACCACTTTGTGCGCTTTGTTTTTTTTATTTTGTTTTAAATATTTGTAACTCTAGAAATATATATACAAAAAATATTTAAAAATTATCATAATTCATAATTTTTCAAGATTTATTTATGGATACCCATATTGCTATAGTTTTTTTGAACTTTTTAAAAAATTATTTTTTTACCTCTTAAAATAGAACTCATACATTTTCATTCATTTTCAACATAGCAACCAAACACCAGAAAATAGATCATTTTCTAACATTTTCCAAAAAATATTTTCCTTATACCAAACCGAGCCTTTGTCTAACCTAATCTATGGATCATTTTCCTATCTATATATTGAACAATTATTTATTGATTGTTATTCTTGTCATTCTGCTTTTAGGCTAGCATACGAGATTCTTTTCCACCGGAGCCTTGATACTTTATGGAGAAAAGGCTCTGAGTTATTTTATTATTATGATATTATTGTTACCACTTATTACTGAAGAGAGTAGCTCAGATCAGCTACAAGAAATAGGGAATTAGTTCTAGATTAGGTTCCTGATAGTCTTTTATCCAGATCAATCATCCCTTTAGGTTTGAGTATCTCATAGCAAGAATATCACTAATTATCATAGAAACAGTTTTCTATCATGGTGCAAAATATGAGCTATAAGATATTCAACTTCATTCTAAGAAATTGTTGCTCTGCTTAATTGCCGTCCGAATTCATTCTGATGAAATTCCAAGTCCAACAGAAACTTGTTGAACTAAACTTCCTTTAAATTAGTTGGCTTAGAAACTAAATGTGATCCATATTTTAGCCAAAATTTTCTAGTAGAGTTTCTAAATAATCTTTGGCAGAAAGTAATTATCTAGAATACTCATGTAAAGTATCTAGTAAATAAGTAACTTGAATGTTGAGAAGGGTTCTGACGAATTATCTAAATCTTTGGAGATAATTTAAGTATCAAGAATGTTCATAGACTAGTGGAATAAGAATTGTGTGATGTCATTTGATATCGAGCTAAAATCAAGACTAATTCGAGTATTCTCTTTCTTCCGATTCTCTCCCAAAGTTTCTATTCCTTTCCTGACCATCTAATAAAATAAAATCTTCTTTCTCCAACAATGATAAAGTTTACATGGTAACTGGACTATCCCACTAAAATTGTAAGAACTTGCAGAAGATTAAAAATAATAATGTTACCATTGTTAAAATATTGCATGATCAGTCAACATTTAATATGAAGCACATAAAAGTCAAATTACAAGAAATTTATGTCTACTGTAACAAGAAACTTCTAAAATATCCAACATACCGGAGAAAATAGACTTGTCATAGCAACCATTCCCCAGTTCCAGAAAAATGGTGCAGTCCCAAATCGAGCACTGACAGTTGGTACTCCTAGTATCTCATGAGCACTGCTTACTTCTGGCAAGTTCCTTAAGAAAAGTACATCTTATATTATACAGGGACAAAAACAATCTCTGCCACTTAAACTTATAAGGTATCTACTTTGTATCATATTCAAACGTCAGACATAAATTGCAGATGTGCTGATGTATTGGGACAGAATATGTCCACATCAATTTATATGATAATGAGCAGAGTAATTGTCATCGCTTGCCAAGTTGATTCTAAGAAAGCTCTCAGGAATCAACTGCAAGAATATATTGGTAAGTCATGATTTCCTATGGAATGAAAAAGAGGCAACTGAGGAGGATGTGGAAAGAGGTTCCTCGTAGCATTATGTGGTTAACATGGGGAGAAGATATCAATATTTTGAGAAAATGGAATGAAAAACTTGTAAATATTTTACAAGAGGATTTTGTACTATGGTACATTTTAATCACTTAGCACTTTGACTTTATGGTCTTTCTGGCCCCTTGGCAGGCACATTAGATGATTGAAGCTGATTCTAGTAAGATGAGTTTGTTCTCACTGACAGTTCATTTAGTGACAGATGTATAAATATAAACAAATAACCGTATAAACTGCCATAAGTGTAATTTATTTCTTACAACAGATACACATCTTTCTTTCCAATTCCCTTTCCAAAGTCAATGTTGAGCATTCCAGTATATGGCTTTAGTTTGATCTTTTCTCCTGGTCAAGTATTAGTTGTTGGGTTAGTGCAAGCTTGGTTACATGCTACAAGCGTGAGATATATCTTTGGAACAGACCTTTATTAAAGGCAACAACCTCCTCTCCGAGAAGTAAGAAACTGGTGGCCAATATAGTTGGACCAGCACCGCCAGAACCTGCTGTATAATAATAGAATCTAAACAAAAAAGTACATAAGCATGTAAATAACTACAAGATTCTTGAGGAGGATGGAATGAAAAAATGTTATAGCAACAGAAAACAGAAAAAAGACTTTGTCTGTTAAATGGTATTCTATCCAAGTAGCAACAATAACAATAGCACGAGCAATGCTACTTTGGTTAAGTAAGAATCTTTAAGCACAAAAGTGTAACAAGGTTACTAGGACTCAAGATAAGTGAAAGTTTAAAAATATGATTTACTAAAACCTAGAACTTGCATCATTAGGTCATTAGGAGCTACAAGTGTGTCGAGTAAATAAAATTTAGAACTTCCATTCCATCATACACTTCACTTACGCTGGAGAGTTCTACTTATAGGTGATGATAAACAGGGGAAATTAAGAATAGAATTTGACTATTGGCTAAGATGGAAAATTATAAATGCCAATGGTAAGAACATAATACTATAAATAACCTGTGAGAAATAAAGGTCAACAAAGAACATATCCAAGGAAGTAAGACAACAAAATATCAAAAGTACATCGATTAAAAATTAATAATAAATGAAGTCTAAGCATAAGTGGCATGTCAGGATCTTCAATTTGTGGGGTAGGGTGGGGGAAATATCATGTCAAAAATTTTAGAGCTAACTAACAACAGATAATAAATTAAAGATGAGTTCATTGAGTATATAATTCACACACAAGAATAGATAAGAATTTGAAAATTTCACAATATTCTCCAAATATGCATCACATTCAAATTATTCAAATCAATCCTCTACAATGTTTCATTACTTTTGTTTTTAATATTCCCTTAGTCCCTTTGTTCCATAAAAGAAAGTCACATTTTCATTTTTCCAAATTATATTTGTGAAAGCTACAATATGAACTTGTTAAAATTTTAGAATAATGAACATTCTAATTTAGTTATAACTTGTTGAATACTCTCACTCTCCCGTGTTCGCATAATAACATTTTTATTTTTTATAATGTTAGGTTTTCTAATTTAAGATTGCAGTGATTTCAAATATAAAAACATATATACATAAAAAGTTACAAACATGAAATTGAAAAAAAAAAACGTTCTTACATAAAACTTATGCTTGCACAAGATTTAACACTTTCCTTACAGTCGTAGAGTTATTCCCGAACGAGATTTAACGTATTTATGTACAGAAGAGTTATTGTGTTATATAAATATATATTTCTGTTTTGTCGGAGTATATAATGGAATATAATTCTATGTGCAAGTACGAGTTTTGTGTTATGTAATTCTTGTAATTCCTATTATATTATCCATCTTTTAACTCTATTTTGTTTATTTTCCGTCCTTTCTAGTATTCTTCTATACTTTTCTTGTGGTTTTAAATATATGAAATTCTAGATTTCAACTTTTTTGTTTGAAACTATTTTTGCAAAACTATGAACAGCTAACAGAAATATTACGCTTGGTTATTATTGTGAACAGAATCTGTGCTGATTATATTATATTCAGAGATTTGATATGGCGTGATTTGCTCATTGTAATTATTTGTGACTAATATTCCTAATTTTCTGTTGTAATCAAGATCATTAGTTTAGGCTGTTATATCTTATAGTAATTAGGCTTTATCTTCGGCTTGATTTTAGGCATGATATCTTAGTGTTTGAACTACAAAATAGGGCTTTTGATGCCAGTAATAACATATGCCTTTTACAGCTTATTCTCTCTTACTATCTCAACATCACTCCTGTCTCTTTAACAATTATAGTTTTCATTTATTAGAAATTATATATTGATATTTGATAATAAAAATTCTAATTGAATAAGAAGTCAACTTCTTTATATACTTTTTTTTCTTTTAATTTGGTTTAATAACTTAACTTCCTTTCTGGATTTTAGTTGTATTCTTTTTCCATGTTATATTTTGGTTTAGGCAATGAAGTATTATACTTATTAAGTTATGAAAGCACAAAGATTATGACGACTAAACAACTATAGTGTGACAGAAGGGTGATGATAATGCCAAAGAAGTTTTTCTTTTGCCAGAGCAATAAAATTTGAAATTATGAAAATGCCCTTATCTCACATGGATCCTTTCTCCTTTGCAAATTCAACGGTCCGGCTTTTTCCTCAAAGTCCTTTCACTATGTTCTCTCTTCCTAATCAACCTAAATTGCCTTTTCTTCCGATTATCTTATTTTTGCTACAAAATAAGTAAGAATTAAGATGTAGTTTGCAGTAAGCGTGTGAATCGACTCATGCTTCTCCTGACCCAGAGGTGTTGCAACTAGAATTCAAACAGTCGCAGCGATAGCGGTCAATCCCATCAAAGCCACTACATTACAGATCTCTCTATCTTAAAATATTCTTTGCTTTGTCTTTGTTCAATAACCAATGAGTTAATTACTGCATACGCTTTCAAAATCGTTGATGCACTACATATTAATCCATTAATCAACAACAAATGGAGATGGAGTTTTATCTCCTTTCAATAAATAATCTGAATAATATAATTAAAATAGAATTTGAGTTGGAACGATTAAACCATGGATTTCATCAAATGCTTCTGCCGATTCTCAACTTACAATGTTATGATGATTCTAATTTAGTTATGTGAAAAGAACATAAAGATTTCCATTGCTGATTTTTTGTTACAATTAGTTTGATTCTTTGAAGAGAGAATGGAACGGAAGGACTGAGAAGTGAGAACATAGAATGGAGGTGGAAGAGCAGAGAGACGAAAAGAGGGCTGGCAGATAGGGGTTATTTTTGTCCACCCACATTTGATTGCTCTGGCAACAGAAAATTCGCTCTGGCAATATCACTACCGACAGAAAATGATTTATGCTTCAATATATAGCATAGATGATTTCCAAGTAGTTAATCATATTAAATTTTTTATTAATTATAATAAAATGACTTCACATGATATATAAATTGAAATATACCGTAAAATATATATATATATATATATATATATATATATATATATATATATTTATATATATAAATCCTCAGTGGGGTCCCCAACACACACATGCTGACCCTTGTATCTGTTAGTGCTAGGCGATTATTCTGAACTTTGTTTATTATATTTGATTACCTAAACATGGGGAAAAGGTTATAAAAGAAATAAAACACATCTTTGAGTTGAAAATACTCCCATAATTGTCTTTAGCTGTTACTTTTTCCTTTGACACATGCTTAGGAGATGGAAATTTCCTAATATGCCACGAATTTCATACTATAAAAAGATTTACTCTATGTACCTTTGGTGACTTAATAGATTGTGTAGCTTCATAAAAATAAAAGAAAAAAATCTATTATTGCTTCCTTTATAGAATGGTCTTCAAAGCAGAAGAGTACTTGACTGATATTGCTGGGAAATTCATACGTGAGGAAGACCACACTCTTTGAAGAACTTGCTTGAAATCACAGAAGAACTTAACTGCTATATGGTCAGAACGAAAAAGAATTACTTAACTCAGCACAACCTCCATTGGATTATCTTCAACTCTGAGATTGGATAATTAATATTCTAAACCCCCTAATGGGTAGTATTTGGACTAATACACATCCACAAATATTGCCTATGACAAATAGAACAGTTCAGCATATGCAATTTTAAGAACTTGTACATGAGAATACCTCAGCCTCTGAGGTTCTCCCTTGCTTTCGCTTCTTGCAGCACGAACCAACTCAGCTGCCATCACTGCCATATTATGGTACAAGAAAATTTAATTTCTAGTTACAAGCTGTTAATATCAAGAAATGCAATATCTACACTCCCACATCTTTGGAAGATGTCTTAGTTTGTGGTGATAAAATCTATTATATTAAGCATTTGGCCCTTTGAATAACTACCTTGGTCAGTTTGTGTCATCATTTTGAATTTAAAAAAAAAAATCACATGTCCACCTTCCTTCTTTTTCTTCGATAATTACTCTTTTTTCAAAAAAATATTCTGAATATAATTTCCTTCTCTTTTTACCATCATTTCACTCTGTTATTTCTCAATTCATATTTCCTCTCATCATTTTAAAGATCAATTAAAATAAAATTTACTTTATTTATTTATTGAGATAGTGTTCATTCAACAAAAGTTTAAAATTAATTTGTATACAATAATAAGTAAATTAGTGAACAAGTGTACACTTAGCTGCCCGACAGTATGGAGTACTGACCACACCGAGGGACAGGCCGTGAAGTGAAGGACGGGAAGGGAGATAGCTTTGACCGATTCGCTCTTTTTTTAGGTGTCGATATCCTTTGGAAACTTGTCCCTACCTCTCCCTTCAGTCGAACCTCATATGTTCGTTCATGAAACTTCCTTTCTAGAAAGAAAAGAAATAGGCGAAATTTAAATTATTTTGCACATGCATTGCATGTGCCTGAGATACAAGTATACTTTAATAGCTTTATGTTCTGATATTTAACTCAAGGGAGATGGCTAGTCCAATAATCTGATTGGGAAGATCCCAAAACCCAAAGGGTGATCCAATAAAAGGGAATGCTAAAGTGTGCAGGAACTTGAACAATCTACCTCAAGTAGCTAAGCACATAGTAAAGGCAATGTCTTCTAGTTGCAAATAATTGTTTTCCATTGGTTGAGATAAGACAAATAGAGGCAGAGTAATTTGATATATAAAATTGTAATCATTAAGTAGACTTGTAGCTGTCACACTAAGTCAGTAGAATCATTAACAATGTACAACCATCCTAAGGGGATGTTGTATCTAAAATCTGGCTAACTTGCTTATGCATTTTGGGTACATGACTATTCACTAATCATTTCTGTCTTTACGTGGTTGTTGCCTTCTGTCTACCACTTTAATGTAGTTCATCCATGTAGATCCAAATATGCGCTAAATTACTGAGTAGTTTCTCTTATTTGCACTACTTTTCAGCAAGAATAAAAACCATATTTACCGTTGCTTACTCCTGGATAAATCCCTCCAGTTGTTATTGCAGGAATATTTGCAGACACTGCTTTATCCATGTAGGATTTTGCGCGCCATGCATAGCTTGTATCGTCACAGACATCCATATATGCTGTCTGTTAGAGAAAATATATTTCTTCTAAGGATGCATCCTCTGATAGGAAAAAGAAAAACGCCAAGTATATGTATTGAATTGACAGCATAGGACTGTAAAGATATGTACATTGAAAATTTTCTTATTACCTTGTCTCACCTTGGTCTGTATTGCAGCCTCCAGCACACTACACTTTTCTGCCTGTTGGAATGGCCCGGCAGCATGTATTACAAGATTGACATCTGCAGAAGATAACCATGTCTCATATTTCCAAAATTTCAGGCTATTTTATGCTCGAAATTGACTCATCTCCAGAGACATCAACCTTTTCACTATGGTTCAGAACTTTTTATTGCAATATCAGGACTCTCTCTTACATATGGTGGTAGTACTTGATTTTTAAAAAAAAATGTGTCAAACTGGCTAATATAGTCATTTTATGTTTCTTACGAGACTTATCAAATTATGGTTCTTAGCAGAATCTTAATGCATCTTACCAACTTTCTGAAAAGATTTAGAGTTAGAATATTAAATAAAGTTTTATACAATTGGTTGCAATTGAGATCACCAGCATAATATGTTACGCATGCAGAGCATCTTATGCAAATTCTTATGGTTGTCATTAATGCCATGGCCATCAACAGATGCTAATGCATGATATGTGTCTAGGTTATTAAAGAAAAGAAGTAAATTTCTTCTTCTTGCAATTCCTGTGATGCACACATGCTGCTTCTAAGTGCAACAGTGGCTTTGTTTACTGAGTCATAAGAATTCTTATAAAATCACCCACTTAAGAATCCCTACAAGTGTAATAACTGTTCCAGAATAGGACATTGTATAAAATTTGGCAACTATCGTGCTTAATCTTTAATTGATTGATATTTTCCACTATGACTCTGTTTGTTTCAAAATAAATTTTGGAGATTTTAGATCATGGTGCTATAATTATATTATTAGAATCTAGAATCTTCAAATTTTAGTTGAAACAAACATGACCTATATCTGTTACTCGTAGTATGAGTAGTCTCAATTTCACTCAACTAAATAGGATATCAGAAAAGTTTTTAAGAAAAAGTTAGACAGGAATCAAGAAAATAAATAAGTAAATAGCTATATTTTCAAGAATATAAGATGAGTATCCTCAAACAAGCTACCTAGTCCTTGCTCCATAATAAAATGATCACCAGAAATTACAAGTATGCAACTAAATAAATTAAAAATAAAGTAATTGAACAATTAATATATTGCTTTAAGCTGTTGGGGAAGTTACGAACCACTTAAAGCTGCTTCAAGAGATTTGGCATCATCAATGTTCACCTCAGCAAAGTCTGAGTTAGCTCCTAGTGTAGCCACCATAGCATCCCCTTTCTCCCTGTCATAGAATAGCATTGATAAATCCACACAGGATAACAAAAACAAATAATTTCCGAGAGATGAATGCTGAAATAGTGCTGGAAGTACATAAACTACATAGTTATTAACAAGAATGGAACTCGTAGCATTGTCAAAAGAAGGTTAGCGACTAATTCTTCTCTCGTGCAAACAGAGAACAGCTACCGTAGGAGAGTGAGGAAGTCGAAATTTGTTCACAAATTATGCAGCACGGCAAAAATATCAAACAGTAAAAAAGAAATTGAAATGCTCCGAACAGGACAAAAGAAACTCTTATATCAAATTCAAATCCCCATCTATTGAGTGGACTTCTGTTTGATAGACAGAAAACTTCAAATATCTGTTAATTACTTTACTTAAATTGGTGTCTATTTTAGTAACAGGAATTTAGATTTTGATGCAAAAAGTTAAAAGATTAAATATTAACAGTAGACTAGAAAATATTCTAGATGCAACTGAAACAATCCATTAGTCATTTCAGTGTGCAAAAAATAATTCCTAACCTCACACACGTTCAAAAATCAAATCAATAACTTTTAAAGACAATGCATTAATGAAAAGTATTACATGCACCCAAAGTATCTATACAACACAATTTCTTTCATGTCTGCAAGGTATACATAAGATTCTCTCAACTTCTAGATGTTAAAATACCAAAGAACTATAAAAGTAACATAGTCATTAAACCAGGAACTAAGCAATATATTAACACAGAGGCCATCTATACCACACCATATCCTTGTTAATAGGGAAGCGCAAATGAGGGAGGGCCTAACAGAAGTCAACAGCTGGTTGACCTGACTATCTATCTATATTAACCCCCCAATGTATAACTTTTCTCCACATACGTGGAACTTTTGCCTCTCGATATCTTCATTTCAAGACTCATGCTCCTTCTATGTCAGTGAGAAGTACTTCCCACCATTCTATTATGATATATTAGCCAAGACAATTTTCTCATGAAATCTGATATGTTAGGAAGGTTTACAGCAAAATAGTAGAGTAAATAAAATCTGAAATATAATTTCATATATTCTCTCTCTTATTCTGATAATGGTAAATAATTATTAGGATTTATGATAATGGTAAATAGTTATTAGGATTTACAGGCATGCAGGAACCCCTAATCAGCAAAAAATCGAAGTACAAATGGAGTTAATAGCTTTAAGCTTTTAGTTCAAGTTGAGTTTCAAACATGTAACTGAGTGCCTTGTTAATGCACTTACGCATCAGATAGCCATGATTCTGTTCAGTAGCATTGAAAATTCAATACAAACCAAAATTAATAAGAAAATTTAACATCAAAATAGTTGAAAGGCTATCTTTTCATTTTTCTCTAATTTGTCAGTACCCAAACAGCCATAACGAAAAACCCATTAGAAACTTGTAACACCTGACAAATGGCACGGCACTTTCTCATTTCCCTTCTCAAATTCAAACTAATCAAAGAACCCAGATAAGGAAAAGTATAGGCATTACAATAAAATTAATATTAAACATAACAATATTACTCAGTTTTCTTTAATTTCATTATTAATCTCATCAACAAATGTTATAAAATTACTCCAAAAAATAACACAACCCTAATATGGGTTAAAATGCAGAATCAACATGTAAAATAGGCACTAACACCAACCCCAATATGGGTCATAATTAATTTGTTCTCTTGAATTGTTAAATCATTGAACAGGGCCCAAAAAAAAAAGGAGTAAAACAAATTAAATGGGCACTTGCCTGTTGCGACCACCAACAAGAAGGCGAAGAGTGGGACATAACTTGGAAAGAGCAATTGCAGTTGAACCCCCAACTCTCCCAGTTCCTCCCAAAATCAAAATTCTTGATTTCTGTACCTTCTCTGGTAGCTGCACAGTGTTGCTGCTGCTGCTACTAGTACTAGTATTTTCTTTTACACTGGTGGGTGTGAGACTGCTTTTTGTGATGTTCATATTTATGCAGAGTTGAGCCATTTCTTCTTCTACTCTCTCCTCTCTCTCTCTCCCCTACCCGAGACGACTCCTGTCCATTGTTTATTACTGGTATTATCAGTTTATTTTGGTGGTGATGTCACCAGTAGACGTGGTTATTCTTCTACTTTGAAGAAAACGGATAAATTCTTGTGCGGCATAGTGTGTTATTTTTTCGGAAATTTGCAATGAATATAGTATTATTTAATTTCATGACATAATAATAATAATAGCTAATGGAGTATGTCAATAACGGTGACGATAATTATTCCATGTTAAGCTCATGAAAATCTTTTGCATAAAATATTTTCTTTTATTTTTTGTTGTTTAAAAACGAGAAATATTTTTTTGAAAAATATTTTTTAATATTTGTTGTATAATAAAAAATTTAAAATTAGGAAAATACTTTTCGCATCCTTTATATTTTTAATATTTTCAAAAAATGACTCATGAAGTTAAAAAAGAAAAAATTATTTATTATAAATTAACTAAGTGCTATTGTCCGTCTAAAACCACCGTCATCACCTTATTGTCGACGTTATCATCACCTTCTTCGCCACTACACCACCAATATGTCGTCATTGTCGATGTCACTATCACCACCATTGTCACCACTACCACTGTCAATACTGTCATCACCAATACCATCCCATTGTCGTCGCCGCCACGACTAGCATCATTACCGGTGCCCCCATTTATTACCATCATAATAATATTTTTTTATTCATTTTTTCAATTACTAATCAAATATTGAAAAATAAAATTTTCAAAAAATATTTTATTCAAAAATTAATTTTCTCGAAAACACTTTTTGTTAGGGGTGAGTATAGTGCGATTTGGTATGATTTTACCTCAAACCGCCACATGAAACCGCTTAGACAGGGTTTCTAAAATTTAAAATCGCATATGAAACTAATAACATCAGTTTGATATGGTTTGAACAATTGCAATGCGGTTTAAACTAGGTGCAATTGGGTTTTAAAACAAACTAAAAAGACTTTAACATTTTTTTTAGAAAAATACCAATCTCGATCAACAAAAATTTCATTCAAAGTTTAAAATACCAACAATTTAGAAGCAAATTAAAATGTAACAAAGATTCTATTCAAATTATAGCATCAAATGTTTATAAATAATTGTTTTTATAAACAAACTTATAAATGACACATATAAATATTAATAGCAACAACATTTTATTTTAAGAAAAATTCTCCTCATATTGACTATATATATCATTATTATAATCAAAATCAAACGTGCAACTAAAATTATTCCTAACTAAGAAAAGCCATATGTTAAATACTATTCCACTTTTAATGATATCTCAAAATCTCATTTGAATTATAAAATAAAATAATATAATATAAATAATACATCATATGCGGTTTAGTTTTATTATATGCGTTTTCTCTTTAAAATCACAACTAAACTAATTGTTGCAATTTTCAACCGTTTAAAACTATCACATATGCCAAAAGGTGCTGTTTGAGTTGGTACAATTTGATTAGTTATGGTGCGATTTCGGTTTCACTTTAAATTTTTTGCTCACCCCAACTTTTATGTATCGAATGGAGACCTTCTCCATGAGGGCGTGCATAAAACATTTTCGATCGGTCGTAGTAGGGTGCGAGAGCTTGAAGTAGTCGTTCACTGATATCAGTATCTCGGTTAAGGTGAGTGACACATCATGGAAGGAGACCTTCCAAAGGTTCAGGAGTCTGCTGGTCCTCTGGTACGAAACTGAGTGAATATTATTCCGGTGTTATGCGTCGTCATCTCTGTCTATACAAGGTGGACTCTGTGCTAGAGGTAAAGGCCGAATCTGTTCGAAAGTAGTGTAAATTAACGGGAAAAAAAAGGTTAAAATACAACAAAATCAATGAGGTGGTTGTCATAGTTTTAAATTTAGAATGGTGTCCTTTAGACATTCTTTTAAGACATAATAAAAGTAAAATTTTAATTTTAAAATAATGTATTTATATATTGTAATATAATGATAATAAAATGCTATCAATTCCACTCCCACCGATCTTTTCCCAAAAAGAAAAAAAAAGTTCAAATATTTAAAAAATATGAGTACAATTTTTCGTATTGACCTTAGAAACGTATTTATTCAAGACCATATTTAATTTTAATAAGTTTCGATTATCTAATTAACAATTCAATCGTATAGATATAAGAGTAAATGGGAATATTAAAATACATAATTTTTTACAGAATTGTTGATAAACTATATCATTTTTTATATATTCAAAAAATTTAAAATTTTAAACAATCAAAAAATATATATAATCGACTTTATTAGATAAAATTGTATACAACTTCAAATTTAACATACTGTGGTTTTTTGCATGATCATTTCCATTGATTAAATTATCAAACATATGAATATTAAAGATAACATTTGGTAAATTTCTTAAGTTTGAGCACAGAAACTTTTTACTCAAAACATTAAAAAAAAGAAAAGAAAAAAGAAGAAGTATACATTATGGTATTAAAAGTGATGGGAAGTAGCTCCCAAACAGGTAGCCTGCTCATTTCCTGTGTCTATCTCTTTGCTTCCTTTTTCTTCATTCAACTACAAACAAAACCCTACTCTCTCATCTCTCTCTTCCATTCAAGCTTTTCCATTTTTTGCTTTTCTCTTCTGATTTTCATGTCGTCTTCATTCCTCCTCCCAAACTATCTTCCTCCTGCCATTACATCCTCAACACGGCGCCGTTTCGATCTACATGGCTCCTACTCCAGCTTCTCTTTGAGGGTTTTTTCTTCTCCTTTTCCATTTTCTCCTAAAGATGACTGATCACCAGGTTTTGTTCTTTCCTAAGCTCTATTTGTCTTCTAATTGTTGTTAATTTTGAATTGGGCTACTTCATTTTAATGTTGTACTTGCTTTTTGATGATTTTACTGTGTAAATTTTTACTTAAGATTCTTAGATTTTGAGCCCCTGTTTACAGTGTACTATTACATATGATTCAAGTTTTTATTCGTGTTTTGTTACTTCCATTAAACTTCTACTGCTGGGAAATTTTGCTTTGTGCGAGTTACTCCTATTGTCCCAAAATCAGGGATAAATTTTGCTGTATATGTGAAATCCATAAACTTTAAATGGGAAAGTTAAATATATTGTCCTAATTCACATATTTTAAAAGGGGAAATTAAATATATCGTCCTTTAACTAGTTGTATTTTAGTATTTGGTTCCTCACTTGGGTGAGAGAAAATGAGGGAGCTGATCGCACAAGTTACTTTTGGGTTGTAATCCAATTTTAACTTATAAATGGACTTTCTGAAAAGTGGTAAAACTTGCTTTTTTTTGGATTATGGGTACTTGGGTAGGTATAAAATTCTTAGTCTTCGTCTTGAAAAAAGACTTTTGGATTAAAAGCTACTTTGTAGGATCTCCTGAACAGGCCCCAAGTGTGGTAACAGGCTATTCTAATAGGATGCAAGGAATGAAACTGTAGCTACTGCATATGTGTGAGATGGGTGCATGCCATCACACACATATATGTATCAAGCGTTTCCACTACATATGCTTCTTGTTTTTTGCATGCGGTTCATTGCTCATGACTTTTAAAAATATAAGAGTTCTATTTATGCATGTTTTTGTTTCACCAATAAAAAATTGATATTCAACTGCTGCGATATCATTCATGCATGCACCAGCTCAGGTGTTCAATTATTGTTGATTGTGTATGAGCTATCAGGTATTGGTCTTTGGGTCATTTACAGAAGATGAGATCAAGGCCCTGCAAAGTCAGACTACAGGAAACGAGGAAGATATAAAATTTGGTTCTTTGGACTCTGCAACTTTAAGATCTGTGGGCATTTTCAGCAACAAAACAGCAGAGTATGAAGACCTGAACTGTTGTCATGCATCAAAGTTGTTTGACAGAAATCGTACTGCCAAGAGTGCATCACATATACTAGCATCAACCATAGATAGTAATGGAAGTGTACATGGTCTCTGTAGTGATGGCGTGGAAGACCTGAAAAGACATAATTTAGAAGTAACTGTATCAAATGTGCCTGCAGATGTTTGTGATGATCTGTACCAGTCAAGTTCAGAAAACCATGGCACTTCAGGAGTGATTGTATCATCCAACCTCTCTGCTGATGAGTCATTGACTAATTCATCAGAAACTATAAACCTCGAGGATTCCAGAGAAAATATTTGCATAGCATCAACTTCTCAAGGTGCAATTGCAGAGAACTTGCTGCCTCGAGGTTTAATCAATTTGGGAAATCTGTGCTTTCTCAATGCAACTTTGCAAGCTCTTCTCTCTTGTCCCCCATTTGTTCAGCTATTGCAAGAGATTAAAGGACGTAAAATTCCACAGGTGGGTTGAAGCTTTAGTTTTTTCACATGTAAAATTAATAGCTTTTTCATAATTAGATTATAAAGTTTTTAATATTTGCAGATTGGGTATCCAACATTACATACATTTCGTGAGTTCTTCTCGGACTTCTGCATGTTCTCTGAATCTAGTGGAAAGAATAGACGGACGCGTATACCGGAAACTGGGAAACCTTTTCGCCCTGTCATGTTTGAGTCTATTTTGAGAAATTTCTCCCCAGATGTATCAAATAGCTTATTAGACATGCCAAGGTTTGCCTATATCTTGTTGTAGTTTACTCTTTAGGGTTTTTCACTCCACTTACAAGTTATGACATTATGAGACCTACATGTTCTAGTTTTATGACTTCTGCTTGTTAAAGAGGAGGAGTTCTGAAGATTTTATTTTGATTTGTCCTCCACTACTTTCTTAGACTGACTGGTACTGGTGTAAAACTTGCTTAATCTGGTTTCTCCTAATTTTCTCTTAATTTCTTTCTTACTCCGTTCCACCTTAAGTTCTGAACATATTGACCTTTATATCATAAATATTGTAGTTTTTGACTGGATAATAGCTTTAACTGAGCATTTGTAATCAAGGATACAATTACATATTATTAAGATCTTGATTTGATGTTTCTATAACTAGGATAAAGTTTGGGTTAATATATATGCATATTTACTCCTAACTTCGTTGCATTTTCTTTTCACCTTTTTTAGGCAAGAAGATGCTCAGGAGTTTTTAAGTTTTATCATGCACCAGATGCATGATGAATTGCTTAGATTGGAAGGTCATGTTCCAAATGGAACTGGGGGGAAGAAGACCTCATTGGTTTTCCCAAAGAATGATGATGATGGTGATGGTGATGGTGATGATGATAATTGGGAGACTGTTGGTCCAAAGAACAAAAGCTCAATTACAAGAAAACAGAGTTTCGCTTCATCTCAGTTAAGTGCTATTTTTGGAGGTCAACTTAAAAGTGTTGTGAAGGCAAGAGGTAGGAGACATCCTTATACCATAATTGGAGTCAAATCTGACTATGAACATTATTTTTACCAAAAGTTTGGTTAATTGGTGGTCCCATTTTTTGAATGAGAGGCAACTTGAGTCATTGAAATTTAACAGAATAAAAAAATACCAAAGCTCGTGCACTAGGTCCTGATTGTGGCAATGATTGTGTGTTGTCAAACCTGAAGTTTGCCACAAGAATTTTTGGAATTAATCTTACTTTAGATGGTGGAAAACTTCAGTTTTTAGTTATTGTTTGGATACTTAAAAATGAAGCTTTGCACTGCAGAAATATTGATTTGTGCATTTTTTACAATTATATTTCACTTTAGTGTGCACTTTGTCATCCATCCCTCTTGTTCTAGCTGTTGTCTAAGAGTCTTCATTATATCAAAAAGCCATGCCATGGATTTGGGTCCTCAGCTACCCAAAGAAGTGAGAAATAGTGAGCAAAGTTTTAAAAATAAGAGTTGTCGGGCAGAGGTACTTCTAGGGATCTTTTGTGACTGTCATAGTTGTCAAGTGCTCAAGCCTTGTGTACAATGTACATAAAGGCTATCTTATCTTCTCAAACAAATTATTCTGTGAAGAATTTATATATATCCAATATATTTGTAGGTGGGTCATGGGTGGATAATAAGGGGTTATAAGGATTCATCATATTCAGAATCAGTGTGGATAGACCACACACACTTGCGCGCACATGTATACTTACACATGAGTGTGTGAATGTGGACATGGACGTGTGTATGTAGAGTTACATTTATGAATAAAAGTTTCACAAAAGAGCAATACTATCAATTGAGTTTCCTTTATCCATTGCAGTTAGAAAATTTTTCTTGCTGCTTTTACTTAAGCAGGTAGTAAAGCCTCAGCAACTATACAACCATTTCTTTTGCTCCATCTTAATATTAATCCAGAGCCTGTGTGTACTATAAAGGATGCACTTCATATTTTTTCAGCACCAGAGACACTTGAAGGGTACCGATCATCATCTGGAAAGGTACGATCTATTGTTTGTTATAGGTATAATGTTGTCTTACCTCTTTACTAGCAATAAAGACTCGTGCACAACACAGTTAAATTTGTGGCCATTGATTTGATTAGAATAATTTTAATTAAGAGAGGTTTTAATATAATGAATTAAATTGTGATTGCTTAATTAGGTTAGTTTCAATCATGGAATGATTCTGCTATATGTAAATACTATATAACTTAAATCATAATAATTTAGTGATTGTTTGATTATGTTATATGCCATTAATATTTGATTATAATTACTTAATTTAATATTGATTGCATAATCAATTGTAATTATTATTTTGCTTTAGGTTCTGCTTAGATTTATTTTGAAAATAATTACATTTGAGTTTTTTACGGATATTAATATTGCATGTTTGATTGAGAATTGCATGTTCAAATAGTAAGTTTTTTTTAAGGAATTTTGTTGTAAATGTTAAGTTAATGATAAGACCGGAAGATTGTAATGACAAATTTTAGAAAATATAGCATTATAATAAATTTTTTTTTTATGTTTATGTAACTCTTTTTGTGGAACAAATTTCATTTCAATTCTTAATCTTTTTGTGGAACGGAGTAGTTAGCATATAATTACAAGTACAGTACCCAAATCTGATTTGGATTAAGTTTTTCCACAAAAGACGTGTTACTAAGTTAATTGGTTAAATCGTATCGAGTTATTTGAATTGGGGCAAGTTAGCTGTGTCAAATATGCAAGTTACTCCTTACTAAACAACCCAAAATACTATATAGTTATATATTTTTGTGTCCTGTCAAAGGTGTCTTTCCCTGTTCTGGTTGGCTTGTTTCTTCAGTTTCAATCAGTGACAGCTTGAAATATTATATCACAGCTGGTGTAGATGTATTTGTGCACATATCAAGACAAGCTTCATTGAGTGCACCACAACCTTCTTTTGATTATAGTGGACTCATTACATGGCTAATAAGATCTAAGATATGCCTCTCCCATCCCCTAGTCACATGCACAAGATTTTGGAATTAAATTCCCGATATAGATATATATACATATATCTGTACGTGTGTGTGTGTGAGAGAGAGAACTAGTAAATACAACAAAAAGAGTAGAAGTTTTTGAGGTATAGATTGGATCTTTCTGATATGATCCCTCCTTCACAAGATGGAACCCAGTGTTGATGTCCCAGAATCTGTACACTTTTAGTATCATATACTACTGTATGTTAGTTGATAGGAACATAGGGTTGTCATGCCCATCATATTAGATTTGTTTTTATCTTGAGTTTCTAATTTTAAAGGTAAATTCTTATATCTTTATGTTTTAGGTTATTAGGTAACTACTTCATATTTGTTGTTTCTTTCTAGCATGTTCCTTATTTTTCATGTGGTAAAGATTACCCCCTCTATGGTGTACTGTATAAAGTAGATGTGAGATTATGCAAATTAACCATGCATGAATTTTCTGAAAATAAATTAGAACACAGTATGTATGATGTGCTTTGCTCTTTCATTTCAAAAATTAAAATGTGAGGTGCCATAAATTCAGTACTGAGTCATACTCCTAATAACGTGGTAGCAGTAGTTATTGATTGCTTAATGTGACATTGCCATATAATGTGGTGTATCATATACCGGTATTTGGAGTTGCCATTCCAATTTGTTGATCTCAAGATCGAAGTTTGATGTCATTTGGCATTTTATGCAAATATTGTTACATCTCGAAATAATTTTAAGCAAGGTATGAACATTGTGTACTGTACATCTCAGGCTGAGGTGTTGGGTGCTAGCAAGTCTGTTAAAATTCAGGATCTTCCTGAGATAATGATATTGCATCTGATGCGCTTTAGCTATGGAAGTCAAGGAAGCACTAAATTACATAAACCTGTTCATTTTCCTCTGGAGCTTGTAATTGGACGTGAAGTGCTTGATTCTACATCCTCCGGGGTGAAGTTTCTCTCTGTTTTGTCAAACATGTTCTTTTAATTTATATCATGTTTAATCTCACATGCTCTTAATACATTGCAAAGTGTAACTCTTGTTTTTGGAGAAAACTTCCGTAGTCACATATATTTAAACTCTATTCTTTTGCTGCAATGGAAATGTTAAAAACTGATCACGTGAGTGGTAATCTTTTCTTATTTTTTATGGAGCAATTGTGATAAAGCTCTGTACTGAGACTTTGATACTTTATTTTATAGAAAGATCCTATTTGAGAAATCATCAAGTATTGAGGATATAATCTTCTTCTACAATAATGGATAGAACGAACAAGTGATTTGTTGAGTGGTTGTGGACCAAGTGGCATTCCAAAGTAACTATGACGTTGAACTTGAGCACATCGCGTCATTTTGTAGTCTTTAGGACTTATTTAAGGAATACAAATTATAATCGTTAATTTGTGAATGTTGCTTTATGCGAGTCGAAGAGGTTTCCAATTGCTTGTTAAGTCATATGGATGTGGAACATGATACTATTTAAACTCCTAGAGTGGTATGATATTAATATACAAAAGTCTTCTGAACATTTTGGATTTGTAACTCGATCGAATCTTTTGACGAGCAGTTGTATTGATATGTATAGTGACTCTCTATCCATAATGACACTACTGCTCTAATCCTCTACTCAAATTATAATTATATGTTAGTCAATGGTTCAACTTATGATGTATTAACATTGATGCTAAAAGAATTTGAGTATTCTTTTTTGTCTTCAGGGTCGAAGATATGAACTTGTAGCTTCAATCACTCATCATGGCAGGGACCCTTCAAATGGGCATTATACCGCTGATACTCGTCATTTTACTGGTAAATGGCTCCGGTATGATGATGCCTATGTTACTCAAATTCCAACTTGTAAGGTGCTCCATGGCCATGCTTATATTCTCTTTTATAAACAAGCATAGGTGTATGATATTCAGAATCAAGAACTTTTGGTTTATATGAGAACAGAGAACTATATAATTTCATGGGATGTATAATTAATTTTAGATAATTTCTTTGTAACTCATAGGAGTTTATATCCATCTGAAGTATTATGTATTATTAATCCAGGAATCAATGTACTTGAAAATTTGCATTATTTTCATTTTATTAGTCGCTTCGATTTTGTCATATGCTTGTTTAGATTTTTGTTGCAAGCCTTGTTTCACCATCTATGCTCTGCAGCTGATGCATTCTTTATGGTGATGCCGTTCAGAATTTACCAACAATTGAATTTATTTGCCATCGAATTTAATCAACTCAATATTAACTTTTTCTTCGCATAAGTTATAATATGATTCAGAAGGTTGTACTTCTTTTCAACTTCTTTTGTGTTTGCAAAATAAGGTTAAATTATTGTAAGAGATGACTATAATTTATAGCAACAAAAATTGTTTGGCTTCAATACATAAATCGAGCCAAAAAAAAAAGTGAAATCCCAAAGTTTTTCTTAGTTTCTTTTTTGTTTTTAAGATTTCCTTTGTATTTTGTACTTCACCGACGACTACAAATCTACTAAATACGTTGAAAGTTAAATTCTTCACTCCCTTGTTTATCGGGAGAGATAAGGAGTTTGTAAATGAGGCTGAAAAAAGAAAAAAAATGGTAATACATAACAACTTCCACTTTGTCCGATTCATACCCTGTTGACCTCCAACTTTGCCCCACCAGAATTTACAGATTGAGGAAGCACATCGACTGTACAGACTAAAGTTTAGGTTGTAAACGAAAACAAGACATGACACATGGGAACCGATTGAGCAAAAGAAGAAAAAAATGTGTCTCTAGTCCAATATAGACAGCTATTTAGCCCTTCGTTTAGCCAGTGAAGTACCCATATCGATGCAATAAGCCACATTTGCTAACACAACCTTAGTTTCACCAACAAAAAAGTTTTGACAATTGCCCATTTCCTCGTCTCTCCCACTACTCAAGTAAGTTGGCATAAATAGACACTATTTTGCCCTTCATTCTGCCAATGAAGAAAGTACCCTTTGGCCAATGAAGAAAGTACCCTTATCTATACAATAAGCCACATTTGCTAACCCAACAACCTTGGTTTCGCCAACAAAAAAAAGTTCGACAATTGCCCATTTCCTCATCTCCCCCAGTACTCAAGTAAGTTGGTGTATTTGCATGTTTTGGTGTTCCATATGTATTGCATGCCTATTGGCACATCCAGGGGAATGTCTGATCGTCTTTAGTAAGTCAAACTGCTAAGAGCCTTCCAAATTCATGATCGAATCGGTTGGAGTGGCCACTCTTTTCAAATTCTAATAATTATATATACTTGTATACAGATTAGAAATTACTGTCTGACTGACTGGGTTGGTAAATACAAGTCATAATCAACTAAACTTTGCTAGGCTCAAAGTCCTAATATCTCAATAAACCAGATATTAAAGAATATAATTTTCGACTGTTTTTACAAAAATATGATGGTGGTGGGAAAAGTTTTTATTATTTTTTTGCCATCCCTTTTAGACAGTGGTAGATTATTATTTAAGAAAGTATATTCGAAGCAAAAATTGTTACTCACTTATCATTTTCCAATTTAATCTGTAAACACAAGAAGTCACAAGGAAGTACAAACCTCCTGAATTCATATTATGAGAAGATGCTGCATCACCAATACAATATTTTGGTTAACAGATCCTTTTGGTAAAGACAACAACAGGGAAAATGATAACAAACAAATAATTGCAGCATCAGCATGCCAAAAGAAGAAAAAAAGAAAAAAAAAATACTATAATTTTTCTTTCCCCTCCTATCAAGAAAGAAAATGCAATGCCGGTCACCCAACAGCCAAACAACAATTTCCCATCTGAAAAAACTTAGGGAGTAGGCTTGTATAGCTTTTCCACCATCTTCCTGTATTCTGCACAAGTTTAAAAAGAATAGCTAAATATTTTGTTACACACTGTTAAGTTAAAAGTTAGTAGAGTATGAAGAAACAGGATGTTCAGCATTACAAAAAGAACAAATAAATTACCTTCTTGGTTTTCCCATAGTGCTGCAGCCTGGTTGTTCAAAGGTGAACTTGTGTTTGGTTCTATGTTACAAAACAGAAATAGCAACATCAGCAACTTAGAAAATCCAAACAGAACAAAAGTACTGCAACTCTCAAGCCATCAAAAATAAGCCCAAACATTAGATTTAAGACGGTCATCATCAAACAGTTATAAAAACTGAAAATGAAATATTGCAGTGATAAATTAAGTACCTCCCAGAAGACTTTGGATAGAAATCAGTATAGTCCTTACATCATAAGCAGATGACCATTTATCCTATTAAGCAGCGACAAAAAGTACTAGTTTAGATTGATGCAACTGGCGAAACCATATTGCACAAAAGTAAGTGAAATCAGCACTCTGTGTCACCTGAAGAATGTCCAAGCAAATGTTTCCATAGACATCAACATTTGGATGAAAGCAACCCGTCTCGAATTTCACTTTTGGGGGCTTGAATGGGTAATCTGTTGGGAAAGAAAGGGATAGCTTATATTCTGTTCCTTCAAATACCGTATCTTTGCTCCCAGTAATCGTTCCTTTCCAACAGAATATATTGTCTTCCTCAGGAAATGCAGAAATTCCAGACTCTCCACTCATCTAAAATCGAAAATCAACTCGAATCAAATATTTCAATTTAATTTAAGAAGCTAAAGTACAAATTGTGATAAAATAAGGTGAAACAAAATGAAATGTAGTTATTACCATGAGAGCCATCAGTTCAGATTGCAGCCTGTTCCCCATAAACACGAAAGGGTGAAATCAGAAACCATGCTATAACATAAGTATCATAACATATGAAAATTTAGGTTTCTGTAATAAAAAAGAGACCCAAATGAAGAACCAAACCAAATATACCCGAAATTGTACACATAAATCAAGCCAAAGTGAAATTAAGCTGAGAAAAAAAAAAAGCATTTGAGGCACACAGTTGTATATCAAAATAAATAAGAGTAAACACAAAATATTTGGGGGAACTGAAAATATCAACCACTAGAAAAAAAAGGACATAGTAACATTATAACGACAGTAACGCACATACTCAAACCCTAGCTAATCAAATTAGGGAATAAAGCCCGAAAAAAAAATTATATGAAATTGAATAATGGGCCAATTGAAGAAGAACCCAGATCATGAATTTCAAAACTCCACTGATTTGACAAACAAAAACAAATCAATGTTCAATCAGGAAAAACCCAAAATTAGTTGTATACAAAAGAGGAACTACCTTTTAAGAACAGATTGGGTATCTACACTCTTCACCGTTTGGAGAGGCTGCTTTGAGGATGTGACAGGATTAACATTCACCGCCCTGTTGTTGTTGTTGCTATTGTCTTGGTGATTGCTGTTATTGATGGTGGCCATCTTCTTCAATTTTCAAATAAATAATAGATCTAAGAAGAGATTTGAAGGTTGATACAGGGGACTCAGAGGAGAGAAGAGAGAGAGAGAGAGAGTAATTGGGGGTTTTCTCTTTCTTCTTCTTCTTCCTCCTCTTCAGAGATTTTAGGTTGAGAGAGAGAGAGAGAGAGGGAGTGAGAGAGTGAGAGAAGGCTTCGATTTAAAACGTTGTTTATTTCCCTACTCTTTCATGAATATTTGAAAAAAAAGAAAAAAAAACAATATTTCGACCGTTACGATGACGGCGGCTGTGTGGTTTAGTTCAACGGCTAGTTTTAAGTATTTTAAGGGTTTGAATGGAAAGACCGGGTGGGCTGTATTGCGTGGCCCAATTGCAATCCCCCGAGGTCGTATCACTTGAATTTATGGACAATTAAATACCACATTTTAAATAGGGGCAATCTCCGGCCGGACATAAAAAATAGAGTAAATTTTCACCCAATCACTTCTATAAACTTATACTCCATATGTTTTCAAAAAATAGTTATATTTAAAAAAAAAGAGTTATATTTAAAATTTTTCTTTGTTATTTTACAATAAATTTAAAAACTTTTAAATATAAACGTATAGATCTCATCATAATTTAAAAATTCATAACAAATTTTATTATAAAAAAACTTATGATTTGTACATTTAATTCTTGTACAAAGATGTAAAATTAATATTCGTCAAAAATCTAAACGTTACTCTCTTTGTGGAAGGGATGTAATAATATCAATTGTCACAATATCTTAAGGGTCCGTTTACTTTGTGGAATAGGGTGAGAAGTGAATAAAGTAAGAATGAATGCGTGAGGAATGAGAATAAGAATTTAAAATTATATATTTTTTTGTTTATTTAAATATAAAATAATGAGTGAAATAAAATTTTTCGTATATTACATGAACACAATAAAATTACATGAACACAATTATCTTCAAGAAACGGCTTAAGATAAACATCTATGTTATTCCCCGGTTGTTTAAGTCTTGAGATTAACAAGGACAACATAATATACTTGCGTTTCATACACAACCACAGAGATAAATTATAAATCACCAAAAGAACTGGCCATGTGCTATGTTGACAACTTAGAGTGACATAAAGATTCATCCTATCCGTACAAAATCCAAGTCGTAGATTTCTAACTTCTCCACCAAATTCAGGAAACTTATAATCAATGGTTTTTCATTGTGGAGAGTCACTCGGGTGTTTAAGCATCCCATCTGATTTCCTCCCTTCCGCATGCCACTTCAAATGTTTTGCATCTTTTGCATTTACAAATAGGCGTTTGAATCGTTACACTATTGATAAATACCAAACCGCCTTGCTAGGAGCCCTTTTTTTATCATCCTTAGAAGAATCATTACCCTCCCGCTTGTACCGAGATACTCCACACTTAGGACATGTGTGTAAATGTTCATTCTCATTTCGAAACAACACACAGTCATTTGGACATGCATGTATCTTCTTTACATCCATACCTATATGACACAGCATCTTCTTTGTCTCGTACGTGGAAGTGGGAAACTCGTTATTTACCGGAAGTATTTCTCGTAAAAGTTTTTAACAATTCTGTAAAACTCTTGTCTCCATCCATTCTTGACTTTCAACTTGCACAACTTCAAAGTAGTTGACAACCTTGTCAAGTCGTCACTGCACCTGGGATACAAAAGTTTCTTAGAATCGTAGACCAAGCTCTCAAATATATCCGATTGTGACATCATATGGTCTTGGAGATCTTGTATCATATCTTCCACCCTATCAATGTCCACATTATCTTCGTCATTTACGACCGAATTATCGTACTCGGTTGCATAATTCGACCTTGAGCTACTAGTCATATCAGAGTTTATTCCCTCGCTATGCCAAATCCACTTCGTATAACCCTTTTTAAAACCCCGACGAAATAAATGTTCACGCACTGTCTCTGCACTCGAATATTTTTTTAAATTACCACAAAGGCGGCATGGACACATAATCATGTTTTCTTTTCCATGTTCCTTTCTGATTTTTTGGTGTTGAACCGCACATATAATAAACTCGTTAACCCCTCTCACATATGCATCATCGTTACGCAATATATTGTACATCCATGTTTGATGACCCATGTATAACTAAATAACCACAACGATTAACTAAGTAAGCACAACGATTGTATAAATATCATACATAAGATGCGGACAAACAATAGTTCAAGCAAACATATTGATATTTTAAATAATGTCTGTGATGAATGTATTATTTTAATTAACAATTACTTACACAACAAAGCTGAGCTCTCGAACGGAGACACTGAAGAAAGAAACCTGCAAAATCTCAGCCAAGTTTTCCGCCAAAGACGATCTCGCTCTCTCTCCTCTCTTACGAACTAGGCCAAAATAGCAAAAGTTTTAACTTAAATACACTTTTAAAGAATATTAAAGAATATGCGTCGGACAAAGAAGAAAACCGACGCAAATAACATAACCATTTGCGATGGATATTTAAATCAAGCGATGCAAATGTTTGAATAATTTATTTTTTAAAATTTTTAAAGCATTTGTGTCGGTTCATCTAAAAACTGACGCAAATACATGAGAGTATTGCGTCGGGTCTTTAACCGACGTGACGCAAATGTGTTTTTGTTTATTTTTTTTAATTATTTCTAATCTTTGGCGTCGGTTATACTAAAGACCTGACGCAAATACTCAAACAATATTTTTTAATTATTTAATTAAAAAATAATTATTTTTATTTATTTATTTATTTAATTATTTTTATAGTGTTTGCGTCGGTCCTTTAAAAGAAACGACGCAAATACTGAACACTATTTGCGTAGGTTCTTTAAACAAGCGACGCAAATGTGTTATTAATTTATTTTTTAATTATTTTTATAGTTTTTGCGTCGGTTTTTTAAAAAAAACGACGCAAATACAGTTTGTTTTATTTACTATAATGCCACCGTTCTATTATATATGACAGTTCTATTAAACAACCGACGCAAATAAGGCGACACATAAATCGGTTTCTGTACTAGTGTCTTAAGAGATCATTTACTGATTTACAAACAATATGCATTCTATTTCTAGATAGTAAGTATTTTGTTTTCAGACCTATAAATAATAAGTATGTCATTTTTAAGGCTGGAAAGGAGGAAGAAGGAAGATGAGGCGATGACGACGACAATGATAGTTGTGCGACAATAACAATGAAGGTGTAGATTTAAACTGAACAAGAACAATAAGTGTATAAAAGGAAAGTGTTATAAAGATTAGGAGGAGCACGAAAACATTGGTGGAGGAGGACGACGATGGCGGGGGTCGTTTGCAGAGGTTGCAGTAGTGAAGACAATGATGAGGATGATTATGGTGGTGATGAAGATGATGGATGTGGCTAGCCATGGCGGAAGATGACAAAGATAGCCATAAGAAAAAGAAAAAAAAGTAGTTGTGTGATTGAAAAAAAAAGAGGATTATAATAAAATTTGTACTTATTTACGAAAGGATTTTTTTTGTGGTAATTAGTAATGGAAATATATATTTCACGAGGGGCATACTTAAAAAATGTACAATATAATACATGGAAAATAAAAAATTGAGTCGACCATGGTACCCAATTTCCCTTACCTAGCTCTGTCCCTGATCCCACGTGTAATCACTATGCTTGTGAAGTTTATACAAAAAAATTGGTCCGACTTATCATTAATACATTTATAAGGAGAGCTGAATTTTTTTTTATAATTGACATAAGCTCAAAAACTTGAATTATGCACATGCACAAACTAGATAAAAATGAAGAACAAAGCTGAGCAAAATAACTTGAAACCAAAAGTTGAGACCCCCAACAACCCAGAAACTCAAGGTTCAGTATTTGTTCTAATGGTAAAAATTTATATCCTTTTGGTAAAAAGACCAAGGTTCAAATCCCTTTCTCCGTTGTAATAGATATAAATTTTTTAATAATAGTAAAAAAAAAAAAAAAAACCCCCAAAAACTTGAAATGGATTAAAGCCAGGACTTGAGAACACTTGGAGTTACACACAACTTGAGCCAAAGGAAATCTAAGAACAAAAATCTTTTCACAAAAATATCTGATGAAGAACTAAATTGCTGGAAACACCAAAACTTGAAGCATGAAACACATGCAGCTTGAACCCATACAAATTGAAAAACAACATGAAAAACAAAGTGAAGCTCCCTTCTCTCAACGGAGAAGAATTTAAAAAATCATGACCTAAAAATGAGAAGAAAATGAGCTGAAAGCAACAAACAACTTAAAAGGCTTGAAAAGAGAGCTCTACTTGAAATTCTCCCACATTTACTGCAAACCTCCACAAGAAATAGCATCAGCAAAGGAGGAAGAAAATGAACTCTTCAAGAGAAAAAGAAAACCTTGAAAGAAGCTAACATAATTAAAAGCCCCAAACGCTTCTAAATCAACAAAGAGCCTCTGAAACCACTAATATATTTAATATCGTTGAGAATAAGATCTTAACAAATACCAAACTGCAAATAAAAAGATCATCTGAAACCACTAATATATTTAATATCGTTGAGAATAAAACCTTGATAGATACCAAACTGCAAGTAAAAAACATAATTCAATCACAGAAATGAACACAAAGATTTACCCTGGTTCACACAAATTCAGATTACGTTCAACTTGTCTGAATATTATTACTATTGATCAAAGTTTTTCACAAGATACAATTATGGTGAAATATCTCACATTCCGCTAATCAACCTTACAAACTCTTAATAATTACATAATATTTTCACCTCTTTGTAAGAGACCATCACAAAAAACTAATTCATGATTTTTTCTCATAAACACAATAAACCATTGTATTTATATAGATCCTAACATAATGTTAAAAACTCAAAAGAAATTGAAAATAAAACCAAAATCAAAACCTAAATGGAAACCTATTCTAATTAGGAATTTAAAATAAAACTCATCCCAGTAAGAAATAGAAAAAATCTATTCTTAATTGAAAAAAAAATAATGTTAAATATGAGTCAACTCCAACATTTTCTCACTTAGTGAATATTTCATACACAATGCAGAAAATCCCATACTTTGAGTCTTCAATCCAACTTCAGAAGTACACAACTGAAACTTTTCTAAAGTAATCGACTTTGCTAATAAGTCCGCATAATTTGCCATTGTGTCAACTTTCTCCAAGTGCATCAGTTTGTCCTCCACTTTTTCTCGGATAAAGTGATACTGAATTTCAATATGCTTTGTCCTAGAGTGATATGATGGATTCTTTGCCAAATGTATGACGGTTTGACTATCACATTTCACCACGACGGATTTTTTCTTAAACCTAATCTCCTTGCACAACCGATGAAGCCATATTGCTTCCTTCTCTGCATGAGTCAATGACATGTATTCTGCTTCAGTAGATGACAAGACAACCACACTTTGTCTCTTACTCATCCAAATAATCGGTCCACAGAACAAGTTGAATACATAATTACTTGTCGATCTTCGACTATTTGTGTTACCACCTTAGATCGCATCAACTGATCCCGTTACACCAAGAGACACCTTATCTCTATTTCCCTCAAAACATAAAGCATAATATGAGGTTTCACAAAAATATCTGAACACCCTCTTGACGACAGTCCAATGTTCCTTGCCTAGATTAGACATATACCTGCTTAATACTCTTACTGAATGAGCAATATCTAGTCGAGTGCACACCATTGGATACATTAAGCTACCAATTGTGCTATGTGTGCCATTTGCTCCTTCTCCTCATCACTCTTAGGAGATAGCTCCACAGACAACTTAATTCCAATTGACATAGGAGTCCCAACTAGCTTGGAATCAGAGTTGTTGAAATTCTTCAAGATTCTTTCAACATACTTCTTTTGCCCAAGCCATAGTTTCTGCTGTCCTTGATCTCTCCGTATATGCATGCCTAAGATGTAAGTAGTAATCCCAAGATCCTTCATCACAAACTGTTGTGCTAATAATCCCTTAACAATTTTGATCATTTTCTTGCTACTACCTACCAAAAACATATAATCAATATACAAAGTTAAAGTAACAAAATCGTCACGTAACCTCTTAAAATACACATAATGATTGCTTGGCTTCGAGTGATTCAATCTGTTGAGCATTACTATCAAACTTTTGATACCACATCCGAGGCACAGTTTCAGGCCATACAAAGACTTATTCAACTTGCACACCAAGTCCTTCTTTCCTTTGACCATAAACCCCTCTGGTTACTTCATGTTGATTTCCTCCTCCAAATCCCCATAAAGGCTATCTTTACATCCATTTGCTCAACCTCAAGATCATAAGTAGTTGACACATATAAAATAGTTTTGATAGAAGTTAGAATTGCCACCGGTGAGAAGAACTCTACATAGTCCACTCCTATTTGAGAATACCCCTTCGCATCCAGCCTAGCTTTGTACTTCTCCACTTTACCATCTACATTTTGCTTTTTTTTTTTTTTGAATATCCACTTGCACCCAATTGCCTTCTTACCCTTAGATAATTTCACAAGCTTCCCTATGCGATTCTGATCAAGTGGCTGGATCTCTTCATTCATTGCTTCCTTCCACATGTTAACATCATTCAAGGCTCTCGCCTCTTTAACTGAACCAGGTTCATCACTGTCAAAACATAAGACACATTAAGTGAATACAAAGTGTACTCCTAACCTATATGGATATCCTCAATGTAGGCTCTTCTTGAAGCTATTGTTTAGCCTACATTCCACGATCTGAGTCAACACCATCACCACATCCTGCTGAACTAACTATTCTTCATCTGAATCATCATCAATAGCTTCTGGTGTACCATGTGGATCTTTATCTTCCATATCCTTTGCTGAGTTCAATTCAAACTCAACATGACTAGTCTTCTCATGTGAAGCTTTAGTGAGAACATCAACCTTTGATGTTTCTCTAAACACTACATATGTTCTGTACACAATAGTTTGGGTTTATGGAGTCCACAATTTGTACCCCTTGACTCCATCTTTATAGCCAACAAACTTGCACTTCTCAGATTTTTGGTCAAACTTTGTCCTTTTCTCCTTAACCACATGCATATAAGCATCACAACCAAACACATGAACATGACCCCATACTTGGCTTCTTTCCAAATATTACCTCATATGGTGTTTGATTCCTTACCGCTGAAGTAGGAGTTCGATTATTCAAGTAACATGCTGTAACAACTACTTCTAGCCTAGAACATAGGCTTTAAGCCTGCCCAACTTCGCATACATCTAGCTTTATTATGAGGGTACGATTTAACTGTTCTACCACTCCATTCTATTGCGGTGTATATCTTATGGTGTTTTTCCTTGCAATGCCCACTTATGCACAACACTTATCCACAGACTTGTACTCCAAGTCATTGTCAGTATGAAGAACTTTAATCCTTCTATCAAATTAATTTTTAACTAATGCCTTGAAGTCCTTAAAGTTTTCTAGCACATCTAATTTTTTCTTCAAGAAATAAATCCCAGCATACTTTGAGTAATCATCTATAAAGGAAATGAAGTATCTTGATCCTCCAAGTGATTTATTCGGAGACTCACAAAGATCACTGTATATCAAATCCAACACCCATGTAGCCCCTGTACCTTTACTTTTGAACTTTACTCGGTTTTTCTTTCCATATAAAAAATGTTTACAAAAGCCAAATTTCATGGAACAATCTGAGACCTCTTTTACTAGCTGCTGAGACTATGGTATATAGCCTCTTCTCTCCTACGTGTTTGAGCCGCTGATATCACAACATAGTTACACTAGTGTCTCAGAGATCAATACACTCCTAAACTGAGGCTCAATAGTGTCTTCCAGCAGGTTGTACAAAGTACCATATCGAGTGTCTCTCGTAATAACCATTGAACCATGAGCTATCCTGCATGAATCTTTATTACAACTAAAAATGATGTCTACATCTGTCATCATGCCCACTGATATTAAATTTCTGTTGAATCCTGGAATATGCAAAATTTCATGGAGGGTCTTCATTATCCCATCACTTATTATGAGACTAACCTTCTCACGTCCAACAATCTTTAGCGTCTCACTGTTCCCCAAGTAGACACTACCCGCATCATATTTCTTATACTTGCAAAACTACTACTTGTGAAAAATCATATGATATGAAACTCCAGTGTCAATATACCACATATCAAAATTTGATTGAGCCACACAACAACTTGATTGAAAGTATTAGAAGAGAATGAGGATTGCGATGTGGTTAGAAATTATGGCTCTAATACTGTGGACACCTCACTTTTAATTTAGTTAGAATTATAAATTAATAAATAAAAAATAAAGCTAATAGATAAATAAATAAATTTAAAATTCTATTTTATTATTAAGAAGTATTAATGCATTTATTATTATACTATTATCATATTATTATTATTAGTAATATTTTTAATATTATATTAATATGATTTGAATTTGTTTATTTTGTTACATGTTTATAAGTGAAGCCCAAGGAGAATGAAAGGGAGAATTCAAGTCCAATACGAAGATGATGGAGAAGGGAATAAGAATTCTCTTGGATGGACTAATATCCGTTTCCCCAATCTTGTAATACTTGATTATATTTTTCCAGCTAATACAAAAGGGTTTATCGATGGTATAAGGGCTATGCCTCATTTCTGCTTAGGTTTCCATCGCTGCGTTTTATTTATATTTCTATGGGAGTTCAGGGTTTTTGATTTCTTTTAATCTGACTTTATATGATTTCCGGTTCAAAGTAAAGAATCTGATGATCGTGTCTAGGGTTTCTCTTTTGGGTTATGAATATGTTCTAATCTCCGTTTTAAGTTTGACGCATACGACGGTCGGGATTTTGTTTTCTGGTTTGTTCGGGCTGCAGCTCCTCATCTTTTGCTCCTGTTTTGTTTGTTTAAGAATTGGTGCTTCCCATGTTCTGAAGATAACCGTGTGTTTAAATTCCCAAAGTTTTTTTTTTTTTTTTTGCTTAAGTGGTTCACCATGAGGTAAAGGGCTATTATGTATGAATTTTTATGGTAATTTTTTCTGTTAGTTCTGGTTGTTGGGGTTATTTGAAAAGGGTTTTTTTCTAGCATGCGATTCTTCTGGTTATTTTCTCCCAGTTGTTTGTTTACTTTCGAGTAAATTGTAATTTTATTTTACTTCATATTTTTTTTAGATAAATTCTAACTAGGCAAATTATATAGTTTCATTTTGTTTTATTTCATTTCATTTCTAGATTAATTGTATATAGGGAAAATTATGTAATTTTTTGTTTTAGGTTTACAATTTTATTTTCAAATTTTGTATCTTGTAAAATGTACAAAAGATCAAATAGTGAAAATAACACAATGCACACACATACACTAACACACAGTTGCACATTTAAATTAGGATGTAATTGTTTGAATTTTATTTTTAAATCAACATAAAAATTCTTTTTACTTAAATAAAAAGTTTATTTTAAGAGATAATTTTGTAAAATAGAAAATATTTAAAAAACAGTCACTATTATAGGAAAGGTACACTTTCTTCCTTCTTATTTAAATTAACAACGAATTTAGAATTGTTTGGTTTCGTTTTGACCAATTTTGAAAAAATAGATTCTCTTAAATTTATAAAAAGTCATGTTTTCAAAACCCAAACGAAATAAGAAAGATGTCCTAACATACCATTTTGTTAGGGGGCGAGCCTTTCGAAATAAATTTGATTTTAAAACTTTTCCGTTGCATTTTATAAAAAACTTGGGTTTTGGAAATAATTGTGAGAAATACAAAATGTTAATAAAAATGTATTTTCAATAAAATCATAAAATTAAATTTTAAGTAATAAATAAAATCTCATATTTATTTTCAAAATTCTCGAGCGCGACAAATACCATATTGGAACATAAATATAGAGAGCAAATATTTTAATGTCACATGATAAATATCATTAATTTTATCTCGAAATTACAAGTAGAAAGATATCTACATATATTTATGTATATATGCATACAGAAGAGATAACAATAAAAAGAGATAACAATAATATGTAATTGATAATGATACTAACTCTTATCTTATTAACTTAATATTATCATAAACTAATTGATAACTATTATAGAATACTACAACAAAAGACCGACATAAATAGAAAACATCAAAAATTACAAACCTGCATTTCAAAACATAACTGAAACAAAAGAACTAAGAAGGACAACCCTGAAAACTTCATACAAACGAGCAGAATCACGTCCAACTGAAGCTAATCAACACCAGACAAGGAATAAAAGTTGAGGGTACTCCACGATAGACAAAACCCAACAAGATACCGAAACCATGACCAAGAAAAGCTTGCAAAACCAACTATCAAACCATTTAAATATAGACCAGGATCCCGAGAAGGCTAATAGGAAGCAACCAGGAAATAGAGAACTAAAAAGAATTTGAAGTTGATGAACCAAAAATGAAACTAGAGTACGAAGCTCAGAGGCTACCGCAACAACAAGATTGTACGCCAAAACAAGAGAAACTACACCAACACCTCATTCTGAATCATTGTCCCATTAATTGCGAGTTCCTTAATTGAGACCTTGTGGAAATAGATTGTGGGATAAACTGAAGTTTGTCTAACTCAAGTTATTCTGAGGATGGTATATCATGGGAGCCAAATTTAGACTTTGTTCAGAACTATATTCAGTTTATGAAGAAAGTGATTCATAACACCCCTTTTTGAATCATTTTGTTTCGAGTGATGTCAATTACAAAAGTTGACATCTCCTCGTCCCTTCATTCTATTTCCTGTAGAGCGGCATTGTTGTCAATTTGCATGAGGGAACGTTGTTTTCGTACCTTTAGCAAATTATGGATTTTTCTTCTTCGCAGCTTTGGCTAGTGCCTGGGCATTAGGGTTGACCTAACGAGAGCCCTCAGTTATTGCAGGATCTGCTAATTCTAGGAGTCCATGACTTCTGTGTTTACTTCGTCCAAATTAAGACGATAGAGGTCGCGATATTATGAAAGATCATACACAACCATAGTATTTATGCTTGCTTTCTAAACTTTGGGACTAAAACCTCGGATTTGAAAGACAATATATGCATATTATGGGGGTCCAAGCTTGTATGTTAATTGAGTCGAGTTGAATCATGTTTGTTTTTTCATTTTTATCCCTCTTAAAAATGAATCCGATTTTCACCATGACGAGTGTAGACACCGAAAATTTCAAAATCCTAGGGTTAGAAATCAATTATGCCCTAGAGTTGCCCCATTTATCATTTAGTATTGTTATTTAATGATTTAAATAAAAGTAGAATATGTCACGGTATTTACAGAATATGTATATTACGGTTTTTCAATAAAATCGGACAAAAGTTGATATTTACGTGAACGAACAAGGGAAGAACCTACACAACTATTGAAGATTTTTTTAAAAGATTTTTACTCAACTTTTTGCCGAAGTAAATTCCATAATTAATCTCTTGTAACTCTAGTAGCTCCCCTATAAATATATATCTAACTCTTTTATATTAATGTACACACTAATTGAGTATTCTACTCTTTTCTCTTTGAGTAAATATTCCATCTCTCTAATTCTTTTACTCCAAAAAATATTTAGTTTATTAGTTTATTTCTAATTTCTTTCTTTTAAATGAAGAGGCAACCCTTGATTCACTTCAAACCCCAAAAATTGTAAAGAAGAGCTCCTAATCGTTGTAATTTACTTCGCATTCAAGATATATTCTATTGAAATTAATTTTTTTTTTGTATCATTGCATTTATATTGTTATTATATACTTGTTTCTCTCTAAATTCATAAAGAAATTCATACATCATCCAAAAATTAATATGTTTATTTTTGTTAGACTCCTACTATGATCTAGAAATCCCAATAAAGTTTTCATATATTTTGGATTTATATTCTGTTTGTTACTAATTAATTAATAAACATGAATTGTTTTGATAATTGTTTATCTTCTTATTTTCCTTCAAAATTCCTCAAACACTCCAGTTCTCACCAGAAACATCCATAAATTTTATATCTAAAAATCAAAAAATTGGTTGAACACTGTTCTATGACGATCATTTTATGTACATTAGTATTTATTGAGTACTAGTTATATGCAAAACCCAGAAAATCCAAAACAAAATTTCTTATTCTTTACTACTAAATGCATGTTCCGAGAAAAATATGAAAAAAATCTTTTACCAACGTTAATTCATAATTAAAATTATTTGTTTGTTTCTAGTAAAACTGGTAGGGTTTTTCTTTTCAATTGTCTAAAGTAGTGCATAACATGTTTTTAAATCATCAAAACCTTTAAGATTTCTTGAAATTTTTTTGTAGATCTCAAATATAAAATTTGCATAATTTTTTGAGTTCGTTTATTATTCTGTTTTGCATGATTAGAGTGCTTTTTCTAATATAAAAAAAATCAAACGATTTCCAAAAAATCAAAATAAATTTTTCTGTAATCTTTTCTGTTTTTAGGACTTGTAAAAAATACAAAAATATTTTTTACTTACTTTTCATATATTTTCATAATTACTTGCATGTTACTAGTCTTAATTAATGAGTTTCCTAAAAAAAATTTTCTTTGTTCTAAAATTAATTTTCATTTTTTAATTTTATTTCCTAAATAAATCTCAGTACATATCTTTGTAATTAATGATTTAGAATCTATAAAATATTTAATTGGTAATATTTATTCATTATTAATGTAACTAGGAAAATTTCTTAACTAGTAATATTTTCTGCATTAATTAAAAGATCTTCATTTAATGTAAATATTTTGTGCAATATTCTAATTTTGTTTTAATGTTTTCTTTGTCACCAAATCATATCTTTAATTAATGTTGTAAATATTTAACTACTTAATTCAATTTTCTTAGTTATTTAACTAATAATTTTAGTATTTTAATTATAATTAATTGTTAAATATTAAATAAAGAAGAGAGTATCAACAACCATGAGTTTAATGGATGTGAGGGGTGCCTAACAATTTCTTCTTGCATAATTAAGCCCGAAAATCTATAATTTTCTGTTTCGTAGATAACATAGTCATCAAAATCAAAAGAGTTCTTAATCAAAATTTCAAAATTAAATTGAATAAGTTGGTACATCCCTATCTTTTATTTAATACTGACTGACGGTTCTAAAATTAAATTTAGAATAATTATTTCAATTAAATTCAAATCCTCCCAAATTTTCACTGGGCACAACAACGAGGCGACATGACCTGATCATGTTCGTGATCAACTTGTTGAAGTAGTTGAGCCGAACACATGTCAATAAGTGCAAATTACTCGAGCTCACTTGAGCTTTTGTAATTGAGTGGAGCCTAAATAGTTAAGCAAATAAAAATCCATGTCTGAGATTGGTTGTTTATATAAACGATAATGAGCTCCTTTATTTAAATGTATCAAAGCTGAGCTGAACTAAATAAACGGGCAACTCTATTCATTTATAGCTCTACTAGACATAATATCTATGTCCCATAATGAATGCAACACTTTGTTTTAGAGTTTGTGGAATGGACTTCAAGGCATGCCATAATTATACTTAAATATCTCATTCTCATAATTATTCTTTATAGTTGATGTATTCACATACAGTTTTTTTTTATCATACTAAAAATTACATAAATATATGATTCGTAAATAAGTATTCTACAAATCCTAAAATTTGTGCACAAAGACTAGCTAGATAAAAGGGTAACACTCATTTTGGTCAGAGGGAGTATAAAGTAACAAATTTAAAATTCAACAAAAATATATTTATAAGCAAAAATTATCAATTGGAGATGAAAATTATTATTTCGTTCTCCTTTTTAAAAAAAGTGAGTCTGAATTATTTTTTGAAAAGTCAACTATATAATTTTAAGCATTTTGACTTGCCTGCTGGAATTAATTTATACTGACCCCACTTTCATATTTGAACTTTTCATGATCAATATAATTTAATTTAGAAAATTTATATTCATTCCTTTTCATGATAAGTATAAGATTTGATTTTTCTTTTTTTTTTTTAAAAGTAAACATGAATCTTATCTTGAAACATTTTGACTCAAAAAAGAATAAATGGCAATACCAACCCTCAAATTAATATTTCAACTTTGTGCGATCTAAAAGAATTAATTAGATTTTCCTTGTAAATTATTTAGATATTGCCATTAATGTTCACTTCAATTGTTGATAAAGCATTTGAGTATGGAGAATATCAATACATCTCCGATACACTATTATAAGTATCAAGCATAACTCTGGTATATATATATACTCATAAGATTTTTAACATTGAATCAAGAAAAATGGGAAGAAGAGGAAAGGTGATTCTCCAACCAATTACAGACGAGACCAAGAGAAGGGCATGCTTGAAGAAAAGGCTGACTGGGTTCTTCAAGAAAGCTTCAGAGCTTTCAACCATGTGTGATGCAGAGATAGCTGCTGTGGTTTACTGTCCTGATGACGCACTTCCAAAACACTGGCCATCAGATCCCAACCGCGTGATGGGTACTATCCAGAAGTTCCTGATGAAACCCGAGGTGGAGAGAACTTCAACTCAACTCGACCAGAAAGACTTCATCATCCACATGATCAACAGGAGTAAGGAGACAGAGAAGCTACTAATCAAAAAGAATGAAGAGAGGTATGCGAAATATCTCATATCCATGCTCCATGAAGGACAAATCAAACGATACGAACTGGATCCTGAACAAAGCAGGATTGTTTATGAATATGCAAACGCGAAAGCCCAGATTCTTAGGGAGAAAATTGAAGGTCTACGCGCTATGCAACCACCTTCTCCTCCTCCTCCTCCTCCTCCTCCTGATGGTGCTGGCCCTAGTGTTACATCTGGGGATGGAGGATATGGGGACGAGATGGAAATTAGTACAGCGGTGGACCATGGAGGATATGGAGGACACATGGCCACTCCAAGTGCTGCAACTGATGTGGGACTCGTTGATCAACAACAGTATGAAGCTATCTACAATGATCTCTTGAACTCATTATAAGTCATGTTGCTGCCATTACCTGTTCCTATTGCTTGCTCTTTTAACTTGTGTTTTATCTGTTCCTGATGTTTGCTCTTTCAACTTAGAGCTATTTCTGTTTACTTTTTATTTTTGATTGGCAGCTACTTCTGTTTGTGTTTTTCTCTTTTCTAAATTAAATCAACTATATTTTTTTTAATCATTTCCATCCCTTAAAATTAGAATTCATTCAATAAGTAGATCCTTGTAACAGCCTACCTGTGCTCAAATGGAAGCTAGATTTTAATCTCTTAAGACAAATTTGATTTATTAATGCTCGAAATTTTAATATATAGACACAGTAGCACTCATACTAATCTATTAAGACTTAAAGTCTAAAGGTTTTTTTTTTTTTGGGGCTAAATTAGTCTAACAATTCTTAGTTTTAAATGTTAATAATAATTACAAACTATAAAATTGTTAGTGCTTTTATTTAGATTTTTCTTTAAACAACTCCCTATGCTCCGCTCCGAAAGCAGAAACAAACAAAAAAACAAAAATAAACAGGGAGTTACAATTTGGTACATCATCTAGTAATTTTTTAAAATTCAATGATTCAAATCTGATGTAAATTTGATTTCTTAAATTATAAAATGTTTAATACTGCAAATTATTTAAAAAGTCAACAACATATAATATATATGAAAATATTGTTAAAATAATGCCACGATTTGAATTTTTTTTCTTAACTTTTCTGTCTTTCGGGATATCTTGGACGCGTAAGAAATTCTCGACATAATAATAATCAGTACAACAAGAAAACAAAAACTAGACAACTTAATCTGCACTTTAAAACTTCACCTACAACATTAGAACAAGCGAAAAACAGAAACTCGGACCAGTTCTTGTTTTTGAGCTGCAGCGCCAACATAGATCTCCAACCAATCTGCAAAGACACAAAACCAATAAAAAGAGCAACCAGCAGCGGGGCAGAAACTCCATAGATCAGAAACTCACTGGCAAAAATAACTTTTAATATGAAGACATAGAACTACTGCACTGGTGATATGAAAACCACAATGGAACCACTTGCGATCACGAAACAAACAAAAGAGAAAAAGAAGCAACAGACCTCCTGCAAAGCCTGAAGCTATTCTGGACATAAATAAAACCATGAAACACCAGAATTAATTGCAAGGAGCCACTAATATAAGATTAATCCATTTGCGACCACTCATTCCAACGGACAATATAGACATTTAAATTACGATCCAAATTCTCTTAATAATTGTGCAAAGTCAATAATTACAAACGGATTGGGATGGGAGGAGTAATCTTAAGGTTTAGGTTGAAACGTTGAGATATATAATAATGATATGGGTATGAATCTCAAATGAAAAAGTTACATTACTATGACCTAGCTAGAGATTCACCCATCCTAGCTAGAAGGTTTGATAAAAGTACTTTTTATCCGACCTAATCTTAATTGTCAATTTATAAAATTATCAAGGGCTTGATGACTTCGGTGCCCTTTAATGTGCACCAAAATTTGTGGATGCTATTATGAATGAAACTACATATGATATATTTTGAACAAACAAAAAACTATATCTGTACAGAAGGATTCAGTCAAGAACAAATTATCTCCAATAAAATTCTGTTGGGAATAATATTATTTCTATTCCCAATAAATGATTCCCAAATCAAGTTTCAAACATGTTGTGACATCCATGTTTGACACAAGAAAGTACGGCTTTATTGGCAAATTTCTATGTGACAAAATATTTTTTGCCATAAATTGTGTAAATGGTGACAAAATGTATGATATTTGTTTAAATTGTAACCTGTTTTGTAAATAGTGACAAATCAGAGACAGAATTTTGTGACAAGGCTTTGGTGACACTTGTGAAACAGTCACTAAAGGTTTGTTACATAGATTTAGTGACAAACTCCCAAATAGTTGGTTAGCCACTAGGTTTCTCACTATTATACAATTTGTGATAAACCTTTCTTTGAAACAGTAAAATTCAACGTTGGTTCCGTTTTCTTTTGCAGTATTAAGGATTTTCAGTTTATAAAACAACTAAAAAGAAATAATTATCATATCTCATAGTATGAACCTGACCGCCTCAATCATCACATCGATCGTTTTCTTTCTCATTATTTATTTATTCTAGCAAGGAGATTTGAAGGTTGTGGGATGGTGAACAAACTTATTTATTTGATTTTGAGTTTACAATTCTTATCTCAGTTTGTGTTCTCATGTGGGAGCAATGGTGGTTGTTGGGAGTTCCAAAAATAGTTAAGAACTCTGGTGTTGAACGCTAATGATTAGTGATTGGTGATACTACCTATATTTAACAAAAAGAGTTAAAATTTCATTTTTTTTTTTGTATCAGATTGCGAAATTCCAAAAGTACAAACTTCACTACACTGTGATTTTAGTGAAAATCACATATATTAAAGGTATTCTTTATTGAAAATTTTATGTCGTCTATAATATTAATCGTACTATGATCGAATTCAGAAACATATTTGATTTATAAAATTTTTCAATAAATAAAAGGTATTTTTTCATCATATCTCCCAATACTCCTCAATCCACTGTTCCATCTAGACCATGGACTAACCTACCAGCTGTTCTATCTGATCCATACCCAAGACCAGATCTTACTCTGCGGATGATATCCTGCTTTTTCATGACCTTCAATCACACCTCCATCTATATTCTTGTCAAGATCTAAAACCCTTAAAGATAGGATATGTTTACTTGAAAATAAAATTAGTCTATCTAAAACTATATATACTATCATTCTTGGAATTATAAAACATGGTTCTCATCCGTCTAATTTTTTCTATCGAAGATCCATATATATATACTACTCCCATGGGTATTTATTCAATTTCAACTCGATTTGATGCCAATAAATGATGCCCATCGGTATTTATACTACTCCCATGTGCACAAGTACATTAATGAACTTGTACTACTCGCATTGATTAGATTCATGTATCAACAACATACATGAACCAGAAAATACATAAATTCGTGAATACATAAATTCATGTATACTAATAAAGAAAATAATTCTAGATTAGTATAAATACTTAACATCTGTGATATGTGCCAAAAGATTAGAGAAATATCAGAAAACCAGGGAAATGAACTTCAAAGCATTATGGGTGATATCTGAAGCTCATATCTAGTACAGAAAGAGAGAGAGTCTACCAGATCAACAAAGAGGAATAAGGTTGATAAGAAGAAATGGCTTATTAAGGGATGGAAATTTGTGGGTGACTTAACACAAGGAAAATCTGTTAAATCAACAAAGAGGAATAAAGCTTGTAAAAGTAGAGGAAGGAATAAACAACTGATAGCAGGAAACTCAATTTCAGATGGAGATACGAAGAGGAGAAATATTCAGACCACAAGGGCTTTAGAAGTAGGAAAGGGTATCTTTAATAAAGGTGGGAATGATGACAGTGAAATTGGGGAGATGATGAACTCTATTTTTTTAAGCACAAGTTTGGGCTAGAGGTACCAAATTTGTTAAAGGGAAAAAGAGGCAGATAGTTTTAATCAGCCTTTTAGAGAGACATATTTGTGGTTGTGGATTCAGTGATAAAATTGGAAACTGTTTGTAGCTCACAAGCAGTGGGTTCCAGCCTCCAAAAATGGTTGAATTTGAGCTCGTGTTTGCCTAGAGAAGGAAATTTTACAGTAGAGGTGAAGAATCATCAGGAGAGCTGTTTAGTTCATGGTTTTGTCTTCAAATTTGTGGGAGGTTAAATTAACTTGTGATTCCTGTACAAATAGCTCGATAATAATTTAGTAAAATCTTAACAAGTCGATACCCAAGCTAACAGTTTGTTAAATGTTGGATTTCTTCAAATTTTGTATACAAAATAATTTTAGTTGAGATACCAAATTGTTAATTTTGTCATTTTAAAGCACCAATATGTTCCTTTGAATGTATATACATGCATCAAAATTAAGTTAGCACACCTTAAGAAGTTGGACAAAACCCTAATATTTAAGAAATGTTAATTATTATTAATTTGGATACTTATTTGTTATATTTTTTACTTTAGTACTATTTTTTTTTGATCAGCAAAATAAAAATATTATTGAACTCAACCAAAGAATACAACATAATGTCCAAGATATTTGGAACATACAGCACAATCGTAAACTAACAAAACATCAACTCCACCAAATCTATCTAAGCTAACCATAAAAAAGGGACAAAAAACAAGCTTTGAAAAAATGGCCAACCAGAATTAATTCTATACTAACTCTGTCGCAGCAATACAAGCACAAAACAGCAAACAAGAACTTCCCGAATTGAGTTGCAATCCATCTGCTGAAGATTTGAGACCTGCCATGCTCTCATACTAAGAGGCATAGCTGCCAACACCGATTATACCTCTATATATCTCTTGTTCGTACTGCAGATTAAATTACTAACCACATGGACAACTGCATTCCATCAGAGTTTCGTGTTGCCAAACTAATCTATACCTCGCCGCATTGAACATGCAAGAAATCCAAACACAAGTTAGACACCCAACAATACTTGTGATTTCGCCTCCGTTGAGCTCCAGTTATCATATGGCTAACATGAGGTTCCAACTTACTTTTTTCCTTTTTGTCTCTTGCAGACAATCATACGATCAATCTCACGCACAATAAACGATTAGATTTCGAGTGACTAGCTCTTTACTTATTTCAATTTCCTTCTCAATGTCCTTATCAATGATCCCTAATTCTTGCCCCAACTTAATTGATTTTAAAATTTGTTCATTCCTTCTCTCAAAATCATTGTCAGATAAAGAAATATTGGCTATAACTTTTTTTCCTGTTTTTCTGGACATCCTCTTGTGAAGCTTTAATTTCTTTCCAGCTGCGATTTCATCAAAAAAACACCATTTCTTCCCTGTATTATAATTCTCAATCTTCAATCTCTTAGTATTCCCCAGTTGTAAATCACCCATCATGTTATTCCCACAGCAATGTTGCATTGAAAACACCTCCTCCCCTTTCTTCTCTATTCTTTCCTTGATCTCCCTGCAATCAATCCTTCTTCCCCCCCCCCCCCCCCCAGCAATACATGAATAGCTGTGTCTTGAAGGAACAGTACCCGAAAAAACACCATGAGACTGACTATTTGCCTCTTTTGAATTATCGAACCCATTAGTTTCCAAGGAAACATTATTATTAATTCCCTGTTCTTTTCTTTTGTCATCACACGTGATTTCATCTTGGGAACCTAGAGATTTTTCGGTTCCCTCACCCATGCCTACCTCCTTGTTTAATGCTTTTGAAAACTGCTGCACTTCCTTCTCTCAATGTATATTTAAATTTATGGGGTCATTAGCGGGTAGAATAAGCACATTACGAGAAGCCCTAGGAATAGTGCACTACAATCCCTGTTTTTGGGGTTTCTGAGAGTTTCTTATGTTACGTTTGGTTTGATAGAATGAAATGACATAAGAATGAAATGAATTTTACATTATTTGTTAGTTCATTTATGTGTAAGGTTCATTTCTTTCCACAACTTCATGTGTATTTTTAAATCTACTCAAAGATGAAGATTATCCATTCTATTACAACCAAAATTTTCGCACAATCTGTTTTTTTTTCCATTCTCATACTCCCATCATAATTTTTGTGATCCTTCTCTTCCACTTATTTTTTTCTTATTCTCTGATTCTATTCTTATGTCGTTCCATTCCGTCAAGCCGAACGCAACCATTAGATAACTTGTTATTCATGGCTAGTAGTTTGATGGATCTTCATGGGATAGAAATCAGTGAGAGTTTATATATGTAATGCTTGGACATATGTATTATTTGGTGAGTTCAATATAATTTATTTCATGCTGATCGAAAAAAAACAAGAAAGGCTACTCAAGTCCTAGGAAGCGAAATATAATCTTATAAGGAGATCTTCAGAAATGAACACCAGCTTCTTTAAACAGTAAGCGTGACAACATAAAATAAGGTAAATTATCCCCTTCTACTTATAATAGTTATGGAATATCTAAAAAAAAAGTAAAAATATTGTGAGTTTGGTTTCATGAAATGAAATGACATACTATTTATTTGATTATTTATGTATAAAACTCATTCTTTATTTAATTCCTTTCAATCTGATAGAGCTTACCTTTTCCTTCACAATTGAATTTTCAAACACAATCATTTTTTTAATTCCCACAATACACCTATATATTTCTTTTTAGCTATTCATACTACTCTTCTTTCCATTTCATCAAACCAATCGCAATCTTAAATTGTTGAATTTTGTTCTCAATCATCTTATGGAATTTAATAATATAAACAACTTCAGATGTGAGGTATTTAACATCATAAATGATTGTGTTCATCGCTTAAAATTTTTAAGTGATACCAACAAAATTGGCCTCCAAAATTTACAGTCATTTATAAAATAGGCTCTAACTAAAAGAAGTGAGAAAACTCTCTTGCAAGAGTCAAATTACATAATTTACCATACACAACCCATGATCACAAATATAGCTAAAATTCGTCGCAAAAGTTAAACTTTCCATTGTAAAATGTGGTCTAGTCTCTATTGAGCTTGCTTACCTAAATTAGGGGTCTAATATCACAGTTCATATACTTTAGGGTTTGATTTGTAAGACCGTGGACGCCTTAATTGAGGATTACTTTGTCAATTAACTTTATATACTTCCTCCATTCCAAAAAAATAAAAACATTTGAATTTTTAATGACTTTTAATTTTGTACATTTAATTAAGAATTACATGTTGTATCGGCAATTGACTTGTACTCAGCCTCGGTGGAGGAGCGAGCAACAGTGCGCTGTTTTCAGGAGCTCTAAGGAATCAAGTTACATCCTAAATAAATTGCATGACCAGCAGTAGATTTTCTGTCATCCAGGTTGCCTACCCAATCTGTATGTGAAAATCCATGAAGAGTATGTGATGATTTTGATGACAAGAAGAGTCTGTGGTATGCCGATCCTTGAAGATATCGTAGAATGCGCTTAACTGCAGTCCAGTGAGTGACTGAAGGGCGATGCATGAATTGAAACACTCTTTTCACAGCAAAGGAGATATCAGGACAGGTAATGCACAAGTATTGTAGTGACCCAACAATTTGACGATAGAGTGTTGGATCCTAAAAATTGAGGTATCTTCCTTTGTTAATTTTTGAGATGTGGAGATCGGTGTGTCCAGTGCTTTTGACACCACAAATAATGGTGAGTTCATAAAATAGAAGAAGAATGGGTTAAGTACTCGCCACCCAAAGGAATCCACCCAAGGGATAAGATTATACTCGCCACCCAAAAGAACCCAACCTATGGGATAAGAGTATAAAGAATAAGAAACCTTTGAATGAAAAAGAAATCTGATTATATTTCTGAATTGAATTGCTGATTACAGAATAACAAAAATCTATATATAGGCCTGGCAGGAACATCTCTCCTGTCACAGGCAAAGTTCCAGAATAAACATCATTAATATTAGTCAATGCTGATGTATATAGACTTAGGAACTTGCTAATACATAGGTAATGACAAAAAAATAAAAAATAAAAATGAAAGAAGATGGCTTGAATACTGATGCATGAACTCTTGCCTCGGAACTGCAACATTACTGAATTAGCTTGGAAACCTTTGATTAAAAATGCCATGACTTTCCATAAACATGGAGATTAAATCAATTATTTGGACCTTTTTTTGTTGACTCATCGATGACAGTGTCAGCTTTGCATTGAGACATGGATCTCTTAGAAGGAGATTTTGAATATATCTGTGCTGAGATAAAAGCAGAATAGCAGAAGTTCGGACAACCTCAACTCCCAAAAAGTAGTGCAAAGCCCATAAGTCTTTGAGAAAGAACTCAGAACCAAGTTGCTTAATGAGACTGGTAAGATTAAACGGTGAATTTCCTGTAATCAAAATATCAACATAGACAAGAATGAAGAGAAAAATATCATTAGTATTAAATATGAACAAAGAAGTATCATTTCGAGACTGACTAAAATTTTTGGAGATAAGAAAATTAGAAAGACGAGAGAACCAGACCCTAGGTACTTGTTTATGACCATATAAGGATATGTTGAGTTTGCACACATAGTCTGGATAACGGCGATCCACACATCTTATGGTTGCTTCATATAAACCGTCTCTTTCAAGAAACCATGAAGGCAGGCATTGTGAACATCAAGTTAGCGTATGGGCCCGTTTATGGTAATTGCTAGAGAAAGAAAACAAAGACAACCACAAACATGCAAAAAATTGTAATTTGGAGGGTATGAAAATAGTTTTTGAAATGGAGACTCATTATTAATGACTCGAGACGGCAGTCTATTAATTAAAAAAATGGAACATTCAAACGCATAATCCCAAATATGTGCATGAACAGATGCATTACCCATGAGAGTTAATCCGGTTTCTACCACGTGACGACCGCGCCGTTCAACTAACCCATTTTGAATAGAAGTGTGAGGACAAGACAAACGATAAATTACACCATTTTTCAAAAAATGAGGTTTGAGAGTTAAAAGTCACGAGCGCCATTGCTTTGAAAGTATTTTTATTTTTGTATCAAATAACCTCTCAACCATGGCTTGAAATTCTAAAAACTTATATGACACTTCAGAAAGAGATTTTATAAAGTAAATCCATGAATATCTAGTGTATGCATCAACAAACAAAACATAGTACTTATTACCATTTATTGAATCTAATGGAGCAGGACCCCAAATATCACACGCAATTAATTCCAAAACCTTAGTAGCAACAAACGAATTTTCAAGAAGAGGAAAGCTTCTAGCTTTGCCCATTTGACATGCAGGACAAGCAGAGAAGCGATTATTTAAATCTACGACTAAATTATTTTGAGATATCACTTGACAAAGAACACGATGTTGAGGGAGACCAAGTCTACCGTGCCAGTCTAAAAGTGATGCACAAGAAGCCGAGAAGGCTGATGAGTTGACTGGCAATGTGTAGAGGTCCTCCTTAGTCGGTCTGGTGAGAATTGTTTTCTTGGACTCGTGATCCTTAACACAAAAAGAAGAAGGGTGAAATTCGAAATAAACGTTATTATCTTTACAAAATTTATTAATAGGCAAAAGTTTTCGAGATGTAGATGGAACATGTAGAATATCATTCATCTTAAACTGTTTATTATTTGCAGAAATAGAATTGAACCTATATGTGAGATGGATGCAAGATTACCGTTGGCGACTTGAAGATGGTCAGTACCATTGTATTCATCAAAATGATAAATGCCAGCTAGGTCGGGGGTAACATGATAATTGGCTCTGGTGTCTGGGTACCATTGAAGAGAGGACACTGACGGTGAATATTGAAGTTGGCAGAGGGATTAGAGGAATCGGGGGTTGGGCTGAGTAAACCAGCAGCAGATGATGGTGGAGGCATGTAGTGACAGTCATAAGACTCATGATTATCGAGTCCACAAAAAATACAGTGTGGGCAAAAGTTATTGTTACGAAAGTATCCACGCCCATGTCAATGGGTACCACGCCCACGGCCTTGAACAAAGTTATTGTTGGTGCAACAAGGTGGATTAGTGCGCTTGTTTTGCAAAGTTTGGTGAGATGCACGTTGGGAGTTATTGGCAGTGGGAGGAAGAGCCGCGGGTGGTTCAACAATGAAAGGCATGGAATTGAGAAATTCAAAGTTTAGACAACGATTCAGAAGATCTTGGTATGGCAGCGGTTCAGTGAGAATGGATAGACCAGAGCGAAGTTCTTTATAGTCATCATGAATGCCGCGAATGAAGTCAACAAAGAAATCCGAATGAGATACGGGCTTGCCAATTGCAGCAAGCTCATCAGCAACCCGTTTTAGCTGACGGAGAAAGGCTGAAAGAGGTTCATCTGCCCGTTGCTTATTGTGGAGTTCCATGCCATACCAATGGCTAGGGGGACGATGTTTTAAGAAAGAGATGAAGTTAACATACTCATTATGGTTTTGTCTTGAGTGTCCCAAGAGAGAGTAGTGGATTTTGGACGGGTTATTTCACCAGTAACAAAACCATAGTGGTTTAGACCTTGTAAGTAGGGCACAAGTTGAGTACGCCAAAGCAAGTAATTTGTGGAAGTAAGCTTAAGAGTTAGGTAGTGATGTGCTTGGGAGAGGAGAACAGGAGTCGTAGGAGTGGTAGCAGCAGTAGTTAGAGGGGTAGAGGTAGAGGACGAAGAGATAGCAGACATCGATATGGAAAAGTGAAGAAGAGAGGCTATTGGATATTAGGTGAATTACACAAGAATAGCAGGAGACTTGAGGGAGACGGCCAAGGAATGAAGGGGGAAAAAAAACATAAGTTATATGGCTCTTGATACCAGATCAACACAATGACTTCAACAGAGAATTCACTATATTGTTTTCTATATAAAATACAAAGTGTAGCCAACTATTTGTGGGAGTTGACTAAGGTGTTTGTTACAAGATAAATACAATAACTAAGGGGATAACTACACAATAGATGATATGATGACTACACCCATTTATACTTATCCTATCTAACTAAGTAATTGGCCCGATACTTAGTATTGAGGTGCTTCGAGTCCCGAATGGCCTGTTGTTGAGCCAACAGAAATATATTAGTGACCTCAGTACCAAAAACTAGCACATCAGTACTTCGATCATATCTTCGTCACCAACTATACTATAACAATCACTGTGACGACCCCAAAATCCCTCACTGGATCAGGGCTTCGTCAAGA
>CM025786.1:15668660-16031404 GCA_014636745.2 Centella asiatica
GGACCTAACTACGTTATTACATTCTGTCCCTAAAAATCACTATACGTTTCCTTTTGTTATACCTACAATAAGAGTAATTCTCAATTACTCAGATGTTTTTAATAATGATACTGTTTACTATATTTGAATAAAATTCCCACCTTACTTATTGATGTTATTGTTAACTTACATATTGTAGCTAAATATAGCATGTTATACTTTTTTCTTATTCTTATATTGATTTCCACTATATATTGTACATATGTTTGTTCTCTTAAATGAATTTATTATACTGACAATTAGTAGAAACTATAAAACAGATTGACATACATAGGGAGAAATGCTATCTATTTAAAATTTTACCCGTAAGATTCTCATCGTTGGTATTGATAAAGTAAATTACATTCAACAAAATTTACATAGGAATTCAAGTGGAATGTTTTCTATGTCTAGATCAAATTGTATTAAAATTTTAAAGATGTATTTATCACAAAATTAAAAAAAATGTATTTATCATATATATGCATAATTGTACACTGCTGGTCTGATGCTGGGGAATTTAAGCAAAGGTATCACAAAAGATATGTTGGGCTATCTTTTCACGAGATTTGGGGAAATTCAAGATATCATTATTCACTATAAGAGGCAGCTTGGTGAGCTTGGTTTCAGCTTTGTTAAGTTTGCAAATCAGAAGCAACAACCGCCCGGATGTCTATACGTAGCAAGTGGTTTCATGGAAGAATACTCAGGGTTTAATGGGCAAGAAGAGATATGTAGGGGCTGGATAAATCTTCCAGAAAATGTCAGTTTCTTTGGAAGCCGAAGATGAACCAAGAGAAGGTAGATAATTTGATGATTCATTATTCTCAAGTAAACAATCTGCAGTCCATTTGTGGAGAAACCAATGATGCCTTGCATACTGTTAAAGGTGTGGCTAACTAAGAGGTTCTCAAATGCTTAAAAAGATGTTGTGTTGTTATTTCCAAAACTAGTTTAGCAACAGAAGATGTTTATAGGATTCTTAAAGCCATTGATGTGAATTGATCAAGTTTGGTTAGATGGGGCAGTATGTCATAGATTTATTTTGGTTTGTGATAATGAGGAAGATTCTGTTAAGTGTTTTCTTAATAGAATAAAAGTTGAGAATGTCTTTATCTCAATCGAGAGAATGAAACAAGAGATATCTGATTGAGATAATAAATTGAACATGCATCAGATATTGAACATGCTTGACAACTGATTCTTGTCAATCATGATAGATGTTTAGATGATTTTATTGGTCTGGAGCACAATAGAAACTTTTAAAATTGAGATAAAAGAAATTAAAAGCCAGCACCTAATGAGCCAAGATTTCATTAGTGAGACTAATCTGCAGGTAGATTGTGAGGAATCAAGTTTGGAAAAACAAAGCAATGGAAATAATTTTTTGTTGGTGACCAGTTAACTTCAAATGATCAATCAAATCTTCTTTCATACTCTTCTTTTGATGGAAATCATTCGTCCTCAAAGGAAGGAAGAGGTTCTTAAAAAAAGTCTGGGGGTTTGTTCGAGTACTGGAATAGAAAGCCGTTATCAGAATTCAATGCTTCTAAAAGGAATTTTATGTTTCAAGGAGAATTTTCCAATAGAGATAATGATGGATTCGAATATGAGAATACACTTATTGTTTTAGATGTTCAATCAAAAGGACAGAAAAATGGGAAAAAGGGAAAGCAAGAAAAAGAGAAGAAAAGAAAAGAAAAGAAAAAGGTTATAACAAATTTCTCTTAACCGTATTGCTGGTTTGTCTTCTAACTAATATTTTGGTGCAATACTAATATTGCTCCGTATGAGTCGGTGTTTCTTTTATGTTCTCCTTTTCGAGTGTTTTGATTCTTGTCGGTTGCTTCATTTTGGAGTCTTTATGCTTCAGTTTTTCTTGGTTACATTTGAGTAGTTAGTTTTTGAGGTTTTTTTAGTGATTAGTGCTTATTTGTTTGACTGGATCTTCAATTATTATAGGAAAGCCGAAGGTGTCTTTGATTGCATTAAGGGAGAGGTTTGATATGATCAATAGCAGTTTCTTTTCAGTTAAGTGTTAGCTTTGCAATCATCTTGGGAAGTTTTTTTTGCTAATGATACATATAAGCATTTTGGTGCTCAGTAATCACAGCGGTTTTTTAAGTTATCTTCAAGGTCCTTTGCAGGCTTGATGCAGTTAGGTCCTGTTTGTCCTTGTTTGTCTATAAGGCTTCAACTTATTTTAATGCTCTTTGTGAGAACCCGGAAATTGTAAAATTATTTTATAATATGAAATATTTTTTTTGATATATGATTTTTGCATGGGGTTTAATTCTTTTGAGTATGAATGATAAATTCACATCTTTAATGTGAAATTTTGATGATGATGTGATATCTATGATGATAAGGTTAAGTTCCTTAAAAAAGGTATCAAAAGGGGATTATCAAATTCCATATAAGATTATTTTGATGTACATGGAAGAGAATGAAAGGATTACGTAGTTTTATAACTACGTGTGTGACTAAGAGATGTTTAGGCGGCGAAGTGTTGTGCATGAAGGACAGCAGCTGCTTATGCGTACTTAGCTGCTAAGGAATCATGATGAGCAGCCGTACTTACCGTCCAAATTAACCAATTATCTTATTTCAAGCTTAATCATAGTCAACTATTTTGAACTCTATAAATAAACTACCCGGAAGGAAATTCTAACTCTTTACCAAAATTTCTCTCCTAAGAGTTTCATCAAAATTGTTATATCTGAAAACTTCCGAGATTTTCTTTCGGAGAATTTTCTCAGAAAAGCTTTGTTTCCACTTTGAGAACGAAGAGGTAAGAACTTAGTGTTCTATTCAGTTTTCTTTCATGCATAGCATCAAAGATTTATGCTAGGATTAATATTCTTTGCATCATCATGAGACATCATAGTGTGAGATGTTCATGTTAAAGTCTTTCATTGTAGCAGAAACAGGCTCTGCAGTTAATCTTTGATGAGATATTGTTAATCTTTGATGAGATATTGCTAGTCCCTGACGAGATATTCATAGTCTCCGATGAGATATTCTGTTAATCTCTGATGATGACGTCAGCTTTAGTCTCCGACAGGCTAAAGTTTAGTCCCTGATGACGTCATTAATCCCCGATGGGTTATTAATCCCCGATGGGTTCTTTAATCCCCGATGGGTTAATTAGTCTCCGATGACGTCAGGATTAATCCCCGATAGACTTAAAGTGACGTCATCAGTCCCTGATGAAACATTAGTCCCCGATGGGTAAATTAGTCTCCGATGACGTCATATATTAATCTCCGATAGGCTAAAATCAGTCTCTGATGATGTCATCTGTGATTTTAATAAAGTAAGATTCCGTAGTCTCTGATGAAGGACTTCTTAGTCTCCGATGAATTTGGTTAGTCCCTGATGGGCAAAACATGTTAGTCTCTGATGGCTAAGGGGATTATTCCCCGATGCACAGCTTGTTATCAAAGCTACAAAACATTATTTTCTTAAGGTTATTTCACGATATTATCATACTAGATTTAAGTCAGTAAGAGTCTAAGGACATCGCATATCTATTTTCTTTCATCAATTATTATCAAGGTATTAAGATATTACTTGCGTAATTTACAGAATCTCTTTCTCGCAAGTAAACTGATTTGAATTTTGTGCAAAGGACTGAGGCAAGTATATTTACACTCTTATATTTATTTCAAATTAACGTAAGTATATCTTCATTATTATGCTTGAAAATGCAAGTATATTCATACTCTGATGTTTATTTCAGTTATGCGCATGATCAATTGATTCGACATGCGTACAAGATTATATCTTTTATACTTAAATTTCCTTGTGAAACAAAATGCTATGTTTTAATTTTCGCTAGCGTGATATGAATGAAATGCATGGATATAAAGGAGCTTTGACTTATTTGATATTATTCAATCTTATATCTATGCAAATGAATGACAATGATATGTCCCTTAATTGGGAAATGCCACATGGTTGGCAAGAGGAAAGGAAAGGTGCTGATTTGTTCTTCACCTAACCAAGAGGAATTTTTATGTGACTACGTACGTTCACACAAGAGGGATCATGCGGGCACAGTTAGGCCAGCTGTATACCGTATGGTTAGCAGATCCAACGGGTATAGCCCCCGGTGGATATTTTTACTTCAAGAAAGTTGTGTTTTGTCTTCAGAAGGGTTATACAATTGTTTATCATCAGTAACCCTAAAGATTTCTTAAGGATTTTAAAGGCTTTGATATTGTTTCATCAAGCCTTCCAATAGAAATGAATTTCCTTGAAGCATTTCAATCTCGTTTTTTCCCCGAATTATTTATATACTTGCTGGGCGTAAACTGCTCATTCTTGTTGAATTTTAATGTCTTGCAGGGCAGGAAATTAAGGCTGAACCCTCTGACAAAGGGAAGGCAAAGTTGATTGGTTTTTGAGGTTGGTTAGCTCCTGTAGAATCAATAAGGAAGGAAGGAGGATGAAGTAAATAGAGATGTTTTGTATTAGAATGTAAAGATAGAATAGCTTCCGCTGGGATGTAATAATCTGAGTTGTAATAACTCTTATTTATTATTGCCTTTTATCTAGTATTTTCTTATGAATGGATGTATGGTTATCTTTTCCTTCTTGACGAAGCCCTGATCCAGTGAGGGATTTTGGGGTCGTCACACTCTCATGGTCTCTTCGGTTGGATTTCAGCTCGTGGTTTTTCTCCCTCTATGCTTCCCGATGTAGCTGTTCCATGGTGACCTTGTCATGAACACCTATTGGCACCTGAAGTAGTTCTTGAGCCCAAGGTTGTCAACTTCTCGTGCTCGTGGTTTTGTTCAGGTTCTGGGTTTGAATGTGTTGGTGTATCATGAGAAAATGCAATACTACGTACAATGAGAATGATCATGTATGATGGTTTGTATTGATTTTGTGGGTTGATACACGTGGGATCCTATGGTATTACAAATTTCCTTACAAGGTTCGTATGTTATGTATGCAAATTGTAAGGTAAGGATTCCACAAAAGTTATGAGTCTTGACTTAAGTGATGGATAAGAGGGAAGATCATAGGAACTCTTTGGAAATGGCAATGACAAAGCCTAGCCCTGGTCTGACCAGGGGTAGGTGCAAGGGTGTAGGGTTTAAGGTGTAGATAAAGAGACTTAGCACCAAATAGGAGGGTGAAGTCCTAGTAACCCTTTTTGGCTTCTCAAGGTAGGAATGCTAGGCAAGTGCTCTAGCACCACCAAGACAAAGCCTTACTTATAAGATGAAAGATTTCCTAAAAAGAGAAAGAGTTCTAGAGAGAAGTGAGAGCTCTTAAGGGTGAAATTTCTCAATTTATTCAAATAAAGAGGTGAGGGGTATTTATAGCCTCCAAGAGGTCATGTGTCGTGCATGTAATCTATCTACCACTTATAGTTCTATGGCTACAATATCTATTTTCTACGTATTTTCCCATCTTTTCGGAGTCCGTTTTGTCCTATGTCTGTAGTCGTCGGTCCAAAACCCTAGTCAAATCTCAAAATTAGACGACCTTTTCAACCCTATGTCCGTAGTAGGAAAGACATCTCGGCCTTTAGACAAGCCGCTACGTGTTGGAGATGTCATCGTCAGTTGTAGTGATGTCATTATAGGGTACAGGTTGTGATGATTGCATCACATGGTGCATGTTTCCCTTCATGTTGTAAGTGTGGTTCTTCATGTTGTGGTTGTTTTGCTCCAAGTTGAGATTAGTGCATATTGGGGCATGCCTCTTTAGACTTGTCCATGTGTTGGTTACCTATGCCACGACATGCCTTGGATGAGCATGCAAGGTATGCCTTAAAACTTCACAAAGGTGCTTATGCAATACTTGCCCATGCATGATATCGGAGTGTCTTGGTGCCATGCCACAAGGCCTTGCTGGGAGGCCAAGAATGTCATGTTATGGGCCATCTTTAAATTGCTCTGTGCCATTTTATGTTTTTTGTGAGCAAAACATTCTAAAATATCTCAAATGATGGTGTGAGAAATTTCATAGCAAATCTGGAATGGATAGTAAACCTTTAGGGCAATGCGACATGAAAACGACAAAAAATCAATTAAGTCTTGGGGGTCAAAGGCTGTCCTTCCATATAGGGATGTTCCCCCTTTTTTTCCTTTTTTTCTTGGCTTGAATAGTCTTATTTTTATGTCCCTTAGGTGTTCATGTACTTGGATGGATACTTGGAAGACCTTAAGGATGCATGTAGTTGTACAATTGCCTTAAATGACCAAAATTTGGGTAAGGCATAGGGCCTAGAGGCCACCCCTCATGGGGTACCTCTCCCCTATGCCCCTTGCTTCCTTTCTTTACTTGTTTTCTCTCCTTTAATTGCCCCTTGAATGCCTTTACATTTGGACTTGAGTTTAGGGGATATTGGGAAACACATGTTGAGAGTGGGGCTTAACTTAGCCAAAATATGGCTAAGTCTGGACCCCAGAGGCCACCTCTTGTGGGTGTGCCCTCTAGGGTCCCCTTCCTTCCTCCTTTGCTTGCTCAATGTCTTCCTTGTAAGTGCTTTTGAAGGCTTCATGCATGGCCTTGCATTTAGGAAATCTAGGGAGTGACTTGTAAAGCACAACATGTAGTGAGAGCTTAACATAGCTACAATTTGGCTAAGTATGAGGGGGTAGAGGCCACCCCCCATGGGTTGCCCTTTCCACCTCATCTTCCTTTGTCCTTCCTAATTCTCTTGGCCTTTTAATGGCATGCTTTCATGTACCACAAGATTGAGTTTTGTACTTGAAACAACTTAGAGGAACTTTGTGAGAGACAACAACTAAAATTTGGCCAAGTATGGTGGCCTAAAAGCTGCCCCTAAAGGGGTACCCTCTAGGCTCCCACTTATCTATCATTTTCATACTTGTTGTTTTCCTTTAGCATGCCTATGAAGACCTCTAGCTTATTGTAGGACTTTGAGAGCTCCAAGACCAACTTGTTGGGGGGCAAGTGTAGTGTGAGAAGGCTTAAAAAGCCAAAAATGGCTAAGTAGAGAGGGTCAGAGACCACCACCTATGGGGAGGCCTTGTCTTTATCCCTTCTTGCTTGATTTCATGCCCATTGTCCTTCATTTAGGTGCCCTTGATTGCCCCTTGCTTGATGTGAGATTTGAAAAACCTTGAAATTTTACTATTAGAGTGCATGAGGGTTAAAAGCTAAAAATTTGGGTAAGAAAAACAAGTCAGAGGCCACCCCTTATGGAGGGCTACCTCTTGGGTCCCCTTCTTGCACCATTGGCTATGTTGATGTTGCCCTTTGAGTTGGTCCTTTACGATGTTAGACACTTAGGCATCATTTGAACACCTTGATCATGTGGTAGTGATGAAATTATTGGCTTCCTTTACTGATTTTGTTGTGAGTAAAGTGCCTTGAGGGGCTCCAAGTTCCTCCTTATTGCTCTCCTTGGGGGTGTTGACCCTTGACTTGCCTTCTTCGTAGCACAAGATTCTTGTATATGTGGATTGGGGACCATATGCCTCAAGGCATCATTGTGTAGCACAATGCTCAAGTTGGCTTGCCGATCACGTTCCCATACTTGGCCAATTTTAGGCTAAACTGGGGAATCTCCATACATGGCTCCTAAAATGTGTTGCATCAAGTTTTCTCATATCATCTTGTATATGTGAGGAGAGGTTGTAGGAATAATATGGGGCTTGGTAGTGTTTTGTTTCCAGAGGCCTACTATGGCATAGCTTCCAGACTTAGAATTATTTTGGCCTTATAAGGCTTTTGTCAATACTTAGTCAATTTTTCTCTTCATGGACGTGGTTGTCTTCAAGGTTGATCATGGGCCTAATTCTTAGGTATTTTTGAAACCTCATGAGTTGATATTGACATGTTCTTGAGGTGTTGATGATGTGGCGCTCCGATAGGGTCCGTGGGGTCCTTCTTTGGCCTACATGGCAAATGACATGTTGATGACCCTCCAAATTACTGATTATCACTAATTATGATTAATTAGGTTTAGTTTAGATTAATTAGGGTCATTAATTATACCCGGATATACTTGCTAGTTTGAATTTGGGCGCTACTATTACTTTGGTTTTCATTTTTGGGGTTTTGTGTAGGTCTCTCTAGTCCATTCTCTTCATTTGTTGTTTAATCCAATCCTTTTGGATAGATTTGATCTTGTACTTTCGGTTAGCTTTCGATATATGCTTTTCTTTTTTGCCCATAAAAAAAAACTATGGGAGAGTCCTGTATCAAAACATACAGAAAGAGAATACTATTAACTCACCCAAATAAAGGATACATTGTAAAGATGGCTATATATAAGCACATATAGATAATTAAGACGAGAGGGTTCCACTCAACAACATATCTTTGTTCACTTGCCATGTTACTGGCGATTTTCGGACCAAACAATTCGTTCTTTTAAAGATCTACTAATCTCCGGTTAAATCGACTTTTGGTGGTTGTATAAGAAATTGGTAGCCAAAGTTAAAACTAAACAAATCAGTACCTAAACTAAAAATATTTTGTTAAATTCTATTCTTTTCTCAAGGTTTTTGTGTGAAATTATTCATATGTACTAGATATTTTTTTGTCACTTTTAGCTACTAAATTGCTACTTTCAATACATGTAGGGTTAGCCAACTTAAGTTAACCATATATTAAAATTAAGTGTTTCATCTTAGTTATTCTCTGTTTTTCTTTTTGCCCTTAAGAAAACAATTGGTTAAAGAAGACTAAAAATCTCATAAGGAGCTAATAAAACCGAATAATAAAAGAAGCTTATACGAGGTAAGAAAAACTGAAATCGAAAAAACCAGTCTTCAAAGTGCAAATAAGCTAATTGGCTTGGGGACCATATTGAACCCAAAATGAGGAGAGATGTGCATAAAATCACACCGGGAAAAAATATTATTGACTCAATGAGCCTGTATATAGGCATATATAGATAGTTCCTAATTTTAAATTAACCATCATGATGACATGCAAACACATGCAATTATCCTTAACTAATTACTATCTTTACTAACTCACAATCTTATTTCTAATATAATGCACGCATGCAATTATCGACATTACTGTTGATTTATTTGAATTTTTAAGTGATAACTATTCTTAACCGTAAATTAAAGAGAAGAGTTTTGACCTTGAGATTTATATTTAAGTGCATGAGACCAAGTCCAAAATTAACCATTTCAAATTGAAGGATGCATGTAAAATGCTGGAAGCCAGTACATGAACTTGACTGGATTCAAGCACCAGAGAAAGAGTCTGATTTGTTGCATGAAAAATGTGAGACATGTTTTATGTCTTTTAATCATTTGGCAAAAGAAGATTTTTGTTTGACCTTTACAAACTGGTAGAAACTTTGGTCCCACGAATAGAAACTTTTGTCCTGCATGGCTGCATGCATGTGGACATTTTGACCGTTTGTGTGCCCTTCTCCCCAGCGTCAAAAGCAAAGCCAAACGTAGCAAAGTAAAACATATATTAAGTTGTACTTTATGGACAATATCTTGGAAAAGAAAAAGGAAACATTTTTCATAGCCATCTGTTGCTAACATTTGATAACATCCCTCTAATTAAAAATTTAACACATTTGTTTTGGTTGTTTTTAATTTCATCCCTGCCGAATTTCAATTCTAACAGTGTCTTATGCCAAAGAAGTGATATATAGTTTTCAACTCCTTTAAGAAAAACTCAGTTAATTGAATTCCTAAAGGAGTTAAAAACTAAATATCAAGGTTTGACACATGAGAACTTTGTACTCGATCCCTCCGTTAATGTAGTGCTATTTGAAAGTTTGTATTTAAGAGTAATCTTCGTGTTCTTCTCATGATTTTCACTGAATAAAATATTTAATAAATTTCCGTAGAGTAAATTATCCAATGATGCTTCATCAGACTAAAATGATTCGCCAATTAGCTATACTATCAGTAGATAATAATATCGGCTTGTTTTGTCAGCGGATAATTTTCCACTTATAGGTATCGGGGGATAATTATATACTGTTACTTCTATCAACTGATAATTATTCACTGATCAGCTATACTGTCAGAGGATAATTATTTACTGATCAGTGATACTGTCAAAGTGTAATTATCTACTGCTATATTTATCGACTGATAATTATCACTGTCAAAGGGTAATTATCTACTACTATATTTATCAACTAATAATTATCCACAGATCAGTTATACTATCAGAGGGTAATTATTAACTGCTACACTTATTAGCTGATAATTATCTATTGATCAGTTATACTATTAGAGGGTAATTATCTAATGTTACACTTATCAATTGATTATTATCCACTAATCAGTTATACTGTCAAAGGGTAATTATCTACTGCTACACTTTATCTTACACAAAATTTTTAAAGATTTGTTCACCATAGTTGAGCATAGCGAACTCACTTACCAACAATATTTAGGTAACTTCATCTAATAGTTTGGTGAATGTGCTTACCAGTTGGAAAATCAAAATTAAAAAGATGGGGAGATAAATGCAAGCTGCTTCATCCAATAAATGCAAAATCAAATTAAGAAGATGGGGAGATAATTTTAAATTACAAATAAAGATATGACATTAGGTTCAAGAAGATTGAAGAACATATGACAAGTTTTGGGCTCCAAAAATATGTGATAAGTTATTTTGCCTAATTAAATACACATGGGTGCCTTACCTGTTCTAGAGGCCCAACATGGAAACTACGAGTTGGATAGATTGTGTTAGGCCCCAAAAATAGGGTATAAATTATTGAAATACACATGAGTGCTTTTACCCGTTTAAGAGGCCCAACATGAAAATCACACATTTATTAAGATGTATATGGAATCTCTTATAGTTAAGGGGACAAGGAAACCTAACTCATGTCAACTTAGGTTTTTCATAATAATCGGCTATTGAGTAAGTATAAATAGATATCAACTCTCAAGGAAAAAGGGAGGTTATTATACACTTCTTTAGCTATCTGGCACACAAAACTCTAGGCATTTGCCGTTGATTCTCAAAAATACTTACTCTCACACCAGAGTTTTCCCCCCAATGACAAACCGTCGTTGGGTTAACTGTGTTCTCTGTCTTTATAGGCTTTCCTGAGAATTGTGAAAACCCTGTAGCTACATTTTTTAAAGTCAACATTGGCGCTAGAATGAGGGTTTCTTAGTGTTTTGTGCTTATATTTAACTTTGATAACTAGCTATGTTGACCCCTACATCTCATGCTAAGTCATATGTGCCCACCTATGGCAAACCTTCACAGTCGAAATCCTCAACCCTTACTTCTCATGTAAAGTCAACTATTCACCAAGGAAAAGGGTCTTCGAACAAAAGGAATACTACCATTTCTACCATGGATTTGGATGCTGGTATTTCCCACCAATCTAACTTCAAAGCTAAGAATGCGACAAAAGCCACCGAGGACAAGTTAGGATCCTTCTAGAGGAACATAAACAACTACATCTTTGACAAATTGACAACGAGAAAAAATTAACCGCTCTATAGGAGACAGCGGAAGAGGATGAGGATGACATTAAATTCCAACATGTATGTCATTCATGTTCTCATATGTCGAAGAGTGGACATAGTCGTTCTAGTTCCCCCGATACATATTACAGCTCTGGAAGAAGTGGTGGTCAACATCAACATAGGTCAGGCTTGGATTCTCCTGATATATCATCCACTCTCCAACATGATCTGGAGAAGCTAGAGCACAAACTGGATGAAGGATCCCATTCTCGACATCGTCATCATGGAAAATCCCCATTTATTCGTGAGATCGAGGAGGCTATCACCAAAAAAGACCATAAAATATCATCTCTCGAGTCTTATGACAGCACTGGTGATCCCATCGATCATACTACCTCATACAAGATAGTTATAAAGCCTATGACCTCAACAGTGACATCATGTACCGAGCACACAACATGCGGCTAAACCCCATGAAGTGTACCTTTGGTTTGATAGGAAGAAAAATTCCTCGGGTACATGGTAAGCCAAAGGGAAATTAAGAACGAGGAAAGAAGTGCAAATATTAACTGGAAGGTTGGCGGCACTAAGATGGTTCATGGCACGGTTCGCAGAAAAGAGCCTACTATTCTTCAAAATACTAAGAGGAAGAAATAATTTTGAATGGACCTTGGAATGCCAAGATGCCTTCGACACCATCAAGAAGTATCTATCCTCACCCCTTCTCATGTTGAAATCTCTTCCCACAGAGGATCTATTTCTATATCTCTCCATTAACGAATCTGCAGTAGGAGCAACTTTTATTCGAGAAGAAGTGAGAGACCAAAAACTCATATACTATGTAATTCATGCTCTAAAGGACGCAGAAACAAGATATCCTAACCTCGAAAAGCTGACTTACACCCTTATCATCACAGGCCAAAAACTCAAGCCTTACGTTCAAGACTGAGTTATTGTAATCTTGACGGATCAACCTTTACATTCTACATTGTCTTTGGAAAGTTAGTTGCATGGTCGATTGAGCTCAACCCATATCATCTTAAATATTGACCTCTACAAGCAATCAAAACCCAAGTACTCATCGAGTGCTCATTCCCAGTAGAGATGGAGGTCGACCCTGCATTAGAACCAGAGTCAACTTCCAAGAAGAGAACGCATAAAAATTATATGTCGATGCTTTCTCTACTTCCATTAGAAGTGGGGCCATTATCATATTTAAGGAAATCTATACATATTTCAAAATTTTAATAATAATAAATAATCAATTATTTATAGATATGTTTGAATGAATGATTTTTTCTTAAGTTATCTTTTACTAAGATTGATATATCTTTTTCCTCAAACCTTAAAATAATTTATTTTTATTATGTTCTAAACTATAAAATAAATTTAATCATTTTAAATTAATTTAATTTATTTTAAAATGCAGAGTTTAAAATAAAGAATCAGTTATAGCTTTCTGAAATTTACATTAACTTATTTTTAAATGTAAAATCTGTAATTGCAATTATAATATTATAATAGGAACATTTTTTTAACCTCGTTATTTAATTAAAATTGCATTAAAACCCAAGTTATTAGTAATTTATTATTTTATTTTATCATGTTAGATCAAATTAAAATTATAAAAATTAGTACATGAACTATAATGATAATTAAAAAGTACATTGACTAAATTGAAACTAAATAGAAAGTATGGTGACTATTTAGCCAAATTTAAAGTGACGTTTGGATATAGATAGATTGAATAGAGATGATATCGTTTCAATTTTATAATAAGATGCTAGTTACAAATAGAGTTTTCAGTATCTCCGCGTATAGCCTATAAAAAGACGGTAATTATTTGAGAAAATGGAACAACTGATGTGCCTCTCATGATGAATATATCCTTGTTTGTCTGGAGTAATCTTTTAAAGGTTTTAGATGTAATTATGTAATTAAACCGTAATTTCAAAATTTTAAGCTGAAATAAACACAAAGTTTTAGATATGATTGTGTAATTTATTCTGACAAAATCTAATTTCAAAATTTTAAGCAAAACTAAACACGGTTTGCATCTCGTTAAACATTTTCTCAATGTTTCATTATATATATATGTGTGTGTGTGTGTGTGTGTGTACTCAACGTCTCTCATGTTTGAATATAATGAAACGAGATATCGCATATATTTCTTGTCATACACAACACTTGCATTTTACTAAGATTTCAAGGACAGAATGTGATTTGGTAATTTGATCCGGTGGGGCATGTAAATGTGCTTGATCTATCATCAAATGCATAACTATAAGCTTTTGGACACTTTCCCTTGAAAAACTGAGAGTAGCTCGACGGCTTGCACTTTTCCGGCGAACTATATTCGCCGGTGCAGCAATATTCTGGTTTATTAAATACCAAACATGCGCTCTTGCATCCGACTGTAGCACCTCTTGGATCTCTTAAAGCCAACTCCCCAAGACATACTGCATTTACGTCTACGGGGCAGCTTGTTTCTTGGCATGGAGATTGAGGAGATACACGAACGGGTAAATTAAAACCATCAACAAGACTAACATCGTAAAAGTCTTGTGCACCATAACCATTTAAGGTGAATTCTACTAGGGTTACCGGAGGAACTCCGGCGGCACCACCACATGCAAGACCTCTGCCACAGTCTCCAGTGAGGCAAGTGAATGATCCAGCATTGGTACAAAATGATCTAGCCCAGATTCTTCCGGACCATGGCACTGGGGCGTTGACAGTGCTCGAAGCTTTTGATGGTAGTTCGAACCCCGATGATGAAGGCTGTGAGCCGCTACCGGTGAGTATCGCCGGCCAGATTGTGTAAGGACAGTTGTTTGTGATTGTAAATGTAGCTGATTCACTCCCTATAATAGGAAAAAGAAAAAATAGTAATAGAGTTTTTGTAAGAAAATCTATATAAACTACATGTATGAATATATGACTTACAATGTATCAAAAGGGTACAAAATGAAAGAGCCAAGAAAATTTGAAGTCCCATGTAGCTTGGATTGGTTTGTTAAGTGTTATGTAATGTTGTTATTATGCAATGCTGTTGGGAAAGAAGGTAGAGCAAGGGTATATATAGGCCTCAAAAATGCATGGCATGGTTCCAATTAAGTTAGAGATTTATGTAGAACTTTCTGTTGCACAAATAAAAAGTTTATTAAGGATAAATATGCTAAAAGTCAAAGTTAAAGATTATCTAAAATCTTGTGTTATTTAGATATAGATCTTGTATTTAAAGCTAGTCATAAATGTGACAAAAAAATTAACAATAATAATAAACACGTCACAAATAAATTGGAGGGTATCTTGTATTTCATTCGGGACATGTCATCGAGAATTGCATAAAATAAATAACCATAATGTACTGTGATATATGTGCATATTATGATGTTTGACCGAATTACATAGAAGTAACAAGATTAATTAAATTTGTAGTAATACAATTACATAAGTAGATTAATTGGTTTGCACAATGAATGAGGTCGAGGGTTAGCTTTTAATATCGTACTCATTTATCAGAGATTTTGTTTAAATTTTCTTAGATTATAAATTCATAAATATAAAATTAGTGGATAATAATTGAAAAATGAACTATAACTCATGTCATATCAATTAAATTGATACGAGTTAATGAATTATCTTTGCATTGCGCGAGTTCCTGCGGGAGCTTGTTATATTTCGCAACAAACAATTAGAAAGGTTAAAAAGATAATATTTACCCATGGTTTTACATTACCTAATTTGTGTTTACTTTTTATAACATAATTTGATTATACTTTTAATTATACCTGATTAGAGGATACTTTTTATCACCTAATTTTATCAAGTATACTTATTATTACCTAATTTGATTTTCCCTTTGTCCGCTTTTATTTCCCACCATTTAATTTTAATGGTCAAATTAACAATTTCTACAAGAACAATGTATTTTTTGTGCGTATTAAAAATAGGCTAAAAGTACTATCAGAAAATATATATTTAATATACTACTAAAGTCCAATTCAATATTTTAAAATTCGTATTATATTTAATAAATTATGGATTTTAAAATTAGTCAAATTGATCATCTAAAGTTAACTATAATCTCGTTTGTTTCTACTTTAAATTTAAAAATTATAGATTTTAGTAGTTTATATTGTAGTGTTATAATCCACAATCTCTAAAATTTAAACTAAAATAAATGGCGTCTACAACAAGTAAATCCAGGAACAGTAGTTTTCATTACCTAATATGATTAGTGCTGTGGTGACAACTTTGGAGACCAAGAGATTTCCGATTCCATCCTCACTTCCTCTCCACTAAAAAAATATAGTATGTCGCAATGGCGTGTGATAGGTAGGTATTAGCGATGGGAACTTTAGGCGACGGCAGCTACGATGAAGGACTCCGTCGAAAAAGTCGGGGGCAGACAATTGCGACAAAATGTCCATCGTAAAATCTCAAATTTCTATGTTTAGCCTCTCCTTTAAAAACGTTGTGCAACTATATATTCATCAGTGCTATTTTTATCGCATCTATCTTGCTACGTGGCCTCTGATTTATGCGGTGTACTGTTTCCATCAAGATGATTTTCAAAATTTCAATCCTAATATCTCCTTCGAGGAAGCCATTGGTTTTGTGGAGCATACACAATATGAATATTTCAAAAAATGTTGTTATAATTAATATTGCCAGGATATATTGTTATCATAATTTCAAGATATGATTGGTGATCCGAGGAATTGACGTACGTGTACTTAGTTGTAGAAATATTCAACAATCAAAATTAATGATCTTAATTATGAATTGAATGTGATTCAGTTTCAATTTTTAACTTGGATACCTAGCTGGCTAGCCTAACATAAAGAGTCTCCATGATGAATACCTAGCTGGCTAGCCTAACATAAAGAGTCTGCATGATGAAACCTTATCGGCTTATCCACATCTGTTTGTACTAGAAAAGGTGAGATGGATACGTAAATGGATCATATGTGTTATTTATAATCATTTCATGAATATAAATTCATTGGATAATCTGACAAATAACCTGAAGTAGTATTTGACGTGTTTTATTTAACACGTTTGGTTGTCACGTAAGTAATGTCTGATGTGTCAAAGCAAAATTGTCTTTTTAACTGGCATAAATCAAAATATTAAAGCCTTTACTAAAATTAATGTATGTGTGTATGTATATATTTAGTAACAATCAGAAATCCGTGGCTTGTGGCCCTTTGCCTGTTAGTGTTGCTGGCCAGATTGTGTAAGGACAGTTGTTTGTGATTGTGAATGTTGCTGATTCTCCACCTAAAATGTTCAAACAAGAAAATCTGTAAGTTCTTTCAACATATATATATTTGTGTGTGTGTGTGTGAAAATGTACACCAGACCTTTTGTTGGTGCTTAAAACATGTGCTCAAATAAAAATATTCACCAAATTTTTCACTGCAGTGAGTACAAAATAATGAACTGAATTATGGTAATGCTACTCATAGTAAAGCATGGTATTGACCATTGCATCCTCATAGTAAAAAGTACAAATTACTTGATTGAATCTTACGATCACTACTAAAATCTGCTAAATTGTGATGGACGGAACCGTCACAAAAGAGCATAATCTGTGTGACAGACCGTTAGAAGCACCGTCGCATATAGAGTTATCACAATTGTGAGATTTGTCACAAATTTGAAAGTCCATCAGAAAAAAGCTTTTGTGACAGATCAGTCCATCACAAATTCTTGGCGACAATCTACCCACCATACGCAACCTATTACACGTGCATTGCGATATTCTCTGGCTAAAATTTGATGAAAAATAAATTTTCATGATATTTGCAATATATAATAACACTAAAAAATCTAGCACTGTCATCAAAAACAAAAAAAAATGATAAATAAATAAAAAATGGTTTTCTTTTTCAACAATTTGTTGGCCGCCACCAGAAGCATTAACAGCGAGTCTAAAAATACTCTTTTGTGACAGATTATGTGCCTATCATAGTATCCCCGAATTCTAGTAATGGGTTTATTGTTGGAGTAATATTAAGTTGTAATGAATTTGCCCAAAAAAAGTTTTTGAAAAAAAGGTAAAAACTTACCTTGTAGCAGAAGGGTGCCAAAGTAAGAGCAAAGAGATATTTAAGTCCCATTCTTGGATTGCTTTCTCAACTCTACTGAGGGTGCAGGCATAGGGAAAGGTTTAAAACATAACTGGAAAATGTCTTGGCTACTTCGGTAATTGGTGAATTTAAAATAAAATATTATATTTAGAATTTTCAACAATCATAAGAAACAATAAGTAAAAAGGAAAGAAATTAATAATTAATAATATTTTTGTTAATTACATAAACAATATAAATAAATAAAATCTTGAAAAATAATAATAAACAATAAAATAATACTAGTAATATATTTGGATAATAAATGGTTTTTTATTGTTTTGTTAAAAGTAATATATCCATAATACGTAATATAAATATTTATATAATATATATGAGACTCACGTGTAAAAATAAATAAACAACACCATATAAATATATAGTGTGTTCCTATCTTTTTCTTATTTTCTAAATTAATACATAATATTTTGTAACTAAATGTTCCATATATACAAAAGTATTGAATTAGTTGGAGTTAAAAAAAATGTTAATACATACAATTTTTTTTAATAAAATACGGATAAAACAATTAATATTTCTTATCGTATTTTACTTTATAGTTTCTATGGTTATAAATTTCTATATTTTTCCATATATTACTAGTATTAGTTTATTATTTGTTGTTATTTTTTTGATTTGACTTATTTGTTTTGTTTATGTAATCATTTTTAATATTATTAATTATCAATTTCTTTCCTTTTTAATTATTTTTTCTTTTAATTATTAAAAAATGTTAATATAATACTTTATTTAAAATTTAAAATTATTTACTTAACATCAAAAGAAAGCTATGTGAATTGAATAGTTGTTATCTTATATAAATTTAATATTTTTGTGAAAATACTTTCGAAATAACAAAACTATCCCTTTACAGAATAGCATGTAACTATTTTTTCATCAAAATATGATGGGGATATAAGTGATAGTCAAATAAAACACCGATAACTAAATCAACGAAAAAAAAATAATGAGGATGACACCCAAAGTTAACCTAAAGATTGAGGTAGAAAATTGAAATTTTGTCAATTTAAAAAGCTAATCAAAAATTTTATTACTATAAATTCTATAATTGTATTCAATTCGGTTCAACATTACTTATCTTTCCTTCAATTAGAATTTAATTTTCAACTGACTACAATTTTTATATGATAAAACTAATTAATTTTTTGTATTGATCTTTACCTTTTTCTGTAATTAAAATATTTTAAATATTCTCAAAAAAATTAACATTATATGATACAAAGAAATATTTTTACAAAATTAAATATGATATCTTTTTGTGCAAAGAAAAAAATATTTATAATATAATATTTAAGATAAAATATTTTCTAAAAAAATAATGAAATAAAAGAAAACAAAGAATTATCTTTTGACAAAAAAAAAAGAAATTTTTTTTAAGAAAATCAAAACATTTACAAATTCTCACGTAACATAACCATAGTAAGGTTTTATGATTGAATTTAAATAATTATAGACCGCACATCTATTAAACAAAATATTATCATTTCTCATGGCACAAAAAGTCACAATTCATTATTTCAATACAAGAAATTAAATAAATAAATAAATCCTTTTTAATCTAAATAATTTTGTTACTCATGCTGAGCACGGACTATTTTTTATAGTTATATATTTCTATAAAAAAAATTTAAAAATTATATTATTTTTATAATTTATATAAGTATTCGTTGTCATTATTTTAGTACACATTTTAATAAAATTTTATTGCAATAAAAAGTTGAAAATTTTAAAACTTCAAACAAATAGTTTATTACATACGAATCGTAATTAATTATAAATTAAATTTTAATTGAAAAACTGATAAGTGATGTTGAACCAAATTAAAATAAATTGGAGAATTTTTAGGGAAAAGAATTTGATTGATTTGATTTTTTGTAACACGTTCAAAATCGATTTTATTGAATGTTGAACCGAGTTTAAACGGTTACGGAGTTAATTTAGGCACGAGTATATCTATAATCACAAACTAAGTTACAACATAAACTCACAAATAGTGTGATTGAACTCATTATCAACTACTTTTTTACATAAAACAAAAGGAGAGACATTATAATTTATTATACGTGGTGTGAATTACTTTTTATGAGTTAATTTGTGGGTAAAAATTTATTGTTTAGGATTTATGTAGGAGATTTGGATAAAAAATTTGTTTAATTTTTTATATACAAAGAAATATGATCTTATATTTGATTTGTTGAAATACTTATTTCAGCCTTTTGCTTTGACAACGAAAAATAAAGTAGAGAAATCAAAGGACTTGGAAACGGTTCTTAAAATTAAAGTGGATAATAGGAAGGGCTACAACGAATCAAGTGCCTGTGGATTTTGAACGAATGCAAACCATTGGATATAGCAGTTCATTTTGCCTTTTCTTTTTTGGACAACTGATAGTCCATACTAGGTTGAGGGGTGGTTGGCTTTCCCAATTTAAGATGAAAGCATGTCATTTTTTTTAAAAAGATAATGGAGATAAATATATTAATAATTATTGAATTATATATATGATAAGAGCTAAGGTAAAATTTTCTCTGTCCAAAATGAAATTCAAATACGGTAAAATAAAATTGAAGAAAAAATTAGAATAAAGAAAAAACATATCTATTCATAAAAATAATTTCGACTCATACTTTACGAGAACAAATTATTCTCCGGATACTACAATTGCATCATAGGATGATTCGATGGAGAAGATGATATATATATATATATATATATATTGCTTCTAATAATCAAATTTGATGATCCATCCGCATTTTTAATCTAAGTTAAGTCGAACCTCCACAAAAAGGAGAAATGCTCCACAAAGGAAGAATCTAAAATAAATACTCAAAAATTAATTGACTCAATTTAGATTCGATACGAAAACGAGTTAAACTTAATACTCGATTAAAGTTGATATGTTAATGAATAGAATCTAAGAATATCAGTACTCACACGAATTTACTCTTGAGTAATTTGATTGCTCTTTTTATATTAAAATATCATAATACATGTTTGAAATATATAACTAATTATGAACATATAAATATATTTAAATATTATACATATGATATAATTACTCTAAAAATAATTTTTATATATAATTTTTATCTAAATAAAAAGTTGTATTACTGTTAAAAATTTTCATGATATTTATGTACTCATAAGTATTTTGTAATCGACTGGAATTCGATTAAATTAAAATTTAAGTACTAAAATTATATTCAACTAAATACTTGAGTTTAAATTCAAGTATCAAAAAGTGTATTAGATCACGCTAGTATTCGCTCTTATTTTACTCGTTACATCTGTAATTCTTTCCGTATTCAAATTTTAATTAAGTTGAATTAAAAATCGTTTAAAATTAAAACAAAATAGCATTTGTGTTTTAAACATATTAAAATTATTTTTAACAACAATAAAAGAAAATCAAGTTAACTAAATCAATAAATTAACTCACCGAAATTGACTCTCCTCTTGAAAGAACACTTGTCAATTAAAATATTGTAATAAAAAAAATTCTTATTTAATTTGATGTTTCTGGTCTAAAAATTCCGTATACTAACTCACATGATTATCCAAACGCGGGCCATAAGTCCATATGCATATTTTTGTGGAAGTTCGATTTGTTGCTACAAAATTAATGTTACACTATATATTACGCTAATAATGATAAAATAGAAATAATTTAAAATAAGGACTGAAGGCCATAATATTAATGTGGACAAAAGAAAATTTAAAAGTGTCCATATAATTCTAAATATTACATTATTTAAACAGTTGATCTCATATATTTTTTGTGTTTGTCTGGGGTCAATTTTTATCATGTAAAACCTTTCAAGCTCAATTGATTATTTGAAAAGTCTATATGCAATTTAATTTATAAAGATCACAAAACGACTAAGTTAATATGTCGTAAAACAAAATGAGTTATTAATTACTTCTAATACGGGTGCTTGCATGAATTTCAATAAAATGAGTGTTGCATGAAATTGGCAATCTTGCATATAATAATGTCTCAGCATATATTTTTCTCTTGTGTGGTTCTTTATTTTTAATAATTAATTCCTGATTTTTTATATATACATCCTTTACCCGTAATTATAAATGATGTTTTTTTCATAGTTAAATATTTTATTTAAGTTTTATTTATATTAATTCTCGTTTAAAATATTTTAAATTATTTATCATTAAAAGTAAAGAACCAAACAAGAGAAAACATACGGAAGACTGGAAAATTCATACAAGACTCCCCCCTCGCTTTCGGGGTACATTAGCATTTCCACTCCAAAAATAGAAACGAACACCGCCATTACTCTTCTGTGTGCCAAATGCTTTTCATAGAGAGAGAAAGTAGTAGTAGTAGTATGCTTTTCACAGAGAGAGAGAGAGATTATTTATTATTAAAAGGAAAGAACCAAACAAGAGAAAACATACGGAAGACTGGAAACTTCATGCAAGACTTCCCCCTCGCTTTCGGGGTACATTAACATTTCCACTCCAAAAATAGAAACGAACACCACCATTACTCTTCTGTGTGCCAAATGCTTTTCGTAGAGAGAGAAAGTAGTAGCAGTAGTAGTAGTATAGAGAGAGAGAGCGCTTGGGATTGAAATGGAGAACCCTAAAATGGTGGGAATAGAAGAAGATAAACCTCTAAAACCTCTGAAATCTTCTGTAATTTTCGACGGTATATGGCCGACGGTGAAGCCACTCGTCAACGGCGGACTCGCTGGATTTCTTGTAACTTCTCAACTGTGCGGGTTAATCTCTGTTACGCTTGACCAGCTCAGAAAACCTTCTTCTTCTCAATTTCTCAAAATGGTCGAGGCAGATCTCCGATCCTCTTCAAAAATCGATTCAATAGTCAAGGTGCTTGCTTATTTTTCCCGATTATTTCCGTATATTAATTTAAATACAGTATCTTCTTGGGAATTAGCAAAATTAGTGGTGGAAATTGTAACTTTCTTTGGCTAAGTTTGGTTGTAGTGAGTTTTACTAACACAAAACGTTTTTCTTTCTGCTGCTTCTGGTGTATACATATTTTCTGCTTTTGTGGGATTTTTTTATGTTTTAGATTTTCTTTTTTTCTTTCACAAATTATATTAAAAAAAACATTTTTTGTAAATAGGGAGAAAACAAATTGGAATTCATATAGCATAGCTGTTAGACATCGCAATAAATATACTAGAACAGTAAAATAGCAAATATCATAACCGTTAAAATGACTTGAAGATTCACCAACCATAAATCTCAAGGTGATTTTAATGGTGATAATGTTCCTGTTTGTTTGGACTTAAATTTTGGAGATTATAAATTTTGTTGGTGTAAATTATATTACCAAAATCTTGAATCTCGAATCTTTAAAATTTAAACCGAAACAAATATGACTACTGTAATTGCTAAAACTTTTGCGATAACAAGCACTTAACATAGATTGTGGGTATATTATGTTGATTTTGTCTTAGTTGTTAAGAGTGCACCAGTTTTTTTAAATTAAAAATACTTTTTCTGGTCAAGTTGTGAATTTCAAAGGTTCAACCTTAATTAGAAAAAGAGAGAAATATATAAAAATAAAAAATAATAAAATTTGATATCAATTTTGAAATTTCTAATAAGAATTTAGTTAATTCATTTACAATTTGAAACCAATGCTGGTAATAATAACTAATATGAATGATGTAATGCGTAACAGTTTTAATTGATTTTACTAAATTTGTATCCATCTTTGTTAATTCTATATTTTAGGATTTCACGAATTGATTTCAAAAGGTCAGAATTTATTATCTAATTTTGCAATGGAGAGAGGAGTTTGTTTACAACATTGCAGTAACCTTTTCTGTCTCCCATTAGCCATTTCAATATTCAAGAGTATGCCATTAATAACATTTGCATTTTCATTTACTAATTGTTAACTTATGTGCTCTGTTACTTGACAAAACTAAAAATATCTGTTCAGATAATGTACATCCAAATATCACCATATTCAATATGGAAAATATTGATCGACCTGCACTCATAATTATGGTGTCATGAACAGTTTCCCTTTATGTTTATCGTCCTATGTTGAACGAAAACTTATGAAAAATAAACTAAAGTAAATATACAGAGAAGTGTTATTTTCGGTCTTATCGTAAGAAAGCACTTCTACCTAGCTAAAACTTTGTACCTATATTACCACGTGAGAGTTCGGAATCCAAGATGTCTTAGGTTTGATTTTCTACTCCCCCACCCCACCAAATCCCAAGTTTAGAAGCATTTAATTAGAACATTAGTAGCATTGTGAAGGAAAAATATAGAATCACTGATATATCCACAAGCCTGCTACTTCATTACTATGAGACCTGATATTATCTTTAAAGTTTGTAGTTGTGTAAGTATATGTGTTTGTGTATGCTTCTGTTCCATGGCTTAAATCTTTTTGGCATATTGTTGTTCTTTTCTTTGGGGTTCCATTAATCTCATGGCAGGCATTCAACCTCTGTTCTTTAATGTTCTTATTTTTGTATATACTTCGTGTAATGAAAACTCTCTCTGTCTCTCTATGTACACATGAATAATACATATACACTTGGTGTTTATTTATGTTTCATTATATAAGGTTCTGGATACGAGTCCTCTTAATCTATCAAGTAACTTATCCTTTTTCTTGAGCTTAAAGCTGAAAACTAATGCATGAGTTCTGTGCATCTTCCTATGTTCAAATTGTGAATTTCCTTGATCATACCTATGTAGAATTTACACCTTCACCACTTCCACTGAAATATTATTCGACAGGTGCTCCCAGTTTTGCGCTTCTATGCTGTTGCAAATGCAACTACGCGACTTGGATCCTTTGAGTAAGTGTTTCATGCACTTCTTTTTCATGCCAACTGGTGAATCAACAACTCTCTAGTCTCCACATATATAGCTGTCTTCAAGCGATATAAATCTTTATTAACAGTTGAGAATATACATATACACATATATATATGTGCGTGTGTGTATGTATGTATATGTATATAGATTGAGTGGCTTAACAACTATGTGAAAACTTCTTTCTTCATTTGCAAACACCCTCTCTGATCAATGTTCTATATGCATATAAAAGATTGTAAAATCTTAAGTTCAAGTTCAGATACTTGCAGTTTACTCCAGTTGAACAATAAAGGGTGTGAAATTGTGAAAAAGTTTTCAGTAACTTGTTTCCTTATCAAAATAAAAGATACATTGGAAGTTTAACATTATAAACTAGCATGAAGTTCTAAATATGCATTATTTATTTTGAGCAGATGATCGCCATCTTAACCATTACTACATCTCTAATCATATTATAGGAATGTGAGGTCTATTAGAAAAAGAAAAACAATTCCTAATATTTTCTGACTTTTGAGAGCTTTAAGATTTCAAGTCCTAGAAAGAAATTTTTCCTAATGTTTTGCCAGAATTTTAGTATTAAACTTGGATAATTTGACGAGGATTACTTAAATATTATATTTAATCTTAAACTTCTATACCTCATTATTTCGCTACTACAAAATCATACGCGATATCTGTTGAAAGACAATTCGAACGCCTCTTTTATTCATCATAACAATACTAATGTCGAGATAGGTGATCACTAATTCTAAAATTAGTACGGGTTGTTTAATGAGATCAGTTCTGGTTGAAGCTAAATGCTTATGAAGATATTCATCCTAGTATGATCACTTGTGTTTTCTCATTATTGTTCTTGTTACCCTGCTTTGAGGCAGGATTTTGAGAAAAAGGCTAGAAGCTGCTAATCATGGGAGGCCACTAACTGTGTATCAAGATGCGTGTTGTGGATTGACTGCTGGAGCTATTGGTGCTAGTCTTTCATGTCCAATACTTTTAACAGCTCAAAAGTGGAAAGTTGATGCTACTCATCCATGGAATGTTAGAAATGTATTCCACCGGATCTATCATAATTTTACGGAGGAAGGAATTTTAGGACTGTGGAAAGGTGGAAGTTATTCTCTATCTAAAGTAACTCTAGTAAACACGGCTATGCTAGTACCATATTATCGAAGTTACACCTACTTCAAGGATTCTTGTGGGCTCGGTGAAATGCCATCACAAATAGGTAATCTTGTCATCCCACTTTCTCTTGTATCTGTACCAATTCTGCTAAAAGCTTTACAGTATAGTTACTCTTTGTATCTACACTGAGTGCTCCATTAAAACATATATATACAAGGCACTCACTTGTACTTGGAATCCACCTTGACCTGAAAGGCTAAAAGTATAAGCTAGTAGGTCATGGATCCATCCATTTATACAAGCTTTCATACTTCAATTATTTTCCGATATCGGACTTCACTCATTGCAATGAGCATGATGTTAAGCACCTTCTGTTGTGGTTTACTTGATATTGTGCCAAATTAAACCAAGATAAGCAGGCCAATATTATAAATTACTGTGCATCACTCTACGGCCAAGAAACTGTTTCATAACATTGTAAGAGTTATGTCTGTTTCTCCAGGGGCTGGTGCTCTTTCAGGATTCTTTTCTACGATCTGCGACCTACCATTCCAAAATTTCGAAAAACTTGTGCAGTCTTTTCCACCTGATGATAAGTTGAAGTTCCGCCACGCTAATATCGGCGTCGTGATAGATTGTGCAAGGAAACTTTATAAGTCCGGACACTTCAAACCCTTTAAAGGATTTTTACCATTGTTTACTGTATCAACCCCTGCAATCATGGTAGTCCAGTCCTCCCTCACCCTAATCCTTAAACGCGAAACAAATCGCATATATTTCAATTTACTGATTGTTGTTTATCTTCCATTTTATTTTATTTTTTCTTCAGCTGACATGGGTGCTTCTCGAAGCTATTCCAAAGATTGAGGAATCTCTGGGATTGTAACAACTAGTAGGAGGAGCCTTTTCCACTAGAGAATATATGAAAACTCCAATGTTTTTTTTAATAATTCAATGAAGACTGTCTTAGACTTACTATGTATTCTGATTATTATGTATGTCATTATAGATTAGTACTTGCAGTAACTAAGATTTGGCACTTTGTTATCTCGTCAATTCAAAATTCTGAAGATTTTAAAATTACATTGTATTCGATGTTTTATCTAACTTGTAATGTAGCTAGATGATTGAACTGTTCTTTCGAGTTATTACTCAATCTTAAAGTAACGTATAGTATGGCTAGATGATGGAACTGTTTTTATATGCAGCAACTAGAAAGAAGTTTCGTTAGTATTTTTCGTACTTGTTCTGAGTTCAAAGTACCTTTCGTGTTCGATTTTTTCATTTGCACCACCTATATTACACTCGAGTTGCACCCTGTTATACTAATTTCTATTTGATTATGATTCTGGATAAAATTATTGTTGATATTCTTTTAAAGACGGATAGAATACTTCAATTCTTTCAAAAGGGTAAAGATTTTGACTATTCAAATTTTTGCTTACTCATTTTCAAATATAAAATCAATTTAGCAATAATACTACACGCATCTTAGATAAAATGTAGAATTTTTTTTTTTTTTTTTGGTGCGTTATGAATAATGGCGGACACAAAAAATTTTTAGTGTGGGTATATAATTAAAGTATAATTAAAATTATCCTAAAATTAAAAATACATTTTTAAAACGACGATTTTTAAAAGTAATTTTATATTTCAAATATATCTTTTACGTGCAATTTGAAGTAATAGTAATTATGGTACGAACCACTAAACAACGGAGATATGGAGTTAGTTGGAATAGTAATGTATTTTAGGAATTTCATGACTTTTTATAGTTTAAAAATAAAAATGTATCTCTAATTTTTTGAAAAGATGGAGTATATGACTTCTCACAAATAATTATTGCAGAAATTGATTTAGTTATCAACATAAAAGTCTTCTTCCTTTTGTCTTCCTCTGCCAAATTTTCCTGCAATTAGTGAAGAGTGCTTAAATAACAAGAAACAAAAAAGGAAATACCCAAAATCCTCATACATACAAATGAATGAATTGTAATACATAAATATTTTTTAAAAAAAACATAGTAACACACATAGAAATGTATATACAGTTGTTATACTGCAAAATTCCAGTATTGGCATTTATCCAAGAAACATCAGCACAGAAAGTTCCAATAGCAAGGACAGGATGCAGAGAAAGATGCGGAAACCTTACTATTCCATACCCATTTGGGGTTGGAGAAACTTGTGCACTCAACAACAACTTCACCATACTTTGCAACACCTCCTCTTCTGCTCCACCGGTGCCTATCTTGAGCTACATCAATCAGATGGTACTCGAAATCTCGCTAGAGGCGGGCACTATTCGTTTAAATGATCCCTCCATCACATCCGTTTACCAGAATACCGTATATGGTTTAGATGCCAACTTAACAGGTCCTTTTACATTCTCAACTCATGCAACTCTTGCAGTGCTAAGTTGGACTCAAAACTTGAGATGCAATTCATCAGAGCTTCGGTGTGGGATGAATGCTTTCTGCTCCAACCAGACATTTTGTTCTTGTCAGCAAGGATTTGAAGGAAATCCATATTTGTCTATTGGATGTCAAGGTATGACTGCATGACGTTTCTGATGAAATACTTTCTCTGACACTATGTTTACTGTTAGGAGAAATTAAGTGTTACCGAATACATTTTTATGCATTTGTAAATGTGTGTTATTGAGATTGAAACCCATTAGAGTGTTATGTTGTTTAATTTATTGATTATTTGTATGGCATAGTCTTAACTTTTTTAATAACAAGTAATATCAGAGCTACGCTGAATTAAGCTATGCAATATGATGTCCGTAAATTTTTCCTAGTTAGAGTTTTCATCTGCTTAAGTTCTGTTAACGCATGCTGACAGATATGTTATTTCGAGTGTCAGATATCAACGAATGTGCAAGAAACGGATGTGCAGAGTATTGTAATACTACCGTTGCAGGAATTAATAATTGTCAATGGTACTGTCACAATGTTCTTAGTTTTCAATTGGTACAATGTTTTTCATAACACATTAACTATTTCATGTTCTATTTGTTAGAAATGGAGTATCCAATGAATTATATTCGTTCTGTCAAACGATTCATACCTATTATAATAGCCATCCGATCTCTTGATTTCAGCTCGTAGCAACCATATCCATTTGATTTCGCGAAAGGTAGGCATAGGTCTTTTTCAGTTGAAAGAACTTTTCAAAACACTGTTTCAGCTAATCAAAATTTGACTTTCAAAAGGCCTTCTTTGTGATATGTTCTTCCCTTGAATTTTCAGAATTTCTTAATATAACAATAGACACATCCCCAGTTACAAGAAAATAAGCTGATTGGAAGTGAAGAGTGACTTGATTCTCCATTTGGGTTGCCAACACAGATGAAGTTTACACACTCGGACCTATGGATGATCTCAGTATTGGCAATTATCCAACAATCATCTGCACAAGAACTTTCACTAGCAAGGCCTGGATGCTACGACTCATGCCGCCACGATAACGACATTTTTATTCCATACCCTTTTGGAAGTGCAGAGAGCTGCGCACTGAACAAGAATTTCACCATTTTTTGCAATAAAAGTTATGCTGTACCCATGCTAAGTTACAGCAATCAAGAGGTACTTAAAATTTATTGTACCTCTACTGATTCTCTTTGTCCGATACACGATTATCTACCAAGAAAAACAAAATAGATAATCTAGCAAAAGCAAATCTTCTAAAAAAGCAAAACTAAGAAGATAGACAATATCATTTTCCCATGCCTCCCCATATATAACTGATAATAGAAGATTTTGTTACAGAACAAAAGTATAACATATAATCTGACTTCATTTTCTTTTACACTTAGCAAGTACTCCCTGCAATATGCATACTCAACACCGTTGATGCAGAGAATTACAGTTTCTATTTTAGATTCTACGACATTATACCCATTCTCAATTTCATATTTCTCTTCTATTAACTGCTTTAAAAATGAAAAATGCATTTGTCATTTGGCAGCTCGACCTCATTGTACAACTTTACTTATGTGAAGCTTCATATAACAAACGCTAGAAACGATATGTCTTCCTTATTTTTTATGACATAAAAATTTCATGTTTAGTAGATAGCAATTTCTTGTTGATATTCATAAATAAAATCCTTCACCAAATGATTGTAACAGGTACCTGCGGCAACCTTGGAGCTCTGTTTTTACTTTATGCAGCATGGTGGTTGTACAAAGCAATGCAAAGAAGAACAAAAGAAAGGCGCAAACAGAAGTTCTTCAAGAAGAATGGTGGTTCGATATTACAACAATAGGTATCTGCAGGAGGAGGTTATGTTCAGAAAAGCAAACTGTTCACTTCAAGTGAGTTGGAGAAGGCAATTGATGGCTACAACAGGGATAGAATCCTCGGTCATGGAGGTCAAGGCACTGTGTGCAAGGGAATGTTGACAGATGGGAGAATAGTAGCAGTGAAAAAATCTATTAAGGCTGAGAGCAAGCTTGAGCACTTCATTAACGAGGTTATCATTTTATCACAAATTAACCATAGAAATACAGTCAAACCATATGGATGCTGTTTGGAGACAGAAGTCCTTCTACTGGAACACTTTTGGAGAATATTCATGAGCCGAATGCAAACTTCCCCCTCTCACGTGGGATGTGCTTATACGTATCGCAGCAGAAATTGCTGGAGCCCTATTCTATCTACACTCAACAGCTTCAATACCAATTTACCGTCGCGATATCAAGTACACAAATATACTGCTTGATCAGATGTTCGGAGCAAAAGTGGCAGAATTTGGGACTTCCAAAACGATTGCTATTGATCAGACTCACTTAACTACAAGAGTGCAAAGGACCTTCGGATACTTGGATCCTGAACACTTCCAATCAAGTCAATTCACAGATAAAAGCGATGTTTATAGCTTTGGCGTGGTTCTTCTCGAGCTCTTAACTGGACAAAACCCCATCTTACCTTGTACGTCAGATGATAGAGGACGAAGTTTAGCAACACTTTTTATGTTGGCCATGGAGGAAAATCGTGTATATGATATTCTTGATGCTCGGGTGATAAAAGAAGGTGAGAAAGAAGAGATCATGCAGTTCGCTAACCTTGCGTATAGATGCTTGAACTTGAACGATAGAAAGAGGCCTCCAATGAAACAAATTGCAGCAGAGTTAGAACGAATCAGAATGTCAGATGGATCACATACTCTTGGAATGGACCATGGGTTGCTACTTCAACTTCAATGGGCTCATCAGCAAATAACAGTCTGGTGGAACAAATGGTGTAGATTATGTCCATGTTTATTTTATCTTAAAATTATGAAATTTTAAATTCTGACAATATAAATTACTTTGTCGAAATCTAAAATTTTATAATTTTAAGCTGAAATAAATATGTACTACGTCTATAGGAAATAGGTTTCTTTCAATATTTTCTTTAAGCTAATTCAATAAACTGCAGTCGTTCCTGTTCAAAAAAGTCGCGTGCAGGAGAAACTATAAGTAATTTATTAGCTGAGTTCGGCTCATTCATTACCAAACCGGACAATAATGCTAGATTAATAGGACTATAATATTAGTAATCCACTAGTAAAATAATTATTTCAGACCAGACTTTTCAAATGAAATCTCCTTTGAAATCTGTGGCTCAAAAATGAAGTCAATAACATGCGTTGTTAACAATGATTTGAATATATCTATGCTCCTGTAAAGACAAAGTCCTAATAGTCTGGCTGATTTTTTCAACCACTTTTTCCCAACTATCAATATTTCAACTTAAACATCTTTCTCGTTTTCTCTTCCTCAGTTGAATTGTTCTGCATTGTGTTATGTAGAACTTAATGCGTAAATAACATAAATATATCACAAACACTCCTACATAAAATTTAAATAAACATTCATACGAAAAGAACAAACTTGTATCAGATAAGAAGTTATAGGTGGTTGTCGTATTTGTTAAGAAATACAGACAGCAGAGATGTCTATACTGTCATTCCTTTGGATGATCACAATATTCGCAATATTTATTCAGCAAGCATCCGCAAAACAACCTTCAATTAGATGCCCTGATGCATGCGGCCTCGTTTATATTCCATACCCATTTGGGGTTGGAGATGACTGTTCGCTCAACAAATATTTCAACATTACTTGCATCATAACTTCTTCTACACAAGGAACACTCATTCTAAGTTACAGCAAGGAGGAGGTACTTGAAATTTCATTAGAGGCAGGTGCTATCCGTGTCAAGGACACCAAGTCCATTACCGCTGTTGATGATCAGAATGTCACGACTGGACAAGAGAACTCAACAGGTCCCTTTCAATTTTCAAACTACGAAACTCAGCGCAGCATGGTGCTTAACTGGAGAGAAAACAGGAGCTGCAACTCCAGCACACTGAATCTTACATGTGGACCGAACGCTATCTGCCTAAATCAAACCTATTGTACTTGCAAAGAAGGCTTTACAGGAAACCCATATCTAGACGATGGATGTGAAGGTAAGTATAAAGATTCTGGTGAAATCTATAGAGTAGTAGTAATCACTTTGCATGTACTGACTGATGTTTTTGTTTTTGTGTCTCAGACATCGACGAATGTCGTATGCTCCCGTGTGCATGGTACTGTAACACTACAAAATATGGACATTGTAACTGGTTCTGTAATAATACCTTGGGCAGTTACAGTTGCCTACGTTGCCCCGATGGATACATATCAATCAACGGATATTTTTGCTACAAGCAGAAACCAAGCAGTCAGACAGCTATTATTATAGGTATTGCGACTAAATAAAATTCTAGTATGTTCACATATCCAGCTCCACTACTGCTTAAAAAATTCTAGCATTACAGTACGAACAAGCCTTCATTTGCTTCTATGCTTAGCACAAAACCATACAAAATGCCAATATATATTTTCAAATTGTACATACAAGGAAGTTCTCAATTTTCACTATAGTTGCTGTTTTAGATCCAGAACATGACCTTGTTTAATGGGATATGAACCTTACAATTTTAATAAATGGAGATTTCCTTGTTGATATTTACGAAAAAAAACCAGATCACATATAATTGCAACAGGTACTTGCAGCAGTCTTGGAGGTCTATTTTTTCTTTTTGCAGCATGGTGGTTGTACAAAGCACTGCAAAGAAGAAAGAGAGAAAAGCTCAAACAGAAGTTCTTCAAGAAGAATGGTGGTTTGCTTTTACAGCAACAAGTGTCTTCAAGTGAAGGTAATGTTGAAAAAAGCAAACTTTACTCTTCAAAGGAGTTGGAGAAGGCTACTGATCACTACAGCAAGGATCGAATTCTCGGTCAAGGAGGTCAGGGTACTGTGTATAAGGGGATGTTAACAGATGGAAGAATAGTAGCAGTTAAAAAATCCAAAATAGAGGATGAAAGCAAACTTGAGCCCTTCATTAATGAGGTTGTCATCTTATCACAAATCAACCATAGAAATATAGTCAAACTATATGGATGCTGCTTGGAGACAGAAGTCCCTCTACTGGTGTATGAATTCATCCCCAATGGAACACTTTTTGAGTATATTCATGAACCAAATGAAGACTTCCCTCTCTCGTGGGACGTGCGTGTACGTATTGCTGCAGAAGTTGCAGGAGCACTATTCTATCTACACTCAGCAGCATCAATCCCAATTTATCATCGTGATATCAAGTCCACAAATATACTGCTTGATCAAAAGTTTGGGGCAAAAGTGGCAGATTTTGGGACTTCCAAAACGATTGCTGTTGATCAGACTCATTTGACCACGCGAGTGCAAGGAACCTTTGGGTACTTGGATCCCGAATACTTCCAATCTAGCCAATATACAGACAAAAGCGATGTATATAGCTTTGGCGTAGTTCTTGTCGAGCTCTTAACCGGACAAAAACCCATCTTACCTTCAAGATCAGAAGACGAAGGACGAAGTTTAGTAGCACTTTTTATGGTGGCCATGGAGGAGAATCGTTTATTTGATATTCTTGATTCACGAGTTATAAAGGAAGGTGGGAAAGAAGAGATAATGGGGTTCGCCAACCTTGCGAATAGATGCTTGAACTTGAATGGGAGAAAAAGGCCGACAATGAAACAAGTTGCAGCAGATTTGGAACAAATACGAGCAACACATGGAGTGCCTTCTCATGAAGAACACTATGAAGAGGCAGATTATGTGAATGGTGAACTATATGGGCCATGGGACATTACCTCATCTTCAATCAGCAATTCATCAAATAACAGTCTAGCAATAGATGTGGAATCACTTATTCGTATGAATGAAATAGATTCGCCTACAAAAGGGCAAGCTAAGCTACTCACAAATTCAGAAAAAATTGACTGAAACTGGACAAATCGAATATATAAATATATTCAAGATATATAGATATGAATTGGTTTTCCCATACTAGTATTATGTTGTATAATGCACTACTTTATCTTCAGTAAGGGGACTCCTAGATATCAACTAGTTATGGCTAGTAACATGCATCTAAAGATGCATATCTATATGCCAAACTTGCTGTCTAATTATTATATCCTTCATTTTTCAACTTATTATCTCTCTCTTTCCTCTTCTTCCATCCACCACCATACCCCCACCCCATCATCCCACCACAACAATCACACCCACCACTCATCACCAACTGCCGCCCAGCCATGATAGTCACCATCAGTGGCAGAGCAGCTAGAGCCACCAAAGGTGATTTTTCGGTAAATGTTTGTTGTCTACGTAGTACAATAACTATAAGCCAAAACAATAAAATAAGGACTGCAACGTTTTCGCAAAAAAGAGGTGGTTGGATTGACGCTCCAAGAAAGCTTTGGGTATGACAAACTCAATGGCCTCTAGCTCATCATGCACAAATTGCTCGTCCACCAAAGGAACCTGCACATCATACAATTTTTTGGGAATAACAATGCTAATGTGCAACAATCTCATGAGTGTCAACTTTTGAAGTATCCAAATACTTTGGTAGTACTATTCCCATCGTATCACTCCACAAATATTGGAAACTTGATTTCTTCATCACTTTCAATCTCATCATAAATTAATTCCTCATCATCCGAACAATAACATATTGGTGATCCCAAATAATTTTGATTTTCCACTTCATCAAAAATATCAACAGTTGGATTCCTCGCATTACATCGCCTAGTCGAATTTCGTTAAATTCACAATCTCAAAATTGTTAGACTTAACCCCGTTTATTTCAATTTAAAATTATGAGATTTTAGATTGTGACAGCATAAATTACATTATCAAAATCTAAAATTTCATAATTTTAAACTGAAACAAACGAGTCTATTTATTGGTACAATAAGAATCCTAATATTATGTAACTAAAATCAATTTATAAAATGTTATTCTATCCTCCTTTTAGATATGGGTAGTTCACCTTTAAACATTAACACCATGTCCGAGGATTTTTAACGAGAAGAAAAGAACGAGAAAAGAAGAGAATTACTTTAAGCCTTCACAGCACCAACCTGATCATCGGTCTCTCCATCATCATTCAACACCGTCTCAAAAGATTTCTTTATACAAAGGGACGGAGAGTAAGATTCAACACAGGAAAGAAATGTTCAATGCATTCATAGCACCAACTTGATCATTAGTCTCTCCATCATCACCACCACATTTAATAGCTCCAATAAATACCACTCCCTTCGTTCATAGATATAAGTTTTTCACTTTTTGAATCAAATGACGGCATATCAAATTTTAAAATTAATGTATTATATAAAAGTTCTAAATTAATGCAAATTATGTTATGGTAAATTTTTTTTTTGTCATAAATTTTAAGATTATAATCATAATATCAATTAAAATTAATTAAATTATCGTAAAAGTGTAGTATGTCGTCGTTTGATTTAAAAAGTCAAAAATGATCTCTAATTATGGAACAAAGGGTCTGTTTTCACTTTAGGTGTTTATTTCAACCGAGTTCGACTCGTTCAAAGCCAACTGGGAGTAATTTCATCAGCAAACTGAGTTTAGAGACTCCTAATTTAATTAAGAAATTACAATAATTAATTATAAACCAACTCGGCATTCAGAAAAAATAATGTGATTTCAAAAAATTAATCAATGACAATTAATTCAATTATAATATCAATCGATCATTAATCAAAATTTTTCTAATTAAAATAATTATAATCAAACCAATATTACAAACATGCATGGATTTGAAAACTAGTTACATTTGTATCTCTAATGTTGAATTGATACGACTATGATCTTAGTACTCCCTTTGTCTAAAATTTAATATACATTTTCTTTTTTGGTTGTTCTAGAAATAGGGATATACATCCGGAAGCTATAAAATGACATGAGTTCCGTAAATGCCACCTCCACTCTATCTGCTGTCATATAATTATTAATAAATACAAAAATTAAGGATATAATTTGAACTAAAATATCGTCATTAAAATATTTAATTTTAAATTGTATCTTTAATTTTGTTGCTGAATTTTGAAACGTGTAAGTATTCAATAACAGAATTAATTATTTCAAACCGGACTTTTCAAATGTATTCTTCTTCCGAAAATGAAGTCAATAACATCATTTTTATAGTCCGCATGTGAACAAATCTAGATATACACGGTCCTTTAGAGAAAGTCATAATAGTGCAGATTAATTCAGTTGGTCTTTCAGTTCCAAAATAATATAACTCAACATGCTGATTTTTCAACCATTTTTTTCCCCAGGCGATCAATATTTTAACTGAAACATCTTTTTCGTGTTCTCTTCCTCTGTCGAATTGTTCTGCATTGTGTTATGTAGAACTTAATGCGTAAATAACATAGAAATATCCCAAAAACTCCTACATAAAATAAAATAATTAAATATTTCATACCAAAAGATGAAAATTAATGATGGAAACTTCAAATATTAATTTAGGAGTTTACGTCAAACTTGAAGCTTTTTGACACTTTCTTCTCACCAAATCCTCCCTTTTTTGCACACTAAAGAAATCCTACGAATTTTTGGCTAATTTTGCGGATTGTAAGAATGTTGAGGCTGTAAAATGTGTGTAATTTTTTTATAGGGGATTAGTGTACCCGATTGTACTCATTTCCACCATTAATTGCTAGTACATAGTATGTATTGTGTCATTAGGAGACTTATTGTTTTATTTTTGAATTTGCTTGCTTTACTAGTACCATTTGGACCACCATTTTCAGAAGTTTGTTAAAAAACTTAATTAATGTCCAACTTCCTAAATGATGTCTTCTTTGATTATATATTGTGTGCTTAATCATTTAATAATTTCCTACTTCCTTTAGTGTTTAATTATCTTTGAAATGTTCATTTTCCTTAACTTGTTATGTACTTAATAACATTCTTAATAAGCTCACTTCATCACTTATCATCTTTTGACAAATTAAAATGAATATCATCATTTCATAATTGCATTTCTCACACAGCTTGCCAACCAGCGCACAACATGGTTTTTTTTTAATTGATTTAAATTGTTAAGTCTATAATACGTTTTATTTTTTAATTTTTAATAATTTTTGTTATATTAAGTATGGGATCAATAGTTCACCTTGTTTAATAATTAATTTTATATTTAAAAATTTAAAAATTTAAAAATTGATGGATGTATTTTATATTTTTAGATATAAGTTATCTAATAAGTTCTTATTTCATTTGATCATATTTTTGAACTTGTTTTTATATTTTTCAATTTTTTTAGTGTAATTATCTAAAATAATTTACATGGTCTAATTCTGAATATATTTTTTTTAATAATCAAAATAATTTATTAAATCTAAATTTCATACTTTTTTATTCATTTTTAGTAGCTTTATTGTGGTGTTGTATTTTTTGTCATATAATTGTTGTAGCTTTTATTTTATTTTTTAGTTTTTGATTATCTTGTTAGTTTTTTAGTTTTATATTCTTTTATTCTTTTCTGTTGTGAAACTTTAATTTTGATAGATGTATATGATTATTTTAATATTTTATATATATGGTAATGATCACTTGTTAACTTTTCATTCTGCTAATCAGGCATGTTATAAAAAAATTTAATTTTGATAATTAGAGATGTAATAGAATCCAAAAAATAAAATTATTTTCAAAAATGAAACAGCTTTTGTGAAATACTATACAGTAATAAATGTGGTGGCTAGGGGTATATGTTAATTTAGAACATAATGAAGGAACAAATTGATGGGTATGGATAAAGGAGGTGACGTGATTTTATGATCTGCATCGGCTTTGCACTTCTGATTGAATGGATTGATCAAATTGAATATCTTTCCAGAGGTGAAATCAATCAATGGTGATGGTAGTTTATGATGCAACATTAGTGGCTTAGCTTATAACTTATATGCCCAAATGTGTATACGATAATCTTCCAATGTTACATTTGATTTTATGAAATGAAATATTCTCAATAAAATAAAATTAATATTACATGTTAGATTATTTATATACTTTGTTCATTCTTATAAAATTATGTGAATTTTTAATTCTCCTACGTCAAATTTCTATTCCATCACAACATCAAATATTCAATTAACTATTTTTTCTTCTCATACTCCCCCTATACTTTTCTCCTTTCCACCTCATTGCTTTTACTTACTAATATTTTTCATTTTCATACATCATTTTATTCTATCAAACTAAATGCAACCTAAGTATCACTAAAAGTTGTCCATGAAAATGTCACTAAATGCAAATAAATTCTATATTATTAAACATCAAATTGACCCAATATCAGAATTTTCGCTCTAATACTATCTCCCATATTTTATAATAATGCTGTGTTCGGCTTGTTCCTAACGGAAAGTTATGTTGTACTCCCACCATTTAAAAAAAAGTTACATTTCCAATGATATTTACTATATAAAAAAAAGTTATACTTGTATATCGTTTTCTCATAAGTGATATTTCCTAAAATAAGTTATTACAATCTTCTTTATCATATTATTAAGTTAACATTTATAATAATTTTTATGGAAAAAAACTCGTTATTTAGATATATAGTTTACGGTCAAACATATATTATTAATATCTATGAAAAAGTCAAAGATAACTATATCTGAACACAGAGCGGTGCATTCCGAAGTATGAAGTGAGAGAGAAGAGATGTCAAATTTGGGGTTTTGAATAAGATGAACTTTGATTTTTTATTTATTGTTTTTTACAAATAAGAATCGGAGGTGTTAAGCGTTTTATTATCCTAGAGTCGAACTATTTTTCTGCAGGACCTTCCTTACAGTATCATCACTGTAGTAGAGTTTAGCCATCAAGTTCAGATGAATTGATGTGATTCATTTACACCTAAAAACATCACAATATTAAACCATGAATGAAGAAAGATACGAGAGAAAAGCATATTGGCTATAGTGATTGTGAGTCTCAATTCTTGGCCGGGTCGGGGGGACACCAAAGGCATGAGGGAGAACCTCTAATGCTGGACTAATAGGACTATAGTATTAGTACTCCACTACTAAAATAATTATTTGAAACAGGACTTTTCAAATGTAATCACGTTTAAAATATGTGGCTCAAAAATGAAATTAATAACTTGCCGTCATCTTATAATTGTCAACAATGATATAAATATCCATGGTCCAGTAGAGACAAGTATGCAAATCTAGCTTGATCCTTTTGTCTTCTTCAGTTGCGTAATTTAACTCCATGTGCTGATTTATTCCAACTACTTCATTTCAACTTTAAAATCCTTTTCGTTTTCTCTTCCTAAGTTCCCAAAATCATGTGCTGAATTGAATACGTAAATAACATAGAAATATCCCAAAATCTTGTATAACATAAAAAATAAATAAATAAATAAATACTGATAAAAAAACAACTAACCTGTATCAGGTTGGAGGTTATAGGTGGTTGTCCTATTTCTTAGGAACACAAAGAGAAGAGATGTCTATACGGTCATTCCTTTGGATGATCTCAATATTGACAATATTTATACAACAAGCATCTGCACAAGCTTCACTAGCAGTGCCCGGATGCAGTGATACATGCGGCAGCGTTTCTATTCCGTACCCATTTGGATTTGGAGAAGACCACTGCGCGCTTGACAAGAATTTCACCATCATTTGCAATATAACTTCTACAAAAACAACACCCATCCTAAGTTCCAGCAACAAGGAGGTACTTGGAATTTCATTAGAGGCAAGCACGATCCGTGTCAATGACTCTACCACTGCTGCTTATCAGAGCATCAGTAGTAGTCTCAACCCCGAGAACTTGACAGGTCCATTTAAATTTTCAAATTACGAAGCTCATTTCAGTGCTGTGCTCGACTGGAGAGGAAACTGGACATGCAATTCATCCAACACGTTGAATCTGTCGTGTGGAGAGAATGCTGTCTGTTCAAATAATCAAACCAGTTGCTCTTGTAAGAAAGGGTTTGAAGGAAACCCTTATATTATGTGTCAAGGTATAAAGATTCTGGTGAAATTAACATCATACATCGCTCACATTTATATCTTTGTGTGCTGACTCATATCTCCTTCTTGTGTCTCAGACATCGACGAATGTGACAGAGATGGATGTGCTGGGTACTGTAACAGTACCCAAACAGAAAATGGACATTGTAAATGGTACTGTCAGAATACCATAGGCAGTTATAGTTGCCTAGCTTGCCCTGATGGATACGTATCATTCTACGGATATCGTTGCTACAAGCAGAAATCAAGCGGTACAGCTATTATTATAGGTATAACCGAGTAAACCACAAAATATGCCAATATGCTATTATCATTGTAATGCAAGGAATTTCTCATTATTTACTCTAGTTGTTGTCTTAATGTAATATGAAACTTACAATTTTAATAAATAGGATTTCTGCAGATATTTACAGAAAAAGATGATGATAACCAAAAAATTGCGACAGGTACTTGCAGCAGCCTTGGAGGCCTATTTCTGCTTTTTGCAGCATGGTGGTTGTACAAAGCACTACAAAGAAGAAAGAGAGAAAAGCGCAAACAGAAGTTCTTCAAGAAGAATGGTGGTTTGCTTTTACAGCAACAAGTATCTTCAAGTGAAGGGAATGTTGAAAAAAGCAAACTTTACACTTCAAAGGAGTTGGAGAAGGCTACTGATCACTACAATAAGGATCGAATTATCGGTCAAGGAGGTCAGGGTACTGTGTATAAGGGGATGTTAACAGATGGAAGAATAGTAGCAGTTAAAAAATCCAAAATAGAGGATGAAAGCAAACTTGAGCCCTTCATTAATGAGGTTGTCATCTTATCACAAATCAACCATAGAAATATAGTCAAATTATACGGATGCTGCTTGGAGACAGAAGTTCCTCTACTGGTATATGAATTCATCCCCAACGGAACGCTTTTTGAGTATATTCATGAACCAAATGAAGACTTCCCTCTCTCGTGGGACGTGCGTGTACGTATTGCTGCAGAAGTTGCAGGAGCACTATTCTATCTACACTCAGCAGCATCAATCCCAATTTATCATCGTGATATCAAGTCCACAAATATACTGCTAGATCAAAAGTTTGGAGTAAAAGTGGCAGACTTTGGGACTTCCAAATCAATAGCTATTGATCAAACTCACATGACCACACGAGTGCAAGGAACCTTTGGGTACTTTGATCCGGAATACTTCCAATCAAGCCAATATACAGATAAAAGCGATGTATATAGCTTTGGCGTAGTTCTTGTTGAACTCTTAACTGGACAAAAACCCATCTTACCATGCAGATCAGACGATGAAGAACGAAGTTTAGCAACACATTTTATGTTGGCCATGGAGGAAAATCGTTTATTTGATATTCTTGATGCTCGAGTGATAAAAGAAAGTGAGAAAGAAGAGATCATGGGATTCGCTAACCTTGCAAATAGATGCTTGAACTTGAATGGGAGAAAAAGACCAACAATGAAACAAGTTGCTGTAGAATTGGAAAGAATTCGATCAACACATGGAGCGCCTTCTCATGAAGAATACTATGAAGAGGTAGATTATGTGAATGGTGAACTAAATGGGCCATGGGATATTACTTCATCTTCAATCTGCTCTTCAGCAAATAACAGTCTAGCAATAGATGTGGAACCTCTTATTCATTCGAATTAAATAGATTCGGCTACAAAAGGGCAAGCTAAGGTACTCACCAATAAGTTATGCACCAGCCTCCAGTCAGGATTGAAATTTTCTCTAAGTCAAGCCAACCAACTGCTGTCGGTCCCATTCATTTAAATGCTTGGAGAGAAAATGGACAGAAACTGGAAAAAATGAATGTGTGTGTGAATTGTTTTCCCTGTACTATTATTATTTAGTATAAACTTGTCTTTCAATGCCCAATTTTTATCTTCAGTGAGGAACTTCTAGACATCAACTAGTTATGGCTTGTAAGATGTATCTTAAGGATGCATATCTATTTGACAAACTTTCTGCCTAATTATTATGTTTTTAATATATAAACGTATTATCTCTCATTCCTCTCCTTTCCTCCGTCACCACGCCTTCATATTATCATCCTACCACAAGAATCACACCCACCAGTCATCGCCAGCTGCTGGCCATCCATTACAGTCGCTATCAGCAGCAGAGAAGCTAGAACCATAAATGGTGATTGTTGAAAATATTATTTTGACTATAATTATTAATTATAATACACGTGTACGTGGGAGTCTCTAGATTAATCTTGATACATATATTTGTGTTTTCTAGATTCATTGTATACATCTAGATGCATCGTATCATTAGAATTATCCAATGAATTTCTAGAGAGTCTATCAGAGTCAAAAAATCTTAACATTAATATGAGTGTGTCGAAATTTCTTTTGAGTCCTATATATAAAACCATGTATTAAGTCATTTGCAATCAAGTAAAATACAAGTATTATCTTCTTCTCTTAGAATTCTCTACTATCTTTTATGTTTATTTTCAACAAAGTGGTATTAGAGCCAAAGGTTCTATTTGCCCTCTTGTTTCAAAAGACTTGTGTAGTGTTGTTTCAAAAAAAGACTTGTGTAGTCTTGTTCATTCCAAGAGAAGGAGATCATTGCTAGCGGAATGACTCAATTTCAAATGCCAAAGTTCAACAACGACAACTATGAAAGTTGGTGCATCCGAATGAAGGCAATCCTTGGAGCAAATAATGCATGGAATGTTAAAGAGAAAGAATTTATGGTGCCCAAAAATGAAGTATCTTTGAATCAAGCCCAAAAAGAGAATCTACAAAGTCAAAAAAATAAAGACCAAAAGGCAATCATGATCATCCATCAATGTTTGAATAATGCTATGTTATAAAAAGTGGCTACCGCGACCACTTCAAAGCAAGTTTGGGACATCCTTTAAACTTCTTTTAATGGAGTTGATAAAGTGAAGCAAGTTCAGCGTCAAACACTCCGTGGTGAGTTTGAGGCTTTGCGGATGAGGGAATCCGAATTACTTTCGGATTATCTTTCAAGAGTATTGGTCGTCGTCAACCAAATGAAAAGTAATGGAGAAGAAGTAAGTGATATTCGAGTTATAGAAAAGATTCTTCGTTCACTTGACTCCAAATTTGATTACATAGTTGTGATAATTGAAGAATTCAAAGATCTTAATTCTATGACAATTGATCAACTCATGGGTTCATTACAAGCACATGAAGAGATTATCAAAAAAGAAAGAGCTAGATAAGCATAATTGTCTTTAAAAGAAAATGATGAAAAACATGTGATAAGCCAAAGGGGTCGTGGACAAGGACATGGACGAGGATTTGGATGTGGATATGGACGAGGATGAGGACGTGCTCAACAAAGAGAAGAAAATCAAAAAGATGAAAGATTACATGAAACTAGTCATTCAATAGAGTGTGGAAGAGGACGATTTGTTTCAAGGTATGACAAAACTAATATTAAATGTTACAATTGTCGCAAGTATGGTCACTATGCTTCTGAATGTCATTCTTCACCAAATTATGTTGATGAGAAAGCTAATCTTGTTGAAGACAAGAGCAATGGTGACGAACTCACTTTGCTCCTAGCATGTAAAGATGAAGAGAACTATGAAGATAATATGTGGTGTCTTGATAGCGGTGCTAGTTAACACATGTGGTAAGAAAAAAATTTGTTCGCGAATGTGATGGCCCCAAAATCCCACACGAGACTCGGGCACCGGCCATCAGAAGAAGGAAATAGTCAACAATACATCTGATACGTTAAATTGACATACCTAGGGTTAGGGTTGTGGAATACCCTAACCGTTGAAGAACTTGGACCACGAATTTAATGTCCTCCTCTACCTGCAAGAGAAAATCTTTCAAGAACCGTGGGGTTCAGCCCTTTGGAAGACCCTCAAGTGTGTCTGTTAGCCAAAGATTTTGTGGTGATAAGTAAATATTGTATGGAAATAATAGCGTACCTCGTCATGTGTTGTCTGGCCTGTATTTATATATCTTTGGGTTACCAAAGTACTTCGTGGATTATGATTTCGAGTCCTTCATGGATTATGATTTCGTGATTCATGAGGTTTTCACCCCTATTTCTATCATCCTTTAGATAAAGACTAGAAAGAGATCTCTATCTATTTATTATTTCTGTCTTATCTCAAATCCATTGAATGTAGACCCATTAGCTATTATGGGCCTCTTGAGCGCCATTATGATGGTCCATTAACACTTGTGTAGCATTTATTACTCTTAGGGTTATCTCTTTTACCCATATCAACATCCATACAACATTACTATACTAAATATTATTAGTACATTCTTACAAAATTCAAAGTACAATTCCTGCAGCAGAAACTAATCTATTACAACAGTTGCAACCATCCTCCTTGGACGTTCTTTTTAGGCTACTCCCTTTATTCTCTTCTCTTGCCATCGTGATACTATGCCTCACTCAAGTCCTAAAATTATGAACTTAACAAGAATGAGCAATTTACGCTCAGCAAGTATATAAACACAGAGGAAAAGAACTTAATCAATAGTATAATTATGTTTGTGAGATTGGGTGAAACAATACCACTACCTCACAGTTCTTCTAAACTTTCTAAGGATCTTAGATGATAACACAATCATATGATCCTTCTTGAATAAAATATTCTCTTATCTATCGGGGGCTAAACTCGTTGGATATGTTAACCATACCGTAATCAGTGGGCCAAATTGTACAGTATAGTTCTGTTAGTTAAGTTATCTCTAGGTCAGATGACCTGTAGTTACCTCTAGGCCAGGTGACAGAACACATCAGCACCTTCCCTTTCATCTTGTCAACTACGTGGCATGTTCCACATTTTAAGGAACATAAAAGTCTCATGACCCATTTAAGGGACATAACATACTCACTCATCCGCACGGATATAATATTGAAAAAATAACTCATAAATTAAAGCTCAGTTATATTCATGCACTTTCATTCATATCATGCTAGCAAAAATTAAACCATAGCATTCTGATTCATAAGGAACTTTAAATATAAAAGTATTAACCTTGTACGCATGTCAAATCAATTGATCATGCGTTTAACTGAAATAAGCATAAGAGTGAGAATATACTTACCTTTATCCTTAGCTGAGCTAACTTAATTCACTTGCTGGGTGGAATACTTCTGTAAAACATATATATGTTTACTTAGCATGAGAATCTATGCTTGAAAATAAATGTGAGTATGTACATATGTGATATATGTGATGTTCGTGCATTTTTTATCTCTTGATGTTTTAATTTAATCATTTGGTGTTTTAAAAATTGAGGCTTTGAATTCAAACAAGCCTGAGGGATTTTTCAGACTATTAAATATCCATATTATTCATCAGATGATAACTTTCGGTTATCAGGGGATGTGCATGACCGTCAGGGGATAGCCATCAGGGGGTTGAAATTTACTCATCAGGGGATAAATTTCAGCAATCAGGGGATAGTCTACCCGTTAGGGGGGTAATTTACCCATCAGTGGATAAATTACAACCATCAGGGGATAGCTATCAGGGGATGATTTGTTTATCAGTGGATATCTATCGTCAGGGGATGACTTATTCATTGTCAAACTTGTTGGTAATCCATTTGACTACTGCCAAACAGTCTTGGCTGTGGCCAAACACTCTTGGCTGTCGCCAAACTCACTTGGCCATTGTCAAACTCATCGGTAGATAAGTTGTTCAGCGTCAAACTCATCAGTGGATAATTGTTCAACGCCAAACTTATCTGTGACTAACAAAAAAATTTGCTCATCGGAGACTAACATTTGTTACTCATTGAAGACTAATGTATAATCTATCGGGGATTATTTTATACTTATTAGAGACTAAGCTAAAACTTGTCTCTATTAGAAAGGAGGATCTTTCATATGATTGTGGATGATGTCTAACAATGGATAAACTCAACTTAGGGTGCCTCATTATCCTATCTTCTGTGTGTATCATTTCTTTACATAATACACACACACACACTCATAGATGCAAAAGAATACTACTACAACTTTTGAAGCTTTATTCTTTTCTTGGATAACTTTTAACATGCACAACTAATAAATGTCATGTGCATGAAAGAATAAAACAGAGCAGAGCAGAGTATACGATTGGTATAAAGTTTTTACCTCTTCGTCTTTAAGGAAGAAGTTACAAGTTCGGACTGCTTTCGAAAAGGATAGTTGCTCTAGAAAGTGAACCTGAATTTTATGTGGGTGGTCGGCTAAAAAGAAGTTTTAAAAGAGAGGTTAAGATTATACCTCTGATGATGTATTTATAGTGCACGTAAATCAATTAGAACGGTTGGATCATTTTAATAAATAATTCTCAGCCGTTGGCTAGAATTATATCCTTGGGGTGATGTGATTGGCCAGTTTGGCCGGTGTAGTAGCTAATATCAAAATTCAAGTTAAAAATATTACGCTAAGGCAACGTGGTAGACAATTGCCCGTAAAGTTCAAATCTCAACCACAAATCCAGGCCATGTAGAAGACGTCTGTGTTCAAATTTCAAGCATAAAATATAGGCGATGTGGGAAAAAGTCATATCCCGGCAGCAAAAGACACAGTTGCATTCAAATTCAATCATCATACCTAGAGGATGTGGGAAACAACCGTATCTGGCAACATCGGCAACAATTGTGTGCAAATTTCAAACATTCAAATCAAGGGGGCGCGAGAAAAATTGTGCCCTAGTAACGAGGGCAACAATTATGCGCAAACTCAAGGATCAAACCTAGCCGACGTGGGTACCCTGGGAATGAGGGAAACAAATGTGTTCAAATTTCAGACGACGTGAAAGCAGTCATACCTTACAATGAGGGCAATAGTTATGTTCAAATTTTAAGGAACAAACCTACGCGACAAAAGAAATAGTCGTACCCTGGCAACGAGGGTAACAATTACGTTAAAATTTCAAACAATCAAACCTAGATGACGTGGAAAAAAGTCGTATCATGCCAACGAGAGTAATAGACAAATTTCAAGCAACAAACGTAGGTGACGTGAAAAACAATCATACCCTCGGACAACTTGGGATTCAGTTGCATCATGAACACCGATATCAGGAAGTAGGGTGTCTAAGTCTTTCTCGTTATCATTTAACTACCTAAAACAATCATGATAAAGAGAGGAAGTTATAGACACCCAAACTTTACATTTTTGTATTTAAATAAATTTTCTTTAACTAAATCACTCTTCTAGTGCACCTTGTATTTATTTATTTTTTTGGTAATCTTTTGAATTTTAGGAATTTATAGTACGATTACTTTTATTACTTAAATTAGTTCATTTTAATTTTAAATATATGATATTTTCACTTTTATTATCTTATCTTGTCATAATTAAATATATTAAATTTGCATTGTAATTAAATAAAAAATGGGGTTTTATTTAAATTATGTTAATCATCTACAATAAATATCAAATTTTGTATGTACTACATAAATAATAAATAATGAAAATGATATGATAACAACAAACTTGGTCCAATGGCATGGAGATCGTACTTACAAAGCTAGATAGAGGTTCAAGGACCAAGGCTTGAGAAGTGCAATTTCATTTTTTTACAAGAAAAAGTGGTGCCATGTAGAGCAATCCCATTCATCCATTCAACGGAAAACAAAAAACAAAAAAACAAAAAAACAAAACAAAACAAAAATCTCATTTGTATTTAAAAAAAAAAGTTAAAATTAGGGCTCCCTCCTTATTGCCTGAATAGATGAGAGAGTCTCATTTGTAAAAGAGAATGAGGGAAAAAATATTTGATTAGTTTAATTTTATTCAATAATTAGTAAATGTAGTGATGAATTATACATTATAAGGTGTGATTAGTGAAGATTAAAACTTCTTTTGTACTCCTCTTATATCAAGTGAAATCTAATCAAGTTTAAGGTATATCTAGCTTTAATCTTTATTTATTCATCAACTAATTTTAGTGGGTTTAGCTAATTAATAGCTAAATCCATTTAAATTAGTCAGTGTATATCATATATATGTTCCTTTAAACATTTCATTCTCATAAATTGTTTCAAAAGATACAAATCATTGTCTAACATGTATAGTTAGTGTGCCTACTTCATAAATATTTAAATCAATAGTAAATTTATGGTAATTAATTTGTTCATGTATATTTAGTTTAAATCATTAATAATTGGTCAAATAATTCATAAATGGGTTTAGGTGTTTGTGTTGTTTTAATTTTTAATTTTTTTATTATTTGGTTTGTTTCATCATATGAATAAGTCCCAAATGATATTTTAATAAGTAATTAAAATTTATTTTTGTGTGTGTGTGTATGTAGATGCATGTAAAGGGTTTTCCTTCATTTTAAACTTTGTTATCTATTTTAAAATTTAATTTTAAAATATGTCCAGTTTATATTTATAAATTATAAAATTTTGAAATATTTAAGATTATTTAATTTTTTATTTATTCTAAATCTGTATATCTATATAAAGTATATTTGTGTTCATTAACATGTTTGTACATAGAAGAGAATATATATATATTATATTTAGTATATAAGAAATTATACGTAGTATATGCAATGATAATAGCAGTATATATATACATGTAATTAATAGTTTACGTAATAGTAAATAAATGTAGCAGTATAAAATATACTCCATGGTTCTCAATGCATTTGCAACAGCTGTCTTCTCAAAAATTTTAAGGTAGAAGTGGAATTTTAATTAAAATATTTATATTGTCCTTAAAATGAGTGTTGAATATATATGGTAGATGATACATAATTTACGTTAGTTATGAGAGACTCATAACTAACGCAAGAATAGATCAACCATCTAATGATCGTAAAAAAAATAAATTTTATATCTGTCGTTGTTAGTGGCGTGGATGAAATCCTGCTGCTCATCATCGTTTTCCACTTGGGGCAGAAAACAAGGTTCAACGTTTGAAGGTCGCAACTGCTGATCTGAGTGGAGAGTCAGCTAAATTTCAGCAGCTTTCTATTAACTCTCAAATGTACCAGTTGCAGCACCACCACCACCAGCATCCACAGCAACCAAATCAACTCAACTTACATCAGTTGCAACAACAGACGCAGCAATTGCAACTGCAGCAAAATGGCAGAACAAACTCAAAACATGAATCAACCAGATAGATTTGGTTGCTTATAATGGCATGAATCAACCATACCATAATGAAATTTAGCAACCTTCCAAGAGTTGATTTGCAGAATTTGTACCTTGTTTTCGGTCCCAAGTAAAGAAGATGATGAGCAGCAGGATTAAAAAATATATATCATCCACGCCACTATTACTGATGTAGTCTTCTGTTTATTTTTAAGATACAGCCACTATGTGGCGTGGACATAAATTTTTTTTTAAATATTTCATCCACATCACTAATAGTGGCAAATACATAAATTTTTTTTTTTAACAATTGTCGGATGGTTGATCTAACAGTGCTTTTTGTGTTAGTTATGGGTCTTCCATAATTAACGCAAACTATGAATCATCTCCATATATATATATATATATATATATATATATATATATAACAGTATATATGTTTGTATATCATTTATATAGATTGATATTTCTTGTTTTATTGATTTTATTTCATTTTTATTTTTGTTTGATTTTATTAAATAAAAATATTCATTGTATGAATTATGAATGTTGTGGTAATAGGACTCCATATTATTTGCATAGGATTTTAATTTTGATTGCCGACGAATGAATTAAATATTTGAGCTTGTTTGGTGAATAACTGGAGAGCTTTTAAGTTCGGAAAACTCTTACAAAAAAAAATGAATTTTTTTTAAATGTAATTAAGATTTAGCTTACATTTATTTTGTAAAGAGGTGTCATTTCATTTGTAAAGTGTATTTATTATTTTCATGTAATTGTACTCAAAAGATGTAATTTAAATTTTCAAAAGATTATAATTTTTAACTTTAGATTAATCGTATGCCTATGGATTAAAATTAAAATGATTATATCACTCAAATTCGATAACACCCTCGTTTGGTATAGGATTTAATGATGTAAATTTTTAAATGCTTGTAACATGTAAAAATCATAACATAGCGAAAGGACACACATATACAAAACACTTGTAGTTTAGTATAGTTGGAATTTTATAAGAAAATGCCAACTTTATTTTTTACAATAAATTTAAAGGATAAGTTTTAAAAAAAATGTTAAAATACTATCGATTTTTTTATTTAAAAAACAACAAGAACGAGTGGTGGTTAACACCTTCTCGTCACTCAACTTTGAAATTTAGATAGAGGATTTCATATATCAAATCTCCTCATTTAATTTAAAAACTATTTTTTAAAAATTACATAAATTTTAATAAATACATTTTAAATAAGTAAATCACAAACCAAAAATAATTTTTAATAACTAAATTCAATTTTTTAAGTAAATCCCAAAACAATAAAACATTTTTGTAGTAACTAAAATAAATTAGTGACTTAACATACCTAATTAATTATTGTGAGCTAACGACTCTTTCAAAAAACAGTTTTAAATGAATCGTCGCATTCCAAAGAAAACTTCTGATTTATTTTTTAAAATATATTTAGAGAGAGAGAGTGTGTTTAAGATTTTCTTTTAAAAAAATTCCATCATTTAAAATTCAAACTTTTAAGATTTTCTTTCTTTTTTTTTTCTATTTTAAAAAATCGAGAGGGCAAGACACCGGCGTCTTGTGCCAACCACTGGCCACCCTCCTCCTATGATATGTGCTCCCAACCCCACGCCCCACCCCTCTCTCTCTCTTTCTCTCTCTTTCTCTCTCTTTCTCTCTCTTTCTCTCTCTTTCTCTGTCTGTCTGAGACACACAAACACACATCATTTTGGCTACCGCCGGCCTTGTACTTCATCTCCTTCCCGTCACTCACCAGCCACGTTCTTCGTTGTCGTCGATCTCGTTCTTCCTTTCCCTCCCATCACTCACCACCCATTACGTTACCTCCGTCATCGACGTTTGAACCACCTCCGTCATCTTCACCATCACTGAAGTTCAAATATGAATTTATTTTACAGAACTAAAGTTGCATTTTTCAAGTCTAAATATATAACGTACATATCTAAACCAGTTTTACGGCGAAGATAAGATTCACTGTCGGATTAGAGAGATTTTATGGAGATTTGTTTGTTGTTCTTACTTGGTTTGAATTTATATATCTCTTATACATCATTTCCATGCTTTGGGTTGAGCCCTAAAACTTGAAAATCAAACTCGAGTGTAGCTCTTCGCCGGTTTTAATGAAAGTTCGGCGACAATTTGTGTTATTTTTCTCATTCAGTAATTTTATAAATTAGTAATTTTGTGAGTTAGCAATTTAATAAATAATAAGGTTACAAAAGATAATTTAATGTTAAAAATAATAATACTAAAGAAAAAAATGATTTGCATGTATGAACAAATAGTAAGGTTAATTTAGTAATTTTTTTGCTTTTATACTTTTATAAATTAGTGAACCACATGCATTGCAATCCAATATGTTAGAATGTTGTATCTTGAAATTTGGGGTTCATTATTAATGTTGATATCAATACTTTCTAATATTCTTTCATTTGTATATAAATAATTTAATACTCCAAATGTTCATCTTTCTTTATGTCCACGTATATTGTGATATGTACATATAATACCATATTCATGTAGGCCATAATTATTATACACATATCACTTCATGCATCTATCTTTAAATAATTCACAATCTAGCGTACATTATATTATTTTAATTCACACAAAATATAGGTTTACAAAATCATATAATTTTTATTTTATTTTTAATAAGTTTATAGTAAAATTTAGTGGTATACATGCAAAATAATTTTAAACACAAACTTTTATACTTATATACTTGGAATAAGTAGAAAAAAATACACTAACCTTTAGGCCATTTTCCCTTTGGTGATCATAGTTAATTTTTTTACAATTTAAGTTATTGAAATTTCAAAAAAAAAATTTATTAAGGCTAATCTGACTTATCATATTAGAAATAGATAGAAAGAGCATGCCAACATGTTAAAATATCATTATTAATGTTGATGTGCATATTCTATTATTCTATAATTTTTTTATTTCTTTTATTCTTAAAAAGAAAAACTAATTTATAGTTTTTTTTAACCCAACTATTAACATAGTTAAAACTTAACAAATCTAATTCTGAAGACCGAGTACATGAATTTTAAAAAGTATAATTAAAATATTAAAATAGAACAGTACTGAAAAATCATGCTCCCAAGAAAAAACCTTTGCTTAGTGTGTTTTACCATTTTTTAGATTGAGGAAATTAAAAAAGATTAAAAAGTAGGCAAGTTAGTATTAACATTTTTTTTATTTGTCACTGCATTATTTCATTAATTTATGCTCTGGCAAGTTAAATTGTTTCTAATTTAAAATTTTTAAAAGTTCAATACACTTAATTGAAAATCTTTGAAAGTTCAATACCTTAATTAAAAAAAAAATTAACGATAATCTCTAAAGTAGAAAATGACTCAAAGGTAGATGTATTTTTCTATATTTATCCCTGCATACAAATTCATATTACGAAGAAAATTATAACATTTACAAATATGACTATTTTTTAAAAAAAGAATTATATTTGTATATCCAATAGAAGTAATAACAAAGGCAGCAAAAACCAATAAAATTTCAAATTGGTTATTAAGGTAAACTTATCAACAACAAAAACATTCAAATCGGTAGAACTTCTATTTAAAGATATTAATAGAAACTGATACAACGATAAAAAAAAATGGAAAACCTTTAAAAGGAAAAGTAAAAAGGGAACCGCAAACAAATCAAAAAGAACGAAAGAATCACTACAAAGCAAAAGGTAGACAGCTTTAAATATGTTAAAGCTGATGAAAGAAATTTCAACAGTCACATAATTTTTGTAGTATTTACTAGATTATTAATTAATAATTTTTTAATAGTATTTACTAGATTATTCACTAATAATTTTTTAATAGTAGATCACTAAAAATTTATCAATCCCTATAAGATTTAATTACCTTAATTCCTATAAATTTGTTTGTGTAAAAATTATGTCAAATTAAAATAAATCTCATTATTATCTTTATCATAAGTTAGCTACTGAAGTAACTCATTTAACAGTCATCTACGCTGAAGTAACTCATTTAGCAAACATTTAACAAAAATTGAAAACTAGTTTCAAATTTGTGCTTCCCACGAGTTATCAAGCTTGGGCATATAACTAGAAGGCATCAAGTTTTTTATAGATAGTGATGCCCAATTAAGTTATATTATTCGATGCGAAGCACGGGTACAAATTGATATAGCCTCAATAAATTTTTAAATGTAGCCAAATAAATAAATAAATTTTCAAATATTTTCTAAAATAATTAGTTAGATTATACTTTATATATATTTCTAGCACTCCGTATAAATAATAGAAGCAACGCATCTGTACGCCAAACTCGCCAGGCAGAAAAAATCAGCTAAAACCAAAATGAGACCATGTAGAATTCCAAGGAAATTGCTACCAGAGAAACATGTTGCAACTATATATAATGAATTTCATGCAAGTCAGAAAAATATGATGAGAAGGATTTGAACCATAAAATTAGTCTTATTTCTAGATTTGAAATCCCTTTTGTAATCCAAACTTTTAAACTATAAAACTATGACACTGAGATTCACAAATGGATTAGTTCCACAGTTACATCAGACAATTCTAGCTAGAAGCCTAATCTACAACAGTTTTTCTCTATAAAAGTACTTCAATCTGCAAATGCATCTGAGGCAACCCAGATGAGTCAACGGGATCATTTTGATTCACCCGCTGACCCCAGCACATCTGTTTCTTCTTCCAAATCATTCTTGACATGGCAACTAGATGATGCCAATTGTTTGCCAGGCATATCAACATTGGATTTGACCAATTGAGATTCCATTTCAGGGACAGTAGTCACCTTTACAGAATGCGCTTCACATGTTTCGAGTGAAACATTGTCCCATGAGTTATCCTCAATCAATCCAATCGACATGCCTGGTGGTGCAACATTTTTCTCCTCACGATCAGGAACTGGTTCTTCTCTTTGCTCCAAACTGATGGGTATGTGCTCATGTTCGGCATCACATACAAGAGTCGGACTGAAATCAGGACAAGTCCCCGCATGCTGTTCCTTATGGCAGAATTCATCAGTGAAATGCAAATTATTCAAATATTTAAAAAGAGCACCATTTCTAAATTGCAAGTACCTCATTTATGATTGCAGGATTATTAGAAATCCCCTCATTGCATCCAAGCCCACTAGAATTTGATCCATCAAATTGGCCTTCAGCAACCCTCGTGGCATCCGCATTCAGGCAGACTGGAGGAGCCTTGCCTCGGCACTTGTGGCACCGAAACCCAATGAGATATCCAATCTTTTCATCAACAAGTCCAAATGCATCCCCATGGTACCAATCTACAATATTATGCCGTCATGGTAAAAATTCAGAATAAATTATGCAAACATGTAGCAAAAGGTCGACAAAATTAGGATATCCAGTACATAACAAGATACCACCAAAAGATAAATAAATAATAATATGAAAAATGGAACTTACTAGTTACTATTGCAGATACTCAACTTACCTTCACACATTTCACAGCCAATATAATTCAATGCAGATGTATATTCTGTTTCACAGCAAAGGCTGCATTTAGGTTTATCAAGGGTGGTATTCAACTGTTCAGAAGCCAGAAGTAGCCTTTCACTTCCAAATTTCATGACCTTTTCATCACTTGGCTTCCTAGACAACCGAAGACCATTCAACCAGTAAGGATAATACATCAACGTCCTCTTCTTTTTCCAAGCACCTTGTTTTGGTTTCTTTTGTTTCTTCAGCCTCTTCCTCTTTAAATTCTTCTTCTTGGATGTGGTTTGTTTTCCCTTCTTAAGGCCTCCCCTATCTTCATTTTGTCGTGACACCACTTTAACTTTCCTCATGGAACGACGCAAAGGAATAACTACGTTCTTTTTACTGCTTTCAGAATGTTTCGATTGCTTGTCTTTTACAGACAATGTGCTGGTTTTTGAATACATTGATCTTTTGACCTTGGAAGACATTTTATCTTTCTGCAATTTTGGATTTCTATTTTTGTTATCAATCTTCAAATTGTTTAGACCCTCGCACTTGTGGCATGCATAAGTACATTTAGAAGTCATTAATCCAGCAGACTTCCGCACATGTCTTTTATGGAAATTTCCTGTAAGCAAAAACATCTAAAATCTGTAACGCAAGCTAAATCTGATAGAACACATTAGAGTATAATGCTCAAGGTTCAAAAGGCTGTAGCATATTACATTGAGTCGATTGAACATCATCGGAACAAGTACAATACATGCAAGATATTCATAACAACTCTAAGTGCGCAGAGAGAGATAAAAATGAAATTAAGGATAAATGTACGAGCCGCCAACAAATAATCTTACAAGTAAGATTCGTCAGTTTTTAAAAGCTAAGGGGTTCATATCTGAGCTCATATAAGGAAAACAGCAGGTTAGAGTGTGGATTCATACGTACAGGAAGATTAATATATTACTGTAGAGTAACCAACTATTACCACATCAGAATCAATTATATTGCACAGTAAAGGTCAGCATACAGTTAGTTCACATCAAAATTAATTTAAGAACCATGGTGAAATCTATCTTCATTTTTATACATAACCAAATATGAAGATGGTAGGCAAACCCTTACGCCGACATTTGAATTGCTTGGAGGAGGAATAGGACGGAGATATATATAACAAAGAAAGGAATGAGTCTTTGCTCATTCTTTTCTTCATAAAATGAGAATCATTAGAACTGGTCATGGTAAGAAAAATTCATTTGGTCATGGTAGGAATGATTAATTCCACCATCCTCCTACATTTCTCTTTTATTTCTCGTACTTCTTGAATAATTCTCTTCAACATAATCATTCTCCTTCATATTCCATTCAAGCAATCCAAATCCAGCATTAGAGCAAGATAGTAACATCAACAAATATGAACAATTTAGGACAGACAAGGCATGAAACTAAAAGAAATTCCCTTTCGGGGAAGGGAGGGAAGGAGGGGCTTGTGATAAGAGGAATTTAATAAAACAGCTGCGGTGGTAGTGTTAGTGCACTTATGCAGCTCCAGTCTGTCTATAAAAGTTTGTCAATTTAGGAAGTTTGATAATGAGAGGCTTAAATACCCGGAAGAAAAAGTGGTGATTTGCTAAAACGATGAGACACAGATAGCATTAACATGGAAGATCACTAAAGGTGTCGTAGATAGTTCCGAAATAATAAACCAAGAATTGCTAAAGAATTATGAAAGATCCTAAACGGAGGAGGAAGCCTGCAACATGGGAAATATATTACTCGACACGAATGTTATGCATGCAGTCGTATTAGATTACACGGAACATTTTGAAATTTATGTTATAAGCAAAGCAAAGAACTGTGTCGATTAATTTAACCAGCAGCCGACGGTGCAAGAAAAGTTTGTACTTTATATTACGAGCATACATACATGATACAATGATGCTAAATCAGAGGATAACGGGATGAAACTTGAGCTAAAAGTTTAAGCTTATCCAAATCCATATTATGTGTATGGATTATCAACACAAAACTGTAAATTGGTAGACATGACTAATCACTTTTTTGTTGCTAGCGTACCGAGCTTGTCATTAAGCTTTCCCATGTAGACATTACCCCATCCACTTAAATGGCAAAACAATCGTGCATGAGGCATGCAAACACTTCCGATCATTTTTCAAAAGCAGCACTAGGTACACTCTTACTTGTGATACAAAATGCGGCATGAAAGCTCAAGAGGAAATTTTAGTGATGCAGGCCATATTGGACAAAGGTATAATAACACTGTAAAGCTTTGACAGGACACAGGTAAGGAATGTAAACAATTACATTCGAAGTTGAAAGTTTAGGGAGGGGACGGTAGGGGGGTTTGGACTGACAGAACTAATACAAAAACAAAACTGGTCTTCTAAATATCTTTAGGTTTATTAGCGTAACCACCAAAACAGAGAGGAATAACAACCAAAATACATCAAAAGTTTATATTAATATTTCAAAATACAGATATAAATATATTCTATATTCATAGTTAAACATATTAAAAGTCAACAAAAAAAGCATAGAAACAAATGAAAAAAGTAAATAAATAAATAAAGAGGACAGATTTATCTTCAAGCAACTGGTTTGACACTTTCTGTCAATGTTACATAATGCAAGCACAAGAAAAACAGAGAAATATCAGGCAGTAAGATTCATATTTTCCCAGTGGGTGAAATTTAATGAAACAAACCAAGGAGATTCATGACATGCTTTTTCCATAAAAGTATGAACTCAAAAGCATGAAGAGAGAATGCTGATTTTAAGTTACATTATAACCAGCAATCTGATAAGTTTTAAAGCCAAAAAAGGAATGTTAAGCCAACATTTTTCAAAAGCGACAGGTTAAGACAAACATGAACGGCAACCAGCTTTTTACAAGGTTAGAAAACATAAACTACTCAATATAAAACTAAACAACGAGGACTATCTAATATAACTTTTTTACCTTCACAATATTGGCAACTGACAGCCTCCCTGCAACCAAAATTGAAGATGTAATAATCAATAAAACTAATGAACTAATATAAATAAAATTCTAATAGTGATGACGAGGTATAAAGTCAGACATAGAGAGGAAATAGAGAAACAAGGATATCTCTTTAGTAGGGTCTTCAAATCTTAACTAGTTACATTTGGCACAAAAGAAAAGAAAAAACATAATAAAATATTTAGAAACCATAGGATTTATGTAAAGGAATGAAAAAAGTTTAGGCCTATACTAGTTTGAACTATATTAATTTTTTCAACAAGGAATTTCGACAACTGGTAAGAAAAATCCTCTGCTTTACTCTTGGCCTCTTGTTTTTATATGTAATAGAAAGTGGTTGGACAAGAAATATCACAGAACAAACTACAGATCACTAAATAATTATCATAGAGCAGCTTCAATGGATATTTAATAATTAACCCCTCCAAAACCTCTCCCTGACATAATCCTGTTGAAAAAGAAACATTCTTTTGAAAGCAAAGGGAGAGAAGGAGAATTATCAACAGATATTCAGTATTTTATGTTCGGATGCCCCCATAAAATAGCATTTCTATTTTAATATTGCTGGTTTCTACCAACAATCAATTTATCAGCAACAATTCGCACATAAACTATAATCGAATCTACACTACAATCAATATTTTCAAAATAGATAATTCACAGGATCTGGCCTACTCCACCCACCCAAATGTGCCTTTGCTGGACACAACTCTATCTCATGTTTTTGGTGAGGGTTACATATATCCGTTAATCTTGCCAAAATTTTGCTAAAAGAAGCTAAAGTATGACATAACCAACACTACCATGTTGCTTTTCCTGAGACTTTGTGTAATATAAGTAACTCTAATAACAAATTAACAACTGAATAACGAATTCCTTAGGATATAAAATGCATTAACAAGCACAACTTGTGTATATAGGATCACATTAGAGAATGCATCAAGAATATTTGTACTGTGAAATGCTCCCTCCCAAGGTCTTTCTTTCATCTCATTGTTCCAACCATAAATAATTACTTCTCATACTCACAACTCTAAATGCTATATGGATATAATTTTGACACCTAGTACAAAAAAAGTTAAAAAATGTCAAGTCAATACCAATACCTGATCAGAACATCTTTCTTACAGTGTCTGCACTGATAATATTCAGATCGTTCAGCCTTAGAGAAAAGATATGCAAACACTGTTTTCTTAGAGAACTTCTTAAATACTCTTCCACTTTCTTGAAGTTTTGTTGAACATGCCTTGCTAATCTTCCGGGCAATTCTTTTCTCTTCAAAAGCTTTAAAAAGATGCAAAGGAACATAAGACTCTTCCAGCCAATATTTTTTCCTTATGCTTGAGGGTTCTTCAAGCAAGGACCCATGTTTCACAACAATATCAGGAATAAATCGTCTCTTCCCAAAATCGAGAAGGTACTTCCCCACCGTTCCCTCCGACAACTTCCGGCGGATGATAACCTTCTTGAAAGACCTAAATGTTTTTCTAAATTCCTTGTCCATCTTTGAGAGGAATTGAGTGTTTTCAATGGTTTCCCACTTAATGTTGGCATCAAGCTCCCTGACCTGAGAAGACAATATAATTTAGTGGACAAATAATTTTCACTGAGAGCAATAGATAACAGCGTGCAATCTCATACTTGTTAGTTTTGCAAGAACTCGATAGCATAAGTAATAGTGTGTAAATGTCACATTATGTCTTCTTCATACCAAGTCCATCCAAGCTAAATCTTGGCTTTTATTGTATTTGCAAGAAGTCGCTTGTAATTTCACCATTGCATTGTCCATTTATACATATTCAGAGACATACAGACAGCGACACAGACACACACATATCCACACTTAGCAACTGAAAATAAGCATCACTGTCTCAACAATGTCACATTATGCTCATCCAGAATTCTAAGAAATTATAAGAAAAAATCAAAAACTACTTCTAAAAGATAGCTCAATCTTTCTTTACCACCGAGCCTCAAAAACAAATCAACTACAATATCCCACTGGAGCAGAGCACACTATTCTTCATCAGAACTCCAAAAGGAGAACTCAACCAATTCCAAGCAACAAGACAGTGCAGAAATAAATGAAAATGTCTGAATGCTCCATCCCACAGGAGACATATAACCAAAGACAGAACTCAATAACCCTGCACTTTAGAGAAAGCTCATTCATTAGCATTCTATGCATAGTTGACCAGAGACCTCAACCTCATCTTTGGAAGAACCTGAGCTTTCCAAGTACAAGGTGTCAATGGAAACTCTGAAGGAGCTGCAGAAAGAGCTTAAATAGTGAACATCTCTTACACAAATGTGTACGAGTTGTCTAGAGTCATACGCCCATCCCAAGAGATAAACACTGCAGTAGTAAGAAAACTATGCAATGAAAAACAGAATCATCCGACTCTACATCAATAAAATTCCTAAAGTACGTCAAAATTCCTAAATAACAAATTTTGCGAGGATGCAAGAACTCATCAACATCAGAGAAGCTAGAGATAGGCGCTTCATGTGATGAAGATATACCAAACAACCCATTAAAAAATAACATCTACGAACTGTGAGCCTTCTAAAAACAAATATGATGACCATCATCAACACCAAATTTACATAACTAATAATAGAGGACTACCCCTAGGAACATCTAACATCCCACCAACTCACCAGCATACCAAACATAGGATTAATAGCCTTATGCCCTAGGGAATTTAGGCTCCAAATAAAGCCACCAGAGACATTTACCTGCAAGGGCAGCATCCTTAAGTACCAACTTACCCAACAGCCAACCACTCTCTTGCATCAAAAGACATACCAAGTCACAAAGTAATTGCCTACGTCAATCCCATGGGAAAACCTCATAAACTTGATCAAGGAATAATCAGCACCAATAGAAATTTTAAACAAGATATCTAAAAAAAAGCCCCTTTCCACTTATTTAAACACCAGGCAACATCCCAAAAAGAGACACTTGTGAGGATTTCCACCAAGAAGAGCCTAAGATAAGCAAGAGGAAATTCCTCCCAAAGCGAAAGGTAAAGCTTCATTTCAGACCATAAAGACTTGCTCCACTGTACTGAGACAAACTAACCTTCAAAACAAAAACAGCCTCAACCATTTCAAGACCTTCCAAAAGAAAGAGAATAGCATAACCAGAAATTTCGAGACAAGAAACCATCACCTCTCACTCCCCACAATATACAGCCAACCAGGTTAACGTAGTTTTATCGATATGCAAGCCACTAATGTACCTCCAAGCATTACCAATATGAATTACAGTATGTAATAATGTACCTGGAGAGCAAGCTGATCCACACTAGATGATGCATCAACAGAAGCTCGCCAAGCAGCACATTTACTTCTTTTTGCAAAGTCCGAACTGTCAGAATAAATTATGCCAGGTATCTTCTTACTCCCAGCTGCAAATTTCAAATTTCAACTATGTTCAGAATAATTGAACAAATGAGAGGACAGTGATATGGTAAGGAAAAACTGAACTCAACATCATCTTTTACATTAAACTTAGAAAAGGTCAAGACCTTGTCGTGCAGCTTTGGAAGCCAAAGAACTCGTCAAAACCTTCCACTTGAACAGCTCACGAGAAATCCTACCTCCTCTCCACCATAGAAGACCCAATCCACTCGCAGCAGTTGAAGGATTTGACTCTGAATCAGGACACCTGGACCTTTTTCGTGTAATCCCATGTTTTGAAGACGAGCGATGTGAGTTAATCACAATATGAGAAGCAGAACCAACTGTAGTAGCGCTATCCACCTGTCTGTGCCACTCTGCTGAAAATGCACGGATGTGCAGATTTGATTCTAACTGGAACAATAATAGCAGGAAGTTAACGGAGATCTGGTAGGATGATTTAATGGCTAAACTGATGCAATGCTTAAAACTCAAGTTACAGAACTTCGATAAAAGGAAAAATCAATTCAAGATATAACCACTTAAAATGCAGCATATACAATCCAGACTGATTCTCAATGACTCCTCTGGTTAATATGCTGTATTTGATTCAGTTAAATGAAATAGAAAGTTATTAAAAAAACATAGTTATGGCCTAGATTTAGAAGTGCAACAGGTAAATTCTAGAAATCCAGATTCAGGCTCTTTGTTTTAAGGGAATGTCCGAAAACTAACGATACTTCACTAAATTCTTCTTTATAATCTACTGCATTGAATTCTGAAGTTCAAACTTTACTTATTCAATAAATATTAAATGAATATGCATCAGATTACCAAATCTGATATATTTCAGGGAAGAAAGAAAATCAGGCAGCTTAATATTCGGCTTCAGCTCCATACGGGTTTGACTCAGTACTTTCATCATGGAATAAGAGTCGAGCAGTAGCTTCAGTTTTTAGAACATATTTTTATGTAAAGTAACAAAGCTTGCTAGAGTTGGGGCTTGTGTAAGATCTAAATGCATTTAGGCTTTAACCTATTTTTCATTCTTTCTGTAAATAAAGGAAGACTGCATAAGGGATAAGAAGTCCACGCACCCTATGACGAGTCGTAATGACAAAAAACACTCAATAAATGACAAAAACTTTAATTTAAATAAACGACAAAACTTCAATTTAAATGAAGACAGAGAAGGTTCCATTAATTCACCCATGGGGGAGACTCACAAATAAAAATAACAAGAAAAAAATAAGTAAATAAAATCAAAAATCAAAACTATATACATATGTACATACATACATATACATAGTGACTTACATATATACATAAATACACAAATATATATATATATATATATATATATATATATATATATATGAAAATTAGTTACAGAAGAAAACAAAAAGAAATCCTCAATAGCTTTCTAGAAAGCCAAGAACCGAACTTGATCCTGATCGCAAGAAAAAAAAAATAGATTGCATACTTGCAAAGCATCTCAGTATCCTCCTCTCTCATATAACTGTCACATTTGTCAACAGAGATTGAGATTCTGGACCCTCCAGAGACAATGAAAATTAGCGAAAAAAATTAGAAACGATAGGAGAGCTGGTGATTAAACAATTTGCCACACAAAAAATGCAAAACATCCCCAAGGCTACATGTTCAATTTGGTTTAAAAATGCCCAAACAGATGATCTATACACATTAATGTTATTTTAATTTGGGGGTCCAAATCTATAAGAAGAAGCTGCATGCTTAAAACATCATAAATTTGGACTAGTTCGTCAAGATGGGCTTGTTTAAGGTTTACATTCATATAATTTTGCTTTGGAATATTTAGTACTCACCAAACATGTAACACTCGGTCCATATCATCTATTAATTTTCCTATTTGGTGACGTCAATTAACTAAAACATTTACAAAGCTAATGTAAATCTTGGTAAGAACTACCTGTATTATCCTTGTACTAAATGTCATATAAATAGTGGTAGACCACACTATTAAAAGAACAGTGATTGTGGAAAGCAAAATGCAAGTTTATAATTTATAAAAAAAAAATGCAAGTTTATTCTATTCCAAAACGATGTGCCGAAACAGGGTCATGATAAAAGGATGAAGATCTCACTACGTATCAAAGCAAAGGTATTTGTCAAACATAAAATGCAATTTGTTTTCGCATAAAAAGCGTTATCCCCATACAGTTGCACAATAAATGGGATTTAGAAACTACCTATCATTATATGGGCAAGCAGTACAAAAACATCTCTTATTCACTATATCCTACGCCAACTATAATAATTTTGTGCAATATTATTAAATTTGAAATCACAGAATCACAATTTCCTAGATATTTGGTTATAGTTCAACTTGACCTCATAAACAACAAAATGTAATTTCATATTGTTCTATGTTCCCTTCCTTTTGTGCACAAAACATGAAACAAACTCATTAACAATAAATAAATAAGAAAAAGCACAAAGGAAAAAGGAGACTAAATACCTCAAACTCTATCATTCCCCCTATCCCCATTAGGTGGCATTTTTAAGTGCTTGTGAGTATACGTTTCCCTAATTCCTATATGGCAGAAGTTAACTCATACCAGAAATAGTGAGCACAACATTCACATACTCATCAGTCAGTTTAACCATCTCAATATTGCAAAATATACTTTTTAAATGATATGGTGCCATATCTAGACTATAACTGGTAAATGATCAATAATATTTGTTTATTTACAAAAAAGGGCATAAACTTAGTTCTGGCTGAAACAGGATGTGAATATTAAAGGCAGCCAACTGGCCATGGGCATTACAACGGCCACTGATTTGTTTAGCGACATCAAATTCTTCAATTTTCAAATTTACTTTAAAAAACATTAGTATATCTAAAGGTTGAATTATATTACATGTTTTTATATAAAATGCAAAACACATCCGTTTCCATTTACAGGTTTCTCCTAATTAATAGAATAAGTAATAGATTTATCACTAAAATAGTAAAATTAAACAAAAAAAAATACTGTCTATAACTTTATTCGATAGAATCCGCAACATATGTTGTGAGAAAACTTGTGTTGACAAATATTGTAGTCACTGAAGATTTCCATTTGATATATAATTAAACATATAATTATTATACTCCATATTTATTTTCATATTTTGATATATTAAAGTACTATAATCTATAATTTCAATATATACATGGACAACACAACACACACACACTTTTTTGTAATCATACCAATGTGGTTCTGACACCAAAACATATGAGAAAATTCTAACTGTACGGAAAAGGGCATGCAAAAGCAACAAAATACGTATATATTCAGAAAAATTTTGAGCTCCTTTACATAGTTTTATAATCATGTAAGACTTATATGCTTAATCATGTAGTTTAATCGTTCAAAAAATATTCATTTTACATGTTTATAAAAACTATGCTATAAGCCATTAAAAAAATGTTTGAAAACTTACGTTCCTCTTTATTTTTTTATGTTCTCTCAATCCATATGGTTGGGTTCTTTTTTTAATATTCTGGATTTATAGATATAAAACTAGTGAATATGATTACAAAAATGAGCTAAATATACACACACACATATACATACACACGTATATAGATACACATGCATACACACATATATACATAGACATATACACACGCGTGCACATACATACAAACATGGATATACCCACACATATATATACATGTATATATATGTATTCATATGTATATACATATTATACAACCGCATATGTATACACACACATACATATATACATGTGTACACATAATATGTATGTATGTATGTATGTATATGTATATTATATACACATATAAATACAACTGCATACATATACACACACATACATATATACGTGTACACATAATATGTATATACATACATACATACATACATACATACATACATATATATATATACACACACACATATATAGGTATTTATATGTACATATATGTACTACACACACATACGTATTTATATGTATACTAGTTCAGAAACCCATGCACAGCACAAGTTGTATTATTAAGTGTTTTTATTTTGTTTTTAAACTTGTACTTTTTGAAGAAAAAATGAAAAAAAATAAGAATTACTAATAAAACATAGGAATTAAAGACATGACTCTGGCTGAAATAATCAAAAATTATTGAATGATTTTTTATTAACAAATTAATTTTTTCTGAACTTTTTTAAGTATATAGGTAATATATTTTAGAATGGAGAATATTGTGTTAATTAAACATATGTTTGTATATTTTTTAGTTAATTAAAATTTGAAATTAAATTATTAAAGTTGAATATAAATATTATATAAGAATATAATTTGATTATAAATATGTGTATCTTGTTACATCATATATAAATTATTTCGATAAATTAATTGTTTTAAATTATTATAAGACAAAGTTAATATATTATTCACTCTATTATGAAATTAGAGTTCTCTTGGGACTCTATTATAAAATTATTTTAGGATTTGGGATTATAAGAGAAAATAATATATTATTCACCCTATTATGAAATTAGAGTTCTCTTGAAACTCTATTATGAAATTATTTTAGGATTTGGGATTTTGCCATTTTTTATTTTTTATTTTTAGAATTTTACGTATGTAAACGTTTCGTCCCTTTCTCCTTTAATATATAGGTATAGATATATCTATGTACATATATGTGTGTACATATATAGGGGAAACATATGATACATGACACCTCACTAAAGAAAAGCGAGGGGTAGTTTATTTTACTATCTCAAAATCAATTCAAATGCGACTAAATACATGCAAACATGTTTTAAAATAGTAAATATATAAAAAGAAACAATCATAGTATCAAGAAGGAATAGAATCACTCAAATACATAATAAAATTAATGGAAAATAGAGCTGAAATTTAAAAAATAAATAAATAATATTACTATCTGTTTGAATCAAAGGCTGTTAAATAACTGTGTAACACTGGATAGTAACAGTTTTTCCCAATAGTAAAATAACAACAGGTAGTAAAAGCAGCGCACATTGCATTCTTTGGAATGTGCTGTGTCAAGAACTTCCTTTTATGTATACACATGTGTGCAGGGGCGCGTGTGTGTATGTGTGTGTGTACACACGCATATATATTATGTATATGTTTGTGTATATAGTTTTGATATTTGATAGGTGTTTTTAGATGTTTTAAAATCCATCCATGTCAGATTGTTGGGGCAGTGCGAGAATATTGTACCCAAGTGTGTGAATTTTCCTAATCAGCAACTTTAGTTATTAACAGAGCATAATATAGTAAGTAAACAACTGAAAAAACTAGCATGCCAAATAAAACATCATCTTTACTTTATGTGTTAAAGAATGTGGGATAGAGTGAGAATATTGTTCCCAAGTATGTGTATTTTCCTAATAAACAAATTTATTTATTAATAGCACACAATATAGTACATAAACTACTGAAAAAGGGTCATGTGCCATATAAAAGATCATCTTTACATATTGAACATGCATTGAGAACATAATATATGTACGTAAAATAGTGAAGAACACAAGCATGCCATATAAAGTAATCATCTAAACATATGGAATCTGCATTTATACCACGATATACTAAGCAAAACTGAAAAAGATGTTGGCATGCCATATAAAATAATTATCTCTACATGTAGAATCTGAACTTATAACAGAGCCACATACAGGTGTTCAATTTTACATTATTAAATACAATGTCAATATATGAAAATTAAAAACAAGGAATTCAGAAAGTGTTATTGCGGACCCAAAGGCGTCCACAGAATTTCCTGTGCCCCGACATATCCAATATTCAAAAAAAGGGAGAAAGAGGAAGAACTTAAATGAGGGGGAAAAGGGTTTGTACGTGTCCCAACGTGTACAAGGCATGTCTGTATCCAACACATCCACAACTAGCAACTCATTAACCTCCAGAAAGTTGCATGCTTCGTAGAGGATAGCAGACCAAATCAATAGATTGTATTACACTACTTGATCCACACATCTCATTACTGACATAAGTTCCATGTTCTCTTTTAGCAATACCAGGTAGCCTCTACCGCCACCATTTCCCTATTCCATGCACCGATGTATGAGTGCACTAACTGATGGTTCTTCCTGTTATATGTCTTAAGCCATAATTTCAAATTACAATTTAATGCGAAGAAGCTCTTCCACTGAAATAAATCTACCCAATTTTCAGAAATGATTGTCATATAAAATTTTAGATTATATAATAACAATATTCCGAAATTAATATCATATACAAAAGTTTAAGAATATAATGGAATATAACTTTCTAGGTTTCCTTCTTTCTCTCAGGTCCAATGTGGCATGACAGTTAAGAAGTACATATATCGAATGCCTACCGCACCCATACACATTCACAACCCACTTAGCCATTTTTCTCATTAGATTTTTGTCGAGTTTAGAATTTTGAAATGGACTAAAAACCAGAAGAAGATAACAAAATCCAAGTGACACATAAAATAATCAAACCTACTATTCAAAAATAGGTCAACTGAATTCAATAATAACCAGTAACCGCACAACAAATTTATAAATTGCAAAAGGAAAAAGAATTATTCTCCCGATCCCAGTCTGCCACTCTGTACCACTTACAGATCTACTAACGGAACAAAAAAACATTGTGTAGATGTTTACATACCATACCAATATTGGACTTTTCCAATGAAAAAACTGCTCACTAGTGAACACACCAGGCAGGCAGAAGACACCGTTGAGAACAATTCACAAAATAAAATAGAAAATATCAAATTATACACTTTGGCATGCAGCTCTTTGGCATGGCAAAAAGGATCTAGCAAACAAGAAGATTTCTCTGATCTGATTTTCAAATTTCTCTCCCCCCCAAAAATCAAAATTATCTGAGAATGGTCTTTCTTCAATGTAATACTTTGGGCAACAATAAGAGAACTAACAAAACAGATTTATACAGTTTCATGCAGATACTTTTTAGTTTACTTGTACGAAATGTTAACATAACACGGTTACTTATGAGTTAATTACTTATACCAATATGTTTAGTTATATATTTGAATTTGAGCAGGAAATGTGGCCAACTAATGGTGAAGTTTGGATACACTATGTAAATTAACAACAAACCATCAATCATCCATACCCTCAGTTTCGTGTATACCCTAAAAATACCACATACAATGCTTAGATCAGCAGAAACAAGCAAAAGGAAATATTCGTACCATGACTAGAAAGTGTTTCAGTGAAGCAACATCAGATGCCTTGCAAACAGCTGTTCGCCAAATTTTGGAATAATGTGGATTCAGCCAAGGACCCAGCAGAAGACCATGCAAGCGATCCTCAATGCAAAGGATATGGCACATGACATCAATAAGATGGCTTTCCCAGTTCTTTTCAGGATGAATACCTAGCAACTCACTTGTAAAACTTTGAAGAACGGAACTTGTATCCTTTACAATGAACAAGCAATCTCCACCATCTTCAGAAACTTTACAAGAAATGCACCACCCACATTTTTCTTTCATAGCATCAGCATCTAGGTTTCGAATATTAGACCAACAGAATTCTGTAGGAATACTCGATAAGACTTTCAGCTGTGCTGATATCATTTCCTCTACTGATATTTTAGAGTCCACAGAGACTTTATCTGAAGATTTGCGCAATAATGCTTCTGCAGCTGATGAGGCAGTGCGAGCAAAACTGTAAAAGTTGACATAACTAGTTCCTTGTTTAACCCGCAGCATGCTTGGTTCAGCACCATAGTGTGCAAACTGGTCCTTTTCATGCTCAACCTCCAGATTGGTTGATGACAATGGACAGTTACCATCATACACAGGTTTTTCTGAAATTTTAATATCACTCGAAATGGAAGATCGTTTTGAGCTCCTGGTGTTCTTCAAGTTTGGGCCACCTGTGATGGCCTGAGATATTTCAGTAGACCCTTCAGAACTTACTATTGGATTTCCAACCTTCATGGAATTATCCACAGTTACCGGCTCTGAGACATTGCACCCTACATTGCCAGAAGACGAAGATATCATAGATTTTTCTTCAGGTTCCCCTTCATCAGGTGCATCATCCTGAAAACTTTTTATTAATGGTGCTGCAAGCATCCGCCCTTTCCTCACACAATTTATGGCAACGGTAACAGTTTGTGAACCCATTTCACTTTCCACTTTGGAAGATACATTCCAGAACTTCATAATAGCAGTAAATAATGTGTTGTAAAATCTATGTGATGACTTTATTGCTTCAAGAACAGCAGTAAAATCATTAACATGGTAGTATCTGAGGGGAGACTCCATGTCATCTGAATCTGACCTGCAAGTTCAACCACATCAATAATTTAGACATGTGAAAAGCAATCAAGTATTTTTGACAAAAATAAAAGATAATCAGAATAATTTTTGTTAAAAAAAAGGCAATGGTTCACAAGACTAATATCAGTGAACCTAGAAGGAATTCATCCAACTCACAATCCAACATACATTGTGCAACAAACGTTGACAATGATAAAACACAAGAAAAAAAACAGAATTTAATTAAACTACCATTTAATTTAAACATAATTAAAATTTCTCTCTCGGGAAAAGAAAGATAATCATCAAACATGCTTCAGAGGATGAGTACCATAAGGATAGGCTTCAATATCCTCTTTAATGATTAGGATTAATGATATTGACCTTTATAAAGTTTGGTAGAGTAAACATTACGATAAAGCATAACAATTCTGCTGCACATTTTAATAATAATCTCCAATTGCAGATATGCACCCAGTCCCTCTTTTGATGCTTCAACATTACAATATCCCATCCTAACATTAGGATCAAAGTTGTTGAAATTAAGCAAGAAATGTCATATTTTGCATTTTACCAGCCATTAATATCCCCACTTGATTACCAAGTACTGAACTCAGTCTAGCATAGAAACAGGTTCTATATATACATAGCTTCCCAGATGCAAGAAATACAACACAAGCTATAAAAACAAGTTCCTTCCCTTCTCTCTATCAATTTTTAGTGCCATATATTGAGTTATTGAGATTTAATTCCATTTTCCAGATTTCACATTTTAACAGCCAATTATTTAACGAGCATTTATACTTTTTTATACATAATAAACAACACAGTAGCCCCTTTTAATCCCAAACTAGTTGGAATCGACATTAAACGAAGCCCATATGAATGTTTAGCACATTCTACAGATATGCTTCCATTTGCTATTTAAAAGCAAAACCGACAAAGCAATCCCTATACTATAGGTTTGGTCTCAATTTAGTCTGTGTACTTCTTAATTTTCACAATTGTCCTACTTTTCTCTACAACTTCAAATCAATCCAACATTCTTGCCAAATCAGACCAAAACAATCCACTATCCAGTACAGAGTTGTCCTTTTCTATTATATTAAAATGGACCTCTCTTTTTTGTCTTTTTCAACTCTAATTAATTTACAAAATAGAAAAATAATATAAAAATGTATCACTATCTTACCACTCTTATCACAAACAATAAAAGTTCAAATGATAATGACCACAATTATTTTGTTCCAAAATAAATTATTTTATAAGATTAGAAATATAATATCCTCTAAAAATGTTAATGGAGGTATTAAGAAGTACTTTGTTACAACTCTAACAAAATATTATGTTTAAGTAAAATCAAATTAAATTTTAAATTTTAAAATCAAACACAACTTAAATAAATGAAATGCAAGAAAAATATTTTGAAAAATAAAAAAAAACTACAACAGAACTTGGCCAAAAACATAAAAATAAAAATATAGCAGCAATAGTCAATGGTAGAACTCATGATTCCCACCTACACCCTCCTTCATCTTTTTGTCATAAATCAAATTTTTTGTGGCTTCGAGAAAACCTGCTAATTGTTTTTGAAAGAGAGAATATACTCCAAAATGTGTATAACATATTGTAAAATCCGATTTTCGTACATTTTTAATTGAATTATTTTTCAGGATTCTGTTGAGAAATCAAACGTCTAAAGTCAAATGACTATGTATACTAAAAATTCTTAAATATGATCTCAATATCTTAAGATTAGTTTTATTTATTATAAATTAACTAGAATTGGAAAACAGAAGGAAAAAACCCTTTAAAATTAATAAATTCCAACTCAGCATTATTAAATGGGTTCTTCAAATCCACGTCAGCATTAAATATGAGCTGGCAAAAGAGTTGGATCAGTTTGAAACCTAAAAATAAGTAAATGCACAATCACGATAATTAAAAAGATCACGGCCCAAAATGAAACCAAACTTATAGTACAAGGACTATTTTGTTAATTTTGTCATTATTTAAATATAAGATATATATGCTTTTTGTTATTTAGAATTACTATTTGTTATTCCATAATCTTTGGTGAGAATTATAAAAATTGTGATAGAATTGTGATCAATATAAAGTTGAAAATATATTGGATGACAAGGATCAATAATGATGATTACAGAACCAGCCACCAAGAATCCGCTTAAAAAGTAAAATAATAAACAAGTATTCTACCAAGAACAAACCCAACAAAAAGCTTTAGTCTTTGGGATTTATCAAATTAAAGTTATTACGAAGTATTGAAACACTATCAAGTTTTATTGTGCTTTTAATTACCATCCAAAGAAAACATGCATATGTAGGTCTATTTTATGATATTCAAAAGAGTGTATATACAAATTTAAATAAAGATGTTCATAAACTAATAACTTTACACGAACTCAAATTTAAAAGACCCCACATTCACATTGCCAAATAAGGAAACTTTCTGCCAGACAAAAGGGATTGGGGACCTTATCAAGAAAGGTAGAATGAGGCATCCGATGTCTACAACATTGTTATAATTATAGATAAATGAAGAACATAATGAGCAAGAAAAAAAAAGGTCTCCACTAAGGTATTTAGGATCAATGCATCCTCCACCAGAACCAGAAAAACTAACCGCCCGCAAGAAGCACATAAGGAAAAAGAAAAGGCTAGTTGGGTTAGCATGAGCCTCCAAATTAGAAATGAAGGGATGAGAAATGCCAGGTGATATGATTCAAGTTATAAATTGTATCAAAATGAGTTATATTAATATTACACAGCACTATACAAACACATTACAACTATCTTTCAAGATAATAGGTATCAAATTTTTATCTTCCAGCTATTTATCGCATCATTTAATCGTTTAAACAAGAAAATTTACAAAATACGCATGGTTAGAAACCACAAATTATGTGTCTAAACAGGGAGAAACTGTAGACAAAGATCCATCAGTCTCGGAAATTTCTGATGGTCAATAAACTTAAGTGATCACCCTATTATATTTTTAGATAAAGAACTGAGCTATAAGATATTCCATACAATATGGCTTCATCAGAAATCAGTAGATTTGACAATAAGGATAAGTAACACCTCAAAATACGTACCAACTAACAATGAAATACATGAATTTTCAAATCGATTCGGTTGACTGTACAACGAAATACAAGACTGCAAGTCTGCCAAGTAAGAGAATACCAAAGCAACTGTTTATCTCATTCTCTCTCAAGACTGATCTTCAGAGTTAAATTTTTCATTATGTCTATATGTCAATCTGTTTTCATTTAGTTCACAGCTACTAGTTATTCAAATGACAAACAGTGATGTAGGACAGAATTTAGAGGAGAAACAACAAGGGATTAGAGAGGATAATTAGGGGCAACAACCCACAAAACTCAATCAATTTCAATTCATCATTAAAAACAAGAGAAGTTACAACCATTTAAATAGACTCCTAATAAGTTACCTAAACTCACTAGAACTATAAAAGGTAACTCTAATCTAATAACTACAAAAACAGATAACTATTAATAAAGATAAAAAGGTAGTTATAAATCAATCCTAATCTATCTCTACTACTAACATAGTTAGATAATAACTACTAATTAATTCCATCAATAAATTTATTTCAAATTAATAACATGAAATAATTTGAAACATGTAATTTAATTTCTTGCCCAGCATTAAACAGGATTCTTCATCAACTTGAAGAGATGAGGATCGACTTTGGAGTGATGCATCAAGACAGAAAGACTGCTTCTGGATGATATCATACGATATGATCCCTTTTTCCATTTGAATAAAAACTCATTATTAAGTCTTTCAAATTCAAGAAATATACAACTGAGAATCATTGCTCAGTTTCACACTTCTTATTTAGAAAATGTATTTCAAAAATTCCCAGTCTTCTTCGCTTTATAAATAAAAAAAATTTCAAGGCTTCACCATCTTCAGGTACAAATAGATCCCAGAAAGCAGAAATGGAAAAAAATTCATTTTATGAGACAGTGGACACGAACAGATGGAATCAATAGTAACAGAGTAACAGACAAAAAGTGCTAAGTGAAAATTTAGACTAGTGTGTAGCAGACGCACGGAGCATAGACCAGACCCGATTCTTAGCTAGACAATCCAAACTTTTACAAGAATAATCCACTAAACAGATAACCAACTGTGCCATTTGAAAAAGCTTCTACATTTATTCATATCTTTACACCATCAGCCATTCAGCCGTTCTATACTTAGTCTAGTTAATTAAAATGTTCAAATACTCCCTGAAAGTTCGTAGATAAACACTTAACATACACACACAAAGAGATATAGAGAAGTGCAGAAGGTTTTACAATGCCCCTCCACACTACAATTGTGCAGATGATCTAGCATAAATGCCTTGCACACTTCCCTAGTGCAGATGTTTGCTATAGAGCAAATAGTACCTGTGAATCAGTCTCTACCAACACATGATACTAAATAATTCAAGATGTTTGTAAACATAGGTGATTTCCCCATTCTTTTCACTAGTGGAATCACCATCTAATACAATAATAATTAAGCAATCTTCTGTGCAGCAACAATCAGCATTCAAATGTTCAATAGCAATAGTGACAATGACCATAATAAGCACTGGATAAATCGGGACACATAAACGTAAAGAAATAATTATCTAAACTATCTGATTTTAACTACAAAAATGTTAAATGCAATGAATTGGATAGGAGGAAATTTTCATGTGAAGGCATTTTTTGCTACTTTCATTTGATAACTTTGACAATACAATGATCAGTAACATATTATCAGCTTATCTCATTTGATAAAACAAACAAAAACAGCAATTATATAAACCTCATAAATGTTCAAAATAAATATAAATAAATAAAAGGGAACTTACACCAACAGGTAACCACAGCTGTTGTAATACAACCGGCCATAAGGATCAATCCCCAGTAGTTCCGCTCCACGAATTGACTTTCCTACTTTTATCCAGGGCTTATCTTTGTCAATTGTGCACTCAGGACAATACCACTCACCCTCTGGCAAGAGACTACTGGCAACCCCAACACACCTCGAATGAAATGCTGCAGGGCAACCATCACAGCATATTAAACTTCCATCCATTTTACAAAGGCAGCATTCATCGCTGTTCCAGTCTGCGGTTTCATCCACAACCTCTGAAGTCAAACAAGAAGTTCCAGAAACATCCATAACAGCCTTCCCTTTCCTGGAAGTCTCAAACATCATCCTTCGGTCAAACTCTGTACTCATATCAGAAGCCATTGTTCTTCTATTTAGCTCCGACCTTATGGTTTCCCCTTCATTCACATCATCACAAAGACAACGAAGCATCTCAATTTTTACAGATGCTGGTTGTTTGTAGTAATCGCTCTGAAATAGCTTCAAACGACAAAGATCAAAAGCTGGACTCTGGAAAGAACGATGCGTTAAGAAGTACTCAACCATATAGATGGGCCAAGTGACAAGGTCCAAGAAATTCCAGTTAAGACTCCTACATATCAAAAGATAAAAATGAAGATCAACAAAAACACAATCACACAAGAGCATCAACAACTTAACAAGTATAACAACAACAACAAAAGGTACATATATGGGAAGAGAAGAATACCTCAGACATATCAAGGCAGATTCAGAACTTTCATCAGAAAGCAACTCCAAATGCTTTCTCAAAGTTAGTAAAAGAGAGAGATGAATATAATCAAATAGTAAAGTAGGAGACTTGCACCTCAGAGCATCTACAAAATCATCTAACTCAAATGGACTCAAAAACAATGAAGTACTGAATGATCTTAAAAAAGAATAAACAGAGAAAAGTTCAAAAATGGGAATGTCATCTAGTTTCAAATTTTCTGAAGATGGGGGTAACTTTGGTTTCGGAAAAAGAATTTGACGATCTTCATAGGCCAAGTCTCTTTCCTCTGAAACTGCACAGAACTCAGGAGATGATGACTGATCTTTCACTGCATCCAAATCAACACCAGGAGCATTTGCTTGAGCAGATATAGCAGCTCTTCCTCTACGAGCACTACGTCTCAATACAGTTTTTGTGGCAGAGTCAGAAATTTTTCTTCTCTTTCTATGATTACCTTTCAATTTCCTTCCCGCATTCTCTTCAACTGCAGTATCTGCTTTTATACAGGCATTAGTAGGATCCGTCATCAAAACATCTGACGAGCCACTTTCATTCACACAGTTAGCATCCAAGACTCCAGAAGTATCAATTCTGTTCATAGTTCCAAGAGAATCACCAGATTGACCACTTTGAGCTACACTGACACCCAAAGTTTCAGTAGAACCATCAAGAATCTTTACTGGGGTTTCATCAGCACTCAAACTTTTCACTTCATCATCTACACCAAAATTCAAATCAAAGCAATGTTTTTTCTTTGGAATATCTGCATTACATCCCACCAATTTTGATTCATCATCATCATCTTCACTTAAATACACATTCAAATCAATAACTGCACCCCTTTTCAATCTTGCCCTAGTATTTAACTCTGCTTGCTCGGCAGCATTAAAAGGAACATTTAAATCCAATCCATTATTCACATTATTACCACCATTCAAGTTCAAATCAACCCCATGATCTGCAGAATTAAGATTTCTATCTCCCAATTCCTCTACACTTAGGGTTTTAGAATCCACACTACTAGTACCAGCAACAGAATTATTACCTGGAACCCAGGGAATCACAGACATTCTGAGCTTCTTCTGCTTCGGGCCAGTTGTATCCTGGAGCTCATCACCAGCAGCAGATTCCTCCTCCAAAATTGAAGCTAATTGAGACAATTCCAGCTCCTCAGAATCCCCATTCTCGTACTTGATCTGAAACAATTCACCTCCAGGATCATACGAATTCACAGTTCCCGAATAAACCCCAAACCCTAAAGACTGTTTCTTCACTTTCCTTCCCACAAACTCCATTTCTGCTTATTTTCTCTCTCTACACCGTCTCTCTCTCTCTCTCTCCACTCTCTCTACATATATACATACAACAAGGATGGGATGGGTGTACTAAGAACACCTGAGAAAGAGACGGGTGTCAATGAAAACACTCTCTCTCTAGAAAACCATAAACAAAACAGCGGCGAATTTGGAGTTGTTACTTTCTCTCCCTAGAAACGCATGCTTACTAGAGAGAGAAAAACTTCGGCCAATTTGGGAGTTTCCTTTCTCTCTCTAAGATTGTAGAGAGAGAGAATCGTACGTGGAGATTGTTAGGAAGATCATTTCATTTTTGTAACGGACACGAGCAGGGGAAAGCCAAATTAATGTGAAAGTTGAATCGGTGCACTTTCGAGTTTGGAGAAGGGACAGAGGAGAGGGAGATGGGTGTTGGGTTGTGGAGTGGGGGGTGGGGGTGGGGGTAGGGGTAGGGGTGGGGGTGGGGGAGGGGGGAGGGGGGGTCGAGGTGCGTACGTTAAGGACGGTGACGATGTTTGCGCAGATTTAGGCGGTTGGGAATGCATAATGGTGTGCGCAGGATAAGAACTGGGAAAATGCCAATTTAAAAAATGAAAATTGTGTAATGGCATGTGGCACCAAAAAAAAATGATGATATCAAATTTTTTTGAGTTTTATTTTTGGGGGAGTTTTATGTTTTGATTTTCGAGTTCTTGTGTGTTGTAGTTTTTATTTATTTCATTTTATCTATACTGAATTTTTGGTGTTTTAAATTTTTAATTTGTAACTTTCGCTCATTTTTTGATATATATATATACACAAAAGAATATCAATCGAAGTGTAATGAAGTGTTACTTAATTAATAAGCATTTTACAATTGATAATCCTAATTAAAATGGTCTTTTTATGATGATTTTTGTGTCATTCAAACGTGAGATAGAGTATTATTTAGCTTCTCTTGAGTTAGTTTAATTTATAAGTCAATTTAGAGGTGGTTGATATAAGTATTTTGAATCTTTATTTTATCGCAATTTTGCTACTAGAAAAAGATAATTGAAATTATTTTTCAATATTGTCAAAAAGATGTTTAATATATATATATATATATATATATATATATATATATATATATATATTGTACGGTGCATTAATATTGCCTACGTTCAGGTGGTTTTTGTTTTTTTCTTAAAGTGTGTAAAAAGGTTTTTATTATTGATATAAGCAGACAAATTTGCTTAATAATATTTTAAACACAAAAGTATTTTTTTTAACTTATTTATTTTAACTCACTTATTATTAATTTTTAGGTAAATATATGAAGCTCAAATATAATACTTCTAATTATTATAATTAAAAATTTAATAATTAAATTTGACCAAATATAACAGTATCTTATTATTACTTTCTTTATTCGTTAACCATTAATGCTTTATACATATTTGGTTATCGCTAACAATTAACTCTTTTTACTTACTTAATACAAAATAAATAATACCCTGTTTTTGTAGCATCAAACACTTTTTAATCTTTTGCTATCATAAGCAATTATTTGTTTATAAACACTCAAATATCTTATGAGATTACTGATACTCAAATCATTAACAAAAATCAATAATTTTCAAGTAATTTCAGACATGTATTAAATCTTAATGATCGCTTCTTGTCATATTTTAGAGGATTGGCTCGTGAATAAATATAATTCAAAATGTCAAATAGACAGTAGAATTGAGCTTTCGCTGCCATAGATTTTAATTTTTATAATTTTTTATTCTAGATCAAAACATTATTATTATTCTATTAAATGTCTCGTTATGATATTTGTAGGGCTACCAATTTTTTTCCTATCAGTTAAAAGTTTGACTTACTTATAGAAAAATTATATGTAATTTTGTGATTACAATTTTTGCGAAATATAAAAAAGACTGTACACTTCTTTTAATGAATCAACTACGAGATAATGGACCGATTGTTCCTCCACGAATACTCTCACCTTTAAATGTCATAAACTCTTCCCATAATCTATTAATAATTTACTCATATCTTTTTATCACACCACAATTATCTGCATCTTTTTCAACAAAGAAATTTTAAGATCATTTTCAATTGAAAGTTTAGAGAGAGAGAATATATGTCCAATATCTGCTCCTTGTAATACCCCTAATCGAAAATTAGTGAAAAAGTTCATCATTTTATAAGTCCAATAATTAATAGTGTAATTTTGTATTAATCAAGATTAGTCGAGATTGAATCGTTATTATATGTGGACATAACGCCTACTTCAAGATATAAGAGTGGATGATTATAATGATATCAGTGAAAGAATTTATATCAATTAATAAGACTACTGTTACGAGTGTCTAACAATCCTGTTATTTTCGAGTCACTCTTTAGAAGATTAGGTATTCATGAATCAATCACATTGGACTCTAAGTGTTATAGTTCAACTTTGTATTTTACATTCTTTTGATCGATTATGATACGATATTTACAATAATTTACGATCTAATGTCATCTCAAAAAATCAAATGGTTATTTTCTCTTTATCACCAATTTTTCTTGTTGATTCATTTACATCTATGTTCTGATTTAGTACAATTTAAATGAACTAAAAATAAAGGATTTGATTAAATTGTCAACAATAACCTTTTACATTTGCTCATTATATTCATACTTAAAATTGTATGTACGATGAAATTTTGACACTTATGACTGCATTGCCCATTTGTTGATTCTATGGCTATCAACGAGTCGAGAGCGTCGAGTCAAGTATCACTTGTTCGAGTTTGACTCATTAGAATATTTATTGAATTCGACTATTTATTGATCAAAAAGTATTATGATCGAACTCGACTCATTTAATTATCAAACTACTCACGAGTAGTTCGTGAATAATCAAAATAATTGAATATAAACGAGTTTCGAGTTTTTATCGAATATTTATCGAGTATCAAATAATTAATAAGTTTTTATATCAAAATCGAATCGAGTACATAGCGAATTTTAACAAACAAAATTTTAAAATATTGAAAATTATATTGAGTATCGAGATAATCGACTCGAGTACCATTTTTATCCAGTATATAGTCCAGTCAAGTAGTCTTAATATTTGATTCGACTCACTAACTTAATGAGTAATAAAAAATGTTCGAACTTGACTCGTTTAGCAATTCGAATCGAGTCGAGTCGAACTAAATCGAGCATGTAGTTGCTCGATTTGTTTAAACAGCCCTAGTTGCTTCCAACCATGGATCAAGCATTTAGCTGACCAAATTGACCGCTCCATAATAATTGTCATCTAGAAATTTATTTGTGTCAATTTGACCAATTTTTTACGTTAAGATTGTACATATACATTTACAATTGCATAATTATAAAACTTCAATCTTATTGCATATTTTATGAAGTTTTTTATGATTATAATTGTGTCACATGTATTTATAAGATAATAAAAAAATTAAGTCTCACGTTTAACTAGAAAAAAATTATAATTATCAGATAATTAGGAACAAATAGAGTAGTATCCTATGGGCTTTTACTCTTAATCTTTAAACAGATAAACTCACACATGTATTTCCCTCAAAAGCTTATAAGTCAAATGGGCTGAAAGGCTATGAGTTTGGGTTTGCTCAACAAGAAAATTATTCCAAATCAAATGGGCTCTAGGGCTATGTACATGGACAATGATGTTTATGGAACTTTATATGGCCCAAATATTTTTAGCATAAGCCTTTGGGAATTGAGTACAACTATATATAGTGGAGTACTTTGTTTATAGATGAAAATTCAATTTTGTTACTGAGAAAAAGGTTCAATAATCCATTTTGAATTTCATAATCTCCGGGAGCTGTACTTACTTTTTCTTATTTTCTCTGAGATATACTCCGTCCTTCCCTAACAATAAACATTTGACTTTTTTACATATAATTTAGTTGAAATTTTTAATATGTTAAATATTATATTTTGTTAATTTTTTATTCATATGAAACCTCATTTGAAATATTTTAATTATTAATTTTCTTAAAATGAAATAAAATATTTATATATAAAAAAGTTCATCAAGAATATGTACAAAAAAGTCAAACAACTTATATTTAGGGAAATAGGGAATAAAAAATGGCGTATAGGAAAAAAGAATTTTTTTGTTTTTTTTACAATATACACTCACACACCCATCATCTAACTTGGTAGAAATTTTTATTATAAGGTTCAAAACTCAGACTTACTCACGTTTTAGATAAAATAATCGATGATCAGTTACGTCAACGGGTAGTTAGACCTCACTTTTTTTTTTATTTTATATTTTTAAACCTGGTTCTGACCAGGGGATTATTTGATTAACAAATCTTTTGTCCAATATTCTAGATTGCTTATATGTATTTTAACAAAAGGCAAAAAAAATTATTTATATGAAAATACTAGCCGATTTTAAAAATACACACATTACAAACTAAGACATAAATTAATATTGGGCTGGAAGTTGTGTGAACTATAACCCGACGGATGACATTTACCACGTCTAAAGGGAAATACCCAACTTGGAAAATAAGTCATCTCATCCAACAAAGTTAATTAAGTAGAAAATTCAAGTGTCACATTTGGAAGTTTGTTTCGCAAAAAGTTCACAAAAAGAATTTATTAATCCATATCTACTAATAAAGAGTTACAATATATTTTATACGGTTATTTAGTATTTTTGTAAAAATTTATGATTAAAATACCATTTGAATCATACTGATTTCGACTATAAAATGATAATATTACAAAATACTTGAAATTGAAGTTTAATCAGAGAAAACTTATGGATAAAAACGGTGTTTAGTTCTTTATATATAAAAAAAGACTAGCAAAAAATACCGAGAAGAACACGGGTAAGAAATTATTATACAGTAAATCGTTAAGTAATAGTTTTGTTATTGATTTGAGTTCAAAATCATCTTAACGAATTTAATATTATAAATAATTGAATTTTTAGAATTGCTTCCAACTCATTTTAAGAAGTGCCATAATTATTATAACCAATAAGTTTGAGCACATACACATATTCCCCCTACGTATATATTTGGCATAACTATTATACCAAAAATGATTATATACATATAGGAATACACATACTTGGATGAACAAATCTTGGGCCGGTACAACACCAAGTTCAAAATTTTCTAAAATTCTCGTGTTTTAAAATAATTATGTGTAAGTGTATTTCTTTCCATAATTTACTATTTGTAAGTTATTATTTCAAGTTATTATTTTTTAGTATGTTTTCAATGTACTTTATAAGTTACTATTTGTAAGTTACTATTTATAATTTACTATATCTACAAAAATACACTTATAGAGAATAAAATTTTAAAAAATTTTGGATTTCATAGTTGACCGACCAATAGTTATCCTTATTTGATTATAGTTTATGTCGTTATAATTTGTGCCATGGTGTCTATCTTCGGCGTAATCCAAATACAAATTATTATAATGAATATAATTATTTTTGTAACACAATTTATTTTTAATTATTAGTATAATTTTTTAAAATTATCATAATTGATAGTCCCTAGAATCCAAAATCGGAGATATATATTTTTTAAAATATAATATTATTTTGTATGAACCGAAATATATTTTTAATTTTGAAAGGTATGAAATATTAAACTACATTCAATGTGGAACGTAATATAAAATTTTTTAATCAATATTTCATTGGTAATTCTCTAGATTAGTGCAATTGTTTATGTAGCAAACTAGAATTTTAGAAATTATTGTACATACAGATTTAGTAAAACTTTTATTTGACATAAAATGTGAAAGAAAGAATTTGAATTTAATAAAAAAACAAACGAATTTAAACATCAGAAATTTTAAATTATTTCTTAAAACAATAATATACGTATCCTGTATTTACTACAACTAAAACAATAATAGTCTTATCAAATTTATATATTTTGTGTGGTGCGTATACAAAAAGTGTAGTAAGTGATATTTGCTGAGAAGATGGGCATGTGATTGCACATGTTAAAGGGCCATCCATCGCCTTCATTATTTTCCATTGCACATGGATGATAATATATGAGACTGCTATTTCTTTGCCTCTTTCCATGTTCCTCAACATTTATTGACTATTTTGACCTCTTAAAACATTGTAACATACATATAAAAAATGAGAGCTTCACTTTTCATAATTTTAATTTTTTTTAGAATAATTAATATTTCGTTTAATTGATTGAAATAAATTTGAACAAATATTTCATTATTTATATATGGGCAGTTAGAAAAATCTACCTCTTTACGTATGTCATGTTTGTTTCAGTTTAAATTTTAAGAATTATAAATTCTGACAATATAATTTATGTCACAAAAATTTAAAGTTTAAACTGAAACAAACAAGTTTATAATCATAATCCAACAACTCAAATTAATTAGAATGAAATATTTCCTAATTTTATTATGTGTCTTTCTTGTTTGTTTCGATATTCTATTTTCCCTTTAAATTATGTAATATATATAATTGTGTACATTAATTTGACATTCGATTGGGCTATTTTCCACAAACTCATAAAATTACTACATATGAAATATCACTATATCTATTTCGACGTTTAGTTAGATGGATTGAAATTCTATGTGAATAGATGAATAATGTTCATATGGCTCATCAAGTCATATAGAGGTCCATGTCCTCCCATAATTTGTCTTTACTCATTTCTAAGGTTATCTGTTTCTTTTATTCTTTATTAAACCTTAAAAATGGAGAAGACATATGAAACAAAGATAAAGGCTAAAATGGTCATTTGAAATGCCTTGGTCTACTTTATTTCACTTTCAGAAAATGTTTTGTCATACTCTACATACTCTAATGCATTAATCCACTTGGGGTAGTGTGAGCAGAAATTGGGGGGACCCCCCACCCCCACCCCCACCCCCCAAGTGTCTATAAATACCATAATGGAAGTTATCTAACTTCGCAACTAGACTCAACACTAGTTCTATCTTCCCTCTTTTTGTTGTTTCATCTCATCAAGTACATCTTCCCATTTAGCCTGCCAAGTGAAAGAAAGCTAGAAATGGCATGGAATCAAAGCGCCATTATGTTGTGTGTAGTGCTCGTGCTAGCTCTACTAACTCAAAACAAGGTAATAAACCACAAGATTTGAACCATATATATCTCCTCTACTTCTTCTCATTTAAACTCTTTTTTCAACTAGGAAATAACTAACTGTTACTGTTTTTTTCTTACATAATTTTTGGTGTAAAACTACAAAGTCACAACTATAGTATATTATTTGTGAATTACGATTAATACCATCTTATTTGTGGAGCAGATTTACGGTTATCCTCAAAATATAATAAACAAACATTTATTTTCCAAGAGGCCAAAATTATTCACCGTAATAAATGCAAATGACACAAATATGCATGGTACATCTCCAATAAGCCGTGTTAGTTGAACTAGCACGTTTGTCTGTTAAAAGAACGGACGATAACTATTAAAAAAACTATCAGCTTCTTTAACTAGCAGATGTGTTCGTTCAACTAACGTTAGATATAAATCATCATTTTATAATTTATAATTTAAAGTTGTGGTATATGTTAACTGCTATACAATATTGCAAGAGATCGACTAAAATTGAATACTTTTAATCCCTCTCCATTTCAAAGAAAGAGCAGGGCTTGGGCTAAATTTTTTGCTCTGTTACTTAACTAGTGTAACATTAGCAGAATTGCCATATAGTTATAAGGTTTCAACCAAATAATAATTTCCATTTGTGGTTTATAGGCTTCCAATGATGAACTCCTGGCTTCTAAGTACCAGCAACCACAAGGAAATAATGATCCACTGGTAAGAATTTACAAACACACTAGTAAGTTATAATTCTTCGATACTAAATAATTTCCATGTTTGAAATTTAATTTTTCCTGGACTGTAGTATGGCGTCAATGAAGGGAGCCTTCGTCCAGAAGGTGCGTTATTTAGTAGTTTATCCAACAACTTTTTTTTTTCCAGTAATTAATACTGTCGTAACAAAATAGTTATTGTCAACGTAATCGATTTTATCGGCATTTTATAGTTACAAAACTAAATTTAATGACATTTATTGCTCTGATAACAACTGTTATGATGATATCAACGCTCACTTCTTAAGAACAAAAATTTGTATAAAGTATGCGAATAAATGTGTCTCAATTTACTATATTTGAATACAGAATGTGCACCAAAATGTACAAATCGTTGCTCGGCGACGTCGTTCAAGAAGCCGTGCCTGTTCTTCTGCAAGAAATGCTGCGCGACGTGCTTATGTGTGCCACCAGGGACATATGGTAACAAGCAGGTTTGCCCTTGCTACAACAACTGGAAGACCAAGAGAGGAGGCCCCAAATGTCCTTAATTTACTATATTTGTGTGCACATTTTTATTTTTATTTAAGTTTCTAAATGGGGTGTTTTTTTTTTTCTTTTTGGGATTGAACTAAAACATTATTATTTATGGAGAAATTGGTAGTTAATTTAGGTCAACTTCTTTCTTAAAAAAAATGATGACACAAAATTACTATGATAATTATTTTAAGGGACAAATGCTTAATATATAGAGATATGCTCTTGACACTATCTGAAATGATAGAATTCGAATTTGTTGTAATCTTACGTGTAATTTACTTCGGATCATGACTAGTGTACTTTTTTTATTTATACTCCATCCGTTAAAAAAAGAGCAAAATTTGATCTAAAAAAATAACATTTATATAATTTTTTTATTATAATGTAATATTTTTAAAAAGTTGTCACTACAATCTTCTTATTTTATATTTAATTAAACATTCATAACAATTTTATAAGAAAAATAGACAAATATGCAAAATTAATATTTGTCAAAAATTCAAAAAAAAAAATTTAGAACAAATGGGGTACAATTAAATTATAATTAAAAAACTGCTAAATAATTTTCTCAACCATGGGACATTGTTCTAGTCTTTTACAAAAAAAAAAATCTAGCATTAGTAGGTGGATGATTGCAATATTTATTAACAATGTTAATTTCCTTACATGTAGGTTCTTTTATTACATTATGTTCTTAAATTCTGTAGGATGATTTGGGAACAAAACTAATAGTACGAAGTATTAGTCAAAAGAATAGGAATGCGCCAACATTATTTAGGTGCAACCGATAAACACTTAAAATTACTTTAGAAGAATACTACAACGAAAAAGTGAATATATGTCAAGTTACACCTAACATTATATATAGGTAATTACTAAAATCACATAATTTTGATATTAAAAATATAAAAATAGAATCATAGTTTTTCATATTAAAAAAATAAAAAATAAACAAATCTTCACTACCACTATCCACCTCCGCCCGCCACCACCTCCCTTCACCGCCGCCTAGGCTCCGTTTCTGTATTAATCCTTTTTAGACTCCGTTTGGAACGCAGAAAGCGTAAAGGAAAAGAAAAAGAAAGCCAAAATTTTTAAATTGTTTGACAACTATAGAAAAGTAAGTGAAAAAAGAAAATCAAAATTCAAATGATGTTTGGAACGTGAAAAAATCAAAAGAAAGGCTAAAAGAAAAGGAAAATGACAATGAGAATAGTCAATTGTGTAGATGGATTTTATATGAATGTAAAGTGTTTAGTACGAAAAAATTATATTTCTCAGAGAATTTAACAACGTAATGGAAATTGATAAAAGAAATTAATAAAGATGAAAAAGAACAATCACACGGATATACGAATTTTATGAGGAAAAAATCTTTCATAAATCATAAAAGGAAAAAAAATCATGGGCAACAAACAATCCACTAAATGATAAAGATTATAATAAAAAATAAATAAAAAATATAAGCAAACAATCTCACTTGTCTCTCAAAAATATGAAAAACTCTCACAAGAGATTACAAATCCTAAATTTCTCTATATATTGATAGAACACCAAACTCCTTAGTTTATTCTACTAAGAGTTATGGTAAAAAGGAGGTTTTATCATATTAAAATTGTCCTTAGCTGTTTCCAATCCTATAGATGATCAAATTTTTATTTTTCACATTATCCCATAATTCCCATCCAAATTGCTCCAGATAGGCAGATTCAAACTTCTGACAACACATGCCCACGCCTTGTGCCAATTTCTTTAACGTGTCCATGTCTTGTGTCAGATTTAATTCAGATTTCCACAACTAAGCTATTTCTATCACAATACACTAATTTGCACCCACAAGTCAATCTTCAATACCTTTTGATCTGAGAGCATTCAAACATGATACTAAATTTCACACACCAACATACTCGCGTCTGAAGAGTAATCATACACCTTAAAAATAGTTTCACCATTCGTCGTCGCAACCTCAATGATCACTTAAGATTAATTAGAGCTAAGCAACAAGCTCAACTTCTCCCTGTCAACAACCTTTGTCAACCTATCAACTGAATTTTTACACTCATCAACCTTTCAAAGGATAAATTGCACATCGTCCACAACTTTCCTGATGAAGTGATACTGTAGTTGGATGTGTTGCGTCCTTGAATGAAAAATTGGGTTCTTTGCCAAGTCAATTGCACTCTAGCTATCACTCCATAGTACAAATCACTTTGTTTATTACTTAATTCTTCCATAAACCTCTGAAGTCAAATCATCTCTTTGATTACTTCAGTGGTGACAATATATTCTTCCCTCGTGGTTAATAAAATCACTATCTTCTGTAGTTTTGAATGTCAACTCACAGCGGTTCCTCTCACTATAAAAACATAATCGGTAGTGCTCTTACCATTATTCTTATTTTCTGAATGATCCGAATCAACATACTCATACACAACAACATTAGAACCTCCAAAGCATAAACAATAACTAGTGGTTCCCTTAAGATACCTTAATAACCACTATATTGCTTGCCAATGTTTCTCTCCTGGTTGTGCATATACCTACTGACAACTCTCATTGCATGTGCAATATCTGGCCTTGTACATACCATCGCATACATCAAACTACCTATCGTGAAAAAGTAAGACACTATTCACAAGTACTCATTCTCCTCATCTATTAAAGAATACTTATCTTTTTTGAACTTGAAGTGACCGGCCAATGATGTAGGCACTGCATTTGCCTTCTCCATTTTGAATTGTTTTAGGACTTTTTCGACATAACACTCCTGAGATAGCTACAAATTCTTCTCCTTTATATTTCTCCTTATATGCATGCCAATAATCTGTTTCACTTCACCCAAGTTCTTCATCTCAAAAGATTTGGACAAACTTTTCTTGAGACTATCAAATCTCTGCATATTTGATCCTATAACCAACATATCATCAATATACAATGAAAGAATTATTTAATTCCTAGAATATCAATGATAATAAACAGAGTGATCTAAGTGAGATCTCTTGTACTTGAGCTCCTATATAAATTTATCTAACTTCATATACCACTGCCTAGGAGTTTGCTTGAGGCCATATAAACTTCTTTTCAATCTACGGACCATTTTCTCCTTCCCTTTAATCTCAAATCCCTCTAGTTGACGCATATAGATTTCTTCATTCAAAGTCCCATGAAAATATATTGTTTTGGCATCTAATTGTTCAAGATGCAAATCTTCAACTGCTACTAGACTCAACAACATTCTGATTGAGGTCATCTTCCCTGCATGAGAAAATATTTTATTGAAGCCAACACCTTTCTTTTGTGTATACCCTTTCACAACAAGTCTGAATTTATATCTCTTCTTACCATTGACCTCTTCCTGCACCATGTACATCCATTTGTTGAACAATGTCTTTTTCTTAGTTGGCAGCTCCATCAAATCCCAAGTTTGATTTTTTTTTTTTTTAAAGAATCCATCTCCTCCTTCATCAATATATAACTCACATTTTAAATCATACACACTAATTTTATATATATGAATTCATAATTTATCTAAAAAATCTAACAATACTGATTGAAAGAGTAACAAAAAATAGAGTAGTTTACAAATTTTCATATCATTTCATAGTGTATAGTATGGTTTTTATAATTATGTAAAATTTTATATTTTCAATAACTAAGATATATTGATTTTTATATGATTATAAAAACTATGTACAAAAAATTATGTGTAGTTTATTTTTACATACTCTTTTAATATGTACGGTTAAATTTTTCTTCTAATATATTCTAGAAACCAAAGCATATTACAAGTAGGTAGAATTATAAAAATGAGTTATAACTCAATTCTTTTTTTTTCTATATATATATATTTCATCTCACTCACACGCCTATATATATGTATGTGAAATAAAGATATATAATTATACTAATAGAAACTCTATATATAATAATGCATTACGGTGCAAAGAGAGTTTAAAATTACAATCGAAACAAAGTATAGTTGTGGTTCAAAAACTGAAGACAGACACCAGAATCACCGTTGTGTGTTTTATGGGATTTTATATTTTTTTGGTGCAATTTCGATTTCGAATTTGATTTTATACTCTTCGATCCCTCATCCCTAAATTTTCTCAATGAACTTTTAGTTTGTAATAAAATTTATTTTATATAATTTAAATCTACAGATATAGAACATGAAATAATTGAAGAGCGACAATAGATGATGATGGTTTAGTTAGGTATTGAATTTTAGATGATTTAGTTATGCATTGCTCGTAGAAAAAATTGCATTGAATCGTTACTGACTCGGATACTTTTAAATTGAAATTACACAATTCTTGTATCACGTGAAATTTTTATTATATTCAATTCCTATATCTTATATTTAAGATATCTTTTTTTATAGAATAACATACAAGTATTCAAAAAAAAGAAATATATTGATATAAAATTTATAGAGCAAAAGAAATACAACCACCGTCCCTTTCTATTTGCAATATTTTTTTAACTTATGTAGCATAAATTTTAAGACTTCTTAAAAAGTATCAAAACTTAAAAAAAAAAAATTAGAAAAAGCTACAAAGTCCCCTTATATACACAACAAAAATATTAAATTATATAATTAGCGCCCCTATTTCAAATCAAGTAAAAACTTTGCATATACAAAATCTCTCAGCTTTCTCATGGTACTTTAGAAAATTCAATTTAAATATATGTTTATATTGCCTCAAACTCCATGTCCCACACATTAAAATATGTGTTATAAATGGGTAGGGATTGACTATTTAAAGTACTAGGATTTCAAATTAAAAGAAATTAAAATAACAATAATAACCACTTGAATATATTTCTTAATTCAATTATACATGTCTCAGAGACAGAGGTACTAGTGTCATTCAGCCACCACTAATTCACAATAAAAACCAATATCATTTCATAAAATTTTAAACCAAAATCACAGTATAAAATCAACCGACTCGAATCGGTTGAACAATTTTAATGAGGTTAAAAATTTAGATTATCATCCCTAAGCAACGATATATTACATGATCTAAATTTGATGATTGTGCAATTATAAAGATTAATGAATCCATAGCTTCATTGTATGAGAATTAGTAAAGCCACTTATAAATATTTTGATTTTTCATATTTGATCAATCCATGCTAGAGTTGTATAAAATAAAATTTTATTTTAAATTAGAAAGAGTATTGGAAAAAATGAGAGGAATAGGGTAATATATACTTATATATTAAAGGAGTAAGCGACAAAACTTATGATACGTACATATGTAAAAAATAAAAAAATAAATCCCAAATCCTAATAAATTCCAAATAGAGTCCCATGAGAACTCTAATTTCATAATAGAGTAATAATATATTAACTTTATTCTATAATAATTTTAACCAACTAATTTATCCAAATAATTTATGTATGATATAATAAGATACACATATTTATAATCAATTTATATTCTTCTATGATATTTATATTCAACTTTATTAATTTAATTTCAATTTTTAATTAATTAAAAAAAATACAAGCATATATGTAATTTATACAATATCTTCCATTCTAAAATATATTATCTACATACTAAAAAAAGCCATAAAGACATATAAAAGAACAAAGAAATAAAAGTTATGTTTGAATTCGCTATTAAAAAAATCACGCAATTAATTTTCAATCAAAAACAAAAATAAGAAAAATACTTAATAATACATATATCAAAATAAAAAATACTATGAGTCTGATACATATATTAAAAAAAATGTAATAACATTAACAATTAATAAAAAAACATTATATATACCAAAATAAAATAAAAATTACACAAGAATTATTTCAAAAAATTATATATACAATCACTACATTTAAGAATTTGATTGAAATTCAAATTGAAAAAATATATAACAAAATGTTTCGTATATAACTAACCAAAAAAATATTATATATAATTGTTAATTATTTTTTTTCTAAAAAATATAAATTCAAAAAAAAATATATTTAATAATACAAATCGTGTTGTGCATGAGTGTCCGAAATAGTAGGGTAACGAATGGGATAGAATAAAATCCGAATTTCCAACCAACCACCCTCCTCCCTCAACCCCGCAACCCCACGCTCACGTGGACCAATCGAATGTTCTGTCATGAATGTTTTTCCTTTTGTTGACTTCTTGTCTAGCTTGTTTATGGGGTTCTGCCTAAATATAAAGTCTACAGTTTTAACTACGCTTATAAATTTTGCAATCTAACGTAAATAACTAAAACTAATTTTTAAAATGAACATAACTCATTCTAAATATAAATGTTGAGAGATTTCTATAGAATTTGAAGTTCATACAACTTGCAATTTATTGTATTTTATGTATTTTGATAAATTGTTGTGTAAAACTGAAATTCGAATAAAAATTTTGAGATGTGAATGATAATGCCAACATAAACCCCAATACTAGAAGACGTTTAACATTTTAAACATCTTTCTTTCCAACATGTTTGTCCTAGGCTCTCTCATCACACACCCAGATCACCATATTTGCAGTTTGCAAATATTGGCATCCCCCTAGACCATCTCCTCGGCCTCGTCAAGCAAATCAGCCCATCCATCAAAAATGCCTCATGGGCTCCATCACACGTCTTCTTCAAGCACACAAAAACCCCAAAATACATATAGGGGCTAGGTCTTAACACTGACTTCTATCCTATGACGGAATCCTTCAAATGCATATTATTACTATGCATCATTCTCCTTATTTTGTGGTTCCAAAAATTTAGGTTAAGGACCTCCCAAACTACAAACCTCAAGCAGGAGGACATATAGGGACTTGAATATTATAGGATATAGTAATAATTACAGATTATCTAGAGACAAAAATGCAACTTGAACCCCGGAGCGCTATTTGTGTCTTGCCAACTAGTAGCGCCTTTGCCAAATATTGGCAAATCCAACCTTGATTGGCTACCCAATGACATCATTACTTGTCCATATATCACACAGCTCAAGATCAAAATGACCATGACAACACATTCCTTTCATATAAACCAAGTCCATTTGTCTACATTTACTAAAGATGTCAATAAGAAATCACGCATAAACGTATCTGATCTTTCCGAACTTTTAGCTTTAGACACACTCAAGTAACCGAAAAGCCAAGTCTGTCCCTTAAGCTTCCACGAGCTGACAATCCCTTCTTTTTAACTCGACATATCCTCAACCTTCCCAGCGTGCCTACCTTGAGCCAAGCCACCTGTTATAGCTTTCCACGAACCCAACCTTCTCTCACAATTTTCATCAAAACACTTAATACGCACAATCAAATTCAAGTACTCCCAGAATCTGCAATCACCTTCTAAATCAACATATGGACAAATCACTTGGTGGAGCAGAAGATTAGTCGTGTAGATGTCACCAGAGTTGTTGAGTCAGATGATCTGTCATTATGGTATTTACTATTTATCTTCACATCCACCTGGATCAGACTGGCATGATTTCAGTTCTATATGAACATTAGCTCAATCCGTTATATTCTATTGAAGACCAAGATAGATTTCGGATCAGTTTGGACGGAAGAGAGAAGGAGAATAAGACAGGAAGGAGGAGGAAGATGAGAGAAAGTGAGTATCATAATTTGAAGAAAACAGAGAAGCCCAGTCACTTTTTCCATCAGCTTCCTCGTTTTTCTGTGTTATTTTAATTTTCCTTGAGATAAAGCTTATTCTAACACAATCTAACGATTGAACCAGGAATGACATGCTATGACATTATAGTCCAACAGACCCAAACAGAATCTTTTATGCAACAGAATTTCGCTTAATGTTGATAAATCAAAGAACATGCAAAGGACCAGCGAGAAATTAAAAAGATACTAAAAATTAAAACATATAGAGCAGAACAGCGATTTGACTAATTTAAACTCGCCAGAGCAGAGTTCTATCTTAAATTACAAAACAGTACAGTTTAACTTCTTCATTGGCCAGCAATCAAATCAGGAATTAAGTAACACAGCCACAAAGGCAATCACAGTAATTGACAAGATTACCGCCCCTTTTCTTTTTCGAAGCCAATCCGACTGCGACTGGATCCACCTTCATAACCATCACGCATAGATGAGCCAGCACTTGCTCGCATCGTACCACTGCTGCCAACCTTGTCCTGGGTCTTTTTACCCTTCTTAACCTCACTTAAGAATTGATCCAGTCCAAATGGATCGGCTTCTTCCACTTTCTCAAATTCAACAGGCCTCTCCCGTGGACCAGTTCTCTCAGATGTGCCCACGAATGCCTTATCAGGCTTGAATCTATCGGTCTTCATAATCTTGTCTAGCTGCTCATCAGCATCTCCGTACATCTCAGCATCAGCATCTTTCTTTGGCCTGTAGATAGTATTTAGTGTAGGTTGAGCTGTGAACAATCCCTTGTCGTAGACGTTGTATTGATCATCAGTAGCAAAGCCCGAGTCCATCCCCTTGTCCTGGTTGAACAACCGTTGGTCATAAATGACCTCTCCACCTCGTGCTGCTCCAGCAGAAGCCATCCCAAGTGCCACCTTTTCACTGATATCACGATCTTTGTCTCTGGTAATCTTAGACTTCTTCCCCATTGCAGCATCTTTTGCCTCCAACCTTCTCTCCCTCTCCCTCTCTCGCCGCCGTTCCTCACGAACCTTATCCCTGCCCAGCCGCTCTTCCCTTTCTTCCTTTGTTTCCCTTGGTGCATCCCTCTCTTTGACACGGCCATTTTCCCCTCTCATATCATCAACATCCATCATGTTCTTATCAAAAGGCACTGAAGCAGAAGGAGGTGGAGCAGCACCGGTTCTTTCAGATCGAGCTTTTTGAGCTAATGCACGCAATTCTTGTTCCTTCCTTTCCTTCTCTTTCAGCATCATTTCTTTCTGAACCTTTGATCTCATAGCAACAGCCTCTCGTGCCTTCTGTTCCGATACATATAAAGCTTCTGAGAGCTTTGCAAAGTTGTCATTAATCTGAACCTCCTGAAGACCTCTTCCATCTGCTGCCAAACGCTTATCTAGGGGTATAGTATAACCTTTTGGGTTCTTCCAGTTAGATATACATGGCGGAATCTTCCAATCCTGTTGGTCCTTAACAGTCACTGGTCGAGGAGGGGAGTGCATAACGGGCACCGGAGGAGAACCATTAGCCTTGGGAACTCTCTTATGCTTAAACTTTGGCGGCTCCAAAGGGTCCACAGGCATCTCAACCATCCTAATAATCCTCTCCTTCGCACCAGAATTAAAAGCAGATGACTGTTGCGAAGGTTTGTACTTAATGAACTTTGAGTCTGAGGATTGGGTGGGAACATTCTTAGGCTGTGCAGCACTCAACCTCACATTCACAATCTTCTCAAGAGCCATTTTAGTCTCCAAAGTGATCTCTTCAATCTGTTTCTGCTTCTCATCATCCCCTTCTCCTTCTTCTTCTTCTTTATCCATCTTGTTCTTCAAAATCTTTGGCACAAGATCCCTATGTTGTGAATAAACAATCTTGGACGCATTCTCATTCTGTTTCACAATAGCATCAAAAGTCACCCTACCATGCTCATCAACTGTAACAGGCAACGTCTTTGGTCCTGAAACTGCATCCTTCTTTCTACCCATATCAAGAGGGTATTGCGCATAAAGAATTTCTGGGAACGCACCCCCATCACCAAAATGCTCCAGTCGCGATGGCCTAAAACCATCACGCTTCAAATATAATGGTACAGAGTTGGCCTTGACAACCGCAGATACCTCCTCCTCTGCAGCTGTGTACCTTTGCTTAAACCAGGGATCGCTCGAGTGGTCATAATATGTAGTCCCAGTTGATTTAGCAGGAGGAAGAAGCTCCTTCAGGGCCGCCATATCAAAACCCTAATCTGAATATTGAAAATAAAAATATACAACTTTGAGAACTCAACTAAAATACAAATTTACAAACAGGAGGATCGGATAAATCAAGTAAAGCAGGGACAAAACAAACAAATTATACTACAAAAAATTGACGAAAACACAGGATAGCAGAAACACTTGTAGAACACGTGAAACATAATTGCTTCATCACCAGAGGTAACTAAATCCTATTAACTCATATGTTGAATTAAAAAATAAATCATTATTCAAGATATTACTCCTAATAATATCGAAATCGAATCGACATATGCGATCAAAACCCTAACGGAGATAGAATTGTAAACGAATTCGGAATATCAGAAACGAAAATATGATCGATCTAAAGATGTTTACCTGATTAGTTGCTGTGAGTCGATTCGATCGGATGACGGTAGGACAAGAAATTGCGAGTGAGATCGAACGGGAAATGGCCGATTGATGTCGACGATAAAGGTAAGCAGCGTTTGGCTGCTTGAAAATCATTATCTAATCAAGGGGTTATATATATGGTTATAAGAGTCGGTGCGGATATTGGTGAGTCGGGTTTGATGGTTGGTAAGGTCAGACCCGAATTTTGAACCTATTCCATCTCTGTACCATAGTTCTTAAAATAGGATCGAACATTCAACACACGATTACGACCATTAGCCATGGTTTAACGTTTGAATCAAATTTTTATTATTATATATATATATAATTAATTTTATATACTTAAATTTTAGTTTATTTTATTAAAATAAAATTATAGTTATATTTTAATTACATAAATGAGTCTAATAACTAATATTTTTTAATTATTTGTTATGCAAAATTAATTAGTACAATAATTAACAAAATAAGATAAAATAATTTACATTATTACCATTTACTTATACTAAAAATTTGATGTTTCAAACCTTAATTCTTATTTTTAATGAATATATAGTGGTGTTAATAAGTAAAGTAAATGTTTAGTTATGTTATAAACTAAAAAATATTAATTAATTTTTTTAAAAAATTATTTTTATCAATAAAAAATTCTAGTCTGGTTCCGGTTTACTCTCATATTTTTGTTTGTCCGATATTTTTTTGTTAACCAAGTCGGTTCAAGGGCCGGTTTCTAGTTTAATCGATTCAACTGTACGGTCATGTCTGATTTTTAAAACTAAGCTTTTTACATGTATTAGGTTACGTTTGGATTGAATGAATGAAATGAGAAGGAAAATATATTTGATCCATGTATAATTATTATAGGAGATCACAAAATTTTATGTTATATATGAAAGTGGTATAATGAACTATTTCTCACATATATAATTTTATTCAGTACATAAGGAAAGATAAATGTTTCATTTCTTTTTTTCATTGTGATTCTGCATCTTATTCTTTTTCCTTATTCATTTCACTACATTTTTTCATTAATTTTTTTTTTATCTATGCTTTTGTTATTTCATTTTTTTTCAATTCAAACGGAGTGATTCAATTTTTTTTTGTTTAAATTTCCTTAGCATCTCACCGGATCAACCAACGCTCATCGGCATAAACTTGAGTCTAGATTTGGTCAAACGGTTTAAAGTAGCAGATGGAATGTGGAAAATTAATATATTTATGATTCTTCATATGAGATACGTTATCATTTGATTTGCTTAATGTGTATTATCTAAGCTAACAAAATAATTACATGAAATCTATCTATCTATTACTGCTAATTTTATTACTTGTGTAAAGTACGAATTCTATTTTTTATAATTATATATTTATATAAACTAATTATAAAAATTAAATTAATTTGTATATTTTTAATTATTGTAAAAATAATATGTAATTTGTCAATTTAGTTAGTTTTTTTTAATTTTTTATAAGTATTTTTTGTATTATTAAATATATGCATAATAACTTTTTTACATGATTTCTCATAATTATATATTTTAAAATGTATTTTAATAAAAATTTATTACAATAAAAAGTTAAGAATTTAAAACTCTACATAAATTGGTTTATTACATATAGTTGATTACAAATTAAATTTTAATTCAATAAGATTTTAATTGAATAATTGATAACTAATTTTAATTTGATTTTTCCTAACTAGTTCAAGATCGGTTTTATTAAATGTTGAATCGAGTTGAAATAGTAATAGAATTAATTTAGGGATGATAAGAACTTTATTTGATTTTTTATATAAAAATAAAAATATATTAATTTACAAGAAAATACCACGTTCTTAATTAGATTCTTTAGAATTTCTTTCTCAATCCTAATTAGAACAAGGACTCCACTCACAAATTATAATCAAATACTACTTCCAAATGTTACAAAATAAATATTATAAATAATAATAATAATCTAATTAATTAAAAAAATAATCATGTAACCAAGTATAAATAATAAAATAATTACAATCAAATTAATTATAATTTTAATGACTAATTAAACATATCTAATTAAAGTAATTATAACCATAATAATAATAAAACATAATCATGTAATCTACCATAATTAATCAATTAAAATTAAATCAAATTATAACAAAATCACTTATCGACAAATTGACAACAATACATATAATACAAATTTCTTAATATAAACTTATCACTAATATGGACAAGTCAAATTTTTTTTTTTGTCAATTAAATGTAAAGTACATAATATAGATAAATAATATTTAATCGAGTAATTTGAATAATAATGTTAACATTATTGAATTGATTGATATGTAGAATAATAAATTTCACTGAGATTTGATATTAAAAATAAAAGAGACAATAGTTAGGATAATGTGTGATACCAATGTACAATATTTTTCTATATAATATTCCGTACAAATTAAATTATGCATAAAACATAAGTAAAATGATAACATTTTATTTTACTTTCACTTATATAATAATATAAAATATTACGCGTGAAACATGAGTTTGATACGTAATATATAACATGAATGTATTATTTTGTATTATTACTGTAATAAAAAATATTATGTGTGAAACATGAACTTTTGATAAATTATGTTTATTATAGTAATTATTTATTAATTCTTTCTTGACTTTATTTAACAGTGATAATAATAAAATGAAGAAAACGTAAAATATTTATTTTAGTTAATTGAGAAATAAATATTTAATTAGAATTAATTTAAATTAATTCAATTAGGGCCTATTTGTTTGTGCTGATTAGGCCTCTTATTGAGTATCCTTGGTTCCGGACAAAGATTATTAGCCAATGAGTTTGTTTGTTTTTAACTTGCTATTAAGTACTTATTGCATCCTTTTGCCTCTTATTGAAAAAGCATCATCTCTTCCTCTTATTTGATAAGCATGTACTAAATGTGTATAGGATTATAATATTTTTCATAAATTAAAATATGTACAAACTGAGTTGTTGTATAAAAAACTATTTATATATTTATTTCAATAATCTAAAGTCCTTTATTCAATATCATAAATGTGAGAAACCGAAAATTTATTAAAATGTAATTCTATTAAATTCGTTTTATAATGAAATTCTTGTTGCGTTCAGCAATCGATAAACTTTATGCTTAGGTTTACGTGCATTTCACGCAAATCGACACACGCACGTTTACTAACGAAAATTATAACGAGCACGACCTTTTAAAAAATTTTAAAGCGTTAATCGTTATAATAATCGTATGTGTGCATTTTTTTCGCATCGCCAGTGCAGGAAAACTTGTCGGCTTATCCGTTAAACCAATGCATAACCATTAAATTTAATTAGTGGCTAAACAAATCAAATTTAACACTAATTAAATTCAAATTTTCAGCTTGTCCCTAAATGGCAAAAATAAGGAAATTTTGTTTACATATCTAAGTAAAATTTTCTTAAAACTAATCCAATGGTCAAAATTAAATTAAATGTTATATAAATATACCATTATAGGAACCCTAGCCTCCACTTCTGATATTTTTCTCTCCAGCAAACATTTCTTAAAATTCGAATTTTTGCATTTAAGAAATCATTGAAGTTTTGGATTTTTGTTCATTAAAGCTTTAAAGAGGTACCCCACTCCTCTCTTATTTTTGTATTTATTGTCATTTATGATTTTACCATTGTGTAGATTATTTTTTTCAGTATCATTTTCATATATTACACATGTTTATAGCATTTATGGTTTGAGAGTTATTAATTTTTAAAGTTTATTAAAAAGAAAAATAAAAATTCACCCTAGTTTTTCCAACGGATTTTTCGGCTTGATGCGTTACCACGTGTTAAAATTGATTTTATGAGCTCGTTTCTGCACTTGTAAGGATCATTTTGCCTCAAACAATTTGAGAAATGGTCTAATATTTCTCGTTCTTAAACTCAGACGAATTTTTCAAATACCCGAATGTTTGTTCTTGATTTTTCTTACGATTGAGTTGTTAAAACTTGAAATTTGTTGCATGTATGAGTTTCTGGAAGTCTCCAGAATCATTTCCATGCTTTAATCGTCAAAAATGGCGTAGGAATGAAGCTTTGAAGCTCGGCCGCGAGTTTCGCCGCTGTTAATGGCGAGATCGCCGGCGGTGAGCTTCAAACTTCTGGGCTGGTTTTCTGGCGAAGGCACGCGGTCTGGGGGGTATTTTCCTATGGGAACCTTCATGCCGAGGTCGTTACCTCCTTCCCGTGCGTGTGTGTGGGTGTACTGGTACGAGGTGGCCGCGACTGTCGCCGGCGGCAGCGGCTGAACCATAACTGCTGCTGCCGATGAAGAAGAATGCGGGTCGGATTGAACCAACCCGGTTCCGGACCCGTGACCAGTGACCCGGTTTGACCCTTTTCCGACCCGGTCCACTTTAATTTCATTTTTTAGGCCCAATCCAATTTTTTTTTAAAAAAAATAAAATAAAAAAATAAAAAATAAAATAAAATAAAATACTTTTACATTTAATTATTCAATAAGCGATTTTTTTGGATAATTATTTTGTCATGTAAATAAATCTCTTACATGATTAAAAATTTAAAATTTATTTATGATGTTAGAGTCTCTTAATTATCATTATTAAGTGATGAGTCATAAATTCATAAATAATTATTATTTAATTAAAACAATTAAATAATAATTAAAGAATAAACTTTAAAATTTATTTAAGTGATTAAATAAATCATTTAAGCTAAGATTAATTGAGGAATAATCCTTGATTAATTAAATTGAAGAATCAAGACCAATTATTATTTAATTAAAACAATTAAATAATAATTAATGAATAAATTTTACATGATTATTAAATGATCAATAAATCATTTAACTTAAAAGTAATTAAGAAATAAATTACTTCAATGATCGATAATTATTATTTAATCAAAGTAATTAAATAATAATTTATGAATAAATTTTTAATAATTGCTAAAAGGTCCATAAAGCTTTGATGATTATGAAGTGATTATTATTTAATTAAAACAATTAAATAATAATTTAAGGAACAATTTTTTTTAAGTCATTTAAGCTAAAAGTGATTAATTGATATTTATTAATTAATCTAAGGCTTCCAATAATTAAATTTAAATTATCGAGAGTCTATGAGTGACATTTTATCAAGTCCACAAATCTCTCGGACTCCGATTCGGTTCCAACCGAATCCCAATTGAACTTTTGACGACTCGTTCAGTCAATCATAGACTTGAGCACTTCACGAACACTTCGCATGTGTATCCTCATGTGTTTTAAGTTGAGATTTCTCATGTTATTGCATGTGCATGTTTTACAGAACTCTCACTACGCGAGTGTTAAATTTTACTAAGGACTTAAGGCAAGTATATACTCACTCTACTTTTTTTCAATTAATACGTATGATCATTCTTTCGGTATACGTAATGTATTCAAGATATTAATCTGTTAATATTCATGATTTAATTTATTCAAAGATAAGTAACGTACGATCCCTTGATCCGATGTACGTGAAAATGTTGTATTTGAATCAATTACTCTTTGGGCGGTCGTTAGCTATTTAAATTCCGCTAACACGCTAAAGAAAATTCTATACGGATGTAGAAAGCTTATTTTTTCACCCCATACTTGTAAAGTATATCCGTATGGGTAACTAAAGGCTAGTGGGATGAATCTGCCTGGCACCCCGGGCCTAAGATTTATAGGGAACGGGAATCGAGGCATTGGTAATCGGACCCTCGCAAACAAAAGGTTTCTGCATCGACTACGTATGTCATTATGATGATGTCAGACGGTGGTCAGGCTGGCCAGCTAATATACTGTTTGATACGAACATTGCTAAGGGCACGTACGCCAAACGGACATGGTTATAAGGCGCATGTGAAATTATTCTTTATTCTTTTAAGTAAAGGGTCAGATCCCTCGTTATCACTTGGGGACCCTAAAATCCGTTTTCTTTCAAGATATTAAGAGGTGTCGACATTATTTCTGTCAAACCTCATAAACACTTAAACCCAATCAATTATCCATCTTTCAGAACTTACCCAATTTTTGATTATATACTTGCGAGCGTAAATCGCTCATATTGTTATTACCAAATGATTTACAGGTTTTGGCGAGAAGACCGAGTCGTCTTCTAAAGGCAAGGAAAGAATGTCTTGACGAATGCTCCCGATCGTCCTCTTGCGGACGGCTTCCAGGGAAGGGTGAAGCATGAGGATGTTATAGAAATGTTTAGATTCTAAGGCCTGTGTGGGCCCCCATAAACTTCCGTTGTTAGACAATTATTTTGATTATTGTAATAGAGATTACTAATTAATTCTCTAATTTAATATTATGCATGCTTGGATGTTAATACTTTTCTTTTGTCAATTTTTGACGGTGCCCGAACTTCAGTATGGTATTTTTGGGATCGTCACAATAAAAGTATTAATGCTATTTTTTGAAAAATAAGTAGCAATCTTATATATTGAAATTGTCAAAAAAAAAATAAAAAATTTCATTTCATTTGTTTAACTATTATATTTTTAATGCTAAGATGGTTTTGTTTAAAGTTAGATTGTATATGTTTTATCTTTTTATATTATTTTTTTTAAATATCATTAATATTATTTTGCTAATTTATAATATATACTTCATGTTATATAACAAAATCACGAACTAAATTGCTAAATGAATAATAATTGCCATATTACGATAAATTTATTCAAATCAATACTAGCATAAGGTCAAAAGTGAAAAATTAAATAACTATAATTAGATCCATCATCAAACAAGCTTAATTATTCCACATCATCAATTGCTTAACAATTTAGTACAATCAAATTTGATATCGAGCATTCAGAATTTAATACTTAATAAAATGAATAGTACTTTAGGCTATTTGAATTTAGTGAATGAAATAAAGAGGGAATACATCAAAAATTAATTAAAAATAATGGTAAGAAAAGTGATAAATACAAATAAAAAAAAATCACAATTAAAAAAAATAAATAGGTCATTTTTCCTTCTTACATATAAATAAAATTACATATACCACAAATAATTCAGTCCACTACCATCTCTTATAAAAATCCTAAAATTTTGTTATTTTTTATAATAATTTAAATAAATCAAATTTTTTTTTTCCATTTTATTCCCACAATTCAAACATAACTTTTTAAATTATTGAATTTTTAAAAAATTTACATACCACAATCACGAATGAATTTTTTTTTTTATCATATGCGCAGAACACAGGAAGTGTGTGCCGAGCTGCTAGTGATTATATTTGATCGATTCGATAATCAACATTTTATTTTATTCTTTTTAAATTGAAAGTAAAAAGGTCATCTCCCCCAAAACCCCTCCGGAAATTTTGAAAACCCCCACCAAGCAAAGCAAACCAGAGAGCAGCAACAATGGCGGCAGGCTTCTCCTTCTCCTTTTCTTTCTCCTCTCCAAACCCTAATAATCCTCCTTCTTCTTCACCCCAACCTTTCTCCCCTTTCGCCTCCTCCTCCACCTCTTCTTCTTCCTCTTTCTTCTCAAGCCCTAACCCTACATTTGCCCCTTCATCTTCCCCCCTCTCGTTTTCTATCTCTGCAAACGCCGATTCTTCTTCATTTTCTTTCTCCGCTTCTTGGTCTCCCTCAACTTCTTCTCCATCTTCGTCCTCCTCGTTTGGTGGTTCCACATTGTTCCCATCCGCCTCTGCTTCGAATGTGTTCGCAGCTTCTACTTCTACTACACCTTCTTCTGCAATTTCAGCATTTCCATCTCCAGAATTTTCAACCTCCCCATTACCGTTTCCAATTGCACTTTGGAGTACAACAGCCTCGCCATTGCCCTTTACAATCTCACGTTCCCCTTTTTCATCGTCATCACCATGGCCGTCGCTGTCGCCGTTGCCATTTTACAGAAGCGGGAAGACGAGCGGGAAGCTTAAGAGGGAACGTAACTGGAGCCACATCCTCTCTTCTTCTGCAGCAGCAACTTCCACTACCACTGCATCTTCTTCTGGGGTTTCATTCTGCATCATTTCCACCTCATGTTCGTCTGCTTCTTCTCTGATCGCTTCTTCTTCTTCTTCATCGGCTTCTACATCCCCTGTTTTTTCATTACCTTCCGCCTCACCAACAACTGCTTCAGCAGCACAACCGCGACCAGCAACTCTATTTGGTGAATGTTCTAGTATTAATATAAGTGCAAATAATAACCAATTACATACATTCATATTCTTTAGTAAGATTATATCTTTAGTCTATTTAAAAGATGTATCTGTTTATATTTCACTTAATTAGTTATTGATAGAAGCAAATTACATTAAGTTTATTTAGAAGTTTTTATTAATTATTGGTAGACCTTTCTTAATATAAATCAATTTATAACTTTCTGATCGGTTGTTAAATTTGTATCACATATTAAATTGTATTACTACATGTGCTTGTATGGGATTTAAATGCTCTTATTATTTCGTGGCAAAATAGAAAGTATTATACTCCGTATTTAAGTAATATATCCTAATAATAATTTTAGATAATATAATCATTGGATGATATTTTGTTTACTAATATCAGAACTATCTTTTTGTGTTCTTGTTTATTTTTGTGTATAGGCTTTTTTGATGAAATAGAATGAAGAAAACATAAAACTGAACAGAGAATATTATAATAGAAAACATACAAGTGCTCTTTTACGTTGTTCATGATTTTGCATAGAAAATGAATGAAAAACTTTAGTTAAATAGATAAATTACCATTATATCTTTTTATTGAAGTTTGTGATATTTTGTAAGACATAAGTATTGTTGAGATAATAAAATACAGCATTTACGTTCAAAAGTTTTCTATATCTATAAATCCATTTTCAGAAGAATTCTTCTTACAAATAATTAGCTCCAAAATATTGAACAGAGAAATAGATAAATAACTTGAATTTTCTTTCTTTCACATTACTTGAATTTCAGAAACGTAATGTATGCTTCAGTATGCTAGTATCAATATTTAAGTTTATTGAGACTTGATTATGCTACCATTCTTGACGTAGGTCAAGGGGTGGAAAGGGGTACTGAGGTTAAGCTTCTATCAGAAGTTGGTAAAGGGGACGAGGAAAGAAAAATCCTTTTTCTGGTCAGTATTTTTCCTTTCTCTATATGTGTCTTTGCAAACATTGTACTGTTTGGGAAATTTCTCATCGCACTATATGTATGTAGATGCTCTTCAATTTCTCCACGTGTGTTGAAGCAAAATTTGTTGTATCATACACGTAGCACCCCCTTATATAATTACGCAGCAGCATTTATGTTTTACATCTATCTAAACCTCTGAAGTATGTTCCATTCTTGGGTGGTTACTGGGTTGATCAGAATTGTATAATTAGTATTGAAATGGAAAATTTCATGCAAGTGCTTTAAAAGTCTTGTCGCTTATCCAAGTCAGTAATTCTGGCCTAATCAACATGCTAATGGGGCATCTAGTTGAATTTTCTGGTTGCTTTAAATTACATGTTTGGTTTCGCTCATAAATGAGCATGCTGCTGCAAATTGATGCAGGGTATTGTGATTGACATCCTTGAGTTATTATTGCAAATGAGGGAGATTTATGGGCACGCAGAAGCTAATTGTGGAATATAATTATTTCGTTTTTGTAGCTTGAATGTTTGCCCTTGGATGAATAAGAGATCGTTTATCTAGAAGTATATATGAAGTTTCATGTGCTATGCAGTGAACAGGAAAAGAAGGATGAGAAGTATGACGGAGAGAGATGCACCTTTGGTTCGAATTGTACAAATTAGATCTAAATCATTTTGGTGTATAAAAATTGTTTTTTCAATCCCATTATATGATCGATTGATATTGTTTAAAGATTTTATGTCTTATCATCGGAAATCCAGTAAGTTTGTTATCGTTCCCTGCATCAGGAATTCTAGATAGAGCATACATGATCTCTTGGCAGAAACTTTGTGAATAATAATATTAGCAAATACCTGTACTCCTCTTTTGTGAAAGCTTGTAATATGTTAATGTTTATCAAGAGGTTCATACTTTACTACCTTACGGTGATGAACTTTCTTTAAGTAATTCTATTGCAGGGTAAGTCTGGTGATCTTTCTGGAACAAAGCGGAAAGCTGTGACAGCAACAATGGGTGCTGGTGAGCTTCCTTCAACTAGATTGAAGAAGCATAAAGAGAAATGGACTTGTTCAACATGTCAGGTTAGTGTCGGAGGTGAACGAAATATAAATGATCATCTCCAGGGGAAGCGACACAAGACTAAATCAAGAGCACTGGGGTTAGAGAATAACAACACTGGACCATGCATGATGGAATGTGGCAATCCCACCCAGCTAGCTGAACTTACTAACAATCCAGTCGCAGTGCAGGGTGGGCAAGTAGAAGTGGAATCGCTTCAAAATACTAAAGCTTGCTCTGATTCTGCTCTTTGTTCTGATTTATTTGGGGCTTCTAGTTATTGTGCTACCACCACGTGTACTATTACACCGTCGTCGATGTTTTTTGGTTCATCTAAATCAAATTCAGAAACCCCATCTCCAGGTTTTGCATCATCTGCTGCTCCAATGACGCCTTCATTCACCTCTAATTTATTCATATCTTCCGCCTCTGGTTCATCTCCAAGCTCTGCCTCACCTTTTGCAAGCTCAACATCAGTATTTGCAAGTTCATCTTCTTTAGGTTCCCAACCTTCGTTTGGGTTCGGAATGTAGCCGTTGTTACCTCCATTACTGCTGCTTCTGTTTCTAGGCAAGCCGCTGTTACTAAGCCGACTTCAGTAGGTTCTGGTACTACTTACTCTCCTTTTTCAACAATTACTACCACTATGGCTGCTTCAAGTCCAGCTTCTACAACACTGGCCGTCTCAACTCCGGCTACTTCCACTTCTGCAACTTCTTCTGCTGGTTCTGCCATTTCCATCTTTTGGTGTTAGCCCTTCAACCACTACCACTCCAGCTACTTCTGCTACTTCATCAGCCACTCCTACACCCTCCTTCCCATCCTCTGGTAACCGGCGCCGCTGTTTCCTCCTGCTCTGGGGGTTTGGGTTGTCCATCTATTTATTTATACTCTATACTTACTAATATACTAATTATAACACATTTAAGTGAACTATTTAATTTTATTGACATTCACAGCAAGTGAATATATTTAAGTGAGCTATCTAATTTTATTTGTCAATATTAATGAATCTAATTAATGAATTAAGTTGATCGTAACTATGCTATCCTAATTTATCTATTCTTTTATTGGACTGATCAAAATTAGATTCATTTACTGTCTATATTTATGTATCAACTAATCTACCTATTTATACTAAAATATTAAATAACAGTAGTTTTTTACAAATTAGAGTGATTGGAACGAACCTATTTATAGCCTAAGTTACAAATTGATTATAATACAAAAAAATTAATTATTAACCAAATTTATGTTATTAAAATAACAACAATTTAATTGATAATCACAAATAATAATATGATTTATGATAATTAATCAATGCTACTAAATCAAATATAATATAAATTATTAATAAATTAATTTATTCAAATAAAATAATTATAATTAAATTAAAAATTAAAAATTATTCGTGTTGTGTACGGATTTTTAAACTAGGTGAACTAAATAGAGAAGATCATAATTCATAATATAAATTCACAAGTGCTCCGTCACTTTGTTCATGATTTTGTACATATAATGACGGATACTGTTTCATGGTCATATATTGATCGGGGTCGCACTTTGTTGTGTAAGAATTTTGTACTAAATTGAAATCAAACAGTACAAAGATTATTTTAGTATTTTTGTCATTTAGAATAAATAAAAATAATATTCAAATATTGAGTGTGTAATTTTAAAATTTTTACTACACATTTTAGTTTCTTCAACTTTAAACATTTGACTTTCTTTAACGACTTAAAAAATACTCCGTAGTTCAAATAAAAATACAAGAAGTATCAGATTTTAGAATATATATTACACACACATCTTAGAGTGTATTCTCTCTTTAAAAAGTGTTGTCACCTGCTAATATCTCCTTCTGCTACAAGCCCTTATAGTGTTGTCACCTCCTAATATCGCTTTAGTTTAGTTTCAGTTGATAAAAAAACTGCAAAGAGACACATTGAATGATTTAAAAAAATATTGTACGTGATGTAATACATTTTGTGATAGTAAAATTGCATCCGTTTTGTGATAAGAGAGTGCTAAGATAATTATATTTTTAAAATTATTTTTATGTTTTGCAAATTAATTATAGTTGTAAGAGAGAAAAAATGTCTATTTAATATAATACAAAATATCATCTCATCATTTAATAATGAATATTTTTTATCCACATTAGATCTAAAAAGTAGGTTGAATCGATTTGAAATTATAAAAAAAGGTAGAATTTAAAAACTAGAAAGTACATGGACTAATATATATATATATGAATAAAAAATTCTCTTAACGTTAGGAAATTTATCTAAGGTTACTTTAATTATTACATGTTTTGTTAATGTTAACTAACGATTCAACCGTAAAGATGAAACGAGCATACAAAAACAAATAAATATATATAATTTCATCATATTTTAATTTGTGGAAAGTTTTTGTGTAATATAGTCAATTATATATATATATATATATATCGATGGTTGAAAATTTTCAATTGCAAATGCAATACAGATTACGAGAAGTTGGAAAGAGAGATATATTTGCAGTGCCAGTTAAATATACGAGAGACTAGGGTTTGCACACAATGTATGTATACACATGGTCTGGATCTCAACGAATTAGAAAAAAGCAACCTTCTTCATGGTAACCATCTAAATAATAGTAACATTTCAAAAAAAAAAAATTATTACTTTTATGAAAATTTATGATTTAGATTTGATTTGAGTTAGATTGATTGTAATTGTAAAATAATTAACACTATATTATACATTAAAATTCTAACAAAATAAATACTTTATTATATAAAAATATTATTAAATTTTTGCCACAATTTGAATTTTAGAATTACACAACTTAGTACAAACTAAATAAAATGTTACTTTTTTTGTGAAATGGAGAAAGTAACAAACATCTATACCTATATATTAATAAAAATAAAATTTTAAAAAGTAAAACAAAATGTAAAAAAGGAAGGACGAAGAAGAAAGGAAAGTAATGCGAGGATTTTTTGTTCAAAATTCTTGTAATTATCTTGTACTCCTTTTGTTCTAAATAAGAAAATATTTGAGACTAAAATTGTTCTAAAAAGGAAACTATGTATGTATAATTTTTTAAAAAAATTACAATCCTTTAATCTTGTCTTTAATTGACCATTTATATTATTAGAAAAAATTTATTTTTTTTACATACAATTATGACAAATATAATATTAATGTTTGTCAAAAATTCAAAAATTATTCTTTTTGTGATACGAAACTCCAAAAATCTATATAATTAATATACAATGTCTAAAATTAAATTAAGTATTTTTCTTGACTAGAGTCGAATCAAGAAAAGTGCAGTTTGATGTGAGATTTATTTTAACGGAATCACTAGAATCGATTTTAACATAAAGATTTCTTTAAATAGTAAAAACCTACGTCAGGTATAAAAAAAGTCGAAGCAAGTAATAAATAATAGAGACAAAAGACGACTTGGTGAGTTTTTTATGACAAAATTTTATTTTAGTTCGCTCACTTTTTTATGATACCAGTTAGTATTATTCGATTTCGTGTTGGCCTAACATGCCAACAAGATGTACTAAACCTAATTTTCATCGCATTACACGGTAATTCAAGTCATACTTGATTACAAAGTAATTTTAAACTGTTCACATAATAATTTTATACTGTTTATATATTATTATTTTCTATAATATAGTAAAAAGTTGTTTATGTAGTAACTTTAATATGTTTACATAGTAAGTTTAAACATTTTGATATGGTATTTTTATAAGTGCAAAATCAAGTGGTTGACTAAAAAAAAAATCAAGAAGAAGAAAAATAAGAAAATTTGAGTTTCAAATTTAAATTTTTGTTGTTCATATCTGTAATTATTTTCATAGCAGATGATAATAGTAGTTACTATGATGACGACGACTTCGATTGATTATTTTAGATGTGTAATGCGTAGATATTATCGATATGTTTTTGTTGATGACCGAAATGAAAGTTGTGAAGATGATAATGATTATACCATCGATGATGGTTCCGATGACGATAAATTAATGGAGATGACTGTCATAAAAGTGAGAAAAAGAGATGAACGATGATTATGGAGGTGGAAGGAAGAGAGAGAAGCCAAAAAAAAAACATTATATACTTAACTAAAGTGAAAAAGAGTAAAACTTACCCCATTAAAATTGAAATTTCTATTAAAAAAAAATACTAAAGCGTCATTAATCGTAAATAATATGTATAATCATAAAGTAACACTAATGTATATGTATGAAACAAAAATAAAAGTTATAAATACATCTATACATCTGTACTTTTATTATATAGGAATAAGAATCGAATTGAATGGTCCGTCAAAGAAAAAAAATCGCAAAATACCAAACAAAAAAATGGCGGCAAAGCCACCAAAAACAAAAACCACAAAGTCCCATAAACAAAAGAACTCTAATTTAATAATATAATAAATAATATATTTAATTTGTTCTATAATAATTTTAACCCACTAATTTATCTAAATAATTTTTGCATGATTTAATATAATACGCATATTTATAATCAAATTATTTTTTCTATAATATTAGGAGGGTTTGTGCGTAAAAAAAATGTTGCAAATTACCAAGGAAAAAAAGCCAACAAAGTCCTTAAAAAAAAGGCCGCAAAGTCATATATGCAATAGAACTCTAATTCATAGAGTGAATAATATATTAATTTGTTCTATAATATTTTAATAAACTAATTTTTTAAAATAGTTTATGTATGATTTAATACAATACACATATTTATAATTAAATTATTTTCTTCTATAATATTAGGATGGTCCATACGCCAAAAAATAAACAAGTCGTAAAATCAAAAAAAAAAAAAAAGGGGCTGCAAATACCGAAAAGAAGAAGAAGAAGAAGAAAGTCCCATACATAATAGAACTCTAATTTCATAATAGAGTTAATAATTTTGTCCTATAACAATTTTAACCAACTAATTTATCCAAATAATTTATGTATGATTTAATACGACACACATATTTATAATTAAATTCTTTTCTTTTATGAAATTTATATTCAACTTTAATAATTTAATTTTAAATTTTAATTAACTAAAAAAAATATAATATATATTTAATTAACACAATATCTTTCATTTTAAAATATACTATTTATATACTTGCAAAAAATTAATTTGTAAAAAGTATTTAAAGTTGCTGTGTCACGGGCTCCGTAACTACTAGAAGATAAACATGTACTACTGCATTATTATATATATTTATTTCCTCGTGCAAAGCCTTTGTTAAGCACATACTACTAAGCTATTTTAATTATGATAATATGCCGATTAAATTATGATATCAAAACGACATTTATCATGCACTTCTATGACAACGTAAATAAATATTTTGTTATATTGACGGTTCACTTAATAATATAAATAAATAAATTAGTAGTATTAACATATTATATAATTTTATTAATATAATATTTGTTGATGTTGATCTTCGACGAGTATGCTAAGTTATTAGTAATGAAATTCTGAATAGCACTTATATTGTATTATATATTTAATAACACTAGTATTGGGATTAAATATTTTTTATTTAACTTGGAAATACTTTTTGTTTAAATAACTCTAATCTAATGCCATTTTCTGTTAAATTTAATTTCCATGATTCTCTAAGTTAGTCAAAGGTCAATTCAGTTGATTGATTTGGATAACAACTCGATAGGCGTAGTCTTGATCCGTACTTGTTCCCACCTCTGACCCTCAACACTGTTAATGTAAATAATTAATTTAAATAAATATATTTTACTTGTATATTTGGCTTCTAATTAATTTAAATAACTGCCTTTGCAATATATATACATAGCATATGTATACTTTTGGCCATAAACCCTAGTTCGGAGTATTTTCGTTTGGTTGTATTAACAGGTATATCTCCTTTTAACATCTCTTTTCTGCTTCTCTTTTCTTAAACAAATACATATATTTTCTGTTCTTGTGTTATCTTTCAAATTTTAGAAGATTAATTCCCTTTATTATTTTGTTTAGCTTGTGAATTAATTAGTAACCAGCTGTTAAATCCCGTGCAAATACGAGCTTTCATTCTTTCTGATTGATGAATCAATATTGTACAGTATGACTATATATGAAAACGAGTCAAATGCATTGTTGTTGTATTGTGTAACACGAGACTTTGATCCCATTTGTTTTGATTTAAATTTTGGCTGACGGTATAATTTACCTTTGAGAAATTTGGAATTTCTAAAATATAAACCGAGACAAAGGGGACTTTTATTTTTATGTTTGATGCTTGTTTTTGCTTTTTTGTTTCCATCTCAAAAATCAAAATAGTGTAGCTATGCATTATTGTAATTTTGTTCTGTTAGCTAAAGTCACTAGTAGAAAACTAAAGTATCTGAGACGGTCATTCTGTCTCTAAAAACAGAATTAATCAAGGCTGTGATCGAGTTCCTGAGAGGAAGACATGGGTAATATACTTGAAAGACTTTGGAAAGGAGGATCGGAAATCGCGTTGGCTTGGGATTCTGGAGGAGTATATCTCCCTATTGATATAGTAATTGAGATCTTGAGCAGAGCGACAGTAACCGATATATTGAGATGTAAATGCGTGTGCAAACAATGGTACTCAATGATAAGCGATCGTGGTTTTGTTGATAAGCAGATTGGTATGAACAGAAAATACCATCCTCTTACTCAGAGTTTGGATGCAAAATTTGAATTTCTAAATTCATGTGATGGCCTTGTATTGGAGAGGACTAAACAGCTTCCCCAGGAATATCGTATAAGGAACCCCGAATTGAAACAAGTACTTGCTTTGCCCCAGCCACCTAACAAGTCGTTCAATATTTTCATCTGTTTTAGTACCTTCACATGGAACTATAGAGTAATATCCTTTTACTCCAAGACTTCTGCAGACACTGAGAAAATCGGCTGTGAAGTTCTTGATTTATTAGATTTCGGGGATAGTGGAGATGAAGGCGAAGATGAAGGCGAAGATGAAGATGAAGATCTACAATACACAGATGAAAGCGAAGATGAAGATCTAAATGTTGGGGGTATTGGAGATGAAGGCGAAGATTTAAATGCTGAGGGTAGTGGAAATGAAAGCGAAGATGAAGAACTTTTGATGAAGTGGAGAACTCTCAAAGTCTCAAAATTTTCCAAGTATGTGGAAAGAAGCCAAAAATTTGGGGATTCTATAATTATGGATGGCATCTACCATCATTTAATGTGGGGTTTTGGGTTTGAAATACATGGAATAATTTCCATTGACCTGAACTGGATTACAGAAGAAGTAGAAGATTTAGATTCGTTTACTACGTGTGTTGCAGTCCCGAAAAGCTTCTTCACAGATTGGAAGGGGGTTAAGATCTTCTGTTGGAATGGTAAACTATCAGTTGGCGGTGTTGTGGATAAAGAGTTCCATGTCTGGATTTTGGAAGATTACGAGGATGAAAAATGGGCAGACAACAAAATAGTTGTCCCCTTAACATTTTTGGAAGAAGATCCAACTCTAAATTACAAGGAAGATTACCTTTCTCCTTATCAACATGGACATGGAAAGTTATGGTTCCAGGTTAGTGAGGATAAAGTGCTTGTTTATTGCATCAAGTCGCAGAAAGTAGAGTCGACAATCTGTGCACCTCCTGGGGAGAAGATCCGTAGTTTTTATGCTTCTACCTTGAATACTCTCCAGGGAATGGAAAAACTGAGCTGAAAATTTTGGATGGATTCGTTCAAGTTGTTACCATGGCCAGGCTATTTTGATGGATCTGCAGTCTCTTGATTACAGAAGAAGTCGACAATTTGTGTTACCAATCTTCTGCAAAATTTTATATTTTGTGATTTACTGATTTTGTGTTCGTTTGTTTTCTGATGTTTTATTTGTGCATTATGCTATTCTCAACACTTAAATTAGTAGCCCCGTGGTTTGGGTGATTTTGACTATTTTTTATTCATATTATTGAAGTATTTTCATGTTGATTTTGTATCTTGGTTAGCCTTAAGAGTTTGTGTTGATAAGCAAAGAAAAGTTTTATATGGGCAGCGAGAAACCTTAGCACTTTACAAAATGCAAAAACTTCTGCTGGACTCATAACATAAGAACAGAACGAGAAAAAACACAAATAACAATTATTCATGTGAGTGAAATCTTGTGAAAATATCATTTTCCCATGTGAAAATATCACCTCCCATTTGAAAGCTCATTATCTTCTCTTCGGAACATTGTTATTACTCCATCTAATTTCGTTCGACTTTCTTAAAAAAAATTCTAATATTATCCATCTTTTTATATCCACAAGGGTGTCTTTGTTTGATCCACAAAGGTATCTTTGTTTGGAGGATTATAGAGGAGATTGGACTATTTAGTCCCATTAAAAAAATAATCATGTACTTGTTTTATCACTCTCTCCATCTCTTCATCTCATTTTCATTTTCGTCCTTAAATTTTTTTTTGTTTCTATTTTGTTTTCTAGATTAGTAATTGTTTTTTGAGAATGACTTTTAGTACAGTGCATAAAGCTGAGTAGAAATCTAGTTAATAAGGATATTAGGAACATAAGTAATAAAGTATATATAACTAACTTGCAGAAAAGTCTGTGCACAACACGAGTTTTTTATTGTTTAGCAAGTAGTCTTTTTTTTTAATGTATTAATATACTGTTTTATATGTAATATTTTCATGTTTTATAAATTATTTTCATATATTATTACTTTATATTTTTATGATTAAAATATAACAAGAGTCTAGAAGTTGAAGTTTTATATTTCTTTACTTCATTGATTGCAGTTCCAGAAACGTTCTTCACTGATTGGCGCAGAGTTGCACTTATCGGTTAGGATGGTAAACCATCACTAGGAAGTGTTGTGAATGCAGAGTTTAATGTCTGGATTTTGGAAGATTACAAGGAGTGAAAATGGGCAGACAATATAATAGTTATCTCCTCAACATTTTTGGTAGAAGATCCAACTCTAAATTATAATGACGATTACCTTTTACCTTATCAAGATGGATATGGAAAGTTATGGTTCCAGGTTAGTGATGACAAAATGCTTGTTTATCTCATCAAGTCAAAAAGAATAGAGTCCACAATATTTGCATCTCCACGGGAGAAGATTACTTATTTTTACAGTCCTAGTTTGAATATTCTCAAGGGGATGAAAAAACTAAGCTAAAAAATGTGGATGGATTGCTTGATTAGAATTGTTAGCAAAGGCAGGTTTGTTTGATGGATCTGCAGGCTTTATATCATTTCATTTGATAATCTCTAGATTTCTGAAGTTTTATATACTCCCTTATTTTTCACTGTAAAAGGAGGATTTAATTTGATTTACTGGTACAATAGTTTGTTTTCTGATATTCTACTTGTAACAGTTAGCAGCTTGCAGAGCACATAAACATAAGCAACAGTAACCACCAAGCAACCCAGAAAACCTTTATCATGTCAGGAAAGAGAGGAAAGAAACCTTGAAACCAATTCAAATTCATTTGATAATAAAATTAAAAAGAGAAAAATATTAGAAAGAGTTACCAAACTATGGAAATAATATAGAATGAACAAGATACACAGAAAAAACATCATCTCGATCCAACTAAACTCACCTCTTACACCTCCAAGCCGATACTGAGAAAAGGGGTCGATCTTGCCAGCAAATAACCATGCAACCATTCTCTTCCTTGATTCGATATCCACCACAGTTAAAACCTTGCAACAGTCTTCTTGCCTGCAACATGCCATAATAGCTCAAAGGCAAATTCAAAAATCCTGCTAAATCAAGTCTTTGAACCCACTTTTCAAGTTTTTCGTGCCTTTCCTTCCTTGCAACTCCCTCACATGCTATAATGTTCTTGATTTCCTCTCCAAACAGAAACTTTTCCAGCTTTAATCTCTCCACTGATGTTCTTGGCATTGTAGACTCCAAACAATCAAATAATGCAGCATAAAAGTATAAAGATTCTGATAGCCTCTCCATTAGGGTTGATCCATTATGATTAGAATCTTGCTCGGCTACCACCATGACCTTAGGTGACAAACCACACAAACCATTTAGAAAAACATCCAAATGTACTGCAACATTAGAAGATTGCGGAGATGACGAAACGGAATCAGTACTTGGGCAGTGCCCGTTTATCGTATCCTTCTCGAGCAACTCTGCTAAAGTGCTTTGGTTCGTATGCAGAACTCCTTGCAATTGAGCTCCGTTTAGGTTCATAGGAATCAAAGGGGATCGTTTATGTGGTTCATCACCACATGATAAATAGGAATGCAACTGGAGAATTGAGCTTATGGCTAATGCCTCTCCAGTTTTGACACGAAGACTTTCAATATCAAGATTCTCTAGTTTGCTAACTATAGGGTCAAACCGAAATGGTATATCTAATTTCTCCGCTTCTTCTATCAATACATGAGCCATTTGGTCCAACACCTCTTTCTGTTGATGAACACCAGTGATCCTCAAATGGGGTGGGCCTTCTGGCCTCGCACTCAGATCCTGAAGAAGTGCACGCCATTGCGTTGGTTCTGCCGCGTTAAGATCAATAATATGGACCATTTTTTCTCCTTCCATTGCTTCAATAATAGCTTGATTAGTGACAACAAAGGCCACCTTCAAGAATGGAAAAAAATCAAAGAACAATTTTCGTACAAGAATGTCTTCCGAAACCAGTGATATTCTTGTCGAATGAAGGGCTCTGTAGAGACCAGGCCAAGCTTTCAGTATCCTGTCAGCAAGTGCCTCAGTGAAGTATGAAGCGATACGCTGCATTGTATCGCCACTAGGAAAAGCAAGGTGGGAAATTTGGTCGAGGGCAAGATTTGCATTTTCAAGTCTTCCTGCGGCTACATGATTTGCACAAGTGAGTAACAAATGTATCAGATACAGACCCCTCTCCTCCGATTTTAGGTCTTTAAGCCATGAATATGGTGATCCAAGACCAAGTGACACTGAACTCATAGGGAAGGACTCAAGTGGTGATGAAGAAGTCACAGACGAAGATCCATCGTCTTGAAACATTGAATTCAGTAACAATTTTTTGGATTTCTCAAAGCTAAAAGTAATGGATATATTAAATGAAAAATCAGAAAAACTAGACCGAGTCCCCAGAACACATTTAGGATGTTTTTCTTTGGATTCAACACGTTAAAATTGCACAAATTTCCTCAATCAAGAAAAATTCTAGAGTACAAATATAAAATAAAATGCAGAGGAAAAAGAAGAACAAGTTAATCAGAGGTAAGCACTGAATCAAGAACTATTACAGTTCAAACTCCAAATTGGAAAGAAAGATCAAATAAGCAATCCTTACCAAACAATTTTATACGGGTAATATTAAGTATCGCCAATTCAGATCATAATTAAACCACAAGAATAACTAATAAACAGAGAAACAGAGAGAGGTAAAGAACTCAAAACTTAACTAATAGCTACTAAATTACTCACAAATTATACCAAAGACCTCGAAATCCTTACTGGGTCTTCAAATATATCAAAAACCCACTTCAATCCCCAAGAAAATCGCCTCTTTCGGTTACTTTTTGAGCATTTGGTATTTGTCTTTATATATTATGTTTGTGGAGAGAGAAGAGAAAATGGTAGAAAGAAAGCTGATGAGGTTCGGATATGAACAAACGAATTCATGGGTGTCTTGTGGAGAATTAGTGAGAGCGGTTTGTCTTTACTGTTTTGGAGTCGTTCATATATGCAAGAACGTGGAAATTGTGAAGAGAGTACTGCATTTTCTCTCTCCTCCCAAATAAAACTTGTCTGTATCTCTCTAATCAACTTTCTTTCTGTATGTATTTGTCGATTCCGAATTTAATGATTTTGTCTGTTTTAACTAGCTCGGTTAATATTCTGTTAGCATTTAAAGATGAGCCAATAATAGAGTGTTTTTTTCCTTTATTTTATTTTATTTATCAATAATAGAGTCTAGGACTGGAGTAGTTAATACTTTCTGTTAATTGTGTTGATTAAACTATTTGTTTGAAATTTGTTTTTTTTGTTCTTCCCACTATAGAAATATGTTTTTGTAATCCCCTAAATGACTTGATTTTTTAAAAAAATTGGTCCTGTGGAGGTTGTTGTACAACTTAAGTTTCGACTTCTCCTCAAATATAATTGAATATTAAAAAATTGAAACTTATTTATTAAATGTAACCACACTAATTTGATGCCTTTTTGTAAATTTCAAGTTGAAGTTAAATCATTTTATACTTCACCGGTTCTCTTTTACTCGTCGTTTTAGTACTCGTCGTTTTAGAAGAAAAAGATATGTTTATTAAAAAGTAAATTAATTTTATCTTTAATTGACTAAAAAAGGTATAAAAGTTCAATTGTATCATTTGAAAGTTTATTAGAAATAATGAAAGTCAAGCAAATTAATATTAATGCAAGAGTAATATAGAAAATTGAGTAATTAATTCTTTATTAGAACTTAAAAATGACAGGTAAAAAAAAAATATTTTTTTCTTTAAAAAAACATATAAATATCAATGAAGGAAGTATCATATTTCCAATTTATTCATGTGGTTTTACTTACTAAATTTTATCAAATAATTTCTAAAACAATCAAACAGTATACAAAGCACTACGCTAAACATTGAACTTATTACAAAATTCAATGAACAGCAAAACTAAAAGAGCTTCCTCCACGAAAAATATTTTTAGGTAGTACAATTATTTTTTAATCATTTTTATTAAATTTATATAGTATAACTATTTTTTAATCATTCTTATTAAGTTTATGTTAATCAACGTGGATAGTAATATAAAATATCAGATACTATCTATTTAACAAAATTACAACGTGGATAGTAATATAAGATATCATATAAAAATATAGTAACATAATAACATAAAATGTATGAGAAGAGTTTAAACATACTCAAACTGCATGATAATACTTTTCAAATAAAAATACTGATCAATCATTTTCTGAAACTAAAAACGGAAAAAAAATACATAAATAGGAAAGAGAAACATCATGTTTACATTTATAATAGGACTAGTTTAAAAACTTTGTGCATATCATGGGTAATCTATTATTATTGATTTGATTATAATTATTTTGAACATATTAATTTAATTAATAATTATGGTAAATCACAATTTTGTTTGTAATTATTAATTTGATAATAATTATTTTAATCACATTCTTTTGATTAATAATTAATTATATTATGTTATGAATAATTTTATTGTAATTTACTTTGTAAATAAGTTCAATTTGATCAATTTAAATTCGTAAAAGATTATTGTTAATTAATATATTAATATAAATAGATAGATAGATATAGATAGTCCGTAAATGAAGTTATTCTTGATTAGTTTGATTTGTAATGAAAGAATAAATAAATTAATTAATATAGACATGATCGGTCCAATTCATCTAACATAATCATCCCAATTCGTTTAATTACATAGATTAATATTAACAAATAAAAATTAAAAAGTTTTTAAATTAAAAAATTCTGTTGAATGTGTTCTTTGATTGTGAATTAGTATATTAGTAAATATATAGATAGATTACTTATTTAGTAGCCTAGTGGCTTTAATAGAATTTTTTTAAATATTTTTTCTTAGTATTTTGATTTATTAATTTATTTTCTTCAAAAGGAATACTTATGCAAAGAGCATGGTCATGTGATGAGTCCAGTCAAGTTAAATGTAAGGGTACTCGGTTGGGTCATCCTCGTAAAAGGTTCAATGAATTATCAGCTTGAATTTTCAAAATTGATTTCTTTAGGTTCCACAAATATAACTCCCTCATTCCAAAATTAAAATTATATTTGTCTTGTAATGTAATATTAACGTTTATCTTTGTGCATAGCGCAGGTCATTTCATTTCTCTTTTTCGGATAATACTAAGACACGTTATTTTATTTTTCTATATATGTATTTTATGTGTAAATTATTTATTATTCTAATTTATGGAAGACAAATCATATTGTTTTAATATATTTTTCAGTTGTTTTAGTGTGTGTATATATAGTATTTAGATGTCAACAACAGGAAAAAATTTATATTAGTGAGTCAACAAACTCAGCAAAATCAACTCCGTTGTTAAAATGGAAATTCGTTAATTAATATTCTCTCTTGTTCACATGTCGTTTTAGAAATTTATTTTAATTGACACCGTGATAATCTAGGCTAACGAATTAAGAAGTTTATAATATTACCCTTTATTTATTGTTTATAGAAAACTTGCAAAGTAATTGAAAAAGGTAAAACTTGGCTAATTATTGTAAGGATAATATTGTAATTTAAAGTTATATTTATTCATCAAGTTAGCTAATAAACTTCTTATGTACTCCTTAATATTTTTGAATTTTCTTAAAACAACTTTTATTATAAACTAGAAGGAGAGGGAGTATATGATAACAAATAATAGATTATTTTCAAATTCTATAATTTTATTTGTCATTTAAATTTATGCTTTCAAATCCAGGATGTTCGGTTTTATTAAATTTCTGGTAGTGCTAAATATGCTTTCCCACTCTTTGACTAGAATGACTTTTAATTTTATCAGGTTTCAATCTTAAATAGAGAAAATTTCATGTCAGCTCTATTATATTTGTAACTTGGACATTTCTGTTGATTAGCTATTTTGTTCCCTTCTTTTGGGATAAATATCCAGGGGAAAAAATAAATTATGCTTTCAATCGGATTGTGTGATATCTGTTATATGGGTATACAAATACAAGCATTTCAATAATATTTCGGCCTAACTTTGTTCATATTGAACATACATGTGAGTTTTTGGTAACATCTGACACAATTATACTTGTACATACAAACTGATTTTCAAATGTAGCTAGAGTTGTCAGACAACTACATCTGAGACAAATATTGATTGGGTTGGCCATAAACTTTTAAATGCTCTCACTTTATTACACAACTCCAAACACTCACATTTCACAAACGAAGACAAATAGATACCACCAGGTTTTGTTTTCCGGATGGGGTTAAATGTCGGACCGGATTAAAAAGACAATAATAATAACAATAATAATATCGCTTCCAAACATTTGAGTAGCATATAAAATATTATTAATGCTTCTTTTCCCACCTAGCAGCTAGTTGTTTGATGCGGTTTTGGTTACCTCCGTGATGAAGAAGGTACGAGATAAAACATAATAAATACTACACTTTATCGGTAAAACATAAATACTTTTTAGTTGTTTTAGATATTATTTGATGAAAAAATTTAATAAACTTCTTATGTATTAATTGTGTAAAAGATTTAAAATTTCAAATTAGAAGGGTATTAATTTCACAAGTGTATTTGAAATTTAATTTGTTGTCGGCGAGATTATGGTCAGAAAATTAGATATGATGTGCACATTGCTTTCCCGAGTAAATCAGTAGTCTTTGATCGGATCGGATCGGAAGGGTTGGGTGCATATCGAATATGGAGTGTAAACTTTGGAATGCAAATCATAGTTTACTCTTAATTTGATGCCACATGGAATATAAACCACCCATTCTAACCAAATAGAATTTAAAAACATTTAAGTCTACATGTTAACTTTATAATTCATATACATATGTACACATACATTAATACATACATATAAAAGAGAGCGAGAGAGAGTTTAAGGTGAAACCGCGGTGCTCACTTTCATATTTAAGAAATATAGTGACAAATGTATACAAATAAATGTGCACAAAATGATGTGACTTAATTTTATTAGAAATTGGTGAATCCTAATTAACTCACAATTAAAATTTTAATGGTTAATAATTTATCACGTGTACATTTGTTTATGCAAATTCCTGGTGTCCGTAGCCTTTTCATTCCATGATTGAAGTTGAAAGTGAAACCGTTATGCAGATAACAGATTGATTAAATGGTTTAGTCAAAAAGAATTCGTGAATACGCATACTAGAATGAATAACAGTCAAATCTCGTAAAGGGACGATAGTTATTCGACCTGGAACGAAATGTTTCAGAGAACACTTGAGAAATTTGAGAGTACTCAAACGAACGTTAGGACATTACAGACGTTTATTTAAGAATTTTAAACTGGATAATGTAATGTTGCGTTTTTGGATAAAAAAACATGTGGTCTTCTTAAATTTTACTCTTATCAATTGTACAATGTAAATGTAACGTGACGCAAAGAGGACATTTGAAAAGTGATACTAAGAGTTGAGTTAGAAAATAGCAAAATTGTGAATGCTCAAATTGACACAACCAAAAATAGCAAATACTAGCACATGCTATCTGAAATTGTTACCAATGAATTCTCCATTTGTATCCCAGGGCCGTTTTTCATATGATTTTCCGATGATACTACGTTTCTCACTTACAGTCCCATCCTCACTCTTGTACTCTGGGAAGTAATCAAGAAATGTTTCCCTTCCTAGCTCGTTTACTCCGTTGAAGAGGAAGTTCCTTGTCAAATCCTACAAGTCGACGGGGACAGAAAAGTGATAAATAATCGGTGACAAAAACACAGATATTAGCAAGTCGAGATTCATACCTTCGCACGAGTTTCCCCAACCAACCTTTTAAGAAGTTGCTGACCTGGATCCTGTATTTGAAAGTTGCATCAGCAATACATACAGAAGCATCAACAAGAAAGAAAGAAATTCTGCCATATCGTACGTAAAATTGATTCTTGAAGAGATTCTACATCAAGAATACTGTTGACAAAATAGATTTTGAACCAAGCTAGTCCGGCAACCGATTAACTCACTTAAGTTAATTTATGCACCTAGAACTAGATATGGACCAGTGTCAAGTTGGTCCCAAATGGCTGTTTCAGTGTATAAAACTGCGTTCTGGATTAATTTAGGTTGTGAGGCACACATTTTTGGGCCAAAGCACATATAGAACCAACCTTGATGGGTCCTAATCACAACCAGACTGAACTAGAATTTAGTAGGACATTTACTCTTGTTGATTTACCATGTATTTTGGAAATGGCAAGTCCCGGCTCCAAGCAGCGCCTATTTGAATGCAGGGTAGTTCATCATTTAAAACAAACATGATTTTGGTACCCAACACCCTCTAACAAGGCTGCTAACCAGCAACAGGGCCAAGCAGATATTAAAACTATCGACCCTTACATATATCAAATTCCAAAATAATCAACAGGTACAAGTACACCAGTTTTTACCAGTTCAGAGCACGTTCTATAATGGTTTTCAACTCAAATTAGCTTTTGTACTGGATATGATACATACATATATATACATCTGTAATTGTTTTACAATTGATAACAAATTCTAAGATTCTTGAACTGATATAAAACACTTTGCATCAAATTGTCAGAGTGATGCCTCTGAATGCATTGACTGAAACACGACAGAGAAAAAGAAGCATATGCTAAGCTATCTTAGTAATTGTTTTCTTTATTCACATATGCATATACATTAATAAGAATTAGAACATGTTCAGAAACAGTGGAAAACACTAATGCTGCATTTGGATTGGAATAATGGAGGGGGAGGGGGAATAGATAAAAAATTATAAGGAATTTAGTGAAGAGTATTGGTAGAAGGAGAGATGAGAAGGAATAGGATGGAGAATCACAATAAAAAAAAAAAAGGATCTTTCCTCTTCCTCACTCATGGAATGAAATTACATACGGTAGGAATTGTTTATTCCATCACCATATCCCATAAGGATAATAAAATTTTATGTTCTCCTTCAGCAATTACTCTATGCTCAAATTCATTATCCCTCTCATTATATTCCCTCAATCCAAACACAACCTAATAGTTCTATAAATTTTTGACATACATCTATGGCATTTAAAACACTTCATAGAATTAGGACACAGTAAAATGAGAAGTTGGCATTTGAGAGTAAATTATAAGATACGTCTACGACTTCTTTCTCATGCATGACATCACAACCAAATGAACATATTCCTCTCCACTTGATTCTTTGTCCTCTTTCTTTGAATAATACTATAATATTCTTCCAGCCTTGTACATCAGATTTTATCACAATTTTGCAGAGACCCCGTGTAGATTATTTTGCTGCAGTTATACCAATATTTCTCACATTTTCTTATGAAGGTAATTTTTCTGACAATCGCTATCATGGATTATGCAATATTTCTCATACTTGCTATAGTGTCTTTGGAGGGAGAGGTGGTGGTGTGGGGGGGTTTGAGAAAACTTCTTTTTCCTTTTCCATCCTACAATAATTCTGATCAAAAAATCAAGGATTCTTCTATAAGTTGTTGAATCCCCAAATCCCATTCTTGGATTCTTCTAAGGGATCCTTGTGAGGTTTCACTTTTGTTTTGAATGATCAAATAATGCAAATGTAACTACTTTTATATGTTTTACTAGTTAGTGTAATGTAATTTAAAAAGACTACCTAGGAAATTAATACAAAAATTAGAATGATTTTGTTTTTCTTGCATAATTCTATGTTTTAATATGTATAAATTTATAAATGTGCTGAATCCACAAATCCCCATTCTGTGAGATTAATCGAACTGCCAAATTCCCGAATCCTTGCTTCTTAGGTTCTGGTCGTTCAATTAAATCACTTCTTTTTTTCCTTTGTCCCCAATGTTTTGTCCCTAAACTGGGTTGTGATTTTTCAGTCTAAACTACACTTGTGTACATTAGTCACGTATGTAAATTCTATCCTATAATTTATCACCAGTCAAGTATTTTGAGATATTATACTTTGCCTACAAATGAAATATAATTTTAATATGTAATTTATTATGAACCTGGAAACATTGAGTTATATTATTATCTAGATCTTATAATGGATTAGCTTTTTGTGTTTTATTGTCTCTCAGTCAATAGATTTCTCCTTCCTGGTCTTGAAAAAAAAAAGCTGTGAAGTAATAAAAAGTTAAACTGGCTAATTCTTAAGTCAAAAATATAGCTAAGCATTATGAAGGAGGCTATTCCCTATTTGAGGATTTTATCAATTGTAACTACTAAAAGCTTGATCATTGTTCCAATAGTCAAACATCCCCATTTATATTAGCTCATGGTGATCTGTGAGTTCTATGTATATGGGAAAGCAAGTTCTTCATCAGAATTATTATTTATACAAAGGACTTCCTAATTCATAATTTAGAGATACTCTCTGCAGCGGATGACAACAGCTGGAGGTATCAGAACTGAAAATGCTGACATGGGTATGAGAAATAAAGAGATCCTCACATCATCCTTGAAGATATCAGATGTGCATATAAACATGCATAGATTTTCACTAATTAAAATTCAGAATCAGATTGTTAGAAGCTAATTTATGGAGTAAAAAGGTTTTTGCTGTCTATTCTTAAACTTTAGTGTTCAGTTAAACAGAAATTGTTTTCACTATCTTATACATGTCATTATGATCAGAAACTGATCAACCCAACTCAAAATTTCACAATCTATCTATTTTGGCAGGTACCATTTCAGGGACAGAGTCGAGCCTGGTGAGACAGTTTGTTGACTCAGTCAAAATAACTTTGTCTGTTATTGTTGTTAAAAGTAACTTTATAAATCCAAATACTATTTGGTTTCAACTTTAAACAGTTCCTACTTCGACTTAAAATTGGAATACCGGAAAGGATCAATTGAACCAAAACATGTTAAGTTTCAAAATATTTTAAAAAGATTTGGAAAAAAAAAACACCGGAAAACAAAAAATACAACTAAAACAATAAAAAAGAGTTTTATATGTATATACATATACTAAAACAATTATAGTTAAAAAAGATATTAAAATAATTTTATATATATATATATATATATATATATATATATATATATAAGTACAAAGATATGAATTTTTTAATATTAGCGAAAAGAAAAAATAAGAAAACAAAATGACCCGTGCTATGCATGGGCATGAAGACCAGCAGAATGATAAAATGTTTGCACTGGCGGATAACACTGGATGTTAATTTGTTGGTGAACATGATGTTGCATTTACTATAACTGCAAAGGAAACAAGTACCCACCTTTAACTCTCTCCATGTTAGATACCTATGTTGTGCTATTTGGTTGCAACTGATTTGAGAAGCATCAGTTTCCTCAGTAGCTTGATCCATCAGCTCAAGCCATGTCTGGAATGTTCAATAGAAAAAAGATACATAGATGTAAGGATGCAAATACTTTTGTTACTAACTATGGGTCACTTGAAATAGCAATATAGAATCTGATGCATATTACAACAGAAAATGAGACATGACTAGCACATTGACTAATTGAATGTACAATTAAGCTGCTTACTTAAAGTAAGTGTGCACCTTATAGTAATCCTTGAATGCAGAATATAAAACTTCTTGGTTATTCTGGGTAGAAGAAAACTTGGTCCAAATAACGATTGGTGAGAAAAATCTCAAAGACTCACTAGTAATCTTTCCTCCCCAAGGCAAATGCTGCAACGAATTCGTATATAAGTCTCCGCAATCCACATTGTCAAACACTGATGAGTAACTAATGGATTCAATCATTGCAACAATTACTGTAGCAAATTGAAAATAGTAAGCTGATGGCTTACCTCAGCATACTTGAGGCCTAGGCCAATTAGGCTTTTGTAATATTTGTTCTTGTAATCTTCGTTATTAATGACATCATACAAAGGATTTAGGTCCCTGTAAACAAGTTCAAGATCTAAGGCCCTAGGAGCACTCAATAATCAAAATAAACTGTAATACAAATAGTCATATCCATCTTGTTACAAATTCTGAATTAGATTTGACTATGAATCTTTGCATTTACTCATAAAAAAATGATATTTATAGGAGAATAACATAAATGTAGTATAAAATTTAGTATATTTAACAACATAAGTTGGAAACCAATATTTCATATGCATACATACGTACTTGCATCCGCTTTTAATTGATATGGATAATATCCGGTTTTTCAAATACGACTACAAACGGATTTCAAATATTTAGGATTCTGTTTACAATCCTAACAAAGTAACAAGCATAAGAAAACTTATAACCAAAAATTCCCAGCGAGTATCTTAAATAGTGGAAACTGGAAAAGGGGGGAGAAAGAAAAAAAGATGCAGATGATAACAAATTAAAACGAAAAGAAAACGCATTATAAGTCAAAAATAGTAACCAAAGAACAAAGAATGCTTAAAGCATTCTTCATCTTCCCCATCAACAGGAGGCTCAAGGAAAAGAGGAAATGCAGCACGTAGTCGTTTACACTTAATAAATTGGATTAAGATACCCAAAATGAATTTGAATAAGCTCTGATGAACAATTGAAGACTGTCAGACACAATATACACCCTGATTACTCAAATTCTAGTCCTTAAAATTGAAGCTCATAATATCTCAAGCTGAGTATATGTTAAGCTGATATTGCCACATTAGCACCAATATACATCATATTTCTATGGCACTTGTGGTTTAGAAATTGTTATCTCACCTGTCAATTACAGAAACAGTAAATTTTTCACTAATTCATTACTTACCAAACCCATAGAAACATCAATGTCATTATCAAGCAGCAACAACACCTTTATCCCAAACTAATACGGTAGACCACACATAAGACAAGTTATTTTCATACAAATACACCTATTTTTTGTATTAGATTTTTTTCCTTCTTTCATTTTTCTTTTGTTAACATGTATACCGTGTAAACAGTATGTTTAGGATGTACAAAGAATAATAATGCTTACAACACAACAATGTTCGTGTTAGCAGTGGTGAAGAAGTTGGCACAGAAGATAGGCAGATCATATTCTGGTTCAGGGAAGATAGCAAAATCCAAGACCTGTAAACATGTTTCAAAAACACAAATCAGACTGAAGAATATCTTCTTTGCTTACTTATTTTGGACAGGAGGGGGGTGTATGTGGCGTGCGTGCATGTGGGTGTGGGTGAGGGGGGAGGCACGCCCATCAAATGTAATAACATAGACAGAAACAGAAATACAACCTGCACCAGCAAAACCTAAACAACACTTTCCTAATAAATCAATAAGGAACAATACTAATTCCCAACGGAACCTAATAAAGCAAAAAAACTAAGAAAAGTATACTTATTAAGCACTTCCTCAATATAATTCGAATTTCTCTTTTATAGGTTTATTAAAAGCCGGTCCTACCCTGTTTGGGATAAAGAGGGTTGATGTTGACCTTCTCTATTCCGTTTCAGAGTTAACTGGCTCAACACTCAATTGATCATGGAGTTTTCAAAGTGTCGTTACTTGCTAATGAGAAATTTGTACAAAGAAGTGTTGGAGAGTCTAAGAATAAGTCATATTTGCCATTGCTGTCAATTGATCTTGGAGTTTTCATAGTGTTGTTACTTGTTAATGAGAAATTTGTATAAAGAAGTATTGGAGAGTCCAAGAATAAGGCCTATTTGCCATTGGTGTCTACTACTTTGATTGGTTGGAATGTAAGTTTTAGTTCTGCCAAGGTAAGTTTAATGCTAAGGGTCTTGTGTCATGACTGACAAGATGGAAATCAGTAAAAAATCATAAATAGGTACGTAAGAACATAATGAAACAGGAAAAGAGGAGACTGGATTACATATGGGAGTTGATCAATGGACAGGACTGGATAAAGGTATATTTTATCCAGCGCAATCTTCACCGTCCATGATCAAAATGAAGGTGAGATGGAAACGGAGACGGATTCACGTCCACTACAAATTGTGATGGACTGTGCCACAACTTAAGGCGGTAGTGAAAATCCATGTAAAAAGACCTTCAAGCCCCTCCCCCGTATTAAATTTTTACTCCTCCTCCTCTACAATTTGTAGTGGACGAGATGTAAAACATTATACATGGCTGGCACAATTAGTGGCAAACAATCTCTTCGTCCACAGACGAGGAGTAAAAGTAATACTCTTCCGCCACAAGTTGTAGCGGGCAATTACAATTTCCGTAAAAAGCAATACTAGACCCATTCTAACTTTACTCTCTTCTTCCTCTTTACTTTCTTCTTCCTCCTCTCTTTCAACCCTAGAAAACACGATTTTCTCTCTATTCTTCCTCTTCTCTTCCAACCCTAGAAAACACGATTTGCTCTCTATTCTTCCTTTTCTCTTCCAACCTTTTTCAAGCCCTAACTGCAGCTACAAACCTCAGTTTCCAACTTCCTTACTTCTACATGGTTGCTCACAGTATGTAAGTACACATACCTATGACAACCTAGTTCTTTTATGTCACATTTTGCGGCGGAGCACTAGTTACTATCTAAAAATGAGTAATTGGTATGTCTATATACATATTGTACCAAACATTGACATAATTACACCGGAACATTAACACGATTAAGCAAAATTGTTGTATCAGCCTATATATTTAATAAAAAGAACATCAATTTCAATAGAAATATATTTATACGCTCCATCCAGTGAAATTGCAAAATTGGCAAAACTTTTAATGGATTAAGATGAGCTAGTTACCCGGTCTTAGAAGATCTGTACTTACTAATAGTCCTACCATAATGTGAAATTTAATTTTGCCCCATTTGAGCTTGAATCATCAGACATAAAAACTTGGACTTCAATTTTTGCAGTACTAGATGATGGAGATTTATTTCAAAGTCAACACATTTCAGTATGTGTGGAAAGTCAGATATTGCAATTTTCATGCGATGGCGAATCATATATAATTAGATAATATTGTTCAAAATGTAAAAAATATTTTACTTCGATAGCTTTCAATGTACCCATTCATACGTGATTAATATATCATGAATACTTATTACTTATGATATTTTAATTTCATTAATGAAATGTCAAAATATGTTTTGCATGGGCTCCCAGGCTAGTATTAAAAGAATGTCTCAATATAAAATTTAGTGTTACATGATGCCTCAATGACAATGGCATATGGAATTAGAGTACAGTAATGTACAAAGTACCTGAAATCCTCCGCTCACTTCAACTAGAAAGCTGCGAAGTAACCTAATCTTTGGAGCTTGGAAGGAAACCATTTGAAGCTCAGTTTTCCCATCCAAGGCCATTATGGAACTGAAATTCTCCTGTTAATGGTAAAGTACTATGAAGTCAGAATAGCTGCAGTTAGGGTTAGGACATAAGGAAAATGATATCACAAACAGCCCTTGTCCAGTAATGATATCAGGATATAGCATCCTTGAAATTTGAAAAACTTGATAAAGTACGATCCAATAAGTTCATAACTTTTCCATTTCACCAATATTGACCCTTCAGATAGAATTTACCGTATTTGTCATGATATACCAAGATCTGGTAAATCCTCTCACACTCATATACACCATAACTTGCCATATCATAGTACATGATTGGAGACGATAATGATAGAATATGCTAGTAGATACAAATAGTGGAAAGTTATTAGTATTAAGTCCACAAGGTCAGGTCAGGGTTTAACAGGATAGATTATTACATATTATATTGCTAAAAATTAGATTATCTCTGCACTCTGTATTAATCTGTAGTTAGGCTTTCCTTATCCGTACAGAATATAACTTTATACATGTCATCGATGTAACTAAATATTGGTTCTCAAACAAATGAATGGTAATGAGAATTACACTTATTCTTTCAGGCTTATCTTGGTACTAGAACCAAACTTCTCACCAATGCTTGATCACCATCTACTACTGATCGTATTTTCCTTCAATCAAATTCAATTTCTTTCCTTGACTCATTATTCTCTATGGCATCTTCTTTGCATCCTCCATCTCCATTGCTTCACATCCTTCTTTAATACCACCAATCGTACCTACTCTCTGACAAGCCCATCATTATATTTTTGTCAAACTTGCACCTCTCAATTATCTTCTTCGGAAAATTTACAGGTTGAGGCCTTCTTGTACAGCCAGGACCGTTTAGGTTATACTGCTGGTAAATTGCCCACAATTGTTGCATAACGGCTTACCCTGAAAAAGTTAAGTCTGACACCATGCTAAGGTCGTTCTTGGTTCCAGGATGATTCAACCTAATTACGGATAACAAGAAGGCAAGCTTATCCACTTTGATAGTGCTATGCAACTGACACAGACTAATGAAATTATTGATCATCTGCGTGCAACCTAGTCCAAATGCAGCTAATTTAACACAAAGACTGGTAATTTGGTTCACATGCAGTCAGCCTAAAAGGGTGCAGCTCATTGTGATATAGGAAGAGTCCAAAGACCCCGCCCAACTTGGTTGGATCAATATTATTTTTGGCTAAATAGGATTCATAATAGTAGTAAACCCAAATACTAGACAATATTAGATCATTCTAGAATTGTTTTATTTGTTAAGGTCATTATTAATGATTAGGATTCTATTTCCTTATTTAATTAGGAGTGTCTAGCTCACTAAGTTTTAGGTTTTGAGTCAACTATATAAAGGGATGTAATCTTTATTGTTATTCATCTACGAATTAATACATCATCACTATTATTGAAGCTTTGTGCTTGAATATCTCTCTCTCAATCTTCTCCCAAATTCTTCAACATCAATTCTAACCACCCGGTTTCCCACCACATTGGAGCGGATAAGAGACTAGAAAACACACTCCTAAACACTAAAATGAATAAGTCATTAACCCAAGAGAAACAAATTAGTATATTAGGATCACATGCAAATTAGAGAAACTTGGTTGATTTCGAAAGGAAAAAAAAATGGGTGTGAAGAGGAAAAAGTAACCTTATTCGTATCAATCTAAATCAAGCTCTGCGGTTACTTAAACTAACCTTTGAAACCCAGATCTGGGCTAGAAATCTAGAATTGGCAGAAAAGGAGAAAAAAACTGATAGAATAAGTCAAAGAAACAACTACAATTTGCTCAATAAAATAATATAATTAACATAGTACCTTATCCTATTAAATTCAAAAAAAAAATTAAAACTCACTTGTCTGATATCAACTAGAACTGACAAATGAAATTAATAAAATAACTACCAAATATTACAATAATCTTTTTGTTTGACTAGTATGCCTTTCCCATTCCTAAAAATTAGTAGTGCTAAGCATTTCGCCACTACAAACCACCATTTTATCAACACACTCACCTTCATCCCAACAATTGAGCAACACTATAAACTAGTCTTAGGTTACTAATTTGCTTTTAAGCATGTATATAAAACTGGGAAAAACTTATCATATATATGCCTTCCAACAACCAAATACAAACATATGTGATATGGGCCAAAAATAATAAGCCTAAATGCAATAAATATAATATAAGTACTAATGAGGCACGAAAGGCCCACAACAGCTGATGTGTCTACATTCAATGAACCCAAGGTAGGGCAGAAATAAAGATAAGGATTGAGATCCCTTTGAAAACAGAATCCCGATAGAATTTGAAAAGACAATCCTTATAGGATTTGGAAACCATCCTGATAAGGACTTGGAAGACTAATCCATGCAGGACTCTGATAGTTTGAGTGTTTATAAATAGAGGCTAGACAATTGCATATGAGGTAACTAATTCTTTCCATACAGCTTTTGCTTCTTCTTTTGAGCCCTTACTAACACACACACCCGAGGGTTTTCCAAAGGGCTGAAGCCCCACCATTCTTGGAAGATTTTCTTTGCAGGTTAGAAAGGCGTTAAATTTGCGATCAAACTGAATCAACAATTAGGGTGTTTTGTAACCCTAACCCTAGGTACGTAAATTTGACGTATCAGATTGGCGCCGTCTGTGGGAAACTTCTTACAAAAAGTCATGGTGAACACTCGTTCGATTGCTCGTGAAAGAGAAAGGGGATCCATGCCCGAAAGACAATTGGGTATGCCTCCCTTCCCTGAACAAGAGATGCAACAGAGTGAAAGAAGAGCGGGGATCAACTCCCAACCGGCTCATGAAGAGGTCGGACGTAGACCTATAAGAAGAACGCAGAGTGCACAGAGGACTCATAGTGGTCCTTATGATGCCGATTCAGAGGTTGAAGATAACGAGCGTAGAAATCCGCGGGATCTACGCAACGTTTTGGTAAGGAGAAGGTCAGCCGCTCGAGACCCCACTCCTCAGGAAAATCTGAGGGGTCAGCTATCAAGAGAAGAAGCCCGCAAGAACCAGCCACCGCCGCAAGGTTATGAGGATCTCCGGGCAAGTCTTGTACAGCTGCAAAACAGACTTGAGGAGTTCGAAAGGGGGCATGGAAGGAAACTTTCGATAAATTCCCAATCTCAACTTCTTCATGAAGCCGAGGAATTCATAGAGAGAGAAGTGCAGCGTAGGCTGAAGCAAAGGCTAGCCAGCCAAGGATATCGTGAGCCTATGATAGTCCCCAAAGTTCGTGTGTTAGCTCAACCTACTGCCACATCTACGGCAGTCTACAGGGCAGTTGCCCCACCTTTTATTCAAGCCATCATGGACGAACCGCTCCCGGACAATTTTAAGATGCCCGTTGTAGAAAAATATGACGGCATGGGTGATCCCACTAGTCATGTACAACAGTTTGAGGCAACGCTCTTACTTCTGAACCCATCGGATGCCATCAAGTGTAAGGCCTTTCCCCAAACATTAGAGGGACCAGCTCAAGAGTGGTATAGGCAACTTCCCTCGGCATCAATTGGGTCTTTTGCACAAATTGCCCAATTGTTTGTCAACCAATTTATAGGGGGGAAGATGCACAGAAAGAGCTCAGCTTCTTTAATGAACATACGACAGAGAGAAGGCGAAAGCCTTAGGGAATACGTGTCTCGATTCACTAAGGAAGCCTTGAAGGTCCCAAGGAATACGTGTCTCGATTCACTAAGGAAGCCTTGAAGGTCCCAAGTCTGGATCAGTCAGTTGCTATTGTGGCACTGACAAATGGGACAACCAACGAGCACTTAAAGATGAGTCTAGCCAAGAAACCTCCAACATCAATGAACGAGTTGCAAGGCCGAGCTGGGAAATATATGGTCGTTGAGGAGTCCCTTGGCAGAGAAGTTGGAAAGAAGGATGATAAAAAGCGAGGAATTGAGGAGGTAAAAATCTCAGATTCAACAAAAAAAGCTAAAGGGGAAACTTCTTTCCCAAAAGAAATCATAAGCCAAAAGTTCAATGAATACACCACATTAACCCAGCCAAGAAGCCAAATATTGATGGAGATTGCCTCAGAGCCGTATGTTCGATGGCCGAAGCCGTTAAGGACTGATCCATCAAAAAGAGACTCTTCTCAGTATTGTCAATTTCATAAAGATCATGGTCATGACACCAATGACTGCAAGCAGCTGAAGGATGAGATAGAATTTCTCATAAGAAAGGGGACAATTGACTCGATATGTACAAAGATAGCACCCTGAACCTCGAAGAGAGAGAAAGCCCAGAAAAACAAGTAAGTTATCGAGGTATTTTCTAGCGACGTGTTCGCCAATTTGGCCCGTTAACTCTCAAGTTAGCGGGGTATTTCTTAACGACGTAATCGCCAAATTGGCCCGTCAACTTTAAGAAGTTGACGGGGTGTTTTGTAGCGACGTATTCGTCAATTTGGCCCGTTAACTTTAAAAATTGACGGGATAAATTTTAGCGGGGTCTAAGTTGTTTTGGCCTGTCAACTTTGGTGGTACCCCAAAGTTGACGGGGAAAGGCACTCTCCGTTAAAAAAAAAATTATTTAATTTTTGGTTTGAATAAATAATAACCAAAAATTAGGGGGCAATGAGGCCCGAAAGGCCCACAACAGCTGATGTGTCTACATTCAATGAACCCAACCCAAAGTAGGGCAGAAATAAATATAAGGATTGAGATCCCTTTGAAAACAGAATCCCGATAGGATTTGAAAAGACAATCCTGATAGGATTTGGAAACCATCCTGATAAGGACTTGGAAGACTAATCTATGCACCATCCTGATAAGGACGTGGAAGACAATTGCATATGAGGTAACTAATTCTTTCCATACAGCTTTTGTTTTTTTTTGGCCCTTACTAACACACACCCGGGCTGAAGCCCCACCATTCTTGGAAGATTTTCTTTGCAGGTTAGAAAGGCGTTAAATTTGCGGTAAAACTGAATTAGGGTGTTTTGTAATCCTAACCTAGGTACGTAAATTTGACGTATCAATATGTATACACGCACAGAGAGTGTAGAAAGTGAATACCTGTAACGGGGATGGGATTAAATTGGTATGACGTCTGGTTTCATCCAAAGCGAAGTGAATGAATTTCTGGTATGAGCAAGCAGATAATTCAATCGAACTCTTCATTTTCCTCCTCCTAATACGCTTGATTGACGGTAATGGCGTGTGTAGCATCGAAAACAATTTGGACAAAGAAGAATATGAAGAAAATTGCAACGGCCGAAGCTGATTTAGGGTTGAGAATTGGGTTGACAAAGAAGAAGAGGAGGAAGAAGAAGAACAACAGTCCATTGGAAAACGAAAATCTGCAGTTGTAATTCAAAAGAAAATGCAGTATTTCGTTATAATTCAGGGATAAAACCTTCCCTCGTCCCCGTTCATAACTCCCATACACACTTTTGTTTTCCTTTTAACATTTTGATTTTGATTTTGATATCTGTGTTTGTTTTTAAAGAAAATTTTAATATGTTTTTAAATGTTATATCAATTCTTAAGATTATAGATCATATATTTTAAAGTTGTATTTTTTATTTTTATTTTTATGCTTGTGAGATATGTTTATTTTTTTTTTTAAAAGAGTGAGTTAATAAATTTTTTGTTGGTTTTTGTTTTATTTATAAATTATCAAATTTTTAGAAGTAATTTTTATTGTGAGTTTATACGATATTTTTTTACCTGTTTGTTTTGCTCCTTTTTTAATTGTGAAAGTTACTGTAAACTTTTACCATGTTTTTATTATCGTATATACTTATTTTTATTTTGTGTCTTACTCTTTTATAATATGAGTATAATAGAATCGTAACGAAATTAATTAATTATGCATATGTTATTGTGAAGTGGTCAATTTTTATACGTGAATATCAATCTTTTACTTCTCTAGCTAAGATGCTCAATTTTCTTCATTGCGACAACTTTCAACACCTCTCTTACTAAATCCAAACCTCACTAACATTTTACCAAATTCCATGCGACTGCTAGAATATGGAGAAACACAAAAGGAGCATTGACAGTCCAGCGCAGCTTTCTGAAAATAATTACAGTTGAGTTGGCTAAAGTTTATAAGTGCAACGTCTAGTTTAAGTTACTAATTACAAAAATTAAAATGAATAAATGTACATAAAATTATTATTTACTAAAAAATTCAAAAATGATTTATAACAAATATAAAAAAAATTAATAACAAATAACTGTTGTTAACATGAATAATAATGTTGATTTTGATTTAATCAACCTAACATTTAGTGTTATTTAGTAGACAGTAATTTTAATTTTTATACGTAATAATTTTATAATTAGTGAATTTAATTTTATAGTTAGTAATTTAAACTTGACGGAACACATATAAAATTTGCCAAATTAAACTGTAAATAATTTCAGAAATAAGCGGTGGCCATAAAAAAAACCAGGACAAATTATCTTGAGGAACTTAGAGGTATACGTAAATAATTCAGCACATTTACATTACTTTAGCAGCCCCACATATGGTAATAATTACATACATAAGTGGCATGAGAATTTCACAAGATCCAAATAATTCAGCATATTTTATAATTTAAATATTTAAAGCAACAAAAATAAAATTTTCTATTACAATAACGACTTACAAAAAATCATTTTCGAAATTACTTTATTCGAACTATCACAAATCTCATCCATATAACAAAAAATATATATATAAAAATCATGTTGGACACGAGTTACTTGTCATCCATATAAAAAAAAAAAGTTCATGTTAAAAAAAAAAAAAAGTAAAGTTCATGTTAAACACGAGTTGCTTGACTAGTAAATAATAATAATAGAGCACGTTATCCAACACATATCTTACATTCTAACCACCTGCACCTTGGACAACCACCCCTTGCCACCGTGCGGGCAGGGACAAAGGTCCTACTTAGACATATCAAAATATTTAAATGCACTGACCCAATCAAGGTTTCGAAAATGAGACCCCAAAGAGCAAGAAGCTTTAAAATAATCAACTGCCCCTAGGGTTCATGAAACAGAACATCTGACGGTGCAAATACACAATTTGTCTAGGGTTAAGAAGGATTTTCCCCCCTTATATGCAATGAAAAATATGGGGAAAATGTTGTGTAAACTATATTGAAATTCTGTTGGGAATTGATGGAAGAAAATAATAATCATATTCTCGTTGACTCTAGTGTACTTTGAAGCAATTATATCATTTGTTTACAAATACCACATGGAGATACTTTGGGTACTAACTGATAACTAAAAGCATATACTGAATGGTGTTCTTAAAATTATTATAGCCTCATGCATTTAATAATATATTCCAAGTATCAATTATATTATTGATCTTAACATTTGAGTACTAGAAATATGTTTCGGGGTAATAGGGATGCGGTGACAACCTTCTCCTTAAAAAAACGTATATATCACTTCGTTAATATGCAGAGTAGTAATAAAGTTTGCATATATTTTTTAAAATTCAATGGCATAGAGGAAATTGCAAAAATCAACTACTTAATGAATCTTTATGGTCGATCACATTCACAGCCTACAGACATCATCAGATGTGTTAATTCTAGTAAATGTAGACACACGATGTTATCGGTCCCAAAACACAGTTGTATCAATTAAATAAGGACCACAGTTATTAAAATCGCATGATATCTTATGTTACAACAGGATGTAGAGACAATTCGAGACGTATTATAGGATGTATTAAAATGAACGCTATATCACAAGTATCAGTCGCGAACGATATAGTATGATATAATACAATATGTTGATAACAATAAATTTAACGATTCTTTTTGTATAATCAGCAAAATGATAAAGTTTATATAGACATTTAGAAAGTTTAAAATCAAACTTTGAAGGCGTATGCCATTTCAGTTGAAAAACCTTATTGTAACTTAAGAAAACATCACTTTAATTATAATAAGCTATTTTGAATGTTTTGATTACTTTTTTACATATTCATTGATCATTTAATGTTACAACAACAATTTTTAGCCCGCCTTTTTATTATGAATAAAACTTCGCACACAAATTATTTTACAAAAAAAACTCACAAAAGTGCATAAATAAAAAGAAATTAATTAATTTCATTTATTAAGGAAAAAAAAGAGTAATAAATTTGTGTACATGTCAAATTTTAATTAATTTGTAAGTTTGTCTTTTGAGTTTGTTTGTGTCCATAAACAAGTTCTTTCATTATAATCTATCTAATATGAGAGATCGTCCAAGAAAAAATGTGATTAATATGTTCACAAGTAGATTAGACAGATGTCTATTTTTACCTTATAATTGAGCTAATTTTTCGGTTGTCCATGTTATATATGTTTAAATACAAATTATGACACTTTCATTTGTTTTCGGTATTGTGCGATACAATTCATGATACAATACTTAAAAGCAATATTTCGATACACTACGATCACAATTTAACAAGGATGATTAGGACATATTTTCAAACATCTATAACCCCAACAATGTTCCAAGTTCGAATATGAATATTACTAGGGGCTCCAAATGTTGGCGCCTCAAATTTCACATTGGATCCTTGCCTTGATACTTAGGGTGCGTTTGACTAGTTTGTTTTGGAATTCAATTGAAATTTGAATTCGATAATAGTAGAACGTTATGAATTTTAAGATTAAATCACTATAATAAAACTACTTTATTTTGGAATTCAATTAGAATTTGAATATGATGGTATAAATTATAAGACTAAATAACTATAATACAAGTATTTGGATACCAGATTAATTTTTTATCATACAAGGTTTGATAATTTTTTATCATATTACATTTTGAATTCCAAATCGATAAAATAATTATTTATCATATTACATTTTGTTATTCCAAATCGATAAAATAATTATCATTTTGAATTCAAATCGATCAAATTATTTCTCATATCTAAAATTAATAAAATAATATAACAAAAATAATTATTATAATTAATGCTTGTTCAAGTTAGCTTCCTGCATTACATCTTCAACTTAAATGCAACAAAACTATACAAAAAAATGCATCAACTAGGATGCAAAAACGAAACCATACAAAAACCATAATACATTACCATCATCCACAACAACCAATATAATCAAACAATAAATTGATCAAAGAATATCCACGCAAAGGTGTTAAAAATTCTTACAACTAGAACTTAAAAGATAAAGTTGTAGTCTAATCATCCAAACTAAAACTGGATTAATAATTTAATAGTTTCTAGTTTCTACTAGAAGATAACAAAGTTATAACATCGACTAAAGTTATAACTTGTGCCCACACAATTTATCCATCCTTGATGTAAGCCCAGCTGCCAAATTAAGGTGAGGATTTGGTTGACTTGGACCAAGTGCGGCAGCTAAGGATTGTAGTCTATAGGCCTTCGAACACGTGTAGGAAACCCCTAATAAGATCAAAGGGCAACGCATATAAGATGAGGAATCATAACTGCAACTGCAATTTATACGTATAATAATCCTACAGAATAGCACATTAGCAAAAACAAAAATAATGACATGTGATCAGAAAACTAGAAATGCCATGGCTACCTATTTTCTAGATGGTTCTGCTCCTAAAAGCTAGAAATAGGAACTCGAAGAATATTGTGGTACTCGAACAAGTGAAGATGTAGATGTGCATAAAAATCATAACGTGAATGTTTCATTGAGAAAATTTTCTTCACCCTGAACAATGATACATACAAATAAAGCATAACTATAGGAACCAGAGTATCGCAAGGAACTAGAATTACAATCCGATGAGCCTTTTGCAATATTTATCTGCATATCATTTAGAGTGTAAAGCTATTTTTTGAATTAGTACGTACTCCATTAATACAATTATGTATTCCATCCACATCAACAAGAGTAACAAATTAAACAAGATAATAGCTTTTTTGTGCTAAAACACATTTTCAGTACTGAAAATTGGTCCTAAATTACTCCCCCGTCGTTCTAATTTTGGCTGATTCGTCTGTCCACTCTTGACATTCAAAGGGGTGAAACCCCCAAAGAACTCCAGATACAAGAGAATACAAGCACTATGATAATAGAAACACTAGGACTGAGGTATAAATAGTAATTATCTCCTTAATTACTATTTGTGTCTGCATATAAATTTCATGCATATGAAGACCATTTAATACAAAAACTAATATTTAGCACCAAAGTCATAACTCAATGGACTGGACAAGGCTGCTTTCTTTCATCTACCTCATATGTCTTCTGACTTTAGTTTGCCTTTGCCATTGCCATGAAGACAAGATGGTTTAATCTGATGAATACAGAACACTACCTTGAATCTCAACTTTGCAATTACAGTAGAAACTTGAATAATTATTAAACAAATTAAAAAAATTCAAACAGCCTTAAAATATCCAGTGATATATAAATGAGAAATTAAAACATTTCCTTAACACATACGTTTTGTCAAATGATCCAATATTTTTTGACAAAACAAGAAATGGTTGTGGGAATTTGGAAAAAATGGTCAGCTCCTTCAATCAAAGAGATCAAACACAATCAAACTGACAGAGAAACCATCCAGTGACATATTTATAAGTTGAAACATTTTATCAAACATGTGTTATGCCAATTGAAGGAATCAGTTACAAGCCCAAGAACTTAACACAAACAAGCCCAAGCACCATAGCAATGGTGCCATTCGTGGTAGCTATAAAACCCTTGAATCAAATGAGAAATTATATAATGGATTAAATTTAGACCACGTTTTATTAATCCTAAAAGAAGCTAATAAAAAGTGTGAAATATGAAGCTCCATCAACGCATTAACAGTTTGTGTTTTAAATAACACTCAAAAAATTCAAGCAAACCAGATTCTAACACAAATTGGTGAGAAAACAAATACAATTTAGATCAACAGATATGAACACAAATTTCAGAAAACCAAAGAGACTGTATTTTAATGGAGAAGAAAAATCTAGCCTTAAGATAGGTAAAGTGAGAGAGAAAGGGAGGAGATGAATCACGTACCTATGATTTGAAGATGAAGAGCGGTGTTGAAATAGGAAGAGAAAGAATCCCTGGTGGAGGAGATGTTCCGACATGTGTGTGTTTTTCAGTGTTCTAATGTGTAAGCCCGACTGTAATACCAAGGTTTTGGTTTCAAAATATACGGTCGAGTTTGTTTTAGAATTCTCAGCCCACACTTTGGAATTAGTTTTATGGTATTAGTTGGGTTTGAAGTCTAAAACTATTACAAGTCCATGTGTCTAGATAATACCCAAACAACTGTTTTAGTATTGGGCCTCCCCATACCAGTTCCAAGGCATTGAATATAAAATCCAAATACAACCTTTAACAATTTCATGATAAACTCATGAACGAATGAGTTTCCAACTAGATTTCAGACATTTGATATTGCAAACTTGAGACCAGGTACTAGTAACTTGGTACCTGCGGGCTAGTAGATTGGACATGAGGACTACACTAGCATTCTTAGATTCAAAGGCACATCATTCTTACAGAACTTTATGACTATCTGGGGTCTAATGCCCATGACGAACTATGGTTGGTGAATTTGATGACACCTCAGCCATCGCATGAGAGTTGAACATCTGAATCACAACGTAAGGCCTTCCAAGGGTCTATCACCCACATTTTGTTTACTTTCAATCTAGTTCTTTCCTTAGGAACATCTAAAGATGTATTTATAAGCTATGCCACAGATCATTTTCCCACATGTACATAGAGCTTTCGCAGTAGTAAATTGTGCAATAGCATGTAAATAGTAAAATTAACAATTTTCTTCTTTTCGGTAAACTAGCTACTTTATTGTATGAGCTCACCAAAATAACGTCAGATTTCAGGGGCAGGCTAATTCTTTAGGCTAATAAGTAGCACAACTTATGGAGGCATAGATCTACATAGAAAATTTTTAGTTTGTCAAAAAGTTAACAAAAAATGCAATAACATAAAACTCTTGTTTAACAGGTCAGCATGACACATAAAGTTGTACAATTTAGACTAGTAAAAAAATACTAGTCAGCCAAACCAAAAAAAAATTACACCATAGTACCTTATGTAAGCCATATTATTCTTCAAGGATTAGCCCTTAACTCAAACATCACAGCTTCACCAGTAAGAAAATTTACTGAGATCTGATCCTTCATAACTTTGCCTATTCTCTTGCAACTGTCAGATCAAATCTGCACTCATGGGAAGGCTTTCAGCTATCTTTTTCATTCTTAGTCACCTCCTTCTTTCTATTTTCTCTTGCTGCCTCCCTCCTTTTGTTTTGAATTTCACGAACAAATTCAGCAACAACATTATGAAACTTTGGAGCAGGTTTACTTGACGCAGAGACATTCAGACCTGCCTTCCTCAAGGCTCGATTAACATGCTTTTGTGCCTTCTGCAAGTGAACATTGCAGAGAGAAGGAACAGCTGATCGCAGTATTGGCTTCCCACAAGTTATAGCACCTGCCAGAGCACTAGATATAGAGAGAATGTAATCAATAATCCAACAAAAGATTCATCTTAGCATGTATTTGGAAACAGCTTCAAAGCACTAGATATACTTCTAAAATCGTTATATTGATCCATTTCTGACAAATTTGTCTTATGTCGATAGTGCACAATTGATTTCCTCCGCACATTTAAAACATATTTTGTTCTATCTGCAGTTATAAGTAAAAATTTTCATAAAAGCCTATGGTTTACACATGATACTTTAGAAGTAAAGCAACCCGCACCTCCTACACCACATATACAGTGAAGAACACTTTAATTTCAACTAATTCATTGAAGATACGAATTTGAATGTCACAATTATAAGGAACAGAAGGATATCACAATTAACAACTAGAGCATGGCATGTATAAGTTTCACATACATTCACCATCTTGTGCAAACTAATAGCTATGAGATATTTATTATAGGAGATATCAATATTACGTTCAATGATAGTTGTGAGAGGCAAAAGGCACACTGAGGTGCAAAGGTCCCATCAGGGCTTAGGTACAAGGGGCAAGGCGAGACCCTCTTCGAAGTTAGGCACACACCAAAATCATACAAAATTTTATATACAAGCATCATTTATCCAATATATAAGACAAAACTGTTTATGAAATATAAACATATAAGGCAGCTGCTAAAAGACAAAAGGGAGCTTGAAGAACAAAATGGCAAGAAAGCATAAGCATACAAGTAAAAGCAGAGGAAAAAAGAGCAAATCAAACACTTAGTTGTCAATCTAGTAGTTAGAAGGGCATGAAATGCTTACTGGTGTTTATTTTCTTTTCAAGCTTTTTACTTTTCAGTGGCTCAAATTGCATCTTAGATTCAAGGAAGATTGATAATGATGGGCCTCACTTCACAGAGGCGATCGCCTCATGAGCTTTGTGCCTCGCACCTAAGCCCATGAGGAGCACACCTCTTTGAAGCTGTCTTGCCTCAAGCAAGGCAAGGCACAAAAGGTGGGTCTGGCTGGGCCTCGGGCCTAAGCCCTCGCCTTTCTGGGCCTTAAAACTATGTGTTCAACAAATTACCCACTACGTCCCCATCTCACCAGCGACCCCCACGCAAAAGGGAAAAACAGTTTAATATAATAACATTAGATATATAAATCACCAAGTATATTATTTGTGTTCTGGGTTAACACGCTATCACTGTATGGATTCCTGGAACCTAATACTTGTTGAAATGGCTCTAAACTTATTCATAGCTACTATTCTGATATGTTAGCATATAAAATTATCAACATGAACCTACGGCCTCATTTAGCACAGCATATTTGATAAGTACTTATTTAGATTTAAGTGATTATTTTTAAGTTCAGCTTATTTGAATAAACTTTGAATAAGCTATAGGATAAAATAATTGCTTAAAATTAAAGAAGCACCTTCCCCGCAGCTTATTCTATCATGCTTAAAAGGCTTGTACACCACTTATTGCTTATTTTGTAATAAGTGGTTCCAAACACTTGAGTTAACCACTTCTTCTACTGAAGAAGCTATAAGAGGCTTCAATAAGTGGATCCAAACAGGGTCATAAGCTCATGATACAACAGAAGAATGCATTATTCACCAAAAAAGGACAAAAACGTAAAACTAAAAACACCTAACACCGAGAAAATCCATATAATCTCAATTAATCAACTAAATATGAAACTCATAGTTGCAGGACAAAATAATCCATGGAAAAAAATAATGACACCTTTTGATGACATAGTTGCAGGGCTTGAAAAGCTGTTGATTTTTGTCAGCCAGGATGTGTAGCTGACAGAAGCTGGTAAGAGCCATGGCCTTGTACTTGCACCCATAAAATGCACAAAGCAGATTCCCACCATTATTGGTACTAGCATTATTGTTGTTGGCATTCGTTTCGCCGCTGCCTTCGCAAACGCCGACTCCGGCCACATCGCCGTCATTTCTCTCGTTATCTTCCTGAAACGGGCTGAGACCGTACTTCCATACATACTCTCTGTACTGAACCTTGAGTTCCTCCATAAGAGCCCAGTAATGATCTCTGTAGACCTTGGCCAGTTGCTTCAGGTTGTGAGATCGGCGTCGCAGGACTTCCTCGCGAGTGAGGTGGGTGGAATTCGAGAGAACGAGGTCTTCCTGGGAGGGTGGAATAATGGATTTTCCCTTCTCCGCGGCGGCAGCGGGGGTGGTGGAATTAGGGGTGGGGCTAGGGTTTTCGAGGTGGGGGTGGAGAGGTGGAGGAGGGAGTGTTTTGAAGGGAAGAGGCGGGTGGGGCGTTGGAGAGTGGGCTTCAATCTTGGGACGCTTGGAAGAAGTAGTGGCGGCAGTGACGGCGGCGGTGACGGCTTGTTGAGATGATGAGGAAGCCATTATTGATCCTACGGACCGAGAAAGTGACTTTGGGGGAGAGAAACTAGTAGCTAAATGTACCATTTACCAAAACGAAAATAATAAAAATAATAATTCTTTTTTTTGTTTTGTCTGTTTGGGTTTTTTCTTTTCCCTAGTACAAGGACATTTATTGGATGTTGACTTAGTATCTACTATCATAATACTTTCTTCTTATATATCTTTTTCATTTATTAAAAAATAATATTAATACTATTATTTTTTATTTTTGTAAAATTACATATTTATCGTTTTTCTATAATAAATTGTATAGTAATTAAAAATTAAATTACTACCCTTTCAAATTGGATAATATAAAAAAATAAATTATTAATTAAATTAGATAATATAAAAAATTACTCTTTCAAACTTTCCTTAAATACCATATGCGATGATTACATTTAAATAAATATATATACTTAGTATGATATATAAAATTAAACGGAATGAGCTCTTTGTACTTCATATAAATTCATAAATTTATATATCTATTACTTTCTTTTACTACTATCATATGCAATTTATAAAAAATTAAAATTTAATTTCTTATTCCATGAGAAATTAAAAGTTTAATATCTGCATAAATTCAATAACTTAAATAAATGTAATAAGTTAAAGTAAGAAAATATAACAGAGAATAAGTTTGAATCAAATTAAGAAAAAGTAAATAATATGAACAATCAAATAATAAAAATGAATAATTGACGATATCTCTATATGTTTCAAATTAAGACATAACATGGCACGAGTTTTCTATTATTATTTTTTTAGTATTTGATTTTTTTTTAATGTTTTAATATAATTTTTCTTTTATTGGTATTGTTTTCGTATTTTATAAATTTTAATTAGTGATTAAGATTATAATTATTTTATTATGAATTATTTTTACTCAGTTGCATTCTCCTTTTACTAAATTTGTCATATTATTATTATTGTTGTTGTTGTTATTGTTATTATATTATTATTATTATTATTATTATAGATAAATTAATTGATTGATAGGTGTAAATGGACTTATTTTTTATCTGTCTGATTCATGATGAAAAAATAAATTGATAAATTAGTATGAACATGATTAACTCAATTCCTATAATTAGATAAAATTAAAGAATCATATGGAAAAAGATCTCTGGATTAGTAGACTAGTATAAATTTAACTTTTATAGTCAATAAATGTGTATTATACTTTAGTTTAGTAGCAATTTGCTATTATAGTGACAAGAGGATTGTTATCTCTTTCAAGTACGAGTTTTATTTTTCATAATTGTATATTTATATAAATAAATTTTAAAACTTAAACAAATTTATATATTTATAATTATTGTAAATAATAATAATGTTTGATTTGCCGATTTAGTTAGTTTTTTATTTTCTAATTTTTATCAATATTTTTTAGATTATTTGAATGTATGTTTAATAAAAAAAATTTACATTGTTTCCCTTAATTATATATTTTAGTACATATTTTAATAAAATGTTACTACAATAAAAAGTTAAGAATTTTAGAACTCTACATAAATTAGTTTATTACATAAAAATTGTAATTTTAAAAATTAAATGTTATTTGGATAAGTGATAAGTAATTTTAAATAAAATTAAAATAAAATTGGAGAATCTTTTGGGATAAGATTTTAATTTGGGTTTTTCCTAACTCGTTCAATATTGGTTTTACTGAATATTGAACCGAATTAGAACGTTTATCAAGTTAATTTAGACACCTATTTAAAATATTTTGAATAAGATATTTGTTTCGAATTTTATATACAAAGAAAGATTACGTGATTATGTTTTATCATTAATTTGGTTATAATTATTTTAATTAAATAGGTTTAATTAGTGATTAAGATTATAATTAATTTGATTGTAATTAATTGATTATAAGTTATTTATACTCGTTTGCATGATTGTTCGTTTTTATAAAAATTGATTAGATTATTATTATTATTATTATTTTGTAAAATTTGAGTCTTTACCTCTCCCACCGCCTTCACCTCTTCCGTCACCATCTTCTTCTTTTTGTCATTCTTCTCATCTATTACGTTGCTGCAACCACCATCATCGTCTTCTTCTTCTCGTCTCCTTCACACTGCAACCTCCTCGTCCTTCTTCCCACCGTTGCCTCCCACCACCTTAGTGGTTGCCTCATCGCCACCTCTGTCGTTGCCTCCTTTTCGCCTTCATCTTTATGGAAAAAAAAATACATACTCTTTGTAATGAATTACATAATGTCTAAAATGATTTACATATTATTTACAAGTCTGGAATAAAATAACTACTGTTTCAAAATAAAATACATACTATCTGTAAATAAATAACTATTATTTATATTACGTAAATAAATAGTAGGTTTTTTGTTTTGCATGTGAAGTGCAAAATAAAAAAAGAATAAAATCAAAACAAAGTATGTCATTATAACAAAAACAAAAAGAATATATGGGTTTATAACAATGAAGTTGTAAATATGAAAACAAGATAATAAGTATACGGAGATAATAGATATATGAAGACATACATTATTGATAGCACGTAAATTAAAACAATATTTAAGTAAATATGATAACAATAAATAAATAATGACAATAAGTAAATTAAGACAATAAATAGATAAATAGTAAGTACATATGATAACAATAGGTAAATAAGAATAATAAATAAATATGATAACAGTAAATAAATAATGACAATAAGTAAATAGAGCCAATAGGTATGTAAACGGTACCTAAATGGAGACAGTAGGTAGTAAAATTAATATTAATATAATATAATTTTAAAAAATAATACCTATTTGTCGATATAGAAACCGGTGAATCAATTTGTATATTAAATTTTGGTACCATGCGTCGTAAACCCAAAATATAATATTTGAATGTCATTTTAAAATCCCTTTCTTCTATCATAATTCCATGCTAAAAAAATTTATGCGAACTGCAAAGCCCAGTCTTTTAAAATCACCCCATAAATTTATTGGGATGCATTCACCTGACCCACTACAGAACTGAAAGAAAACTCACGTTTCGAAAATGAAACTACCAATACCACTGCATAATCAATTCTGATTCTTACATTTTACATATGAAACTTGAAAGCCTTGAAAGGATAACAGTTGAACTGATGTCAAGGATACATTTTAAATGTGGAAAATTAACAAAATTCTGATTCATTACATTTTATATATGAAAAATACATACATACATACATACATATATATATATATATATATATATATATATATATATATATATATATATTTCAATATATATATATATTTCAATGTACCCCACCCCACAAAAAGTGAAATAACTATAAAGAATACAAATGAATCTATTAGCTCAGAATTTGTATATCCTGCTTGTGGAAATATAGAAACTCAAAAATACATCCATGTTGGGTATCTAACTGAAACTCTTTCACCAACAGAAACCCAGGGTTGCCACTGGTCTCCAATTCCAAAATCATTCGCGGACAGCTTTACATAACAAACATAGAAATCCCAGCATTGAATAAAGGGGATTTCAGAAGTCCCTGTTATTCTATTTCACCGAGTGATTCTCTGAATCGCCTATCAAGTAGAGAAGAAAGAACTGTTCTAAAGAATAAACCTGAAACAACGATACCAAACAGAATGAATAACATTGAGAAGAATGCTAGGTAACATCTATACGTACATACATACATACATACATACATACATATATATATATATATATGGAAAAGGAAAATGAGCAATAACTCATTTTTATAAACATAACCACTCGTGTTATGTTTCAATTTCTAAAACATGAGAAAAATCTAACCACACGGGTCGAAAGAGCATGCTAAAACAATTGTGAATATTTACATAGTTTTTATAATCATGTAAAATTATCTTTAACATTTTAAAATGCACTAATTTTACACGGTTATTAAGACCATTTTATATACCACAAAAAGATGAAAAATTCTACTTACCCCTATATTTTGTTATCTTTCAATCCGTATAGTTAGTACTAGATGGCATATCGTGTTTCACTCCTCGTCCGCCACAAATTGTGATGGATGAGGAGTTTAGTACTAAGATGTGGAGGTGCAAAAACATCAATCTACATGAGTTTTCACATCTGTCACAATTTGTAGATTAGGCTGGATAAATTAGTACCTTTACCCAGCCCTCCCCATGAAGCATCTTCCTCTCTCTCTCTCTATATATATATAGAGAGAGAGAGAGAGGAAGTAATTGTTTTATTTTTGCAATCCAACCTTGCATGTGGATAGAGCATTCAAAAATGTGATGATTTTCACAATCTTGAAAACAATTTAAACTTACATCATTAGAGTACTACAATAACTTACGGACGAAGATAACATTGAGAAATAATGTTGTAAGCAAATTTTCACAAGTTTTTATGTACATAATGGCTTTTATAATCATGTAAGTTGAACATAATTCTGGGAGTAAAAATTTTCATGTTATACACCCAAAATATGAAATTTGGAACATTCTATGTTTTAATGCTCTATCCATCCATAACGTAGATTTTTCTAAATATTGAAAAAATACAAATAAGTTTACTACAAAAAAGAAAAATAATGATATTTCAAAATGTCAAACAAGCGCAGAGAAATAAACAATTTTCTCAAGATGCTCAGTCAGACCCTTGTACAAAACGAAGTCAAAAGGTGTCATATAAATATACATAATACTGGATAAGCCATATTATATACCTAGATATTGAACTTATTCAACATGTTTTTGCATGCAAAACAATTAGTAAATAAAGTTATATATTGAAATGCCAATACCATTACTTATTGGCAGGTATCAATATGGATTAATGATTATATAACCATATTTAATGATAACTTGAACCATAAGTCGAGGGCGACAAGTTTAATTTTTTTCATTTTCGCTTTTGTGTGTGTTCTACATATATGATTCAAGTGAAGCAAAAAGTCAATTACTTCCCAACAGTAGAATGCAGATTAGGGATTCTTATGGTGACCACATTCATATTGAGCACTAGTCCGGTTCAAAATTTGAAGAATTTGTCGATTTTTGCTGGTGCCAAGGAAATGAAATATGTCAAACGACAAAATAGTCTATATTGCTTATTTACCACTCCCTTTCATTGATTATTAAAGCAACTCATGGATGCTGTTGATTTTAAGTTAAATTTTCCAATTACCCTTGAGTTTGGAAGAACAAGAAAATGTAAAAGTCTATAGTGTTGCACGATGATAGATGTGGCTACTAGTATTTGAAGTAGAAAGAAAGTATTTAACATTTATACATGCGAGGCTAATTTTGTCATTCACCTTGTGTACTTGGCAGAATAGAACACTGAGTAAACTAGAACATCCAATATTACAATTCTGAACTTTATATGAAAGTTCTGCTTCAATACTCGTCGTTTCAATTGTTTCATAAGATAACATGAGTTTTATTTTTGTTTCAGTTTCATCGTTGAAGAAGCTATGCCATAAGTTAAAAAACAAAGTTAACGAAGACCAAATCAGACGGGAAAATTAATAATTGACTGTTAGTATTTACACTAGAAATCCACTCTGTTCTCCATTCCAAGGATCACAGTTGTCTCCACCACCAACCACCATATATCAGCACCACAACCACTGATACACTGCCATCACTTTCTACACCTTATCACCACCGATTAAATCCATATACTTGACCAATATAATATTATGTTTTCCCACTAGATCTGTAGGTTAATTTGCATAATAAGGACCGGCCGGTTGGACCGGGGAACCGGAACTGGTTGAAGCAACAAACCGATTCTGTTCAGTTTTTTTAGGCAGTCAAAAACTAGCTTGAATCGTTTGACCACCAATTCCAACCATTGGTTTAACCGGTAAAAGCAATAAAATTGACCCAAGGAACTAGTTTTCATATTTTTTTAATGTATTGTTATTGATGTATGTGTTACACAATTATGATATAACGTTTCAATAATGGTTCACCCACTGATTGAACTAATGACTCATCCATCCACTAAATTTTGTTGTTCGATGAACGATTTTAAAAACATTGCTGGGAGGTCATTTAGTCTCATAACGGGGGGAATAACCCCCACGTAGTAACTAATTATTAAGTCAAGGACAAGATATATAAATTAAATGAGTTTGTTTCTGAAATGATTGAACAAGTCAGCTATTAAGGGTCCAAGTAGTAATTTAACAACAAAAGTTCATGCAAGGAACCAAGGATCTATTATAGGGGTAGTACAGTCAATTTATGGTTGAATAACAAATGAAAATACTCTTAAGCATAATCCAATGGTTCTTCCTTCCCTTCTTTTTCAACATCCATTCTATCACCCTCACTGCTGATCCTCTTTTCTTCTATATTTCTGATTCTACACCACTATCTATCCTTATTTAACTGTTCTATTGCTTGTTTAGGTGTTTTTATTGCTATCTAGACTCCGTGTCTGCTGCCTGCTGGTTACTACCAAGATTCAAGTCAGGATTATTCCAGATCACGATTAAACAGCTTCCATATCCACTAAATCCCACTAATATGCCACCATCCAACATCACCCATAAATGAGAAGAAAAGTCAACCTACTCAATATACAAATCATGAAGTAGAATAGACACATGTAGAGTCCAAAAGAGAGATAGAAGCAGAGTAACACATTGATAAGAAAGACCGTGAGAAAGGAGTACAATAAGAGTGACGATGTACTAGCGGCAGAGGACTTCGAAGTCCGAAGGCGTGAACTTCCTAGCAGCACAGACTTCAATACAGCTGGTGATGGCAAGAGGGGAAAACAATGGGAACTAGCAGATCAATCTGACGAATTAACAACCACAAAGGTAATTGAAGGTCTAATAGCTGGTTGAGAAATGATTCACAGTGGCAGGAGGAAGTCTTAAATGCTGAACATGATAGACTAGAGCTACCGATTGGAGGCCAAAAAAGAAAGAGCAATCAACTGGAGAAACCAGATCTAGCCATGAAGGATAAGGATCTTTTGCAGTTGAGTAAATGAGCTACCAGATCCAGAAGTCTACCTTAAAAGCTAACCTTTGCAGATAGGCAAAGGTAAACCCTAAAAAAAGTTCGGGAAGAAAAAGATAAGTCACGTTTCTTTTTGACAAAAAGTATTACTACCAATTTTGGATTACTCAGTTACCCCCTTAAATTTGTCAACAAGAGTCAAATTTAGGTGAGTCCACTAAATTTGTGTGTCTCTACCACACCAATGGAATTGTCCAAGTCATCAGCCTCGAAAAAAATTGAAATGAAAAATCCTTTGAGCTACCTAATTGGAACAATCAAAAGGACAGGTGCCGCCAAAGTGAAACTTCATATAAGGTTTGGCACAGTAAGCATTATAAATTTAAAACAAAAAACTCAAAAAATACTGAAATAATAAATATTTCCATACGTATCTTGAAAATTTAAAGCTACCACAATCACAATACATCATAATCTAAGTATCCTTGAAAGGGCAAAAGAGGGGGAAAAAACAATACAAAACAAAACAAAAAACAAAGGCACAAAGCAATAAGATGGAGACGCCAAGGTGGTATATAATTTTTTGCGTAATACAGAAAAAAATGGATCAAAGACTGACCACTAAAGGGGTTGCATGGACATGTAAGTTGGGCTGCCTAAATAGGAAATGTCTAGGGCTACCTAAATAACGACAAAGAGGTACCAAAATTTGGATGGTCAATATTATATCTTAAGAAAATATATGCCAAAAATAGAAGTTTCAGAAACATACTCATGCCAAACTTCATCTAGGAAGAAGCGGCTGTCTTTCATCAGGACCTACATGATGACTCGCCTGAGAAATAAAAACAACTATGAGATGTATTTCAGTAGAAAAGCATTAAGTTTATATTTACAAGAAAAGAAAATTAATTATCCGTACCTCCTCATTTGCCCCTGCTGCCATATCTATGAAGGATGAATCCTTTAACCTGATAAGCCGAAAGTCATATACTTGGAAATTAGAATTCAAGGACACACATTGTCTTAGATATTAAATAAGGGAAACAAAATGACAATGAAATGCTGCATCGAGAAAACAAGTGGAAAGCTTTCATGCAGTGCACCATTGACAAAAAGGCCATTTGCCAACACAAGGATCGAGAAATAACCCAAATATACCATCTTGCAAGTCTAAATCATCAAATCAGGTCATCTCCGACATAATTACAAGTAGATACAGCCAATAACATTAACATACAGGTTATTATTTCAAACTCATCAAATCAGGCTATCTTCGACATAATTAGGAGTACATACGGCCTAATAATAGCAGACAGGTGAATAAAGAAGTAGACACAAACAAACAAAGAAACTTCAAAATTAAACTTTCCACTATATTCTTTTTCAGATGGGTAAGGATTAATCCTTGTAGAGCACACTATTTACTCAAAAAGTGTGAGAAAATGCTACAATAAAGCACACAGAAAAAAGATACCTATTATTTGGAAGTTCTATTTGCTCCAGCACACCATTTTCTTGTTCATCTTTGACTTTAGAAAGTGGTGAAAAGAACTGAGGAATGAACAAATCATATGGTAAATTCAAAACAAATGTCAACAAAGCCATAAGAAAATTTTATTGCCGAAGTACCTGATGCATTGAGATAAAGACAACTGAAATTCCTAAGATAAAGTTGATAGTCAGAGTATGACCAAACAAAGCGGCAGATGCAATGCCCGTAAATATTGTGGCCACAGTCGATGAATACTTCTTCAAAATTGTATCTGCTTGCATCAAGTAAAGGCCCAATAAATAATTAACAGAGATAAAGCATCATCTAAAAGTTATAAAGTGAGTCAAAGTTAATATTCATATCAGATGAAAATTTTCTATATCTCAGTGTGTGTGCGCGCGCAATAAAAAGAAATTGCTAAGCATAAAACTTCACCAGCATATTTGAAGAAAAAAGAGGACAAAATTCCTTGAGCAGCATTGTTTAATATCAGAAGCATGGTAGCTTTTGAATGTCCTTCCAAGATATTAAAGCTATCAGGACCTGAAATACTCAAAATAATAATATCAGGGACCAGAAAAACAAATCATTGTTAAATCCTTCTCTAGTTTCTCTTGAAAAATAATTGGTCTCAAAACTTCAAATGTATTACACAATAGAACATCAAACAGAACACAAGCACTCAATAAAACTTAGGGCTCTGAATTCCTTCTCGCATGTAGCAAGTTACCTCCCTGTTTTATTTTATTACATCACAAACGATGATAATTCTCTATCATGTTCAAAAGTACTCACCATGTTTAAATTGGATATTTGACCATCGACTACTCATAATATTGTATTCGGACTATGGTATGCATCACCTCTCATAGTAGGAACTTACAAACTACATATAGTAATGTTGGCCCAATTCAAAAGGTATTCATATCCGTATACAAAAATGTTATGCCCCTTCCCCCTGCACCGCAACCCAAATAGATTTTTTTAGTGGGGGGGTGGGGGTGGGGGGGGGGGGGGGGAAGTTTATCTGACATTTAGGCTTTTAAGCACTAGAAACTATATCTCTATTTTGGCAAGAGACATCAATAAAAGAGAGTGACATCCATTCAAAAGGTACAGTCAACAGATTTCTAACACGTCGTCAAATCCTTAAAAAACAAAACTTAAAAAAAAAAGTTTTTTTTTTCCATGAGACCTCAGTAACTACCTTTGGATATCTCTTTCTAGATTTATTCAAAACCAAAAACAAAACAAATACGAATCTAAGCAACTGAAGTCAAGTGCATGCAATTATATATCGTGTACAAAATAAGTTATGAAAAGCAAGTTTGTTAAACTAATATACATCTCAAGAAAAATTAGAAGGGATAATCTGTCAAACATTTCATATCTAAGTGAATCAGAACATTATTTTATTCAAAATTATTGCATTGACAGGACTAAAAAATAATTTGGGTCAGTACCTTTATAAATGACAGTTGCAAGAATGCCTAGAAAGTTGAATATGGCACCATATCCATATAAAAACAAATTCTGCCAACAGGGAGAAATGAAGAGTTCATCAGATGCTAGATAATAAAGATTGCATGATATATTCACGGTGAAAAAAAGGATATAACTTCGAGTAATAATGTAATACCAAACGTAACAAAAAGAGAAGAAACCCCCCAATTATGCTTCATGATAGAACCTATATTCTACTTTCATTCAATTAAATGAGATCTCAGACTCCAAAGAATAAGAGAGGAGAATTGATAAATCACGCACTGCTTTTTCTGGCACTTTTAGGTGCACAGCCAAAACAATTACATGCTAAAGTGCCAGCCTGTACCAGTATATACTAAAACTTCACTAGCCGTCCCTTTATCATTGTTGCTATTACCTTCTGATGAGTTAATCCATGTAAGGGTGAGATTGAAATTATTTAGATCTTGTAACAGCAACATGTTAACAGTAAAATTTAAAGTATTAAGGTTTTACTTTAATTAATATACATTTTAATGATATACACAGAAACATAATCTGGCCAAATTATAAAATTACAATTACTGCTTACATTTTCCTTGAACAATTGAACATTGACAAATATCTAATCCTAAAAATGGGAAATACATAAGTGACAGCGCAGAAACTTTTTTCATACTCAACAAATTTATAAATAACCTGAAGGTAAATGCTCGTATCATATTGGCTCTTTAGTGCATATTCGTTGTAGACTGAGGCCAAAGATGGAACAGTAACCTGCAAATTAAACTCCTGAGTAAAATACCACCTTTACAAACACAAGTCTAGTGAAGTCCTATTCAGTGGGGGAAAAAATTAGAAAATAACATATATGCTTCAATCAAAACCTGAAAGTAAAAAGGACAATTACAGAAATGCTGCATTGTCGTTAACAATTTTCCCTTGTTACACGTGCACATTAAGATTACGGAAGAAAACCCTTTTTTCTTCCAGGGAAAGAAAAAGATTACTTACAAATATGCATGTATAGATATATGCACCCGTTGCAACTGGAAGACCCAAGGCAGTTGTACCCTCAGGCAAGGAACGCATTTGATTTATGCTAATGCCAATTAGCAAAAGAGCAAGAGCCTCCCACTGTAACATAATAACGAATAAGTCATACAGGTCTTAAACTAATTATTGAAGTTTTAGATCTTCATAAGTTTATGTCATTATGTGCTAGATATACATATATAATCTGCAAAAGAATTTGAAACATGAAAATATCTTATCACAGTTAACAGCTATATAGATCAAATATGACCACTTAGAACTTGAAACTAACCTGAATTATGGAGAAGCGACGCTTCATTATAAACTTTAACAAGACAGCAATTACCAATACCTGCATTTTTTTCCAACGTCAACAGTAAAATCAAGAAGGAAATCAAATAAGAAGTTTCAGACATGAAAATAAGAGTATAAGCAAAGGCTGTCTACCACACATACTAATGTAGACAACACTTGAATATCCATGTATGTAGGTAGGAGTGGCAAAATGGGTTGGTGGGTCATGTCGACCCGCTGTAACGACACTATTAAGTATAACACGAACACAATACGATTAATAAATGGGTCAAAATTTGAAACCCGAACACAACACGACTTTTAAACAAGTTACACGACATGACACAAATAACACGGCTAATTCAAATTTAATTTTACAAACACAACCTGATAACCCGAATAACTCAGTTAACCTGTTTACACATTACTACACGAATATCCTATTTAGTCTTAATAATTGAGTTAAATAGTCGATAAATGAGTCAAAACTCAATTGTGATCCGTTTGACCCGATTACCAAAAACGACATCATTTTTTAAATGGGTTAAATGTGTCATAAATGGGTTTTGACAGGTTAACTCGCCAAACGGTTATTTTAGTCGTTTCTTAAACATGTTGACCTGTTTATGACCCAAACCCATATAAGCCGACTCAAACCCTCTTAAGTCATGTCGTGTTCGCGTCGAGTTATCGTGTCGTGTCGAAAATTGTCACCCCTATATGTAGGTGAAGCAATAAGAGAATTTTATACGAAATAGAATTGGAAATCTCATAATAGAAACAAAATAAGTTTCAAACATTGAACATCTTCAAAAACAAACACTAATGTGTAATGATCATCAAATATCTTCTTAGTTACGTGTAGAATGCCGTATGCAAGCACCTGCATTTATCCAATTCTAGAGAAACTAACAAGGCCCCGCAAGATCTAGTATCAAATCATCCTCTAATGTTCAAATTTGTTGCTAAATAAATTATGTCAACCCACAATATTCTCAAAAGACAATATAGCATGTAAACATTAAATAGCAACAATGCTTATAAAAGGCCTATATATATATATATATATTTATTTATTTATTTATATTTTTTTTTGGGTGGGGGATTGAAATCTACAATTGGCAAAATACTTCTTTAACACCCCAATAACTTTATTCTAGATGTAAAAAAAAATTAAGACAAAAGGCACCTGATCATCGTACTTTGATCTGTTCTTCAGGACGCAAGGATTAATATGTAGTACATTAAGCAAAAGGAAAGTCAAGAACAAAAAGATCAAGAAACCCGAAAGGGTATTAGGAGACTGTATTGAAGGGTTTTAGCATTATGATTACATTATACATCATCATTTCTGATAATGCTGAGTATGCAAACTATCTATCTATTATCTATTATATTAAGGATGTTGGGCTCTAAATAATATCACTCTTTCATGGTCATTTTGGGTCAGCATTAAAAAAAAGGGCTGCACAAAGGAGAAATAACAGTTGCCACTTCAGAAAATAAAGGAGAAAAGGTGTAGGTAGAGAAAATCATAGATACCATGACCCACTCAAACCCCTTCATTCTATGAATTTCTGCTATCAGTAAACTATTCAAGATCTTTTGTCAATGTGTTTCCCTTTCTCAAAACAAAAGGTTTGCACTATCTCTCTGTAATTTCATTTTCTATATTATTCATTTATTCTACATTTTTGCATCCAATCATCTTGGCATTCAATCAAGTGTATTATTAATATAACAAGAATCTTTTGCCCATACATGTGAATTTATTATTAAGAACAACTATTTTAATCATTACTTTATACTGCTTTGCTCTAACTCTCAAAAGAAAATTAATTTGTTAAAATCCTATTGCACACACATAGTGTGTGCTCAAGTGACTAGTGATAATTAAGAATGTAAACAAGAAGCTACCATCGAAACCATCAGTTCACACACGCAAGCTGTGAAATTTAAAGGAAAATATATCATAGTATTAGAACTTACCTTTAGATTACTCAGCATCTTTACAGTGGCAGGATTGAAGTAGAGCTGCAAAGAAAGTTCTTAATCAAATAACTGTTTGGTTGAGAATAGAACTCCAATATCAAATCAAAATCCAATTGATTCATAAAAACTATTCAAATATGAACATCAGACATGAACAGAAAATCATAACAATAAATTCAATGTCTTAACATCAAATCAAAGTCCAATAGAGTCATGTAATATGTCAAATGTTGTGGGACATAGTTTTGACGGACATCTAACAATGGACTTGTTGAAAAGTCTGTCCATGACCTAATATCTGGAAAACAAGCACATAAATTTGGTGTAATTTCTTCAGTTTCCAATTTACAATCGAATTTCAACAGTTACTTAAAGAAGCAGCACTCATTAGTGACCTGAGAAAATATTAGAAAGTTTAAAATAGGAAAAGGTTTTTGGTCTTATCAGAATTCAAATTTAACACACGAAAAAGAGTACAAAATATTTACTGATCCACTAAAATATTGTCTAGTAATTCTACAATGAAATTAGGTTCAATTCCCAAAGATGAGTTTAGAAATGAAAGAAGAAAATCCCAACTCAAACAAGTGGTATATAAATTTTGATGCATCAAGTTGATTCTTAACATTCTGAGTGCATCTTTCCATTATCTATTGTAACCCTGTAAGTTAAAACAAAGAACCAGAAAGAGTCCACAAATTTTACATAACTAATCGCAGTAGCTAAGATATACACTTGAGCTTCGACAAATCAATGGTTTTTATAAGTTGTTTTGAGGATTATTATACTAATCAACTTCCACACAACCATCCTAAAAGGTCCTTTATGTGTAATCCAAAGTATTCCAACTTTTGAGCACGATACAAACTAACTCCAGCATTTAATGCTAAACAGCTTAGGCATACAACTGCACAGTCATAAGCATATGCATCAAACTGGTGGTGCTTGGTCACCACGCCATCTTCTAGCGGTGTTTACACCAAAATCATAGACTTATTCTTTTATCCAGAACTGTATGAACAGAGACACTCTTCTGCAAATAATGGAATAAAGTCTAAAAAACTGCACCTGCATAGTGAACTTTAAATAGTTGTTGATGGCATAGAGAAATGCTGGAACAGCAAGAAGCACATTGTTGCGTGCAGCCTGCATATAATTTAAAATATTATTAAAAAAAGTGGGCATCCCCCAACCCCCATCATAATTTACGAAAATATCAAAAAGGTAAACCACTAATTTCAAGGATAAAGACATCACTCTCAATTTAAGACAGTCAATTTTGTTGATATCTAGTTCTGAGGAAATGATTTAAAACAAAAGAAAAAAGACAAATTAATTGAAGCTGCTATAGAGTGGTACCATAAAAATGGCAAATCACTGAAAGGAAATTCTACAATTACCAACTGTCCAAAGTTGAGCAATAAGATCTAAAAAAATTATTTCTGAAATTTTACAATACAGGATTTGAAAAAATAATAATAAGTAAACAAATAAATGATGCGAAGATGCGCTATGACAACAAACTCTTAAGGGGTAAGACCATCTTTATCCTCACTGGATAAACAGTTTCAAGGAAACCAGATATAAAATGACTATCAGGCCTGATAGAATTTTGAGATCAGTTTAATACCAATTAACATATGGTAAGAGGTAGAAAAAACAAGCAGAACAATTTTAAGCTTTTAAGTCAATTGCATCATATGCATGTTAAAACAATAATTGAGGTTCGTTCCTTTAATTATTGGTGGTGCTTGTAGATGGTACACCTCACCAGTTTTCTCCCTTGTGCCAATAATGAGGCTATGCTACCTCTTCTCCCAAAGATTGAAATATTTCAGTGTTTGGATGACCCAATTTTTGGCAGATATGGATTTTTGACAAAGTTCAAAGTCTGAAGTGGCAAAATTACCCCTTAACATATCTGACTTCCCAATAAACTATCACCATATGTTGAAGTAGTGCACCATAATCTCAAGACATCATTTTTTCTTAAAATGTAAAAGCAACTATATATTTCTTGTACTCATATATTATTCTCAACTCTAGGACATTGTAAACAATTAACGCAAAGGTAAACAAACTCCTCAATATACTACAAAGGAAGTAAGGGATTAAAACTTTAAATAAAAACTATCAACTTTAAAGTTTTAATTATCTAAACACCACTAAATCATCGTTGGAAAAATATCTACAAACCAAAGTCCTCGACTAACGACGATTTGCTAATCTCATGCTCATATAATTTATTACAAAAGTAGCTTCAATAAAATAACGTAGGCTTTAGATTGCATTTTTTTAATTAAAGTAAATAGTTAACAGCTAATAAAATATGCATTCACATCCGTAAGTTCCTGTATGTGCCTATGCATGGAAGCCGGAAACAATTGAGGCTTTCAACAGACTTACAATAGACATACTTCATTATATTAGGTTTCTACAAATATAGAGACTCATGACACGCCTGTATGTCAATAGCAGTCAACCTGAACAAACATGGAGATTGAAAGAAGTGGTTTCTCTCCGACTTTCTGGTTCCTAGCCTGCAAAGTAAAAATAAAAGGGTTAATACTTTCACCTAGCTTCTACCTAGCAATAAAGTTGAAACACGTGGACAAATATATGGAGATTCTCGGAAGGTCAAGATTATGTCGAATACACACACAAAGAATAAAGTAAAGGACATATAATACTCTTGTTTCCTGCACTGGATATTCAATTGAGACATCCTTAAGTAGTATATACCCTACTACCAACTCTGCCTCATATCCACACGAGTAGGTAAACAACCTAACCCATTACTCAAATTGTTAGATTCCTAGCCACAATAGAATAGCATTGTTTTCATAAACCCCTTCCCATCTAATTGAAAAAACAATATTACTTTCCACTTTCCACCAGAATAGGGAAGGAATAATTCCTTTCTAAAAGACAGAAGAATTAGAAACCAAAATTGAGAAAATGCATAACAGTAAAAAGGATCAAAAAGTTACAACTACCTGAATCACAAGCATAACAACTGCAAAGAGAACTTTTGCGATCTCCGTCAAAAAATTAACACTGACAGGGCTAAATTTAAACTTCCCATCCACCTTGGACATATAAACCAATATAGGCTGCAAGAGGAAGCAGAAATATTTAAGTAACTGTCATTACCTAATGCAATATCTCAATACATGAAACTGTAACGTGTTTCACTACATATGCAATCAAACAATAATCAGAAATTTCAAATAAAGCAGTAATTTGCAGCAGTAGTAACTACAAAAAAAAATAATAATGCTGCAAACAATGTGTTATGGAGAACCTAGAACTTTTCCCATTAGCATAATTATCATTTTGAACCCAACAACCATGCTAGATCATCCAGTTACCATTTAAAGGAAGCCACCAAAAGGAAAATAAATATAATAATAATACGAGTACGACAAGCCAATAACCATAACATGGTGACCCAAAGTCAGATCTGACAATGTCCTACAGTCTGAAGCAGAACTATTGTTGGTCATTTTTAATATATCACATAAGCAGCAAGATTTCAAGCATCCAAATTCAACAGGAAAGATAAAGAGTAGCCCGACCAGGTTTTGTATCAGTCTCTGAATGTTTAATTCCCCATTCTTCGACTTTCGTCTCACCCCCACAAGTTTGAGCCAAAAACATGTACTCCTTCCGTTCCAAAAAAAAAGTTACATTTGGAAAAAAAAATTGTTCCAAACAATAGTTACATTTGAAATTTTTCTTTGTTATTTTACAATAAATTAAGAAACTTTCGATTACAAACTTATAGATCTCATCATAACTTAAAGATTCATAACAAATTTCATGAAAAAAATTTATGATTTGTAGATGAAAATCTCAATCAAAAATGCAATATTAACATTTATAAAAAATGCAAATGTAACTCTTTTTATGGAACGGGTAGTCTAAATTATGAGGGCACCGAACATATCTTGATTGTTGTAATACAAGAATTGCCTGCTACCCAAATTCGACCAAAATCAGAACCTGGAACCCCGGGTTCATTGTCAACCCGATCAACCACATCACCAACTGAGACAAAACATAAGATTTATACCCCCACCCCCCTAAAAAAAAACAAAGTAAAATAGAAGAACTAAAATAATAACACTAATGAATTACAGTTTGTTACCCCAACCTTTGTAAATTATTATAATTCAGGCCCATTATGACTTCATTCTGCAAATTACAACTTAGATATATAATTTGACTTTTATACCAATCCCTGAAATTTTGGGATTCTGCGTTCAGCACCTGTATTGAGACAGACGAAGATGTGTCTGTAACTCTGTATGATTTCATAGCACTTAACGATTTATGTGAGATTTAAATTTCTCAGTTGATTAATAAAATTGAGAGGACTCAACCTCAATAAGGTCCTGAATATTGGATATTGAGGCGAAAATGTGTCTAAATATATTATGATTTCCTGACCTGATTGAAAATTTAGCTATACCTATCTGCTAGATATATTGCAATTATCAAAAGATAGAAACACTTGGCCCAGAGAGTGCACTGGCTGGAGAATGCAATGAAATATCCACCATTCCACCTCATATTTTCCATCATCATTTTCAAGTGACAAAGAAGCAGATGAGATTAAATTCGTGTTAGGTCAAACATAAGATAACAAACAAGCATTAAGATTTGGCAAAATTAGTTTCTCTCTCTTGAATTAGTAGTTGGTCTACATAAAGAATCTAAAGGTTGTTGGTAAAACTAGAAACAAGGAATAGTTCGTTGGTTCTTTTCAAATTTTAGGCCTATAAATATTCTAACAACAGAGAACAAACTTGAATCTAAAAATCATTTAGATAGAATCAACGAACTAACAGAAAGCAGGTTAAGGATCTTTTGAAATATAAGGCTTATAATATACTGATGGTGAAGAACAACCAATTTCAAACCAAGAGAAAACTATTAATAACAAGTTACGTTCAGATTTTTGCATTTGAGTATTTAAGGGTCAGGTGTATGTTCGGACTAAGGGAATTAGCTGTTAGGTTAATGCAAAATCACTATTCTGTAAATAAGGATAGGGGCACATTTCCAGATATGGTAGCATTAGTTTTGGCAAACCTATTTTTAATTCAAGTAAGCGAAATAAATACATAAAATAGCCAGATAAAATCAATTATTTGAAGAAAACAAAAACACAAGAATCAGTTACCTGTAACCCAACTAACATACAATCACCAACCACCAGGAGAACATTGAGAGCCCTCTGCTTAGATGATTGTTTGCTCCTATGTCGATCATACGCCCTTGAAACAGTCTTTGTAGATGGCGAAACCAATTTGGAATGACAGACACTGCACTCTATCATCCCGTTCTTCATCCAATGTCACACAAAAACCTCTCCTTCTAACACACTATTAAATCTGACATTGCATGGTCCTCGAGATATCAGCATTAGCAACACAACAGTTTTCCATCAAAAATAATACTGACCCACTGGCATAACAACTCTAAACGAAATAGATATTGCCCAGAAAACGAACATATCAACCAAAACACATAAATGCACATCTACAAAATCTTCATATAATGCAATACAACAACACAGTAGTAGCTCAAAATCCACTCAAATCAAACAAAACAAAAGCCCAGGAGAATCAGATCTCACAACCAAAACAACAACAACAAGAGCCAATCCCTCCACCCAAATCGATCAAATTCAACAACAAACACATTACCTATTCCAGATCACAATTCACACAGATCTTACGACTCCATGACCACAATCCATAGTCTATCAAAAACAAAACCAGAGATTTCAAGAAAGTACAACAAGACACAATTCAAAGACCTACCTCGATTACAGAAATTGCGCAGTTAGCATTTGGCAGGTAGAACAGGATCAGAGACGCTCCGGCGTCGAATTAACAGGCCAGATCTGAACGGTCCGGCCACCGGAAAGATTGAATCAAACGAGTAGCGAGGAAATTGAAGAAGAGATGGGAGAGTCGTTAAGGAAATGGAGTTGTTTATGAAGACAGAGAGAATCCAGTCGAGTCGGTTTGGTGATGGAAATGTTTCGTTTGCTTAAAAGTCACAGCACGCTTTTTGCAATCAACTCCAGATTTGGATTCAGCTTATTCACTTACTTTATAATCGTTAATTAATTAATACGGAAATTGTTCTCTTTATTTCACAAAAAAAATATTTGAAAATGAGATTTATTCTGAAAAAATAAAAATATTTATATTTAAAAAATTATAATGTTATATATTTAAATAATTTTTCATTATAATTGTCTTCTCTTATTATTAATTGAACGTTTATAATAAATTTTATGAAAAAAATATATAATTTAAACATGTAATTGTTAATCAAATATGTGATATTAATATTCGTTAAAAATTTAAATGTATTTTTTTTAGAATATTAATTATTATTTTACTAGTTTCAAACTTTATCGTTATTAAGTTTTTGATACCACAAACTCTATCATAACTTTTTTGTACTTAATTAAATTAAAGTACCATGTAATATTTAGAGCGGAATTACATCTAACTTTGTCGGTATTGTATAATAAGATCTTCAAATTGTAGTTATGTTATTTTAGTAAAAATCATAAATACTTCATTTAGAGATACATTTCAAAACCAATTACTTTTATAAAAAAAAATTAAGTTTCTAATATATATTTATAATGTTATATAAAGTAATAGTAGTTATGCTGATGATAGACAACACCACTAATAATGTAAGCGATAACAATGGAGATCGTAAGTAGTATTTACATAAAATTATGTCATATATAGTTTAAGAATGTAAATATATATTTAATTTTAGAATAATTAACAAAGAAAATATTTATATCTAATTTTGAAATTGATAAAGTAACAAATGTTTCATATTGTTGAAATTCTTATATAATAATTTACGGTATTAATCATTTTAACAATCCAGAATAATTAATTTTTATTCAATTTGAATATGATCTTGCTAAAAACTAAAAAAAATTAAATGCAATTATCTTTGGCGGATGACCGGAATAATCAATTTTTTAAAATTTAAATACAATTGATTCAAAGCTTAATGCTTATTTATTTGCACTGATGTACTAGAACAAACTAAACCCTTTAATATTACTATTTATTTATCTGGGCATTGTTGTTGTCAAAGGGCCGTAATAAAATTTAAAGTGTTTGGGATTCGTTCGGTTTCAATTCAAAAATTATTTGATCGGCTAGAATTCGATATAAAAATAAATTAAACTTGATAACATATTTAAAGTTTGATGAGTTAAACGAGTAGAATATGAGCATACAGATATTCGCTCGAATATATTCGTAAGTGGTTCGATTACTCTTTTTATACTAAAATATTATAACATATACTAAAATTTCAGGGCCAATTTTGTCTTAATAATTTATTTAAATATAATATATACTGTATAAATTATTTCAAAAATGATATTTGTAAGTAAAATAATTATTACATATATAAAATGTGTTATACGGTATGAAAACTTACATAAATATAATTTATATTTTGTAAAATTTATCAAATATAAATATTCCCTAGTAGTTCGTAAGTAACTCGAATTCTATTAGAGTAGAATCTGAGTATCAAAATAATATTCGATCTAATACTCGAGTTCGAATTCGAGTATCGAAAATTTGAATAGAGTATAATCTAAGTATACTAATATTCACTCGTATTTGACTCGTTTACCCCCTTATTAATATATACTTGATTTCTAACTTTCTAATAATAGCGAGTGATCATTTCTCAAATATATTGGATTTTTGTATCAAAAAAATGTATTCATGTAAATATCTGAAAAGTGATATCTTCGTTTTGTTATCAAGAAAGTTAGTTAACTTAAAAAAAATTCCAAACTCTCGTATTTTGTTGACTTCAACAAGACCCTTTTGTTGTTTCGTTGAATTCTAACAAGGCGCTTTGTTTTACAACAGAAGATCTATTTAGTTCATTTCTTTAAGGAAAAATAAAATTATTGCAGCCATTTTTCTATATGCCGTATTTATAATGTATATTTTGGTATTATTTTCTTATAAGAAGATTGTGCTAGATTTATTCCTTGTTAAAATCTAACAGTAGAGTCAAGTTATACATAACAAATGAGAATCTCTACAATAATAGAGTAAGGTATAGGTTAACTACTGGCTCACTTGGCCTTTCTATTGGAGGGAAAATAAAAGAAAATTAATTATTAAGTTGACTTTGAGTTTTTTAAAAGGAGATAAATGAAAAGGAAACCAACATTAGATTGTCTTTGAATTTTTTTTAGGAAAGAAAGTAGAGGATTGGAAAACGAAAATATTTAGTTATATTGTTCAAAAAAAATTCTTTTCATTTTTTAGAAGAAAAAGAGAGAAAATATTTTTTTTTCTCTCTTTTTATTTGTTTTTTATTTATTTATCATATTGTCTTTTCACTTTGTTAAAAACTCTTAGACACTACCTAAAATAGCAAAAATAAAGTAGACTTCATACATTTGAAATCTCATTCCGTATTGTTTTGTATTTTATTCTTTCTAAACTTGTCACGTTATCTTTAAAATTTTAAGTATTTCAATATAAATAAAATATTAAAAGAATAAACATATGTTAGTCGGATAGAACACCATACTGCTTATTAAATAGTATTACCTTCGCACTCCATCCGGCCTAAAATAATAGTGACTTTTTTACTATTTATAAGAAAAAAATAAATTTATGATCAAAATGTCTATATTATTTGAAATGAGTAGTAATTTAAAATGCGATGAAAAAAAAATTATTCATCTTCTCCACTTGGGGAATAAAATTACGATTGTTCATTTTACTACCATCCCTAAATCATAAAATTTTGTGATTTTTGACAATTACTCTTGAATAAAATTAATTCTTCACCACATTCCATTCTTTCCACCCAAACACAACCTAATTGATATGACATAAAGTAAATATTAAAAGAGTAATTTGAATAAAGTAGAAGATAAAATTTTCAATAAAAAATAATGTTCCAAATGAATGAAAAATCTAAAGAGGAAAGTACAGCAAATAGACCTTAACGAAGGAAGTAGATAATATATTACCGTGCATATCTAAACGTTGAACAAAGCAGGCCAAAGTTTGAACCCAAGCAAGCACCGGCACCTAAAAAGAATATGCGGAGAGACGTTCATAGCGCATCTTACGTTGAATATCCTACCCAAAAAGTCCAAAAGAATTTTTTTTATGATTTTCCTCAATCTACGAGCAATTCATCTGCTTGTCATATAATTTTTTTTTTAATTTCATTTCTTCCACTTAAAAATAACAGTTTCTGAGTGGTATATATTGTCCTGAGTGAGGATTACAATAATGACAAATTTTATTTCCATGCAATTAACATACGTGAAAGTAACCAAAAGAACAAATCATGGTTAAATTCTGCACAAGATCTTTACATCTGCCCAGAGCATCTGAATTCATGTATGTATAAATATAACGAACAAATTGGATTGGATCCATGTCCAGCTGACTTTCTCTCTACCCGCGAAGGGATGCACGAGGAACAGCAGGTAAACCAAGTTCATCTTCAGCCTGCAACGCAATGTAATTGAGATGTTTAGGAAAATAAACACACCCCAAAAGTAACAACCTTAAAAAGGTCAAGGTTGTTCCTCCCTCCGTTCCACAAAAAGAACTACATTTTCATTTTGTTTTTGTTTGTACTAGATTGTGAAATCCTAAAATTCAAACAGTAGCAAGAGTGTAGCAAGATTTTCATATAATAAAGATTTTATTTTATTTGAATGTTAATATATTTTGTAATGTCAATCATTTTATAATCGGATTCAATCAAATTTTAATAATAGATTTCCGTAAAAGTAATAGATAACTTTATGAAATGTACCATTTTTCAATTTTTTTTACACAGGGAGTATTATTTGTTGAAATGGAGGGAGCATAAGCTATATCTGTAGATTGTGGCTTATTAATTTATTTAATAACAACATGAGACTTAACTAACTTTCCTTAATAGGCAAATTCATCAACTCCACAAATTGAACAATTAATGAAAATTAAAATTTATCTAAAAGATAAACCACAAGTTTAAGTTTCACATTTCTACAAAAAAGTTCGTAAAATATTGCTTTAACCAGATTGCTCAGAAATATTATTCCCCTCTTATGCATGCATATAATATTGTTTTAAGTCCCATATTGAACAAAAATTAAAGTTTCTTTCTCTTGTGCATTTTTTGAATACCAAAACAATGGACCGCAAACTAGTATAACAAGAAATTTGAAATTGACCTGGCCATTGGCTCTCCCAGCTGGGAATGCTGCCTGCCCTATGGGCGCTGATGGCAAATTGAGTTCTGCATCCAAATCAGATTCTTTATCTGGTTGAAGATAAGAAGGTACTTCGCTTTCTGTCTCCATCCCCATGTCTGCTTCCAGAGAATCAAGCTCTGAAACACAGTTGGAAAAGAATAACTGTCAAACTCCAACATGAAGTATGGAAAAGAATTAACTGCCAAACTCCAACATGAAGTATATCACTTCTATTAACAAATACTTCAAGGGTGACTGAAGCAGTAAAACTCATAAAACGAAAGTTGAACCATTTTAGTATTCAAAAAGTGTTTATGGTAGTAATATCATTTTGTTAATTTGTAGGATTTGCACTCTTACAAAAAGAAGTTATGTTGACTTTTATATTAGACGACACTGAGTTTTACAAAGTTCTTTGCTTATTGCACAATCTTTCTTCTTCCCCTCCTATAAATCTCACCATTACAATTTACCACTGATATAAAATAATTTACTATTACAGCAAATCAGAGACAAAGATAGTACATTAACTCACAAGTTGTATTTAATTGGTAATGCTGACATTACTAAGTACCTTAAAAAATAAAGTAAAAGCATCAAAGATAAACAGTAGTCAGATTATACCTATTCTTCTGGTAATAGACAGTTAGAAGCATCGTATATTACTATTTGACATCAAAGGTAGTATTGAACATTTGAGCATATGTATCCAAGAGAAGAATATAGAAAACTTAAGCTTACCACCCAAGAGTTCATCCTCATCAATATCATCAGGAACGCTGTAGCTTCGACCAAGAGACTCTTGAATCTCATTGCTTACGTCCATAAGGTCCATCATCTCATCTTGCAAGTTCTGCAGAAAGTGGCAAATGCTTTAGAAACTTCCCATTTGAACATAGAAATAGAATTGATAGTATATAAAAATACAAACATCTATGTCTTGAATCTTCACAGTCTTCATCATTCCTTTCAATTCTTTGTTTGCTGACTTCAGAGCTGTCATCTGGAAAGAATGCAAGGAAAAGATTGGTACCAGGAAACATGTGATAAATAAATTCATTTGATTCCTTAAAAGCAAATTCAAGAAATGCATCTCCTCATAATCTAAACTGAAGAATAGTGAAGAGAAACATGCAGACATTGATACACCACAGTTAACATAGGAAATCCCTCCCCAGTAAAAGTGGTTTCCGGCCTACCTCTCATGAGGTAGGCAGCATATTCCAATGAAGGTAAAGAATAAGCTCCTCCGTCTGACATGCCTTGAATCATGGTCTTTGAATTGCTACCAGGACAAAAAATACTTAAACTGTAAATATAGTTTGAGCCCTGAGAAACCCAGTTCCATCTCGGACAACAAGGATCCAAATGATAATACAAATTTATAAAATCAAAACAGCTCGGTCATCTAAGGCCAATTCAGTGAGAACCAATGGATCCATATATGGTATATTATTACCATCACAAGATTCATGCTTATAGTAGCCTAATGGGCTAATGGCCCTCACTTATTACAATATACATATATAACACTCAATTGTAAATGTAAGCAGAACATACTGTTAAAAATTCAGATAAAGCTTGAGTAATTAGGATTTGCATCTCCACTTAAATTGTACATATGTAAAACACATCAGGTTATAGTCTGAGAAAAGCAAAACATATCCAAAGATTGCCACCAAAATTTGGCCGTTCAGCATATAGTCCGGCAATCAATTCTAGAGCAGCAAAGAGAAGCAGCAGCTGGTCAAGAATCAACTACAATGTTTTTTGTTTGGTTTGTTGGTGGGGGGGTAAGTAAGTATGTAATTCACAGCTCAGGACAATAATTTTGACAAGTTTTTCAGCTCAGAAATTAATAGCCTTAACCTCTTCCATGGTCATCAAAGATACATAAGAGAAAGAAAGAAAACGATAGAAGTTTAATGAAATACCCATACATCAATGATATACACTTCAAAATAGAACAATTTGCTATTAAAATAGCTTCACTTGCCATCTTCTATGTAGTTGTCAAGTTATCTAGTGGCCCTATTTTGGCTCCAGTATATATAAATTGGACGAGTGTTGGTCTAACAAAGACAATTAGTTTAGACTTGGAAGAAGTTATTCAGTTTTACATCTATTCATTCTTGATTAATTGTCAATGTACAAATATAGCAAGTCAGTAGAACAGCATACAGAGAGAATACCATAATGGAATAACTTCATGGCAGCCTAGAACACAAATGGTGGTATTGCAAAATTAAACAATTTTCTCAACAGCCTAGTCTACAACATACTGTTTGTTGAGCATCTTTAATTCCCTCAGATGCAAATGCAACTTGGTCAAGGTTGAACGTCTGGTTGTAGAGCATATCGCGTTGTCCCTCATACCTATACACAAACATAAGATGTTTATTCATATTCATTTCCATCTTATCCGACAATATTACATCTGATCATCCACTTAGTAATCCATAGGGAATCATTAGAGAAGCTGTAAGAGCTCATTCATCTTAAGGAAAATTATACGCTATTCAATTATATTAAATGCTCATAGTCCTGAGAGTGAATAATGAATTTATTGCAAGTGTGCAACATCACTCTAGCTTTGTCCAAGTTTTACTGTTTATGTAAATTATGACTCTGCATTATAAATGCAAGTTTAAGTTGCTTGTTTACTCTCTGTTTTTTTCATCTGATTTTAATATTCAAATATCAAAATCCATGGTGTTACTATTCACCACTACTCATCATTCCTGATCATACATCAACCTTTCCCATTAGGAAAATAATATGTCAATTGATCTACCACCCATTTCAAGTTCAGTTCCATGATCTTTAAACTGAACATCTCTAGCGGTAGCCAATAGAATTTGAAAGCTTCGTTAATAAACCTAACATGCTAACATTTTATACATACCAGAAGGTCAGATATATAAAAATGAACTTTAAGGACCCTGAATAACAAAGGGCAGACAATATTATTACAAACTTCAAAATGATGACAAAAAGTAAAAGATATTATGCTGCTTTGACCTTTGGGAGATTTGCTTGAAAGACTGCTAACTGCTCTTCCCCAGCTAGAATACACACGTATGATTTGTTTTAAATAATTTGAGAATTTCTCTGATCAGTAGCTATTTTTTCTTTACCTACATAGATATACATACACTACATACATATGTTTGTGTGTGCATATGTATGTGTGTATACATAACATCATATACTACACTGTCTACACCTACAAGACAGATCTTCACTATCATAAAACAATATGACATACTTTTAATATATAGAAATTAATAAAGTTTCCTAAAAAATATTAACCCCAGCCATTTTATGTTCTCCATTGAGGACAATGATACAAGGACATTGGCTTAACGTAGTATATTTGCACATAGAGAAAATAATGCAGGGAGCATAACATACATCCTTTTTTGCTTAAGAACCCTCATCGCTCGAGCTTTAACAGCTTCCTGAGCTGGACCAGGTCGGGTTTTCTTGATCTGCTCTTTGTATCTAGCAAGTTCAGTATCAAGCTTCTTGATCTTCTCGTCAACCGTTTCACCTCTTTTATTGATCTGGAAATAAATAAAAATAAAAACATACCAAAGGTTTAGTAACTATCAAGGCACAAAATTTCAAAGGCTAATAGAAGAATCCCAAGACACTATGCATGAGTTCAAAAGTATAAAGTTATATCACGAGGAATCATGTCAGTACACAAGCTCAAATGACTGAGAAAACAAACAATTCACAATAGTATCAACCGCATAGAGATCCCACCATTAGTACCCAATTCCAAAATTAGGGATACACTTGACTTCATACCTAGTTTGGATGTAAAATCATATTATTTAAATTTAATGTGATTTTATTTACTTTTAATTATTGATAAGGCCAACACTATAATTTATTTAAAGAGTAGCATTAGTTACAAACCTGTAATTTTAAATTCTAGTCATATACACAATGCAAATTGAATCTTAGGATTTCAAAAATGACATAGGATGAAAGTGAAATATATCTTTAATTTTGGAACGGAAGTGAAATTAAAGGCGACGTCAGAGGAAACAACCCGTCTGCTGTGGTGGGGCGCCTTTTTTCTTTCACAATAAGACCTGGACGTTTACGTATAGAATTCGAATGAATGGCAAAAACGGTTGGCCGTGACTAAGGGCATATCAGTTGAAGTAGATTCTTCTTTTTAATCAATCAAAGCCCCCTCCCAAACTAAATCAATGTCATAGAAGAAGAATATTTAGAGAAGGGATCTCAGCTGATAAATTGCTATACCTCAGACATTAAAAGTTTAAAACATCCACATGAAAAATATATCCACGGGGATTTATGCTTATTTTAATAGGGTCCATAACCTCAAAATCATCATTTAGTAATCAAAAATATCCCTCACAATCCAAGCGGGAGCCTCCAATTGATCTTTCTGGAGGAATCAATACGTCATTACTTCTTCAAGCACATGAGCCTTCTTTATCTTCTTCTCCATCAATTAAACTACTCCAACCCAAAAATCTAATCACAGCAAACCCCATCCTTTGAAACTAACAAAATTCTCCAAACCCCATCCTTGTACATGTCATGGAGTCCTGACTAAGAAGTTCTAGAATGATCCTGGAGATCTATGACCTTGTCAATCAAACCCTAGACAAAAATTTCAAAGGAAAGCAGATTGAAGAAAAAATTCAGATGGGTCCTTTAAGTTTGGAGTGCTTGCGCAGCAATGTCAACCATCAGCTTGCCCAATCAAACTTTAATGTTTTTATTTTTTCAGCATCCTTATATCTATGTCTCATTACAGAGATGTAGTGGAAATAGGAGGCAACAGAAGAAAGCTAAATCAGGAAGAAGCAGCAGCTGAATCAGTTTAACACCTATTGTCTGTAAAAGCACAGGAGGAAAGGCCTTGGATCTCAACACAGTTTAACACCTATTATCAGTAAAACATTTGACAAACCCCACATATTCTAAAAGCATCAAAAGGTTCTGCATCACTGCCCAAGTTAAAGTGCAGAATAAAAAGAAAAAAGGCACCAAACTCACAGGCTCTCAATGATCAGCCTTGCACATGGGCTATCAACAACCTATTTGCATTTGTATCATACCATATCATACAATGTGTATTAATGACTATGATATTAGTAGTGTCTCAGCATTGACATATGAGACACCGATAATAAAATATCCAGCATTATAGAAAAGCAGCATTATAGAAAAGCAGCATAGGCAATCAAATATGTGCATGGAAGCGTTCCAAGCAACTTGATTAGGAGGAAATGCTATAAGAGGCCAAAAGGGCACCTAGGGCTGGCTGGATCCATGGTACTCCAGGCTTTTTTCCCTTGGTCCTCTTTTTTTGGACCCCAACTTTTGTTTGGTCATAAAAAATAAATAATCAAACAAATTAAGTTGACATAATTACTTAAACTCCCACTGTCCGGTTTTACTTGTCCTAATTGAGTAGACTTATAAGAAAGATTTTGTTTCTCTAAGCTGCCCATCTTTATTACATATCAATTCCATCTTAATTAGTATCTTATTCTCCTCATTCCTCTTTCTTCCATGAGAAGTTTTTTCTCTTTTTTACACAAGTACTTCTCCGGTGTATGTAATTATACTTCCAAACTTAGAGTAAACTATAATTTGCACCCCACACTTTACACCCTAATCTTTATTTACAATTTGAATCACCCTATACTTGTGACAGAATTGACAATGTGCACCCTCTGTCAATTTTTCCATCTATTCAACTAACAGAAGATGAAATTATCTTAAAACTGACTGGCACATACGCCAAAAAAACAAATCAGCAACCTCTCCCTTCTCCCATCTCATAGTTTACATCTTCTTTCTTCCTTGTACATCCAAAAGTACCATAAACTATCATAACTCTAGTCAATCATAGAGTCTCCAGAAACTCAGAAGTATCACCACCATGAGTTTCTTAAAATTTTCCATCATTAACTGAATGAGCACGTATAACAATTCACACGTATCATATCTACAATCCCATTTTATTGTATCAACGTATTCCGATTAATATTGAACTATTCAAGAATTTAAATGTCACTTCTTAAAACTTTAAAAAATAATCAAACAAGACTTGGGAATAATACCAACACTTTAAGATATTGCTTCTCCTTCTCGATGAACAGTACTAAAAGATAAAAAGAAAGATTCAATTGATTACTACCCCCAATAACAAATTGGATTTTCTCAAATTCTATTGTCAAATCTACCTTTAAATCGTCCATATTTCCATCAGATGTCAAAATTACAGAATTAACCAGTTACCGACAAGACAAATAATCACGAGCACATGTAACTACAGGGAGATAGAAGAAGATGGAGATAACAAAGGATTGTCATGCTTGTAAAGTAACCTGAACGGGTTTCGTAAGTAAGAACCCTACAGTAAGACCAATGGAGATTAAGAGAATTTAGAGTATTTCTTTGGCATGATAGGGTTTGGTAGATGATGTGTATGCCACTGAGTCTGACTAGAATGTGGGTTTTCTAGGGTTCGTGGTGAATTTGAAGAACATGTTGGGGTTGGGGGTTTTGAAGAAAAAATAGAGAAAGTTGAGAGATGGTGATTTAGTGGTGGAGATGGGTCTTCGGAAAATAGAAACCAATAATGGGATGGGAGACCTTCAACAGAGAAAGCAATAAAGATAACGTGCAATTGAAGGGGAGAAGGTAGAGAGATTACGCGATCGGAGGCGTCATTGAGAGACGGAGGGGGTTCTTTATCTTTCTTAACACCGAACACTCTCTTCATCTTCTTCTTCTGGAAATTAGGGTTTCGAATAACAGAACTGGATTGTGGATTTGTAGGATTTCCAAATATCTTGATGAAAGTTTCGATCAAACCCTCTTGAATCGATAGAAAATGGAAAGAAAAACGCAGTTTCTTCGAAAAGATTTAAGAGGGGCTCGTTCGGGACAACTACTTAGAAAAGTACGGTTTGACCGACTACTATATAGTAGGTCTTTCTTTTTCCGTGTAGCTGTTCTTAAAAAATTAAACTTAAAAGTAGTGGCAAGAGAAATGCCCTTTTCGTTCGCTACTTGTTCGACTTTTAAATCTAAATTATAATTTTTCAACTTTAATTTAAAAATAAGTATTCTTTGCTTCTCAATTTTTTATTTTAAGTCCAAATAAAAATTAAATCCAAACACATCAACAATAAAAAAATTAGTAAAAAAAGTAGCAAACGAACATGTTCTAATGATCAACTTTTCGTTTATAAAGTTGCACTACAAAAGTTTTTCTTTTTCTATAAAGATAAGAAATATTAATTAATAGGAGTCAAGGTTACGGACTTTCTAGTCTTAGAGCATTCAAAACGGTCTCTCTATACTCGGTAGAATCATAATTTACCAACTCAGAATGAAAGATGAGCTCAAATATCGCTGCACCAATATTCCTAATTTAGCTCTCAAATCACGAATGTGAATAATAAACCCATAACAAAGAAAATCAACTATTCATGATCGGTGAGAAGAAAAATAATTTTTTTATTATTAGAGAGTTAGGGTTTTAAGTTACCGGGTTGATGATAATATAAGATTGGAGCCATGTTCGGTGAGAAGTTGAGAAGGAATTATTGATCTCATGTAGCAGCGATACTCTATCGTTTGGAACCTGCATAAATACCTTTCGATGGTGGTCAGAGTAATGCACCTCCGACCTGAGGATTAGTAAAGGGCTTGAGAGAGAGAAGGTAAGAGCGATAAGAGTTTTTGAAAGTGTTGAATATGTATACTTTGCTCCTTTACTCTCTTCAACCTTTATAGACGAGATAGTTAGACTCCGTCCAATGATTGTTCGATGTGCGTCCCCTCATTTGAAAAGAGGTTTCTTGGCGCCATCTTGCCACGTTTTTCGTGATTAGTTGGTTATGCCACGTTGTGGTCTTACATATTTAAGGAGCACGTGGTAGTCATGTAAATAAGTTCATTGTTTCTCCATTTCTTTGTGGCTGCAACTGAGCTTGGTCTTTAGAAAGTAAAGGGTTGAGGCCATATAGTGGCGACCACAACCTTTTGACGATAGTCACAGGCTTCCGTACTATTATTTGCCCCCAATTCCTTTACTTCTCTTTAGGGAAGTGGATGAATAGTATACGACTCGGTGATTGTCATGGGTTGCTTTTCGCAAATGATGACGTCATATTAGCACAATCCCCTATTTATGCACCAAATCGTGGGGGAACGTGCCTACAGATGTGCCATTTGATGCGCATAACTAATAAGTGACGTTTTGGGTCTCCAATATTTGTTCCTAGTTCATAGTTCATCTCCTATAAATAGTCATCACTTATTCCCCACCCCATCCTTTTACTTTCCCTCTCATTTCAAAAGTATTCCTTTTTGAGAGATTTTTGTTAGCCTTTTCAACTCATTGTACTTTTTTGACCATTTTGCTAATGCCGAAAATCTTGTAACATCGATTGTGTCTACCCTTTTTTAAGATCCTGTAAGTGCCTTCGTCCTTCTTTTTTCCTGTCTAACATGAAATGATCAATGTGTATGTTATTATATTCATTCAATATTGAGTTATGTTAGAACTTTGGTGATTTAAATGTGATGTATGTGAAGTTTATGAAGTTTGAGTGTTCAAACATGAAATAATTGTTTAATTAAAGTTATTATGTATGAATCATGTATCCCATGAATGTAATTGATTATCGTTAATATTTTTTCACGTAAATAAAATTTTATGATGATATGATGAAAATTATACAATCTATTGTTCATATTTCACATGTATGTTGGTATATTAGTCACCAAAGTGGCTTTACCATTAACTGTTGTGAAATTTGATATAGATTAATACAATTATACATGGTTTGATGGATGCTAATAATGGATAAGTCCAAAGTTAATCATGTATAATTGAAGTTTAATGAATTGTAAATTGTTACAAATCACTTAAAGGTTGAACTTTAATCATGACAAAAGAGGTTGTATGCTTAAAGTTAACAACTTTAATTGACATTAATATATATAAATGTTTATTTGTGATTAAATTCACACATGACAATGATTTATAGTATTATTTATTGTTATATGAAGTCGTTAAGCCCAGAGGTGAACAACTACATACGTAATGATTGTTTATGTGAAAATTTAAATTTTTAAGTGTTTATATTACTCAAAGTATTAATGTTAAGTGTGTTCTTATGTGATTATTGTAGTGAATGCACCCGTCTCTTCTTTACTTAAAAGTTAGTGTCATAACTAAATTCAACAGACTTAATTATAAATAGTGAAATGAAAAAATCCAATGATGACTGCTTCGATCTTGATATCGAAGGAGATCAGTATGGTGGATGGGTAGGGGGAGTAACAGTGGCGAAGATAGGGATGAGGTGGACAATGGAATTGATCATGTTCGTGAAATCTTTTATTCTAATACAATAATCAAAATAAAGACAAAAAGAAAAATAAGATTTTAATAAGCAAACATATTACGACCGCTGTCGATTCAGTGCCGCACATCATGTCTAATAGGAGCTTTGCAATAATAATAGAGACACATCTATACGTGCATACATCAAACTATTGCTTTCGATGTCATATGTTTTAGAAAGGTCTTCATTATGGAGTGATGTTTGTATTGCATTCATGAAGAAAGAAACAATAAAGTTGTTTCTTACTATTCCAAGTGATGTAGGTCGTCTAGACTTCCTCAGTTCTCTTTGAGATATGCATAATGAGAGGAAGAGAAGGGTATGTGATGTTGTGTTGTTACTAATTTGTGATTAATATTTTGTTGTATGATTATTATTTTGATGGTTATAACGATGAAGGAGGGCAAACTAGTGGATCCATATCAATTAGTAATTTCTTACAAATGTAAATATTGAAAGATGAAATTGCTTTAGCAATATTCAATTCACCATGTTATTATATATTATTATCTACAATTTTTTAAAGCTTGAATTATATCAAAGAATGAAAGTCACTTTGTTATGTTGTTTGTTTATCTTTATGCATTATTATTAATTTAATGCCTCTTCTTTGAAAAAAATGCAGTATAAACATAAACTTTAATTTAACATGAACGTTAATGTTATAAATTGCAAAATAATAGAAACTTTCAATGAAGCAATAATTAGAAGTGGCCGAACTTTTCAAAGACATTTTCAAAATATTATCTCTATATTAAACAAAAGTTATTTATTTAATGTTTATCTTAGTAACCTTACAATTTATTTTAATAAAAAATTATTCTGAATTGAATATTTTTTGATTTATTTTACTGAACTTTTAACTTTAAGTAAAAACTGATATCAAATATTTTTTAATTTAAATTTCTGTTAACTTTCAATTTGAATCGCAAGTCAAATTTTAACTTAAAAAACATAATAAAAAACTCGAAAAAGAACAACCCCTCAATATAAAATTAGCAAAGTATATTGAGTATATTAAAGAATTCATTACGAGTAGCGTTTTTAAATTCAAAAGTGTTGTTAGTCAAGTTTTATTCTTTAGAAATTTTAGTCGAATTATTAATTGGCCATTTGCGGTAAAATAGTATGCATATAATTTCTCAAATTTCCATTGCAACGGTAATAATGAACTCCGCAGTTGTAAATTACTCCCTCTCATTCATTACTTCATCGCATCCTCGGTTCCATCGCCGAAATGGCGGTGCCGCCACCTGTGCTCTTCGGCGCCACCATCGTCGCCGCCGTGACTTCACAAACCCTAATCAAACCTCACCCTCCTCATCCCCTTCCGATTTCAATCTCCAAATGGTGATCGACATTGAGTACTTATCAACCGCAGCTCCTCTTTCTCTCCAAACTCACATAAACAAGTTCATTCAATCCGGCAATGAAGCGTTACAGGATTTGCGAACTCTAATCATTGTTGATTCCAATCAAAAGGTCACTGTCTCGTGTCGGAAATCCACAGTTCAATTCGTCGGAAGTTTGGCAATTTGGGGGTTATTGATTGTGTTAGGGTTTAGGGTTTTGGTGAAGGTGGGGGAAGCGTTTAGGAACCGGTTTGGGTTTAGGAATGGTGGTGGGGTGATTACAAGGAGGGATAGGAGTTTAGGAGGGAGAGAAGTGGTTGTGGGGACGAGTAAGAGTGATGTTAGTCAGAGAAGGGTTTTGGACGATCCTCTATCTCTACCTTCTGGGGATTCTGGTAGAGTTTTTCAGGCAATGCCTAAGGATTGGGCGCGGAGAAGGGAAAAGAAGTTGCCGAGTTGGTGGCCTGTTTCAGATTTGCCTCCGGTTGTGACTACTGACAAGGAGGAGTATCAGAGACAGGCCAACAGATTGATTAAAGGTCTGTTAGTTATGCTTTAGCACTGGTCTATTTTACAGATGATTTGTGTTTGTATGTCTATTCTTATTTATATAGGTAATAGTATATATAGTCATGCTAATTAATCTGGCTGTTAAGATGTTTAATATTGGACTAGCCTAACGCGCACACTCCTATGCTTGTGCAAATATATGAAATTTAGAAATTAAATGAATAAAAATTATGTACGATTTTATTTTTACTGCTAGGGTTCAATGACTTGAGCAAGTATGTAATTATGTAATCTTTTTGACATGGTAGACACATAAATGACCACTAACAGAAAATCTTTTAAGTAGTGAAGGAGATATAAAAAATCTCACTATCCTAATGGAGAACTGATCCAAGGGCAGTAAATATGTAAATGGTGTTATATAAAAGCATGACTATATTATTCCTTCAAAAGTATTGAAAACAACAAACCTTGATTGATACCCCAACAGATAACAACAAAAACACCATCCCAGCCATGAGTAAGAAAGATGTCGCCTCTGCTGCATGTTTCACCCTCTACTATGGGGATGCCACCGAATCCACCATTAACATGTTGGTTGAACAATAATACTTAATGTAAGACAGACTTACCATGATTAGGCAGATCATTCAAATTTATCCTGTCTACGAAGATGGAATCAAGTCAGTAGAAAAGATTTTACACCCATCGGTGTTGATAAAGGTGAGATTGAAATGGTATTGGTGGAATAATGGAGATGGGATGTTATGAAATATGGAGAATTAACTACGACATAGAATGATTTGGATATTCATGGTAAATCAGAGAAGTGATTTCTTTTGTATGGCAGTTCCCCCATTGTGGGCCATATGTCTCTCTCTCTTGCGGCAGTTGTAACTTGCAAGCAGTTTTCTATTTTTATTTTATTAGTGATGACACAAAATTGCCAAAACAGTTTTTCTTAGCCCAAAGCCTTAATTAATAGATAAATATTTTCTTAGATTTAACGAAAACTATAGATCTTTGCTTACTTGTATGTTGTTTTCCTCTAATGAGATAAGGTCTGCAGTTGCAAACAACCAAACTTTATCTTCTATCGTAAGAGTCCTGTTGTATGATTGTATCTCGTCATCATGGTTCGATCCAATCTCTATGATTATATCATTGTATACTCTGTTTCCTCACTCAATCATCGCTCGCACTTCAAAATTCTGATCTATATAGTCGATTTATGCACGAGCAAACTGACTGCTGCTATTGTTTGGATGCGCAGCTGCGCTTTTCCTTCTGAAGCTATGATATTATTATCAGTATCTTTTATTATTTATTCCTTTACATGACAATGCAATTTAGTTAAAATTTTAAAAGTGGTCCACGCCTTGCACTGGCAATCACACCAGTTCTATACTAGCTCAAGTATAGGAAGCAGAAGGGAGATTAATGATGTAGGTTCAGAATAATGTTCATATGCTATTGAAAGGTGATAAAATCCGTCTATTAGAGCTGTCAATAAAAGGCGATGGATAGTCAGTACCTAATTGATGAATAGTTATGATTGCTGATGTTAACAATATAACCATGTTTAATGCAGGTAATGAAAATCTCTCTTAAATTTCCATAAATGTTGTTCTTTTCTTCGTTGAATTTTGCCTTACCAACTTTATTTCCAGCAATCATGGATTATAGAATGAGCGGCAAGGACATATGGATGGATGATATAGTTCAAGTTAGTGCCTCTGTACCTTTTCTTCGTATTTTATTTGCAAGCCTTGTGCTTAACTGCTAAAACTCTATGGCCCAACGTAATTGTCTGCCCCGTTTTTGCTGAGTGGTTTAATCTATTGAGTATTGAGAGTGTAAACCAATAGTGGACCTAGATCTTGCTCACTTGACATTACAAAAGCTGTTATGTGGAAAAATGTAAAATTATGTAATATCCTTCCCTTATCTCATAATTATACATGTTTCCACTTCAAATAATTATATGAGTTTCATCAGGTACAATTTTGAACCAAATATTTATGATTAACAGACAGGAGTTACTGAATTGTTCTTCCTATTATTATTACAAGAATAATGTTAAAGATATATTATTCTATTGGGAAAGTTTGCACCACTTTGCGCTGCTTTGGTGTTTATGTATCCAAATCATAACTCACTAATAAGTTGAAAATTGAAGGAGCAACGAAATGAACGTAATGAAGCATTAATTTTTGAATTTTATTTCTCGCTGTGGTGCTGCCAATTTTTCTATACTCTGAAGACATTTTTGTTGGCTATTAATATTACTTCAATTCTAGATTTGCTTTCTTCAAGCTTTTTACATCCTTGAGTTTATTCGCCGACCCTTTGGATTATCCGTTGAGTTTTATTTGCATATTTGATAAACAGTTGCGTCAAATATGCCGAGTATCTGGAGTGAAGGTGGTCATTGATACAGCCAATTCACGGGATTCATTGTATCGCTCATCAGTTGACTTTATTCTCAACATATGTGGCAGGTGGTTAAACCTTCTTGATAATTCTCCTGCTGCTCTTCTTTTCCATTATTGTATCTGATTTTCTTACTTTCCTGTCACATTGCTCTTGATCTATTCGTAGCAGTGTACCAAGTCCTTCTGCATTTGTACAAATTATTGGTGAGGATGCCAGGGAATTTGTTGCTGGACTTGCGAATAACATTGGGCTTGAGAAAGACCGGGCTGCGAGAATGGTGACTGCTGCTGTTGCTGCACGTACACGTTCGTGGCTTTTACAGGCATGGGTAAGTTCTGCTTCTTCTTCTTTTCTCTTCTCTTTTTTTTGGGGGGAGAATCAGTGATGTTTTAAATCTGCATTTTTATTAGGAGAAATATAGTTTATTTTTTATTGCATATCAATCATATCACTTATTGGTGCACGTTCACTGTAACAAGTTCTTTTATGGCCCCTCAATGTCTAACTTTCCATTGGTAAACAAGAGACGGTGTACATGGATTTTGTTCTTAAAAGGGGCTATAATCTGTTAGTTCAGATAATTGTTTTTATATAATAAAGCATCTTTCAGCAAGCAAACCAACAAATCTTTGTCATAGAACATATTTTAAAACAATTCCGAGTCCCAAGTAAAATCTTAACCTTCTATTTTCAATTTCAAGAAACCAAAGAAATTTCTGGACATAACTTAACTTGAATTATTGCTTGATATATGTCAAAGATCTTGGCAGTTGATTGCTCAATGCTGAGGCTATTATTTGAAGCTTTCATTTGGTTGTTTTCTCACTGTGATCCTACTTAACATGTACTTAAAATGTTATGCATGTGACGCTTGCAAGGGGTGGAAGGAACAAAGAGGGATAAGTTAGGCTTTAAAAGCCTCTCTCACATAAACAACTCACAAATCAACACTTTATTCAATTCATAATATCATTGATTCTGCTGAAAATAGTAAATTACATCCAATTAAATAATAATACGACTTAAGTAACAGGATAAAATCCCTAAAATATCTCTAATGATCCTAAATAGAAATATCAAGATCTTATACTAGAATGTTTCTAATAATAAATATATTAGCTACAACTAATTAATTACAACAGTAATGTATCCTTCAACAAAATAATAAAAGAATTTAATAGTTAACACTTTAACATCGTTTTGCTAAGAAGCATACATTTCTAATGCGAGCACTGGATACGCCAAGTCTTGAATTGCATGTTTATAAATTGTCATTAGTTTGTTATTGTTTATGAATTCATAAATATAGAATTGTGACAATTTGTTTGGCGTTCTAGTATATCAGTTTATATTTATATATCTATTTTGTTGAATATATAGTTATGTACATAATTATTTTTGCCACATAAATATATCCATATCTAGCAACAAATTATGAAATCCCTGACTAAAATGCAAACTCCTCCCTCCAATTATTTTATTTTCAAAAGTGTTCCTTCAAATTACAAAATTCTAGCAAACATAAAATAACTCTCTTTTTCGCCCAAAAAATTTAACAGAAGTAATATAAAATGACAGAATCATGACGTGCGAAGGAGATGTGACCCAATTACGATTATTATAGTAATTTCAATAGAATCTATCATTTCATTTGAGAAGAAAGTGTTCTTCTCATTTTCATCTGCTCATATCTCTTTATCTGTGTTCAATTGGGACTGCAGGGGTGGATCTAGGAACTGGAAAAACTGTAGGCAGCATAGTAAATACAATTAGCATGATGTTAAAAAAATAAATTACATCTTCAATATATAGCTGTAATAATATATTAATTTCTCAAAATTTATATTAATATATATGAGTACATAAAATATTTACACTAACATTCTTTGAGCCTTCATATCTTGAAATACTTTCATAATATCTCGCGTATTGAATTGTCTGGAATACATCTTTTTCAATGTACATTACTAAAAAATCGTTCATCCAAATGTCTCCCATCTGGTTGCATAAGAAACTTTCGACAATATTCATCGCTGAAAATACTCTTTCAACACTTGCCGTTGCAACCTGTAAGACTAACGCTAACTTCGTTAGCAAATAAATCAAGTGGTAATCAAAGTCGAGATCATTTTCACATCAGTGATATAATTCTCAAGTTGATTACGTAAAATCATAAGGTCATATATATCAAACTCAGAAGGGTAAAATTCAGCAAATTGAATAAGCCCTTTTACATCAAATGCCGAGTATGAGTCACTTGGATCAAAGCGTCTCATACAACTTCGTGTTAACATTATCAAATTGGTCATTCAAGTCTCGTAGTTGTGCATCAACCACCATGAAAAGTAAGTCAACCTTAAAGTAATAGAAGTTTGCCCTTCAACATTTTGACGTGATCTCCCAAGAGCTACAAAAATATCACGCATATTGGGGATGACAATATGATGTTTCTCACAAAATTTGCAAGTTTCTTCCAATAAAGGTTCCCATCCAACTTCTCTCATCTCTTGTGATCGTTGTGTAGATGCTTTAACGAGTCTCATACCATTAAGAAGATGCGATCTCAATCTGATCATCACGTGTTGTCATGTTGATGCCTTCTTTAGTTCTTCACCCTCCTTGCCGCGCGATCTTATTTTCCTAATTTCAAACGTTGTATGTTATTTGGACTACTGGAGCATGTGTTCTTAAAATTAAGAAAAGAAATTTTGACGGTGACATCAATTTGTTTCTGATCATGCTATGGTCCTATTTAAAACTTTGGTTTTCACATATTTTATTTGATTTAGGTCCCCAAACTTTTCACATATGTTAATACTATACCTAAATCAAAAATAAATTTCAAAAAGTCACTGTAGGCAATTGCCTACACTTGAAGCATATGTCTGCCCATGATTGGGAGGGTTATGTTTTCTTCCCTTTTTATTTTCAGTTATTTAAATGACTAATTTTCCCTCTCCAGTCAAATAGATCTTACAATTTTTATCGACTTCTGGTAGATATTTTGAAGGAAAAATGAATCAGATTAGCTTTGATAAATTGTGGTAAGATGGGAACAGTTTTGAAAAAATATTAGTTGGGGGGAAAGGTTTGCAAATGATTCATAAATTTGAGGGACAGTTTTGCATTTAAGTCTCGAATCCCCCATACTAGTATTCTCATTTTAATATGAAGTAAGATTTAGTAAAACGTCTTATCCCTGTATGTCAGATCTTTATCTCTGCACCTGAATTCTCACTTCTTAGAAGTTGTCATTCTCCAAGATGATCAAAGAGATATATTTTCTTTTAGGATTGTAGAAAACCTCTGGAAGATGTATTTAGCTATTGAGTCTCAACGTTTATGTTTTTTTGTGATCGCTTGAGGATGGTGAAAGAACAATTTAGAGAAGCTGCCTTGAGTTGATCTGATTTGAATAGTTCTTAGGATATGTTTTGCTGGATAAATATCAATTCTCTGTTTTAGGAAATTTCTCAATCTACTCACATAGCTAAGTTTCATTCTATTCTTATCTTTTTGTAAAAAAATTATTCTAATTTTGACCTGCATGGAATTAGACACTCAGAATATGTGAGAAAGGAACTGAACCTGAAAATGTTTTTTTTTTTGACAGTAACCTTCTGGTAAGGTTGTTTGCTACTAGCACAGCTTGTCTGACTCATGTGGTGTGGAAGACATGATCCATATCAGCTAATGGGCCAAATATGAGTTATCTTAATTCCATGACTAGCTTGAAATTTGATTGGAAATTCAGACTAGTTGTTTTAATCCATGAGTTTTTGTACTTCTTCTACATGCCATACAGTACGGGAACTTAGATTTTGCAACATATCCATTGAGTCTTGGCCAAAGCACAGAGTAAAAGCTTGCCGGTTAGCTGTTTAAACTTAATAAGATGGAGTCTGTTGGCACCGATATCAAATCTTAAAAGTTTAATACTTGAGGATCTTAGTGGAAGTATACAAGTAAACTAGTTCAATGGATATGCTCTTTGGGGAACTCTTTTGAAATATGTACTTAATAGAACAGTAAATAAGATTGTCAGTTCATGTAAATACTTCAATTAACCTACAGAGAAGATTGTTGTATTTTGATGTGAATCCATTGGCATGGGGCCTAACCATGAAAACTCAGTCGACCAGCGTCTGTCTATTGCAAACATCGGGTAAGTTGTTTAGTAGGGACTTTTAGATGTCATAGTGTATTAGATAGCCAATATTCCATAAACCTTCGGTTGATTTAGATTATTGTACACCTTTTCTTTAACAACCATCTCCCTTTCTTCTTCTCCAAAATATCATTTTGATATATTGGTTAAATTTAAAGTGGCTACACATCAATAAAACGGTTTCAAGTCTGAAAGTCATGAATTTGGGTGAATTAGCCAGGTGCAATGTGGTTTTTCTGCACTACAATGGTTTTCTTTGTATTATTAATATTATATCAACAGACGAAGCCCAAGGAATCCTGAGAAGGGACCTTTGGAGTCCTTTTGATCTTGGATGGAATGAAAGTTTATTGAAGAATGAATGTGTACTAGTAGATGTGTATTTGATTTACTTCATCACTTTCATTTTCTAGAAAGAATTTATAATAGCAATTTAATTCACTTTAAGTTGCTAATTTAAATTTATATAACCTTCAAATTCAGGCTTTAGAAATGCAAGGAAAACATTCTGAAGCAGCACTTGAGCTGTCAAAGTTGTCTCTTACTCACCACATATTTCCTCCTGATGAGAGCTCGGTATGTACTTTTGACATCTATTATCAAGTGGAATTTAATCATTTGCTTTTCTTGTTTGTCTTTCAGACATCTATTTTAGAGTTTTGAGATGGTTCTGGTTTGGGTCGAACAGTGGGAAAGGGTGAACCAAACCGAACCAGGAACTATTTGGTCCATTTCAATTCCGCTTCTTGACCAGTGGTTCTAATTCTTCTGAAAATAAGTGCTGATTTTGTTGTAATTTTTGCAGTAATTCATAATTTATTACAAAGTACTTCTCTTATTATAAGAATTATGTACAACTTTTTATGTACAAGGTTTTCAGTTATTAGAAAAATTCTCCAGATTAATATATGTATTAATCAAGCCATATGAAATTAGACAAATAGATACATAAAGTTAATTTATTTGTTGATATTAATTAGTTTTATAAATCAAATTTATGTAGAATTAGTAAGAAAAGTAATTTGATATGTACAATTAATTATACATATATGATATATAAGCTTATTAATAATACCTAATTGGTTGGACCACCTGGTTTGGTTCCCTTAGGTTGCGCTGCACATGGTTTGATTTTGGTCCACCATCCAATTTGGGTTCAATTCAGGGCATCCAAACTCGGGTGATCCAAAGCAGAGTTCGCTTCGTTCTGTTTTGAACTAGTTATGAGTGGTACAGTTTAGTTATGTTCAGTTAGTTGGCATCATATCTATCATACTGATTTCTCTTCTTCAAAGCTGTTTGGAATATTATTGGTATAACCATTATAATAGTATTTACCTCAATGAATAAAGGCACAACTGTAGCTGTTTGTGGCTTATAAAAAGATTAATTTGGTTGAACTTTGAAGAAGTAGAAGAAAAGGGTTAGACCACTTTTAATTTTTGTTAGTCAAAATAGATGATGTATCCAATTTATGTTGGTCAGAATAGATAATGTATTCACCATGATCCTCTATAAAGAGACCATAAAATTGAAATCTGGAATCATTGCAAATCATCGTGAGAGGAAACCAAACTCCATAAAGGATAATCAAGGCCCTGAAGCATGTAAAATTCCTATGTTGGAGAAAAGAGACTCCATGTAAAAAGAAAATTTTCAAACTAGGAGAAGGTACAAGTAGTGTCTATATATGACTCCCTTGGTTTTGGGCTAGGGTGGACCTGGCTAGTTCATCTGTGTTCATTATAAACTTTTTTATCCTTAGCTGGAACAACTAACATGAATTTTTACGTTATGCAATCCTTCGCTGAAGGAAGTAAATTAATTCTCTCTTTCAGTTATAAAGGGACTGGAGCAGCTTTTGTCATATATACATGGAAGTAGATAAATTAACCATTACTTCAATTGACAATATATTTGAAATTTTATTCTATGTAATCTAAATCCTTATGGTCATGTTTAGCATGCATGTGAGTTTGGGAATGGAATCTAATACCTATGTTTGAGATGTCTAGGAAACATTAGGATAGGGAACGGGGGGATTCATATTTCAGTTCCTTTCTTTCTTTTGTATTTTTTTTATAAACAATTTTGGATAGGACAAGCGATGTTGCTGGAATTCTTTTCTATTGTCCTTCTGGCTTCTTGGGTTTTAACTGTGATTGCTACCTTTTCTCCTATGTCATCTACAGCTTCCATAAAACATCAATTCATGTAACTGCGTCACATATTTTCAGTATATCTCTTTTTTTAGCATGAATTAGTCTGCCTTGTGTTATTGTTCCATCTGGTCACTTGGATTTCAATTTACTAAAAAAAGTTTTTGGTGGGGAACTAATCAGCATAGTCAATTTTATGCTTGCAACACTGTTTATGCAGCCTGAGATGGAAATGGTTGCTCGAGGCCTTGAAAAACATTTAAAGCTAGAACAGAGGGAGTTTTTGATGAATATGTTCATAGAGGTGTGCGGTGAAGAGAATTATAGAAGTGTAGCTGAAGCTCTGGGTCTGGTACATTTTCCTGCTTTTTCTTCAGCTGCCTTTCTAAAGCCACTTGCAAAGAACCTCTTTTTTAATGCTTGCTTTGTATTGCTTCAGAATATGTTATTACTTAGTTCCTCTATTCCAAATGATTCAAATACACTTAATTTGGACTTATTGAAAGTGAATTCAACTTAAATTTGATTCCAAAAATTGATTCGAAATTAAGTTGAATCGACTTCTGAATGTCAAAATTCATCTCTTAGTTTGAAAAAGAGGGAATATTTGTTTTAGTAGTTGCACAAGATATGCTGAATCTAGGTTGACAACTGGTACTTGTGTCTCTTCTACACGAACAAAATCATCCACTCTTTTTTTCTCTTTATATTTCTACATGCTAATAAAAGATATTGTTGAACAGAGTATAGAAGTAATAGCAAAGTCCGCTTATGATCATAACCTACACATTACAAAATGGTGAAAGCATTTATTTACATGTATCTCCAGTGATGACTGTTCTTTTAGCAGAACATACAGCTCTAGATTGTCCTCTGCTGCCTGAAAATCTGCGTTATAGACTTATAGGTATCAAATTCTGTTCCTTTTTTATTTTAAGGGTTGCTGTTTGGGTTTTTTATTTGGGATGGGGGCGGTTGGGCGTACATATTCAGGCCAAGTGAATGTTCCGGATTTTGACCGACAGACGGTGACAAGATTTCAGAGTGCCTTCAACATCTATTTAACGCTTACTAGAATTTCAAAGTATTTTGTTTCTGTGTGATAGTTGCTTGTAAATATTGGCAATTGCTTTTTCACTCAGCATTTTAACACACGCATTTTTCCCAATTGCAGATGCTCTCACCAGAAGTTGGTCAGCAACAGAAAAATTATTGGCAATGAAATTTGTGCACTAAATTTTATTGTTTCGTCTAGGCTTTACATAATTGTATAGAAGTTCTTACATAGGTTATACATTGACATGAACTCATTTCTCGTCCCCAGTCATCGCACTAGCAAAAAAAAAAAAAAAAGAAAAAAAAGAAAAAAAAAGAAAAGAAAAAACAATGTAGTGAATTGCATACTAATCATAAAAATGTAAAGCACTGATGCATAAAGTAACCTAGAGGCGTAGAAATCTTCGTTTGGTTATACTTGTGTTGATTCTAATTCTTATCTCGTCCAATCTTTTTTCGTTCTCTCCCGGTAATTGTGGATGTCTTTCATGTTCATGCTTGCAGTTGTGTTTGAAGTCTTAATGAAGAATATAAATTAGAAATAGGAAACATAGTAAGAAATAAGAATATGAAGTTGAATTTGCCCTAGGAAGAAATTTTCTTTTTTACCTGCAGAAGCTATGACCAGAAGGGTTGGGGTTAAATTATTGATATACCGTAATAGTAATCTTTATCAAAACCAAGCACTCAATGAAGTTGAGAACATTACTGGTGTCATTTTCTTTCTACGGACTTTCTTTATTATGACCATGCTTGTTTTGGTTTAAATTTTTATATTTTAGATTTCAGTAGTATAAATTACATTATTAGAATTTAGAAATTCAAAATTTTAAGTTTAAACAAATGAGTTTATATCGAAAAGTGAGATTTGAAGAGCTCCTAACATAGTAAACCAGTTTCAATATTGAGTGTTTCTGGTTAAAGTTTTAACAGCATTGGAAAAGTTTGATTTAAATACATGTTAATTCACTACCTATGTTCTCAGAATGCAAACTAAGATGCTAAGAAAGTTAACCAACTTGGAATGAATAAAACAAAGAAAATGCCATCGGGACATACAGATTTGTCCCATTAAATGTTTCATCTATAACAAACGTGGCAATCAAATATGGCAATCGCAAACGAAAATGAGACACAAGATTATATGTGCAAAACATCTGTATATGTGCATGTTAAGTCAACTCCAATTTATTTATATTGTTTAACTTATTTATATTTAATATTTATTTGAAATTGATGATATAATATAATTTTTGCTTAAAAATGTTCTAAAAAAATTTAGAATAAAATTCAACTTGTTAGGTGAATTTTAGTAAAGTAGTTTAAGTAAGGATAATTCAAGCAAGGAATTTTTTAAGAGATAGATCATCACTAAGTAAGGATATGTTGGACCAAGGAAATGGCAAACTATTTTCGGTAAGATCAATAGTTTGTTAAGTAGGTCTGCCTATAGACAATTTAAGTAAGAGTTCTTTTAAGTAAGGATGCTTAGAGCAAACCCTGCTTAAGCAAACATTGAAAATAAACAAAGTTAAGAAATTTCAGCAAGAGACTTTTTAAGAAAAGTTACACCTTGACTCTCTTTCTGAGTGAGATACCTAGTGAATCTTTTAAACTAAGGTATCACTTTTTAAACAAGGGTTAGGAAAAATCTTGCTAAAGTTGGTTTACTTTTTAGAAGACAAAAAAATAATTTTTGGACACATGCTTAAAATAATTGTTAACCTTATAGATGATCACCACAAGACAAAATAATAGTTAGTCATGACAAATTTTCAACAATTTTAAAAGTACAACTTTCCAGCAGTTAGAAAGTAAACTCTCAAACAGTTATTTTTCAAATTAGCAACAATCATATTTTTTGAAGAGGTATAAATATCAATCATAAATATCAGTTATAACTAGTAAACAATCAACAAAATCGCTATGACAATTTGACATTTTAAACTTTCACCAAGACATGAATTTTACAAGTTTGAACAAACTGTTTGGTTATCTACTCAAGAAAAGTCATGCTTAAAGTCAACAAACAAGATTTTTACATCTTTTAAAAAGTCTGTGTGACTTAAGCAAAATTTAGGTGACCTATTGTAAATTGGACCAAATGTCGTTGTGTAATATGTATTGTGTGAACTTCTTAGTGAATATTTTCTCTTATTAACAAGAGACGAAGAGTGAGTACGCGTTACTGAACCACTATAAAAATATTATCTCTCATCTCTTGTTTATTTTCTAATTCCTGCTTATTTCTTATTCTACTTAAATATTGTTTGTTAATCATTTATACTCAAAGGAAATTTCTTATTCTGCTGTCTTCAAAATTTCTAAGAAAACTTATTTAAGGAAAAAACACGTTTTTAGCCAAAAAAAAAAATTTAAGTAATAAAAATCCTATTCAACCCTAGTAGTATTTTCCTCTTTGAACCTAACGGTGCATATTCACCTGCAAGGATTTTACTTGCAACAAGAACTACTTCCGTAAAACAGATTATATGGCTATGTGGACAGCCCTATTGGAGTTCATGAGAGTTTTAATAGTAAGAAAAGAGTGTTATTTCGAGTGAATAGAAATATAGAATGGTACCAAGCTTTTACAATTCCGTTTCTATATGATATAGAGTTATATTTGAAAACATAACATTTTTTAAAATGCCATTTTTGGACTGGAGTCTAAATTTTGAGGCTCCAAAATTCATGTATAAAAGGAAATATATGACGGTACTAATTCATTATTAATGTTTATTATTATCATTACCGTTATTATTGATGTTAATTGTTATAGATATTTTTCTAAAAAAATGTCGAAATCTGAAATAAGGGACAAAAAAAAACACATACACAAATTGGTTAATGTTTTCAACACATATCTGGTGAAAAGTACATGGTTAGGCGGCCATGGCAATAAGATGCCATAAGAAAGCTTTTAGTTGCGAATGTTTACGCTTCTTAAAGCTGACCGTGATCCTACTGTTAAAAAAATGGCTCGATGTTCCGGATTCGCTGTCTCAAAGAGTGTTGTTTGGCTTTCCATAGGCAACCGATCTCGAAGATCGTACTTTCTACAAAAAAAGAAAATAATAAAATAAAATGATGCAAGATCATTGCTTAGGATTCCTTAACCAGTATCTTCTGGCAACAGATTTACAGGGGGTTCCACTGATTTCTTCTCTCTCATTTATTAAAGATCTACTAGCATCATGATCCGCAGTATTCTCAGATCTTCTGACAGCAGAATTATCCACAGCCAAGTCAACTTCCTTGAAACTATCTTCTGGATCATGTCTTGGCCTTTTTAATTTTGCCTTGCTTCTCGTTAGTATGCCTGAACTAAAGCATCGTGATATATGAGGTTTTCTGCTTGCAGGGTTATTGAGTGCTTCAACTTCCATTGTCTCTTGGCTCTGGGATAATTTATCCACAAGGCACACATTTGAAGCACATGTGTCAATATCCATGCCTCTACACTGATCTCCAGTGACCTCTGACGCAGAGTAAGTATCAGTGATTCCTGGATTAAAAGTAGTAGATGAAAGATTTTCTTTATGATTGTTTGATGACTTTGTCAATCTAGTCTGTCTTCTTCTGCTAACACCGTCACCTAATTGTTTAGGTCCACGAGATTTTTTAAGTACTGAACCATCAAGGCTATTGTCAACCGCCACAGACTCTTTGGATATAATGGCTGACTGACCCCCATTTGGAGCATTTGTTTCAGCTGTTGTGTATCCATCCTGTAAACCAGTTGCCTCAGATGTAGAATCTGGTTTTGTACAAGTGTTTAAAGAAATTCTCTCTTCTTGAATTTTCCTTGAAGTTCTGGATATCTTTTTACTTCTGTATATACACAGCCTGTTGACATCAATGTCTGAAGTAGATTGACTCTGGATAATCTGAAATTCTTCTGTTTGCATAAGTGTTGCCTCTGAGATATCATTTTCAGCTTTGTACCTCTGCTCAACCTTTGATTTCGACTGATCTCTTATAGTCTCATCAAAAGAACAATTCTCACCCGCTATCGGATTATCCTTTTCTTCATTTGACTGAAGCGAAGGTCCAGTTTCATTCTGTAGAGAATTTTTGGCCATTAATTGGCCATTATTTTCTTCACTTAATTCAACAGGATTGCCACCACAATTTTTAAGAATATGATCAAAAATACTCCTGGTTAATATGCACTCCTTACAATCTCCAGTAGAGAGCATCAAATGATCACGTACCCGAGTCACTGGGAGGTCATCAACTGAAATAGACAAGGAACTCCTTGAATCATCATCTGACATTTTGATCCCAGATGAACTTGTAGTCTTTGCTGGAAGAGCTCCACGAGAAGATTTTTGACCAAAACATTGAGTCCACAATTCTTCCCACTCAAATGGAAATCCAAGAAAGAATTGACTGCAAACCTGTTTAAAGACTTGGCATTTAGCCTTAGGTTACAGGGTAGATTTCTTTTATTTCTCCGCATCTATTTGAACTGGATGGGGGAATTGTTTTCTCCTGCCACTTAATATGTGTTTGGAACGTCATCTTTTGTGGTGATATTAACCGTTTTACTATGCCAATTTTCCCTCATCACCAGATATTAAGTCAGTAGATTGTAATGTTCTATTAGAAATACACAAGCAAGGGAAGCAAAGTAAGCATAAGAAATCTCAATAAATAAATGAACCCTTAGAATTACGCTACTACAGGAAGGGTGAAAGAGAACACATGCCCACAAAATAACACTAACAAAAATGACTTCTTGCATAATTATTGTGATAGTATTATTGAGCAAAATTTGGTTATACACTGCATATATGGCTAGAGGAAAGAAAGTTCAAAATAAAAAATAAAAAACTACCTCAGATGAGAAGCCGTTTTCGAGTGTCTGCCACCTATTTATGAGACCAGTAAGGGTGATCGTAAAACCATCTACTGTCTCAAGAGTGAGATTATCATGTCTTTTGGCGATTGCTCCAGAAGAAAAGTATCTTATTGCTGGCCTATATCACAAAAACCAACACAAGATAACAAAAACAATCTATTACCCGGCTTACAACTTTAAAACTATGAAGCAATTTAAAATAATAAACTACTACAGGACTCCTTCATGTTAATCGGATTGCCACGGAATGATTAACAGGTACCAATTTAAAATAATGAGTGTCAAACCTAGTTCATTATTGGATTAAAAGAATTCAAATTGAGGAAAAGATATTTAGTTTCAACTAGAATTGAAGCTAATATTGTAAACGCTAAAAACATATTGTTGAACACAAGCTGAACTTTGAAAACTTAGTGCCTGTTTGGGAATAACTTCTTTTCCATCTACTTCTCACTTTTTAAGTTAGATTTACTGGTCAAGTGATTGTTTCTAACTCTTATTCTACTTTAAAATTGACCTAAAGTTAAAAAATGAGAAGCAAGTGTGGGTCACTTTTCAACCTATATTTGAAAACTCAAATTTGAACTAAATAACCAAGAAGTAGCTCCGCTTACTTATGCTTGTATCAAAATATAAATTCTAGGATTCCAAATGAACTAGATCAAGTACAAAATGTATAGAGGGAGTACATTGGTACATAAAAGTACAAACGAGCAAATCTACTGAATATTACAAATATTTCTACAAGATGAAAAATGAAAATCATCAAGTAAACGCATTATAAAGAAAATGAATTACCCATTAGATGATTTTCCTGCAATAGCTAATCGTGGGGCACTCGATACGTCTTCAGATTTGATTAGCCACCAATCAGTTAACACCACCTGAAACAGAACAACACAAGGAAGAAATTAAAACATGAAAATTTGTCAGAAGCAAAAAATGGAGAAAAATGGGAAGAGGGGTTTGTAAGTACTGTTCTGGGGAGCGATGAAAAAGGGGTTTTTCCGGCGGTGGTGTTGGACGACGGAGATTTCAAATTTGAAAAGGGGGTTTTGGCGGCCGTGGCGGAGGAGGAAGAAGATTGAATGAGTTTTTTCTTCCAATTTGCTTTGAGGAGTGAGGAATAGAATGGAGTAGGGGATTTTGGGTGGTTGGAAGTGGCGGGGGATGGGCTCGCCATGAGCAAACGATGAAACCCCAACTTTTCTTCCTCTTCTTCTACTGAAATTTAATTTTGCTTGAAATTTTAAAATTTTCATCGCACTCGTTTCTATAGGAGACATATTTTTAGTTTACTCCCTCCATTGTTAAATTAGTACCCGTTGGGGGATACAACTTTAATTTTAAGTTGAAAAGTTATTACTTAATCACCCAAAAAAAAAATCATTGAACATTTTGAATATTTTTAATTTAACTCTTCAGCTATTTTTTTAATTATTTTTATCATTAAACTTTTATTGAAGTTGCAAAAAAATCGATATTTATATTATATCACGGACTATAATGAACTCATATAATGATCTTTTTGTAAATTAGGATAGTTTTTGTAAATTAGGATAGAAGTTTAATGATTACGGTGATAAGAAAATATTTAGATGGTTAAATTGAAAAAACTCAAAAAATGTAATGATTTTTTGGTCTTCAAGTCAAAAGTTATAAAATCTTCATATTCAAAACAATTTTAAGTTAGGGTAACTTGACAGGTCGGTGCAGAAACTCTATTATGTCTGTTTGAATTATGTGCGCAAGGTGGTTGTTTGTTTTGTGTTGCGTCCTCCCCAACATTGTGTCTGCCTCCGCCACCTCCTCCTCCAAACGTCAAAAATCTCATCGCCGCCTCCTTGTGTCTGCTTCCTCATCGTCCAACAATCAGACCAGCCCCGTCCCAGACGGATTATTTTCCACCGCTGCATACTTTTTCCCCTTCTTCAACGGCCTCAAATACGGCAGCAGCTTCCTTTTCACCCAATACCCTCTGTCGAATCCTCACTCTCTACCGATCAATTCCATACGCCAGCTAGCTACTTCACTTTCCTCGCCCTAACCCCAATTGGAGCCGCTACGTCAAGTTCAATGCTATGCAGGCTCTCGTTCTTGATGCAAACACAATAGAAAGCAACTAAATTTGAAAGTACAAATAATAATCATAAGAGATATAAATAATTTTCACGTGGAAAATCTTCAATGTAGTAAGTAAAAACCACTTCACGTTTGTAGGAGTCTACCCAAAATATCCGCTATTAATAATTATGGATTACAGGAATTTTCTCTTGTAAGATATCGAATAATCTCATCAAAAACTACAGTCCAAAAGTATAGTAAAATCGGAGTTAGGAGATTCTAAAACACGATCCCACGGTACAGAACAAAGAGATGGATGTGACCAATCTACCCACAAAAATTAGCATCTTCTGATCGATTGAATGCTTGAAGTGGCGGTTTTTTTTTTTTTTTGGGGGGAAAGAATGCGGCACCATTATTAATTTCTATTTTGGATGGACTAGGAGTTGGTAGCGAGAGTTTGGATTTGGAGAACTGCTTGAGAGTTGAAGGAGGTACATAAATTATAAGAAAATGGATACAAGCGACTGTCATTGATAGCCATATATTTATACTCATTGTGGGTGGGACTCATATATATATATATATTATTATTACTACGGGGTATGAAAATTAAATTTATTACAGTTCCTGGAGCTTGATTCATTTAAACAAAATCAAATATCTTAATGGAGAAAACATTTTCTGGTAAGATGTGCAGTGCCTTAAAAGCATCTTATATTTAGCACAAAAAGAGGAAAGGAAACCAATTGCATCTGGGTGGTGGGGGGTTTGGGTGGGGGGAAATGGAATCATTGGCTCATTGCATATCCAATATTGTACTAATCTGTCTTGAATAATGTTAAAATGATTGCAAACCAATCATGGCATGCAAAAAATATATACAAGTCCATCATCTTTCCTTCCTGGTAATTAAGATCAGAATTTTCAATTATCAGATTGACCGAAATACTTGCCCGCAATAGTTGCTAGGATATTGAGCATAACAACTTCATCGTCCAATTCTGATTTTCCAGCACGCAAGTTTGCACATTTCCTGAGGAGATCCCGGAGTGCTGCAGATGTGTCGGCGTTTAGCGGACTATCAACTGCTGCGCAGAGAGCGAAAAGCCATGCACAATCATTCTTGGAAAGAGAGGTCGTAGTCTCCACAGACTTTATGCGCCTTTTCAGCATTGAAACTCGTGAGACCGAGTCCATCCCTAGGATAGTAGATAAGGTGGGGGAATTATTGCCATCTACTTTGGTTACAGTTTTAGGAGTAGCATTAACAGTGAGAGAAGAATCATCTTCGACATCCATAGTTGAGGCTTGCATCGAACAATCAATACTAGAGTGGCCTGAATTGACTACATCAGTTGTGGAAAAATCAATTTCTTCAAGAATAACACTTTCAAGAATTCGAGGGGCGCAATCTTCTTCAAGAATATTGGCCATTGAGTGTAGATTACTAGGAATGTCGGTAATGGAGCTCCCCTGCCTCGATAAAGCCTGTACAGAAAATGAAAGATCAATCATAAAAATGTCCACACAGAAATCAGCAAGTTACACCTGGAAAAAATATTTCACATTTTCCAAACACTGAGAAAAACAGTATAATACTTAAAAGGACAATAATTTTAGCAAGATTATGTTTGCTTTTAAAAGGAAAATTTTGGTGGAACCAGCAACTACTAAAAGTCGAACCAAACCTTGTCACACCAAACTTGAACCAAACATATTTGTGACAAGTTTAGTTCGCTTACAGCTGTACAGATCACCATTCCACGTACATATATCAATTTTGAAAATGAATATTCCCTCTAACATGAATTAAATTAAGCATAAATTTTTGTGAGACATCTCCATCAGTTCACAAAAGTAACCGCCCTATTAACTCAACAGAAGAACTGCTGATGAGTGTTGTCATTAGGTTTTTAACAAATGGAAAGGCTTGGTAATGGGATCTCTGAAGAAAAAGATTGGGTGTGTTCTGTTGCTACAGTAGTATGATAGGTTTTCTTCTTCTTTTGACCTCTCGTTTCACTAACATTTGCAGAACTTGCGCTCAAATGTCTATATTAATCTGGCAAAAAGGTACAGAATTTTGTGTGCGTATGTGTGGTGGGGGGGTGGCGGTGGGGGAAGGGTTTGTAGAGGGACTAAAACTCTATATGACAATTTCAATCAACCTTCTGACTTTTGATAAAGAGCTTAAACGAAAATGAGAACAAAACTTACCAGTCTTAGCTCAGAAAAATCAGCAAGGAATGCAATTTCCCACTCTTTTAGTGGCATCAAGTGCTGTGGACAAGTCGCAATATCAGGTATCTTGGGCATATAAACAGACTGCCGTTTCAATTTACTTTCTTCAATCTTGGCAAATGTAACTTTTTGAACTCTTTCAGCTTCCCATCTGCATGAAGACGAGAATACCCCAAATTACAACAGACCATTTTAATCATATCTAGCAGTAAACAAGAGAAATTTCAAACTCAATGAAGCTCATGACATATAAAAGCACATAACTCCCTGCTTATTCACTTAAGGATCAAAGTTTTATCTCTTGAAGAATCACTGGAAATGCATTTTAGTCCTAAAAATATTTACTAATGATATAAAGAAAATCTTAATTTATGGAAAGTGTTGAAACTTTTAGAATTGCCACAAATATAGACGGTGCTTGTTGAGACTACTCAAATTTCAAGAATATACAACTACAATCCACCAATCAGTCAGGGATAGCAATTTCATATCCAAGCTTCTGAAGATAAAATATATACCGTTGGCTAAATTTATTACCTGTGTACCTTCCATGTCTACTTCGCAACATGCTGTTATATCACTAATTATTAAAACAAACAAACAAAAAGCCCTGGACATGCTTGATATGCACATTAATCTATCTTCACAGGTTCGTCTTCCTCAGAATAGCTTAAAACTATCCATCTAGACCCATATTTATTTATTGGAACTTTGTTGGGGAGGAGGGTGGATTGGTAATTATAATTCAAACTACCTATAGCGTAGCCTATAGCATTTATCCAAACAGGTAAAGCAATGCTTTCCCGCCCATAACTAATGGATGTACTTGGTTCAACCATTTTTAGGTGTGTTGCTGGTATTATCTATTTATCATAAACATTAAACATGTAAAAGTTAAAACAAGTGCATATTGAATACGATCAGAGAAGGTCTCAAACATTCAGGAACAAAGACTATGCAAAGGTTAACATTGTAAAGACTAAAGAGATACAAAGTAGTGGAGTAACACCTTACACGCCTAAGATACTCTAAGCCATCTTGTGCAGGCCCAGAATCAAAATCAGGCTCTCCAGTAACCAAAAAGGCGGGTCTTTGAATGCTATTGTACTCTGCATCACTATCATCATCATCATCGCAGTACTCGTCTTCTACAAATGTGCAACCATCTAAAACAGTCGCAGAATGTCCAACAGCTGTATCCAGGTGGTTAGTATTCATTTTGTTATCTGAACTTTCAACACACTCCTCGCCTGAAACATATTAGCATTTAGTAAACAAAATGTCGGTGGCTTTTAATCAGAATATCAGTCTGTAAGAACTACTTCCATACACCATATATAAAAAAGAACTCTAAAATTCAGTATGTAGTTGTTCAACTTAATATATTAAGTTATTAACCCAAAATCTGATTACAATCTAATTATATCATTATTTAATTAGAATTTCGCTAAACTATAAAATCATCAAAACCTCATTGTTTTCTTATACGATTCAAATTCAATTACTTATGTTTCAAACATCCTTGCTAAAAATAGAGTTCTACTCATCTGCGCACACAATAATCACTAGAAATATTTAAACAAGATAATTTAAGTTAATCTGGAAATACACAAAAAAGAAATGATACTAATCAAAGACAATTTTATACTAAATTACCAATTAAATACAAATTATTTCATAATTTTTATTAATTCAAAATGTATATGCTTCCCCAAAATCGATAAATTCTATATAATTTGCACCTGTGTGAAAGCACAGGATTCCTAGTAGTACAAATAATAAGTAAACCAACCACAAACCTCAAGCACTTTCGCAGTTAATTGAAGTGATGGCATAAAAGCAGAAAATATTTCAAATGTATATTCACTTCATCTCATTACAACAGAATGGATTCATGACAGTGATAAGTATCTACCATAGCACCATATAATGATATAATTGCATTACATCTCAACATTTAATTACTTATACAATTCTCAAGAAATTGATATAAATGAAGTGCAAGCATATTATGTATATTGCACAGGGACTCTCTTCGGGTATGGAACATGTTCCGAACTATCGTGTTCAAGTATACATAAAGTTGCAGAAAATATTGATGACAGATAGGCAGATAACTAGAGTGTAGGCCATTCTCTAATGAACAATATATTTCAATTTTTTCCTCCCATCCTTTGTACAAACAAAAACTGAAGCCATCAAACTAAAACTGTTAGAAGTTCACACCCTAAAAGAGAACAGCAATCTCCACCATGTGCTCTCATTTCCCTTTTTCCCTTAACAGCAGAGAAATTGTGAAATATATATACACTAAACTTGAAACTTTTAAAATTGATGCAAAACCCAACTCTGTCAGAGTTCATTATAACAAAGATCATTATCTTATTTTAAGCCCTGAGCATGGAAGGATGAAGGAAAAATTCTACATATATCTGACTGAGGGGTAAGGATAGAAATATGTAACAGGCCCCAGCAAAGAAGATAAAACTAAAATAAATGAGTTAGTAAAAGGTGGGGTAAACAAATGTAGCATTACCTTTCTAGTTATCACTGTAATGTGAGAAAATGATATCATCTTAACTACATAAGAGGCAATATGGAAATTAACCACATGTGAGAAACAACTTCTGGATCGTGAAGCAACCATATGTATATTAAGATTGACCATCTATTTAGCACCACACAGAGAGAGAGATGAAGAAGATTGACTATGGCATAGGCATAGGGCATCAGGCACTGTAAGCATTACTTGAGATTTAAGGTGGGCTTGGCTAAAACTAAATGCGCAAATGCTATCTGTCAGGCCTGGGATGGCCCGACTCAGTCCAGATATCACAGAGAATACAGTTCAGAGTAGAATTAGAGAAGATACATAGAAATGGAGGGAGAATAGAGATAGAACAGAGCATAGAGGGGTCGAGAGAGAGAGAGAGAGAGAGAGAGAGAGAGAGAGAGAAACTTGAGGAGAAAGTTATATTTCATTCATAATAATAATCATAATAATGATCTCAGCAGTAACAAACATACATATAGTGGTCTTATCCTACACCACCTTTTCTAACCTACACCTCATTCTAACTAACCTTATCCCACATGGCCACTTAGTTACTGCAGTAAAAAGAAATTACTAATACTACTAGGACCTGACACTATCCGTTTTCGTTCTTTAACAGTAAGCTGAGGGCTGGGGACTGGATATCTATCAGTATCAAATTGTTTCAGAGACGCTGATATCATCAATATAAGTATTGATATCAGTTGCACCATTTATTACCAAATTGTCAAATGTGAAACGCTAATATTGTCATCCAACCAGGCCAAATAGTGAAGGTACTAGAGTTGGCAACTACGGGTAAGCCCATACATTTTTACATTGGAGTGTGATGTGAAAAAGGCCAGAAATCATAATGGATTTCCCAAAGATATACTGGCTAATTGTTCATCAACAAACTTGTTACAACAAAAAGGGAAAAACTCAGTTATAATAGTTTCCATATTTTGCATATACGTTAAATAACTGATAGATTTATCTTTAAATGGGGTTCTTGTTGGAGATTGCATGATGTTTTGAGTGAATGACAGCTTGAAGATCTGAAGTTGCAATGAGAAGATGCATTAAAAAAAAAGCTCCATAGATGAGTATAACCAAACAAGTAAAAGTACTATTTGAATGAAAACAGAAACCAATTGACAAAGCCAGAAGACAATCACATGCTATTGATTGCTTGCTCGATAACATAATTGACACTAAACTCAAATGGGAGATCAAACAAATGCAATTACCCATTATTTTACAATAAAACTAATAAATCACTGATTATATGTTGAGTTATGAGATCTGATAAAAGCTTAATGTAGGAGAGACTTCTTAATGAATAAGCTATTCGAGTTGTCTGCTTGGCTTTTGAATATGCTGAATATGCAGAGTAGTACTGAACATAGGTAATGGAGAATTACCTTATTGCTGAAAGAATATCAAAGAAAACAGAATACCTATTAGTGGAGTAACTCCAAAAAATTTCCTAGTTAAAATAATTTTGAAGTATATGCAGTCACTTAAGCCAAAAAGATCTATAAACATTCTCCATATAACCACGGGTCCACAGCTTTATTTCTGTATATTCACTTCAATCTCACATAATACTATTTCGTTTTCCTTCCGGATGGAACTTGGCGTGTAACTGTTGTATATGAGATTCCTCAAGTCACAACTATGAAAGAGCTCGTGGAAAACTAAATAACAGCAAAAATTGGAAAATACCTTAGAACAGAAGAACAAGCCCCCCATGAGGATCATTCATAATAAACAACTTCAAATCTTGATACAACTATAATGTCTAAACTGACATTAAGTCACTAATGACAAGTAACAAACCTTACTTCTCAAAAATAACTTTTTAAGTCACAAATAAGTAGAAAAGGAAAGTTGAAACGAACAAGTGAATAGTGTATTTTTACTCAAAAGTATTATGAAAAGAAGAGAGTAGGAAATGAACGGTGTGGCTTCTAACTGCCAACGTAGACAGGACATAGCAAACATAATTCAAGAATATAAGCAGCTAAGACTACCTTGCATAAACATAAAACTTATGAAATAAAAATTATTGAGCATTCTATACATAAAATCATACCATTCCAAAAGTTAAAAGACAAATATAAGGTAAATAAAGATTATAAACAGAATAAGTGAAATCCCACAATGACCAAGAAAATTAAGTGAAAATGGGAAATACCAAGGTTTCCAGAGGCAACCAATTTTTTCTGCAAATTCTGTCTAGGATCAAAATCCACACCAATTTCCTCGTTCTGATGATGACTTTTGACTACCAGAGCATCATACTCCTTTGATACAACAGGTCCAAGTCCACAATATACCTCAACCCACTTCTTCTTTTGATCTTCCACATTAACAAACCTTAAATCCTCCATCTCCTTCCTTGAATAAACAAAACTCATTCCATCACTTTTCCTTTCACATACATTTTCATACAAAGGTCTTTCTTCAACTGTTTTGGCACACTTATTCTGGGCTTTTCCCCTTCTCTTGTTCCTTCTCGCCTTCTTCTTTCCATTCCTTTCTTGATTATCAACAAAACCCGCAAATTCTGTATCATCATGGGTTTCGTAATTTTCCACTTTTTCTTCAAAACCCATGATTTTTTTCGGCAACCCCTGATAAATTACTTCTGTTTCTCCGAAACCCACGATCTCTCTCTTCATCCCTGTTCCATCTTCATTCACCAGAGGATAAATAGGTTCTGTATCTTCATGGGTTTCAAATTGCTCTTCATGATTTTGCTCCTTCCCATGGAAATGTCCGATCGAAGTAGCTTCAGTGTGTGATGTTTCCTGAATTGAGCCGATCTTCGAGGAAGGTATCTGGTAATTCTCAGTGAAAGTATCAGAGATGTTGGAAATGGTGGCCATCAGCAGCGTTGTCTCTCAGTAGAACTGCTCTCCCTGCTACGTACAAAGCCCTAACTAGTGGTTTAGCAAACGAGAATCGGTATACAGCGGACATTTGTCACGAATGAGTTTCTTTTTCTTTTTATTTTTAATGATAGAAAACAAAAGAAAAGGTGAGATTTAGAAAATGAAAGAATTAGGAGAAGGTTGACCAATTTTTTTGTTTATGTTTTTTCTAAAATTAGTTAAAAGAAAATGAAAGAATTCGTATCCCCTTTATCTTTAACTTATAATATAATATTGAGTTTGAGCATTTGTGCTATTAATTAGAAATTCATATTCTCCCTCAAGTGAAGATGGTTCAATTTCTCCACCCCCATTTGTAATGTAATTTCTTAATAGTATTAAAAAAAATTATAATATAATATTAAAAAGGTATAATTACAATTTTTAATTTTTTTTATCCAACTCACAAACATGAAAATAACGCCCTACTTTTGAGTTTAAAATTGGTAAGAAAAGAAAGGAATTAAAAAAGAAAACTCAAGTTTTCTATCCAATTCCAATACTTGTGAATTTTTTCATTAAAAAAAAAAAGAAAATTTTGACACTTTTTCTTTCAAAAATTGCCGATTGTGAAAAATTGATTTCAATAAGACATATTTTTCTAAATACATACAATATCTCCAATCACAAATGAAATAAAATTAAATAAGAGGATAAAATAGTAAAATACTTTTAAAGTTATGTTTTCTTTTATTTTTTCCTAAACACTCACAAATAATGCAAGTGAAAAGTTATTTAGATTTCCATTTTTTTTCTTTTAAAATTAATTTTCTTGTTTTTTTTTTCTTTTCCATTCGAAACTTATAAACAAAACGTAAATTTTTTGTTCTTTTCTTTACAAACTTTGTAATAACTCTCATAAAAAGTTTCAATTTTCTATTTTTTTTAATTAACTTAGTAATACTGTAAATGTTGTTGATCATCTCTATGTAATGTATAGAAACACGCTAATAGATTAGAAATTTTTGGTAAAATATTCGCCTGTAACCTATTTTATAAAGTGCATTACATAGTACGTTTTTCAAATTTAATGAAATTTAAAATATTCAAAATTTTATGTGAAATAAACTGTAATCATTATATTACCGACATAAAATATATAAAAATAATGTCGTAAGATATAGTTTTTTGTGACGATACCTTTTCTCTTTGTTTCTTATTCACCTTAACTATATTTTCTTTTCTCCCAATCCAACATCTTATTCGAGAGTTTTTTTTAAATTGTTAGAATACTGACGCTTATCGATTCGGACTATCTGCCTATTTTTTTACTTACACCGTCGAAAAATGAAGACTAAAGAAAACAGTTCAATCTAATTAATCTACTACTGGCACAGACGTGTACTATTTCCCCAGCTATATTTGGTTCCTACAGACAGAGGTTTCGTTTTCTCAACGAGACAACTACTGATGTAATCTAAGAGGACTCCCGGCCCCTGATTGAGCTTGTGTAGGTAGATGTTGCCTGTTAGACCCAACCCAGGAAAGGAGTGATTCAAGGCCTTTCGCCGCTTGAGAGTCAAAAGTCGAAGCAAAACTCTCCCGTGCCGGAAAAATATACCTTCTTGAATTTGCATCTTTCTCTGTTAGTTTATTGACGTTAGGAAGCGACGGGGGTAATGACACCAATTTCATAACTTAAAGGATGCGCTAACTAATGAGATAAGAAAAAAAAAATATTATTATTTTCAGTTTGCAAAGAGAAATAAACATATTACCATCAAATGTAGGGTCCAGATGGTGTAAAAACTTTAAGCGCTCTCAAATAGTGACAGTTTAGGACCTCTCTAAGACATTTGATTTTGGCATTTGCTTCATTTTGACGTATGAGCAATACTATTATTTACAATTTTGGTGAAACTTTAAATTTCGATCCCGTCAAAAGTACTGTGGAAGTCTCACTAAATATAAATAGTAAGGGATAACGAGTGATGTTCACATTGAATCTCGAGTCGAGAATGGGTGGATATCCCACTTCCTTGCCCATTTTAATTGTACAAAAAAATCAATATAAAATTGGTATTGGGAAATATCTATAAACGGTAAAAGGAATTTCTCTCCAATTATTCTTATTTTATGAAATAAAAAATTTGAAAGAAAAATCAACACTTTTTTCCCACTCATTTTTCCTTTTTTTTTTTCTCTCTCAAAAGTACTACAAGACAATCAAAAAATATTTTTCACTCTTTTTCTTTTATTTTCTCTTTTTAAATAAATTCCAATACAAGTTGCAAGAGAAAGCTGTAAACTGTTAAGTTGATAAAGAAAGCATTTAAGGACTCGTTGATATTTACTTTCTACATCGATTATATTGAGCAGTGTAGCAATTTTGTTAACAAAACAGATGTTTATTGCTAACAAATACTTGTATTAAGTTAAAAGTTCAAATTTTGTTCATCATCTTTATTGTTGATAGATGATTTGTTAACATATTCTGACTCTCAACTTAGAGAATTTTTCATCACTTAAATTTTTTATAACAAAAAAAGAACAAGAAAAAGAAAAAAGAAAGCCAATGCACTATTATTTTGTTCTTTTTTCTTTAATTCCTCAATATCAAATTTCTTATATTTATGAGTACTTTAATTATAATTATCCTAATTAAAATGAATATATTAATAATTAATTATAATTAATTTAATTATTATGACTCAATGACAAAAAGAAACTTATAAACTATTCATTTTTTATTACTTTAACCCTTGATCCATGTTTTATCTATTTATTTATTATAAAAATCTTTAAACTTGTTAGAAAGGTATTAAAATGACCTAACATTACCTTAATTTCTAACTGTTAAATAATGAAATCTTAGGTCAGGTTGAAATTTTTTCTGATTACATACTATTTTGGAGATAACGAAGATTTCAAAGCATTAGAGTTTGACTTAAATTAAATCAAGTCAGTTTGACAAAGTATAGAGTATTTATGATATATTTAAAGGTTTTCGTGTTATAAAAATATAACGTTGTATAGTTTATAGGATTCTATTGTCATGGTCAATTACTAAAAATTAATTAATTATGATAAGTACTTTTTTTCCCTTATGTGATTAGTGGTTTGATTATATATATAAATATATTTTGTTTTAATTATGTAGATGTAATATTTAATTTTATTATGATTACTATGATTTTAGTTATTTGAGTGAGAGTGTTTAGGCTAAATGCAAGAGATTCTCTTAACTCATTTTCTTAATAGTATCTTCAAACTAATTAGATTCATTACTGTACAAACCTATAAAATTATAATAATGACTTCATATACTTTATATAATTTTTTGTTATATTATTTTAATTCATCAATAAAATTACTTACAATTAATAATTGTACAATTACGTCCGAAGTATATTATATTATATTATTATATAATTATTTTATAACATATTAATTATGATATAATATAATATAATATAACATATCATAACATCATATTATATTATAGTATATAAAATGCTATAGAAAAGTAAAATATATTATATATACTTATATTATATAGAGTAGTTTGTATTATATTGCGTAAAATAATAAAGTTACTTAATGTATTATATAATTATTTTAAAAAGCATCAGAATCATTATATACATATTAAATACAATTATACACACACGCGCGCGCGCGCACACACACACACACACACACACACACACACACACACACACACACACATATATATATATATATATATATATATATATATATATATTATATATAAATATATGTATTTATATATATTATATACAAATAATAAATCATAATTATACATATATATGTGTATATATTACAATATAGTATATGACTTATATTATTATGAAATTATATAAATTATATTTTATTATGTAGATAATATTATATATTATAATATATATAACATATTATAACATAGTGTATATATTATATTATTTAAATTTTATTATTTTTAAAATTTTAAATTTATTATATATAGTGTATTATATTATATATATATTATATTATATTATATATATATATATATATTAAAATCACATTAAAAAAATTAAAAAGTAGTGGATTCAAAAATATATTTTAATAGTTTGTTAAGGGATGAAATGAGATGTGAATAGTAAGTTTTTAAAGATAAAGAATCACAATTCAGTCCCCTTTCCTAAAATACAAATATATAAATGACTTTATAAGTAATTTAATGGAGTAAGATTTTTGTCTAATTATTTAGTTTCATACCCTAAAATATTGATTTTAGGGAATCTGCCGCAATTGTTCTTAGAATCCAGTTTAAGTGACTTCGTGCACGAACGACTCTAGTAATTTAATATATATTAAATTAGTTTCAAAATTCGTGTACAACATTAATAAATATTTGTAATTATTCTTAAATATTAAAAATTAGTTAATATAAGAAAAAGCTTATTGCTTGTGTAACGTACTAAAATTTAATAATTGTATAGAATATTTGTATAATATATTATCTCAAGTTTTATAATAATATACAAAATTAAATTGTGAATTATTATAGAAGTAGATATAAAGTTTAGTAATAGTGCCATAGCGGTTTAAGATTTAAAAATCAAAATTATATTGACTTATGTTAGATTTTATACTTTTCTAAGAAATAAAGAAGTTAGAAACCACAATGATACATATATATCTATCTATTCTTATATATTATTACAGATTTTTTTATTTTTGTACTAATTTAATTCACTAAATCATAAGTTTAATTTAAAATATATTTTTAAGTAAAATAAAAGGTTTGTTGAGTTTATTATACTCCTCGACTTTGACTTCAAAAGAATAAGGAAATTAAGTTAATTTTTAATTTTAAAATTTATGTAAAACTATAAAATCAAAAAAGTAAATCTTTTTATATAATATTATACAAATAGACAACACTATTATTAAGTTTTAATATACTCTGTATCAAACAAATAATAAAAATTTAAAGAATCAGTTAAACACAATTTAACTGAATAGGAAAATAAGAATATAAAATGGACCTCCATAATAATAACTATATAACAATAACTTATTTATCGGTTTCTTAAATTTTAATGACATTTTAATTATTTAATATTTCAACTATACCAGCGCAACAAAATATCTCGGAAAACGTGACCCAAAAGTGGTAGGAGGTACTGACCAAAGAGTATAAATACACATCCTATTGTAAACCAAAAGGGGAGAGAGAAAGAGAGAGAGAGAACAAACGTAGGACGATTGGACACGACGTCGAGCGATCGAACTGGAGACCTGAAATCGATCGAAGTCGCAATCGGTAGAAGTTCGCTATCGGTTAAAGACGAAGAGATCTGGTTAATGATGGGACTTGGACTTGGAATCCCTAAAATTGAATACCAGAATTTTTTTTAATGATATGGTTGAGATGACTAAGTAGAAGTCGTTTGAAGTTAAGGATAAGATTATGGTCGAATTGGCATATTATGAGAAGAAAAGCTTCGATAGAATTCTTGCTACTGTTTTGCATTTCAAACTCCATACATACGTTTGGATTGTTGGTGGTTGGGTTCGTGACAAAGTTGGTTGATTGCTTTTCTTCATTATCTAATTATCTCAATAAAATAATTTATCGACAAGCAGTGCTTATGATGGTGATTGTTTAAAATAGTGTGAAAATAACGTTATTTTATTTGTTTATTCGTCACTGTTCACAAATTTTTTTATCATGTCTAGAGTGATCGTGTAAAATATTGTGAAAATAAATTGGTAAAGTAAAAAAGAATAATTTATAATCTATAAAATATAAAAATGTGATGCTAATGACATTAATTTGTACATAAACACTATCGGTTAAACATAGAGATTTAGAAAAATATAAAAACAAATAATTTATATAAAATGAAAAAATAATTTACATAAAATGAAAAAATACGGTGCTAGTGAGAAAATTCTAAAATTCTCTTTAAGTTTAAGTTAGTATATGGCTTGATTTTTTTATTGACTCTTTTTGAAATACACCGGAGCCTTTAACTTCATTTAATCAATGTTATTGGTAACTTGTATAGTTACACTATCGGTTAAACTAGTGTGATGCTCTACACCACTCCTGTCTTATGAATATGTTTTATTCCCTTTTCAGCTTTTGGATGTAGACAGTTCTGACATAGATATTGCCCTGGACAATATGTTGGGTCTGGAGTGTGCTCATAAGGTCCATGACTATTTATTATATCTTGGGGAAGAGTCTAAACCGCCACATCCTATTGACAGGTAACTTTATCTTACATATTTGATTGCTTAACATGTGGTTAAGAAATAAAGAATAAAAAATTTATAGGACTTTGTGTTGGGTGGTTAACTTAATTGATAAGTATTGAATATTACATTGCACATAATTCAGTCATTTAGCCATCGTATTATTATTAAAAAAAATTTTGGCTGTAATCCTAAGCGGTCCAAACACTTGCAGACAGCAACAATGACCATATATGGTTGCCAAATTGATTTTGCAAATTTTCGATCAGAACTTTTACAGAGGATAGTCGGATTCCTGAAATGGTACCATACACAGATCTTAAAGTGGATTAAATAATATACTTGATTTGTTTCCTTCTTCCCTTATACCACTAGTTCAAGTTTAGCTGAATCAATTTGATGCATGAAAACTCTATTGGTTTAGTGATTTTCTTATTTCCCGAGTTCCTTCTAAATTTAAACCTCAGTGGTTTCTTATTCCCCGAACTTGTTTCACAATTGCTGGCTTCGCTGAGAAATAAAGTCATTGCAATTCTTGTATTAAGCAATGGAGCACCATCACTACTATTACCTATGTCACACAGACATGTATCCAACACTTGCACTGTTATAACTTCTTTACTTGTTGAATATGTCGGATACTTTATGAAATTCGCATGTGTGTCCATTGCATATCTTTTAATAGCCAATATATTCCTCCATTTTTCTCAATTCTACTTCACTCTGTTATTCCTTTCTCATCAACATCTAAATCTTTAGGTAGTCTGTGATCTTCGTGTTTTCTTTTTGTTAGTTCTTGGGGAGACATAATACAATCTAGAGAACATGGATAGATTTATAATTTATCATCTTTATATGCATAAAAGATAGAGCATGTTCATCCTCTTATGTGTTGAATATAGTTTTTGAGACTTGTTTTTGGATGCATCTACTTTTTGGCAAATTACCTCATTGGTTGCAAAATTTTAACTTAGAGTTCATTTGCACTCACAGAGATTTGGCAGAACAGAAGAAGATGCATTTAGAAGGGATTTCACCATAAACAGGTATGTCCACTCATATTTGAAATATCTGATTGATGAAAGAAAATAAATTTAGAAACATTGTTTTGCTTAAAATTTGTCTTATACATATTTATTGGGCTATAGTTTGAAGCTTTTTCCCTTTTGTGAATACACTAAAATTTATGCTTTAGCAGGGTTTATGTCAGTACCACAATACTTCACATTTGATCATATAATCACACCTATCAAAACCAAAAAAAGAAAAGAAAAAAGAACTGTGATTTATGTCTCGTCTCATCTTGTAATGATCCACTCTTTTTATGGTTATCAACTGAAGGTGTATTCAATCTAGAGATTTTAGTATTACATGCTAATTATATGTTTATTTCCTCTAACAGCCTATTCTATGATATTAGGACGGGTTTGGTTCATGATTTTACTGGAAGAGGTTAGATTTTCTTTTTACTCAATCGAGAATGTATGATCAAATAACTGGGGCTTTATTTATACATTTCGAAATTGTGCTATAGGAATTGTTGATTTGAAATCTGGAGTGATAGCGACCCCCTTACCTCCAAAGGCAACATTTTTGGATGATCCTCTGCGAGTTCTCAGAGCTATTCGATTTGGTACTTGATCTTCACTTCACGTTTTTAAAAAAAAAAAACCTATTTCACTTCGATTTAGTAATTGGTTTTCTGTATTTGTTATGCCCAGAGCATAACAGACTCTTGCTTCTCTCCTTCTATCTGCTTTAAAGCTGAAAAACAATTACTGTCATGATACAGGAAACTGTACTACATTTTCCACAACATCAATATGTTTTGTTTGATCAATGCAATCCCTACTGGAATATGTTAACTTGCTCTACCTTAGGTGAATTTGAACTACTCAGAATCATTAAAGTTCAAGAGAATTTTCAGATTCTGTCATTTATAGTTTAATCAATTTTTACTAACAAATAAACTGGTGTCTTTAAATTAGATTTAATTCATGGGTTACTAATCTCAGGAGCACGTGTAGAATAAGCATTGGTATCATGCATGCATAAGAAATCTTGTTAAATTTGACCAAACATTCATAAGCATCAAGATTACGATAATAAACAACGCAATTAATCCCATTGAATTGCATAAACAAGTATAGAAGATATCATATGAGAAGGAACAAAATCAACTTTAAAACGATGAAATCATACAAAAATAGGAACAAACCATAAGCCAATTACAGCTAAATATGATGCAACGTTGTTGTACCGCCCGATCCCAGATCAAAGTACCGGAAATATGTTGCACGAAAGACGAGATTTATTTAAGATGATTGAAAATACCCCATTATTAATCTAGGTAAAATTAACTCTCCTCCTTGAATATGTTGTTAATTTATATTCACCGTCTATATTTGATTGGCTGGAGATGATCCATCTCTGTTTATTGCCCGAATAGCCATCTCATATGATATCTTCTCATTAATTGCGTTGATCTGGGATCGGGCGGTACAACAACGTTGCCATTAACAATGCCACTCGCCAAAGATCAGGACCTCTATAAGACATCCTGAATTTACGAGGCTCAGGAAACCAACATGCAGAATACATGAAACAAACTCCTTTTCCCCTTTGATTTTTGACCACTTCTTCTGCTTTTTGCTTGCTCCTCATTTAGATCAGTTAAACAAGGAAAACTAGTTACAGAAAAATTACAAGAAAATCTTGGGTTTTTTTTTTTTTTTTTTGTATGCTATATGTTAAGATTGCACATCATTATTGTCCCGAGAGTCTAAACTCATTAGCATCATCCTGCACTTACAAATTTTCTTTTGAAATGGCACAAAGACCAAGTGCAGAAGTGGCAGCTTGCATAACCATCTTGCTCTGCACAGGAATGTATTGATTGGATAATCCAAACACATATGAAGGGGTCATAAGTATGACAGCCAGCTTGTCCGATGACAACTCCATTGAAGGGAGGGCATCATACTCAACGATGCAGCAGTCAGCCAATCTTTACTCAAAAAACGAGTTACATTTAACCAAAAATTTTATTTCAAAAAAAGTTACTTTTGAAATTTTTCATTCTTATTTTGTTACAAATTAAAAAACTTTCGATTACAAACTTATTAATCTCGTCATATCATAACAAATTTCATGAAAAAAACTTATAATTTCTAGATGAAAAACTTGATCAAAGATACAATCTTAATATTTACAAAAAACACAAATGTAACTCTTTTTGTGGAATAGAGGGAGTATTACAGTAAAACCTCTATAAATTAATATTCGATAAATTAATAATTTTATCTTGTCCCGACTTGGGCCAATTATAAAAATTGCAAATTTCGATAAGATAATAATTTTTTGGGAGATCCCTATATAAATATATGTTCCCAATAAAATTATAAATTAATAATTTTTCAAAATTACAAATATACCTAAGACAATTTAGGGAAATATGATTCTAGTGTTGCCTGCTTTTTTTTAAAAATTTATATTTAGTTAGAGTTTATCTCGAACTTTTCTTATTGATCTTTATTTGATTCATCATGTAATACCTTTTAGATGAGAAGTCATTGTTGGGTATGATTTTAAAAAAAAATTATATTGTTTATATAGTATATTCTCTCATTAATATACATTGAATGTTTTTAGTATAAGTACAATGAATCATATTTAATTATTAATAAACAATGAACATAAATTTTGATTAATATTATATACAATGAATTTATCAATAATGAATTTTTGATGTAACTAAAATTCAAATTTATTATAGTAAAACATCTATAAATTAATAAATATTAATTTATCGTTTAATTAATACCTCTCTAAAATAATAAAATTCTCTGATTTCAATATTATTAATTTATAAAGGTTTTACTGTATTTTGGCTATGCATGTAAATTACCTTTATCTATTGGGTAATATTGATAAATTGTGGCCAAGTTTATGTGTGGAACTTTTTGGATGGAAAACTTTGTACATGTAGGCTCAGGTGGTCAGATTTCCTTAAATAAGGACGTGATGACATTGGCTATAGCCATACACTGATGTCGAGTTTGGTTCTCATTTTTTAGAAGGAAATGAAAGCGGATAGTCCTTTCATATTCAAACTGGGTAATAGTGTGGGTGAAACTTGCATTTTCTAAAGTGAATGTTTTATTCCTCCCTCTTTATCATCGCCAACTAAATTTTTAGGACTAACGTCTCGTTATATTTTTCTTATCAGTCGAATGAAATAAATTTTACTTTATTTGTTAAATTATTCGTGTGTAAAGTTTATGTTTTGCTTCATTCATTTTTACAAAAGTATGTGTATTTTTAAATTCGCACTTCTAGATAAAATTTCTCCATTTTATCACAACTAAATTTTTATACATAATCCACCATTTTTAAATTCTCATACTTCTCTCATATTTGACAATCCTTATCTTTTACCTCTATTTTTCTTCTTATATGTTCATTCCATTCACTTTTCATTCCATTTCGTTCAGCTAAATGCAACATAATATTTCGTTTGATTACTCGTTAAAATGATAATTAAATAAAATTATAAAAGAAAAATTAATAATGAAAGAGAAGGATTAAAAAAAAGATCATGATTTTCAATAAATTGTTAAAATGAGCAATACCACCTAAAAAATAAAAAATAATCATTTCAACACTTATTACATTTTTCATTTTAAACTCACTCTATTTTTGTCATCCTTCTCTTCCACTATTTTTTTTCTTTAAATTTATTTTATTCTCATTTCCATTTCAAGGAGTTACCCAGCACACGCTCACACTCACATTCCATTGAGTAACCAAGCTCACTCTCGACAATAAGGAAGCCGAAACGCCAGCCAATTCTCTAATACTCCCTCCACTTCAACGAATAAGCCGTTTTACAAGTTTTTCTTATAATGAATATCGTAACAAGTACGGTATAATAATTATAACATTTCGATAAGGATAATATAGTCAGAGTATCACACTCCATCTGGGTTAAACCAAAACTGCTCACAGCTTTTAATAAATGCTGTGTGGCTTTTTTAAGCACACACAAACACAAATGAATAAAAAAAACAAAATATAAAAAAAACTACTAGTAGTAGTATATTTTGCACTTACAAAGTCGTAAATTTACTCTTGTTGATGGGATGGATTAAATGATGTCAAACGGCAGATTATCCAAATCGAATAAGGTAAAAATAAAGCCCATAAATAAAAAACCAACCTTAATATGGGCACTTTCGTGTAAGATTTCAGGTTGCAAAGAGTCATACTGAGCTAGCAAAACGTACGATCTGGACATTTCTCATCCCCCCACCCCCACCAACCCCATCCCCCGCCCGCCAAAAAAAAAAAGAAAGAAAATAAAAAGACGAAGAAAAGAACACATTTTCATCAAGAAACTAAACAGAATGCTAACACCCTTAATACATTGATCACGCTATGAAATGTCAGTTTTTCCTCGAAGTAGACATCTGAACCAGAAATGATGAAACTAGCAGCTCCACTACTATATCTCATACCACAACTTCAAATGTATGGAATCAAACCGAAAAGAAAACAAAAGGGAAGATAAAACAAACAATAAAAATAGAAGGAAAAAGAAAAGAGAATAAAATCAATACATGTATACGTATGTAAAGTGATCAACAAGCTCCAGAAAAAATAAGCAAACTGTGCAAAACCCCACACCAGCGATTGAATTTATTTGTTTTAAACCTCAGGAGGTGGGGCAACGGCTCTCAGGAGTGGTTGGAGAGCTTTGACAACAATGCTCATATTTGGCCTAAATTCAGCCTCATACTGAACACATAATGCTGCTACAGCTGCCAGCTGCATACAAAGGCATATAACTTATTAGCAACTTATATTAAACATGGTTCCTCCATGTGTTACCCCCATGTGTGTGCGTGTGTGTGTGTGTGCCCAGGGAGGGGGAGGGGGAGGGGGAGGGGGAGGGGGAAAGGGTGAGAGAGACCTTTGCTACAGCTTTTGGAGGAAACTCTCCCTTAAGCTTTGGATCAACACATTGTTTAACTTTGTCCTCGCTTAGTCTTGGAGTTGCCTGTTTTAATAACAAATGCAATAGTACCCACCTATCAGCCTATAAGATATAAATGAGATACTTGATCAATCAGGCAATACAAGATAAAGGCTGACCCAAGTGACAAGACTCTGCTGCCCTCGAGGCATGGTATGGTCAACAGGTTTTCTTCCAGTTAAAAGCTCCAAGAGAACTACCCCAAAGCTGTACACATCACTTTTCTGTGTCAACTGTCCAGTCAAGGCATACCTGCAAAGATTTTATTGAATTCAAAAACAAAACAAGAAATGTTCAGTACAGCATACAGTCTACACATATGTACTTCAGAGTTGTTTCTAGGTAATTTCAGAAAAAATAGGAACAACAATCTACCATTTATGGATCAATTAGTCACTTTGTAAGAAATAATTAGTCCTGACAATTCCTTGGAAAGAGAGGAAACCTAAGAAGTTTGTCTGACCTTTAAACCAGAGGAAAATTCAAACTACGCAGAAGCATATTGTCATAACCTGAACTCCCACATGGCCTCTTCATCCAAAAGTTCTAGTAGTTTCTACTGAATGAAATTGATTAGGTTGTATTGTTGTACTGTTTGTACAACACAAAGTATCACATACACTACTAGTTAACAATAACATAGGGCATTAATTCTCCTAGTCAAAGTTGATCCATCTTTGTTACATGGAATCTTCACTTTGTCTTGAAGCAACGGTGTTCGATACATGGACGTATGGTTGCTACTTGCTAGACATGTCATTTTAGTGTAGAGTGTATTCAAGAAACCCATGCCGTGACTCTTCGAAGTACCATGGAATAGACATTCCATCAGATTCCATGTAACTATGGATCCATGTTACAAATTAAATTAAAGATATATTGAACAAGAAAATGACAAATCTTTAAAGGCATTACTCTGGTGCGTGATAACCAAAAGTTCCTAAAACTCGAGTAGAATGAAGACGAGCAGCCATGTCAGGAGCCTGATTTGAAAGGTTAAAATCTGCAATCTTGGCTTTAAAGTCTTCAAATAAAAGAACATTACTAGATCTGATATCTCTGTGTATTACAGCAGGTTGAACCTTCTCATGCAAATATTCCAATCCCCTTGCTGCATCAACAGCAATTCTTACTCGCTGGACCCAGTCAAGAACAGGACCTGGTTGTGCCCCTTGTACTCCCTTCCTACCTGTAAGGTATATACCATTCAAATTATATTATATTAGCATAAGAAAACTTCAGTTTAACGAACACTATGTTGCAACTCCAAAAAAGGGAAAACCAGTTGATTTTCCTTACCATGCAGAATGTCATGTAGGGATCCCATGGTAGCAAATTCATATGCCAACACACGGATTTGTCCTTCAACACAGTAACCAAGCAACTCAACAAAATTATCATGCTTCAGCTTTGAAACCATGGAGACCTGAGGAACAAAACAACCATTAGATATAACAAATAAACACAAATAAAACATCAAATCAAGATTAACATCTAGGTTGTTTTTAGGTCATGAAAATATACCTGAGTCAAAAACTCAACATCTGACTCGGCTTCAGTTGCAACATCAAGCTTTTTCACAGCTACACCTTTTCCATTACTTAAATTAGCAAAATATACTCTTCCATATGATCCTTCACCAATTAATGCCTTGGACCCAAAATTGTCAGTTTTTTCTTTTAACTCATCCAAAGGAAGTGCAGGAACTTCAATGGTTGGCGCTTCCTTCTGTACTTCAGGTCTGACAGGAGCCGAGACCTTTGAACCTTTATAAAGCCCTGACATGCACAATAGATAAACACCATTAGAAAAATACATCGAACAACACACTCATGTTGGTTCACAAAACACCAGGTGAGGTCCATTAAAACATCACAATAAAGCAACAAATTCCTAGCCATAAACTTTGCAGTAACACGTTCATCTTCACCTAATATAGAGTCCTCAAAAGAAAATAAACAACATACACACAAATACGCACGCAAGGGGAAAAGATTCAAAAAAAGAAAAAGGAATATTTAGTAAGAACTATAACACTACCAACAATAACAATGCTAATAAACTCCCGTTAAAAAAGAAAAAAAAAAGACTTCTGGAGAAGGGAAAAAAAACTCTCCCTATTCCCACAAGTTTCCTTATTTCTTCATCCATATGCCTTCTTTACAATTGTGGTGCTTCCAGCTCTTATGAGTTATGACCTAAAAGTGGAGTTGGAATAGTATTCTTACAAATAAACCGCTCTAATCAATTTTAAGTCAACTAATCCTAATAATTGGAAAATTATGAAAGGACTGAACTTTTGATACAGTGCCCACATGAGCAAGTAAAAACCAAATAACATTTTATTTTTAAAGTGCCCCTTATTAAATATCTGCCACTTAATCATCTACCAATGAACCTAATAGAGTTAAGACATAAACTCATATCTTACTCCTAATTACAACAAATTCACTACTAAATAACAATACAAATAGCTTACTAATAAGAATAATAATACAAATTAATTAATTTCTTAATACCGCATTCCCATGCAGATGTTTAATACTTTGATTGCTTCAGACATGAGACCTTCCATGTGACGAGTATTCAGACTAACCTAACCCCCAGTAAAGTCACCATGTCTATTTCGATGCTAATGAGAAAGTCGAAACAGTGCATCTCACAACACATTTGAATCCCATACAACAATAGACACATCATATCACAGATTAGGGTTTCAACAAATAATGTACTCTGAAACAGTGAATTCTGTTTATACAAATAAGATAATTAACTAAGTGAAAAATGCAAATCATTGAAGCAACGTATCTATGTTAGTGATTAACTAGTGTGTTGTCCTCTACTGCTTCATTTATTAACATTCTCACATATTAAGGATGCAGTATCTCGTATAATTTTCAATGCTAGTGGGGCATGTATACAGATTATGCTTTCCAAAATCATGACTACGGAACGACTCATCATTCATTGAAATTTAAAAATAAGATAATTTATCATTCACAACCCCTCATCAGTCCCAACTTTCTATAACAAGGAAAATTCATTTGAAATTTAAACCTATCAACCACCAAGTTTATCTTATCCACCAACCTCATTCATCTTGACATCTCATCTGTTATCCCTCCCCCCAACTAAGAAAGTGAGAAATCAAAATTGTTGTAACTGAAGTTCAAGAAATATAAGACGGTCTCTCAGGGTTGATGTTTAATTTGTATATTTGGTTAAAATTTAATTGAGAATGAGTACAATGGAGTGCTACATTTTTGGGCTGATGTTCACTAATTGATGTTTTCCTTCCTTTTTGACTCTTTTTGATTTGATAATGAATATACTTCAATTTGGTTTTTGTTTTTTGTAATGAAGTAATTGGTCTTTTTCATATTCATATGAATCCCATTCCTCCTTGCCTATTCCATGGTCCTAGGCCCCCTCTAGGCTTACGAACTTTTTGCTCTACGATCATCCGCAAGGCTGAATGGAGAAAGGGACAAGGGCGGTCTTGCTTGGCGCGAAGGCTGCTGGTTCAGGGGTAGACTTCGTAACTCCCAGGAACTTCTTCATAGTGGCCCCCTTCCATGCCCCATTTGATAGCCATCCTCCACTAGTTGAACCTCGACTTTTCAATCTTGAGCTGGGCGGCTGGCACTATTGGGAGCTAGTCCTATTGAGTAAGGGAAGGGGTCGGTAGGCTCTCTATCTCAATATAGAGAAGGGGTCGCCTATTTTTTTATTTATTTCCCTTTTGTATTCAATTGGAAATTTATATGAATATTTCCTATGGCTTTAGGAAACTACTCCAGCCTCATTCCTTGACTACGAAACCAATTGTTGGAAAATCAAGGAAAGAAAATGAAATAAGTTAAAGAAAAAATTGAAGGGTTGTATGGAGTGAGATGTATATTTCTTCCTGTAAGTGATGCTTCTTGTATAATTTACTTGGAAACTTCAGGAAAAAACAAAGAAGAAGTTTGAGAAATACTAAAAACTTGTGTAAAAGGAGATACAGACAGATAAGAGGTACGATCAAGGAAATACACAAAGATGAGGAAGAGGATGGTGGAAGTCGTGAATCTTGATGTTAAAATTGTGACTTTTGAATAACTAAAAACTCGTATGCGGGTTCTTGTTTGACAGTCTAAAACTGTTAGATATTCTCTCACATACCCCTCAATTCTCAATACAATTATTATTTTGAAAGTTTTAAAAGGTATAATAACCAAGAAATACTATTTTTTCAATATAATTCAAAATTTGTGAGTTGTGTACTGGACCACTAGTACAATAACCAAAAATGCTTTTATTTTGAAACTTAAAAGAATTTTGAAATAAATAGAAAAAGAAAAAATTATATCAACTTTATAACATAACATAATATGGAGGTCAAGAAGTATACCATCCGTGTGATTCCTTGGGCTTTTCAAAGGTTCATTCTTATGCGGCGGGTGAGACTCTTCTACTTGAGAAGAACAGCACAACCACTTGCGCATCCTTCTTTTCTTCCTTAGATATCGTTCTCAACACTCCTTTTCTCCAAATGTGTAAATATTACATAAGGGAGGTGCATGTGCCTGCATACATATTAAACACAATCAAATTCCTAGCACGCCAGTTATGGCACTACATTTTTTACCATCATAACCTCATTAATCATAACACAACAAATTAAACAGAATTTTCATATTATACTTTGCACACGTATATCCTACAGGACAGTTTAAAGATAATATTCTATAAATAGACCTTGCTAGAAGGGGTGAATTTAGGGAGACAAGTTAGTAAACACTAATTTAAAAGTAACCCTTGTTTATACTTTATACATAGACTTTTAAGTTTAAAAGATACGGTTTGTGAGAAAAACACTTAACAAGTTTTGTTGGGCTCAGCTAATGGAACTCAGACTAATCTTAATATGAATAAAAAAATCTCGCGTCTTTTTGTATAAGGACAATTCCCAAGGATTTCATAAACAAGTAAACCATATGATAAAATGTAATAAATTTTCTGTAACATTCTAATTTCATGTTTTGTTATGTTTCTGAAGGTAGTGCCTTACATATAACACCAATTATCTGTAAGGTTATTGGATATCTTTAGAAGTGATGAGATTTTGACTTACACTGAGCTCCAGGTTTCTGGGAACCTGTTTGGAGAAGTTTGATATTAAACTAACTTGAATAACTTACCTTGGCACAAAAGTTGTCAAAATGTTGAGTACTTAGGCAGTCTGATGTAAATTAGTATCTGTAGAGTTTGTATGTTAGACGCTTAAAGTGGTTCTTTACTGGTTTTAGCAACTAAGTACTTGAGAAAGCGAACCTGGAATATCACTTGATATATCCATCTTATCACTTTGGTGGATCTGAAATGTAATGTTAATATGTAAATGGTTTTACAAGTTATTATAGTAATATTTAACATCCTTTTTATGACTGTTACAGATTACGGTGATGGGGTGTATGTTTTCTTATGTTTGTTGAATGCTGAATGGCTGGAGTTCTTATTTCATCAAAGTCCGTACCATTAAGTATTCTTTTCTTTTTGAATCATCGCTTCTTATTAATGATTAGGGGGGAGAATAGCCTCTCAATGGCTTAGAAATTTATGTACCTTCTTTGATCAACAATTATACGTCTTGTTCTGTTGGAGCTTGTACCATTAATTTTGCTTTTCCTCTTAAAGGCTCCGCTTCTCAATAATTAAAGGGATGAATTATCATTTAATGCCCTAAGAAATTTTATCAGCTGATCTTTTTGGAAGCGTATGTTCTCACTTAATTATGCACTGCATCTAGATAAATGGTGAGGCATTGTTGCATTATTATTTGAAATTTAGACTATGGTAATTTATTAGGGGGGGGGGGGGGGGTGTTGGCCTTTAATGTAGATTCTAACAGATCAGTTGAAAAGGAATGAACAATTACTTGAATGTCTCTAGATAAGACAAAACATATTGCAACTAGTGTTTTACTGTTCATAGATAAGTTCTTCCTTGATTTCTGTTGCAGAAACAAAGTAGAAATCCTGTAACTTTGATCTAGAGATACACAAATAGGATAAATGTAAAAGGTTGTGGGTGTGCATACTGATTTCCAAGAAGTTGCATACCCACGTAGCAAAAAAAGTCAAACTTAAGCCGTACAAGTCAAATCTGGAGGTTCTCAATCTGGTTTAGTTATTTTTAGTTAATAGTAGAATTCTAATCCAAATAAAGATCATTTAGCAGACATACGACTTAACAAAAGGTGTGGTCAAAATAGAAGTCTACTAAACTATAGGCTACCCTGACAGTAGCAGTGATACTTGAGAAGCATTAAGTAGTAACAAAATCTTTTAAACAGAAATTGCTTCCAAATAGCATCTGTTGTCTGAAACAAAATAGAAACAGCATATAAAATTGGTATGACAGACACATAGTTAAGGGGGGAAAAAACCCTTCCTGCCATTCTCTTTTCTCTTCTTTGCTTGGAACAATTGTGATACTGGAGGCTAAGGGGAGTTCCAAGTAAGGAATTGACCACTCGACCAGTGAAGATTAGTAAATTTTCCTCTTGTTTAAAATTATTTACTCCTTAATTTAATTTCATCAACTATTTGAAGCAAATTTGTTCAAATTCAGGTTTTCTTGCATTTGATAATCTGATATTGACATTAACATACCTATTGCAAATGTTATCTCCAGCCAAATCACTATTTGGTACTAGAAGTGCTTTAATTATATTAACTAATGTCTATTAAAAACAAAACTTGAATCTTTCTGTCTATATATGTGTATAAATTCATGCACAAGAAGCCTGACTTTCACGGGTGCTTGAAAAAGTCAAAATTTAGAAACAATAAAGCTAAATAGTACTATCCACTACAGTAGTAAATTATAATTCAGAAATATAATTTTTGGAGAGAGAAACCTCTCAATCCTAGGTAAACATGGTGCTTAGAGCAATATGAATATGTAAATGAAAATGAAAATTTAAACAAGAATAGCTTTCGGATAAGTATTGGTATGTCACCATTTGAAGCATTGTATGCTATAAAATGTCAATCACCTATTTGTTTGGATGAGATCGGAGAAAGGAGGGACAGATAGGGTATTTAAAGAGAAGGGAAGAATCTTAAGAAAACCTTGACAAAAGCAGAGACAGCCGTGGAATCACCATGCTAATCGCCAGGTTCCATACTGACATATGCTATGAACAACAATTAACACATGTAGACACAAGTCTAGTATCCTCACGGCGCCATTAGATGCATCATTAAACACGTATGTGTGTGAGATATTTAATCAAATACATGGTGTGCACAAGAGGGCAACATATAGCTTTTATGGAATTAGCTATGTAAAACACTCTATCAGGTAACCTCCACAATAGTCCCAAGGTAACAAGTATGCCAACTATAATCAAACAGAAGCATCAAAAGTTTACACTTTTTCTTCTACTGAAATTGCATGCAGCTAAATATATAATCACATCAAGCTAGCTGTATATTTTATTGCATCCATATAGTTATATCACTGTCTAGAATTGTGTAACTTTTGCTTGCTGACTAAAACAATGCAAATCACTTATAATAGCAGTCATGTCATCTTAGAAAATTACCAGGTAATCAAAATTTCAGAAATTCCATCTAATTGTAAACTTTGGTCACATAAGAGATACACAATCGTGGAGCCAGTCAGTTTATTCTATTTATGAAGATGAAGACTGCATAATTGCTGCTTTTATGTTGATTGCGAAAAGGTTATACCAGATAGCTGTTCTAGGCTTCCGAACTTATTTAAGTTGATTTCCTTTGTCAAAGTTTACATTCATCATTATTTTAAGCAAATATTGGGATCTTAAGATGAATATTTACATAACCTGAATGCCGCTTATTGACTAATATTTATTTGTGATGTTTGAAAATTCCACAAGTTACTATGGAAGAAATTAAATTAAAAATAGTATCTTTTTCCTCCAGATGCGAAAATCTATAGATTCTTGTTATAAACAAAAATATTGTTTCACGTGGATCTCTGTATCTTTTCTGGCAAGCTTGCAGCGCTCACAATGACATACTCTTTCCAAAATTATCAACACTTAAATGCCCACTTAAACATTCGTCAATGTATGAATAATTCATACAAGTAATTGAATAACAAAAAAAAACATTTTCCCTCGTCCACATTCAATTACCACAAACACATCCAAACCTGAAAATCAAAAAAAAGAAAAAAAAGAAAAGAAATCGCTGTTGCTTGCCACTAAATCACCGCGGACGGAATCATCAACGATTGAAATAAATCAAAACAACACATATGACATATGACAGCAAAGAAGAATTGGAATTCCAATTCGCAACACAATTGGATCAGATGAAGGCTTTAATCATAAAATTACTAATAATAAGATCCATAGCAGAGTGAAGGATTCGAATGATTACCTGATTTGATACAGTTTCTTGAGTAAAATTTATTGGATAAATTCTCACTAGGGCTTAGATCGGAAATTCGGGTGAGAAGAAAAGGAGGAGATGAAAAGAAATAATGAGGACAAGACGAAAAAAAGAAGTCATTTCGAAGCTTCTTCATCCGAAACATAATAACATGGTAAAGTAATATTCCTCACGCCTATTATATTATTTTTATTTTCTTTATTTTATTCTGCTCTCCACCATCAGCTACTTGGAGGTATTGTATTTGCAGTCTGACTGATTTTTATTTATGAAGTATTTGTATATTTATATTATATTTATAGTTTGTAAATTGATTGAGCTATTCGCCTATTTCGTTCAGTCTAATTTGTACCAACTGATTTTGAATATAATTTTTTTCTTTTAAGTTTTAGAAGTTAATTTAGTTTCGTTTGAACTCAAAATCTCGATTCATTTTATAGCGTATGGATCATTCGATTATTCAAACGAATTGATCTATAACATAATTTTTTATTCTTTAAATAAAATATATTTAACTTGATTAAAGTGCAAGTTTGAGTAAAATAGATTCGAACTCAACTCGACTATCTTATGGCTCTATAATAATCTCTCAATTTATTTGTAATAGACATTTTAAAAATATAATTTAAATCTCTTAATAATAATCATTTATCAACCTAAAAAAAATTGTCCAGCATCCATTTTGCTAGTTTATCCCAGTGTAACTCTATTTTTTATTTTTTTTCGTAAGTTACACGTATAATAAATTTTCTAAAAGATAACATATGATACTCCACCTTTTTCTCATGTAACTTGGCCTATGGTTACTTTTTAAATCCCCCTTTCATTCCAAACTAAATACTCTGATGTTTACTTTAAATTAGTGAATTATCTTAAATTGTCTTTTATTTCTTTATAATATTCTATTTATGTCATAAAAATAATTATATTTATGTCTTTGTTAAATATTAATATTGTATATTCGATTGAAATTACATGTTTAAGTAATAAATATTTTCAGAAAATTTGTTATAAATATTTAATTAATTAATAATAAGAAAATATAATATTGATGATACATTTTATCCGTACTCGATTGAATACTCTCATGAGATATTGTACGTTATGGAGAGGTAAAAACCTTTTACTTATAATTTTATCTTAAAAAAAAGTGTCTCACATGTGGGAGAACAAACTCTCACACTTATAAACTTATAAGTGTGAGAAAATGAGTTTAGACTTATAAGTTCTTAAAAAGGCATCTTACAAGTGGAATGATAAGTCTAAACTTATAAATTAATACGGTTCATGATTTTAAGATATCATGTATTAATATTAACCTGAGGAGTGTATGAAGTCACAAGTTTACAACATTCTATTTAAGGGGCGCCGGAAATAGAGCAGCAGCTCTCTGCCATGCAAGTGTTGATGATACATTTTACTCAGATTGAATATTCTCGTGTGAGGTATCATTCATTTATAGATAGGTAAACATTTTCTTTTTTTTTATAATTTTGTCTTACAAAATATGTTTCAGAACTAAGATGATGAGCTTAAACTTACAAATTTATACAGTATACGATTATTAACATATATGAAATATTATGGTAACAACAAATAAGACAATTGTACTGATAAATTTTAAAAAATATAACATTATAATAAAAAGAAATGATAATGTAATTATTTATTTAAAAACAATCTTATTAAATGTAACTTTTTCAATAAAACTGAAGGTATGATATTTTTACACCGAAATAGAATTTAACGCTTTCGCAGATGTAGTTCAATCTCTTCGTCATTTATTATTCCGGAAACGCATAGATTCTTTCATATAGAGTAATGCGAGTAATCGAAGCTTAAATTCAAATTACGCATACTAATTTTACTGGAAGAGTAATTTGTCTATAAAAAAAACATCACCATTATCGTTGTGCATTCAATTCTATTTATATCTAATACAGAGTACTAAACATCGCAAAGATATTGTAATTGTTCTATTTATTAATGTTTTAAACGTAAAGGAGGTGTAAATGAGTTTAATTTGTGCGGACAAATTATATATTAATCTTTTTTTTATGCCGTAATTGAATTCAAGTACTAAATAAAATAATAAAATTAGATAGTGTTATTGTGCCATAATCAAATTCGAGTCACTAGATTATTTTCACAAAAAATTGTATCATTAGTTTTGACAGTGACAAATGCTGTTGAAATGACTTAATTTTAGTTGATCAAAGGCTTAAGTTTAATTAATCAAAAGGTTGGATTTGAATTCTGAAAATTTTATAAAAAATTATTTAGATTTGAAAAAAAATATAGTTTAAATTAGTCAAAATAATTCTGATACGGAACCAGAATAATAATAATAGAAAAAGAGAAGACTTGTTTTATGCTCAAGGGTGATTGCCACCTTAGGAATTAATATTTTAATCTATTTCAGAAAATGACAAGGCTTAGGCAGTGACCGTACAAAAGGGTTTGGTGCCCGGTTAACATCCCAAAGTCATAAGAATGATTAATTATAGTTGCAAACACTTGTTTCAAAGGAAATTATATAATATTTTGATAAATTATTAAGACACAATGGATTTTGAAATTTTTAATTTTCCAATAATGTTCTTTTACCCTAAAATTAGGAATATATTTAAATTTTTTAGATAAATGACAATGTATTAAACTTCTGAATAAATATTCATTATGACTTATGAAAATTTCCAATACAAATTATGTTTTGATCAAAGATTTTTATCATAAATTGTAAACTTATAATAAATATTCATTATGACTTATGAAAATTTCTAATACGAATTATGTTTTGATCAAAGATTTTTGTCATAAATTGTAAACTTATAATAATTATACAAGTATTTCGTGGCATACGCATATTCGTTTACAAATTATTTTATAAATCATTTAATATTTGTAAAATAGAAATTAATATTATTATTTAATTGCACTTTATATTATTATTTAATATTTATTGGTTTGATAAATACTTTCTAGTTGATTACAAATATGATTAAAATTTTAAAATTTAAGAAAGTGAGTAAAAACTTAAAAATTGTAGAGATAAATTAGCAAAAGATAAGGATCATTCTCTACAACTAAATTTAAAGTTTTATAAAAGGTTATTTCTTTTTTTACGCTGATAAAATGTCTTTTGTTACGGTGATAAAAAGTGAAACATAACTTAGCAAAAAAAAAAAAAAAAGTGAAACATGACTTACTAAAGCCAGCTTTAATTTCTTTCAAACGCGCGGCAGTTTTCTTAGGGCGACATGCGATTTTTTTTTGTCTCTGGATGTAAATTCGCCGGTTAGTTATTTTAACACCCAAAATTTTAATATAATAGATAATTAAAATAAATTAATCAGTTTCCATTAATTTAAATTTGATACGTCGTGGTGTACCTTAACGGTTAACACTTATTTCTAAAGTTGGATAGGAAAAAAAAACACAGATAAGAAATCCTTTTAATGAATAAAAAAGAACAGAATGAAAAACACAAACTTTTCACTGGGTGGTTACTGAATTTAATAATTAAAATTAAACTTAAATAAGATGTTAAATGTATATCTTATCCCTAATATTATATCCTATTGTATTTATAATACAAGGATATTATTGACTTTATAACATTTATAACATGATATATCTTGTTAAATGAGTTTTTTTATTATTTTTTATCCAAAACTTGTCATTTTTGACAAGAAAATTCAAGCAAGAAAACTATCAATATTTTTTATTCAATTCTTTTCATTTCTATTCCTTTAAAACTTATACTTTGCTTGTAAGTTCTGAACATAAAAAAATACAAAACTTAAGTTTAAAAGAAAATAAAAGAATGGAAATTGAAATGAGTTTTCATTTGAGTTAGTTGTACGTTCTTATGAGAAAATAAAAGAAAATTTTATTGTAAAAGTATTTTACTATTTTATTTAATTTTCTTATATTTGTGATTATGGATAAAATAGATATTTCAAAAGAAATGTCTTGTCATTTTTAGATGAAAATTTTTGATAGTAAAAGTGTCAAAATTGAGTTGTCAAATCTTTTATTTTCTTGTAAGTTTTGAATGGAAAATAAATTAATAGAATTTTTTTAATAAAATAATAGAAATCCAAAAGTGTTTTCATTTTAGACATTTGTGAGTTTTTAAGATAAAATAAAAAAAATTAAGTTTGAAAGTGTTTTACTAATCTATACTCTTATTTAATTTTGTTATATTTGTGATTGGGACGTACTTAGTATTACAAAAGTTATGCCTTATTCAAACTAGTTTTTCATTTAAATCCAACCATTCTTGGATAAAAAAAATCCAAATTTTTATTGTCAAATCTTTTATTTTCTTTTAATGAAAAAACACACAAGTATTGAAGTTGGATAGAAATCGTAAAAATTTATCCGATTGTTTCTTTTCTTACTAAATTAAACTCACAAGCAAGACGTTAATGACAAAACTCACATACATTAAAATTGGAAGGTTTTCTATCCAATGGCACTATGTTCATGTTCATGAGTTTTGTTTTGGAAGGAAAATAAAATAAATTGTTACTTTCTACCCATTTCTCATGTTTATGACATTATAAGAGATTAAAAAGGAAAATAAATGACTCAAAAACGTATGTATTTTTTTGTCAAAATTGTATTTCCAACAATGACATGATTCTATATATTTGATTAAAAATTACATATAAAAATAATATCTTTTTCTAATTAAATCTGATATGAATGTCCAATTAAAAATTATATAAGAAGAGTATAATGACAAATTTTGAAAAACATGACATTATAACGAAACATTATGCAAATGTTGCTATGTTTTTGGAATAAGTTTTATTTTCAATTTTTTTTAACGAATGTAGTATCTAATTATGGATTAGATGATCAAATCTATTATATATTTAAAAACACAAACATATATATATATTTTTTATGTCATAGTTCTGCACTTTTTTTTCCAATATTATTTTCTTTAAATTTCTTTTATTATTATTATCTTTCATAATCTACTGCTATTTTCACTAAATACTCCTAATTCATTTGTACTTTCCTTAATTCTTACTTTTATTAGGAGTTACGAAATTAATAATTAGAAAATTTTAAAATAAAATATATGACTATAATATAATAAATAACTTTATATGCATGATTAATGAAATTATGAACAAAAAATTAAAATATGATATTTGATATTTTAATTAACCTAACTATTTAAAATTAATTTCATGAAATAAGTACAACAATTTTTAAGTGTATATTAAGTAACTTTAAATATATATTATCATAATTAATTATTTTGAAGTACATATATAAAAAAATTATAAATTATACAAATAAAATCAATGTTCAATTAAAATTATATCATTTGACTCAAAGTATTATTTGTTTTATTAGTTGAGTTGTTTTTGTACAATTATTATATTTTGGGTGTTACTAACATTATCATCATTATTTCGTTATAGTTATTTTAATTAACATATTCAATTATAATCAATTAAATTGTGATTTGTTTGATTAAGTTTATTTATTTAATAATTATTTGGCAGATTCTGTTATATTTATTTATTATATTTACTTTGTGATAATAATTGTTAGGATTTACCATATATTTCAAAGTTATTTTCTAAGTAGTTTGTAGTTTTTAATATGATTTAAAAATGTATTCAAACATTTTTTATATTTTAATTTTGTATAATTTCTCTAACTTTGTACCGGATGTCCTACGTTTTCAAATGTATAATTAACATAATATGTATAATAGATACGAGTAAGTGTAAGATAATATATTTTAATTAGAGTTTGAATTATAAATTATGTTAACTTCAGTTCAATTTGATTAAAAAATTTAACACAATTTAAAGAAATATTCATGAATAGTCTAAAATTTATTGTTAGACATCATATTCATCGTAATTCTTAAGTACTATATTTTATTATTTTTTCTTTTAAATTTTATTATCAAAATTATAAGTTCTTTTTTTATTGATATTATAAGTTTTATGTGATAAAAATATTAATGAAATATGTTAGCATTATATTTATAATAAAATATATAAAAATATATGAGATCAAATTTGAATTTACAAAGTGAGTTTAACTTAGTGAAATTATAAAATCAATAATACTTAATATATGATCAAAATTAAGTTAATTTATACAAATTTGATATTAAAGAAAAAAATTAAATATGCCTTATATTAATTTAAAATATAGAAAATATTAAACTAAATTATTAATAAAATATTTAAATTAAATAATAAAATAAAAATAATTAATGCGAGCTAGGTAAATAAAACCCAAAAAAGTTCGGCTAGTCTACATTGTACAACTAGAAATTCTGCAGAACGAATCAACGAAGCCCTCGTGTGTGTGTGTATATATATAGGCACACACACGTGTGTTTATATATAGGCACACACACATCAACTCCCACGTTGGTCTCTACAATACCCTCCAAACTCCAGAAGAATCAGTCAACCGCTCGCCATTGAGCTTCCTCTTCTTCACCACCTTTTTCTCGAGAAGGTATCATCCCCATCACACTCTTTGCTTTGCTTGTATCAGTTCTTCCTATCAATATGCATTTGATTGGAGAATTAATCCTCGAAAATATTAGGATCTCTGTTGAGTTTGAGTTATTTTGTTTGATTATATGAATTTTGTGCTACGTCTATGAAATTAGTTGTTACTCCATTCTTTTGGGAGGTTTTTTATATTAGGCTCTTATCCGAATTGTGGTTTGATAGTAGCATGTGAAATACTATTATACTGGGAACTAGATTTCAGGTATAGTTTTGTAGTCCAATTTGTAGTTGAATTTAGGGATTACTGGAAAAATTGAAAGATTTAGGATATCGATGTCAGAGGGTCGTAGTTGAATTAGGGATTACTGAAAATTTTGAAGGATTTAAGAGTCCAAAAAATCGGTAGTATTGTAGTAAATATGGAGGCAGAACGAATGTGAGGTTTTCTGAAGGGAACTTTGGCTGTTTTCGTGCGCGTATAATCCTAGGAATCAATCATTCAGAAAAAAATAATCCATGTTTTGAAAGGGATTGTATTTGGGATAACCAAGAAATAGCACAATATAAATTTCCTTCCCCCTCTCCCCCCCACCCACCCCTCCTCCCATGTTTTCTTTCACCAAAAATCTTCACATATTCTAGGATTGTACTTTTTCTATTTAGAATTTCCGAACTCTTTCTAAAATTAGCACTTCTCTTGCTCTAAAGTAATTGCTTAACTAACTAAATTTAGCACTTTCTAACTCTAATTTTCTGTATTTCATATTTAAACTCACTTTATCCCTGTAGAAATCTGACTTCCTATATCTAGAACTCTAACTCTCTCCCCAAAACACTCACTTTTTCTCTGTACAACTCTAACCCCTCTCTATGAACTTCATAAATCCAAAGTGTTAATGGCAAACAAGGAAGTTATGATCCCTTCTTTTGGGAAGGCTTAATTATCAAAAGAACACCTTTTCTACTTATTTTGGTAAATCATCAAGCTATTTTCTTCCGGCTATACCCTTAACTCGTTGAACTTGGTTATGCAATTACCATTATCGTGGTTAACTCCAGCTTTTTGGAATTAAAATGTGACATGACATGGAGAAAAATAATGAAAAATTAGGCCTAATCTAGGTCTCATCTAAATATAAGATATAGGAATATTAAAAAATGGTGAAAAAAAATAGTAATTGAAGTCACTAGATGTTGGTGTAGATAACCTATAGGATGTGACAAAGTCTGGAAAATATGAGGTCACCTAGGTGAAGATTGTCAACTTATTTTTTCTTCATTTCCTTACCTATATGGACAATTCAAGAGCATATTGTTACAAGGAAATCACAAAATTATGTTCAGAACTTAAGTTGTGTCATCAAACGCTTGCGCAATTGAAAAAGTTCCCTAACCACTTGCGTTCTCTGCTCACCAACATTTTCCCATTACTCAATTTTGTTTTTGGTTGATTTGATGAATCAGACAAGTGGGGATCGCCAAATGCAGTGATTTAAGATGGTATATATAAAGTTAGATCATAGTATGAATTTCCTAGTTCTGTGATTTGGGATTTCATTAAGTCAAAAGAAAAGCTTTAATAATGTTTTTCTAAAATAAGCTGAAAAGCTCAAGGGTTTTTTTGGAACACTAAGATCTTTTGGGATATATGTTGAATAACTTTCTAATGTTTGTTTAGAAAGGGACTAAATCAGTGTCATCCGTCGCTTGCAGTTTTTTTCTTCTAAATACTCTCTCTCTCTTGCTCCCTCCCCCCCTTCCTCCAGATGTCACTACCTCCCTCTAAATATAAGTTTCTATCTCCATAACTCTCGTGCTTTCTAGATCGAGTTGTCATTTGCTTAAATAAAACACAACACTGTCTCTTTACCATTCATCATTCTTCTAAATCTTTCAAATTTTGTCCCTTAAACTCTCACCTCTTTCCCAATAAATATGTAATTTTCCTTTTTGTAGAACTCTCACTTTTATTTGAAATGCTTTGCTCTTTCTAGAAGTCTTACTCTCTCTCTCTAAATTTTATAGATTTTGAGAAGTTAAAAGATACCTTACTATATAGGTACCACTATATTACATACATGTAATTAATAATTTTGGAGGAGGTTTAATTCTGGGAGTAATATATGGTTTATTGGTTTATACTAAACCCACTTACTACCCATGGTTAAAAGCAGTGTCCTCGAGGTATGCCGTATGCGTATTAGTATATGCATTCGTAAATTTTGAAATACGTAATTCCGAAGAGGTATATATAGTTGGTACATGATTGGGTTTGCAATGCTTTAAGGATCAATTTTTTTTCACCGCGAAGCGCCAAAGTTCCTTATTTTGTTGCTTTAGTTTCATTTAGATACACAGATTTAGTCCATATGATTCAGATCTTAAAAACTTTAAAAATCATGAGACCTGCAAGTCTACAACACCGGGGCTGACAACCATGTTTATAAGAGATGTTCAAACTTTCAAATCAGGCTTCACGAAAGCATCAAAATTTTAGAGTGATCATAGAATTCTGTTGAATAATATCTTTTTTGGAAGGGAAAGGCAACTTGGTCACCATCAAATGCTCCAGCATAGATTTTCTAGCGATTTTTTTTCCAGATTTCGGTAACTATTTTCGGCAACCTTTTTCAAATTGCGATGAGCTGAAGGGGATGAAAAGCATGGTGTTACATGGCACTCCACATTTGGTCCATATCAGTATTAAATTTCTAGGTCACTAATTTTATAAAAATTGCGTGCCATATCAGCATCTCTAATGGCGAAACTTAATGGAATGGTGTTAAACCTGGCAATTTGGGTTCCGATCCAAGATAACTGTCTATATGACTGGAACTTTTTGGGCCAGATATCCAGGTTTAGAAAAATAGATCAGACATTATCTGAATCCATATTTAGCTATGTCAATGTACATTCAACCAGATAATTGGTTATTACCCATTTTTGCATGTCTAATATGATACTCCATATCTCGCCACATGCCAGGAAAGTAAGATACTTTGTAGTTCCCCAAGCTAATACCGTATGGTGTAGTTTTCAGTTCTTAAAATTGACCAAATATCTTATTTGACGATTTAATTTTGATTCTGTAATGAATAATATCTAAAATATATATAGAAAAATTTTAAGAAAATAAAATATTTTATTCTAAAAAAAATCTATGGAGTAATAAAATTACAAGATAATTTTGAATTTCAATATCATTTTATCTGATATGTATTAATTTTTTTGTGAAATGGAGGAAAAACATAATATACATATATATGTATGTATGTATTACATATAATACTATGTTATACTCTTTTCTTTCCAAAATAAGAGTCACATATATAAAATATTTTTCTTATATATGTCTAAATATCTATTATCAAATTTGTTATAAATTGGATTGATTTTAAGATCATTACTATTATAAATACATTAAAAATCCAACACATACAAATTTTGTTATATAAAAATATCATTATAAACACCTCATAATTTATAATTCAATATAAACAAACTAAAATGCAATTATTTTTTAAGAACCGAGGGAGTATGTTTTTGCGTTGATGTCTATTAAGATACATAATCTTTTGGATATGAAGTAAAATTTGCCTACTAAAACTGATTAAATACGCCACATAGTATACAATGCACCCTTCATTAAGCGAATATTTATGGGATTATTGATATTTACTATATTAAAAAAAATAAATTTTAATTACTTTTTTTCATATATTAAAATTACATTGATTGAGATTTACACACACACACACATATATATGAGTATAAAAATAACTTTCATAATAAATTTGTCTCTAATGCTAAATTAGACAGAGTAAATAGGAGCTTGTCCAATACGATTTACAAAATAAAAGGTACTGTACCTAGAATTCTAGACGGTGGAATTTATTGTTGCTTGCACCGTGGACAATTATTCATTCTGGCAAGCAGGAGAGCTCCTGTCATTTTGCTTAACAGGTTGAAATATGGGTTGAATTTGGATTCAACCTAAACCTATTTAAACCCAACCTAGTAAACCTATGTTAAATGTTGGTTGAATGGATCTGGATTCATCTCAAATTATTATCTATATTATTTGACCCAAATCTGAACAAATATGGTTTTTGCTGGGTCTAAATGGTGTACGTTGAATATTTAGGTAATGTTAGCGGGGTAAAATGTAATTTTAAAGATTAGTAGTGTATCCATGACAACCTGCCAACATCATGGTGCATTTTATGGTTTTGCCGTAAAACGACCATGTTTAGCCATGCAAGTACCAATACATGTGTCAAGCTAAGTAGTTTTTATAGAACTGTCTTTGTGCCGTCTATGTTTGTTATTAGTTAGTTACAGGGGATGTAGGTTAGGGAAAGTGTGGTGTAGGATAAGAGTCTCTATAAAAACTACATGTACTGCTTGTTTGTGATTATGTTGAATGAATAATAAGATTTCGCTCTCAAATATTTCTCTCTCTAAATCTGAACTCTCTCTGTCTCTCTCTCTCTCTAGAATCTCTTTCTCCCTCTAAACTCCGTCTCTCTCTCATCTCTATAATTTCTTCTCTGTTCTAGCTGATTGATCTTGCCACGCCTTCCATGGTGTGAAAAATTGGTATCCGAGCCTAGCCGATACTTGGAAACTTCTTCTTCCTCGGCAAATTCCCCATTTTTGCAACTCTCTCTCTCTCTACCTGCAGTTCTTCTCTCTCTTCTCATTTCTCTGCTGGATCACTTGAATCTGGCTTGGAACTTCTAATTGAAGCTGACAGATGCAAGTAATCAATTGAAACTGCAACATCTGATTGATTCTAATTAGATCTGATGTGCTATGTTTTTCTCGGCTGAGGTAAATCTAAGTAGAACTCAGTTTGGAAGGTCTGAAACTATTTCAAACCTTGATCAGTTCCTTTAGACAAGCAAAGGAACCCTACCGGACCTTGATCAAGCTAAGAGATAGTTGGAGAAGTTACTGGAACAAAATTGGGCAATTTTTCTTCCAAATCTGCTTGAAATTGCAGTTCACCACTGAGTTCAGATGTATAGAACTGCTAATTTAGGAAGAACTACTTCAGAAACTACTTAGGTAATGGTTCTACTGATCCTGTGTGTAGAATAGCACCTGATTAAGTAGATCAAATCTGTGGAACTAGGTCAGATTGTGATTGACTGAGGAATTGATAGAATTTTGGAAGAACCAACTTGGAGATTATTATTAAATTGAAGTATGAAGATTAGATCTAATACAAATAAGTTGTTAATTGAGAATTTAATGGTGGAACAAGAAAACTTTGATAGTTTCAGAGAAGCTACTAATGACAAAATTCAAGGATTGGAAGATAAGTTGGAAAAATTTATGGAGAATGTGATGACTGTGTTGCAACAAAGGAATGATAGAAGTAACAATGGATTTATTATTCCATTTGCTGATAAGGCTCATGGAAAGCAGCCTATACAAGGAGAGAGCAGTCAGAAAGGAATGTTCAGAAATCCAGAGCATGCAGAAAAAGAATGAAACAGGAAACAAGAGGAAGGAGGAGTTAGGCTGGACAAGTCAAGTAAGGAACTACTGATTATTGATGAGGACAAGGAGCTTAGGCATTTAAAACTTGTATTTCCAGCATACAAAGAAGGAGAAGATGTTATGAGTTGGATCCAAGACTGTGAAGAATATTTCAAGATCTATGGAATTAATTCTTCAAGGAGAGAAGCTATTGCAGCAATGCACTTACAAGGCATAGCTAAGTCTTGGTACAAGGCTTATGTGAGTGTCAAAAGTAAGGTAAGTTGGAATGAGTTCACAGAAGACTTTCTAGTTAGATTTTCTGATGTGGAATTGGGAGATGTTTATGAACAATTTAAGTTGTTGGAGCAGACTGGATCAGTGAATGAGTACTACAATGCTTTTGAAAGGTGCAAAGGCAGGATAATGGAGAAGTTAACATTTTTGACTGAAGAATTCTTTGTTAGTATCTACATCGGAGGTCTGACAAAAGATATTGAGAAGTCTTTAAGGTCATTGGAACCACCAACTCTAACCAAAGCCTTCAAATAATGAAGCTCCAGTACCAAAAGGTTCATTTAATCGAGGAATAGCAAGTAGGAGTGGGCACAAAAGCTTAAGAACCAAATGGATTTCAGTGGGAAATCCGCTCTGTTACCCTATCCAAGGGCAGAGGCTAAAAAGACAATTGCAGTAACCAAGGCTCAAAGAGATGAAAGAATGTCCAACGGACTTTGCTTTTATTGTGATGAGAAGTTTTCTAAGGACCATCAATGTACAAATCCTAAGGCTTTCATGATAGTGGCAGAGGAAAAAAAGGAGGAAAAATCAATTTATGAAGGACCACCTATATTTGATGAAGAAGCAGACCTCAATCTAAATAAGGACTGTAGTTCCACCTTAGCAATGATGACAGTTAGGGCTCAAAGTGGTTTAGACCATTGTTTTGTACTTAAAGGAAAATGTAACAATAAGGAGTTGCTTATGTTGGTGGACAGTGGCAGTACATCTTATGTTGGTGGACAGTGGCAGTACATTGTCTTTTCTATCTCCTTCAGTGGCAAAACACATTAGGGAAGAGAGGCAGGTTTGTTAAAAACAGGAGGTGAGGCTGGTAAATGGAGAGCAATTGATTAGTGAAGAGTGGTGTCCACATTTCTCTTGGGAAGTGGAAGGGAATACATTTTCAACACCTGTTTGGTCGCTAGATATACAACCATGGGATGCCATTTTAGGAGCCAATTGGTTGAAAGGTTTGGGATAGGTTACTTTCAGTTATGATCAGCAAATAATGGAGTTTGATCATGGTGAACAGAGGGTAATATTACATGACCTGAGTAGGATTAGGAATGAGTCAAGCTGTCATGTTTTGTCTATTGCTCAGCCTGCTTGAATGAGACAGCTCATTGATAGCTATGAGGGTGATGATGATATATCATCAGTAGTAGGCTAATAGCTGAGCTAGCAGCCAACAAAATGGGACCAAATGAATGGGAATTATCACATGGTTTACTCAAGCATAGAGGGAAATGGATCATTGGTTGCAATGGGGATACCAGGAGGCATATCTTTGAAGAATTACATGAGAAAGGGGTGGCAGGACATTACGGGGTGAAGGTCACCACTAAGAGGATGAAAATGTATTTCTATTGGAAGCATCTTAGGGATGATATCATTAGATAGGTAGCTGAATGTCCTCATTGTCAATTTGCTAAACCTGAGCATATTTTGACCCCTGGAAAATTACAGCCCCTGCCTATTCCTAGTGAGCCTTGGAGAGACATTTCAATGGACATCATAACTGGCTTACCTAATTCAAGGGAATTTGAGGTAGTTTGGGTAATAATGGATAGGTACAGTAGGTATGTACATTTCCCACCACTGTCCCATCCATTCTCAGCCAAGAGTTTGGCCCAATTATTCTTTGACAATATATTTGGGTTGCATGGAGTACCCAAAAGTATTGCCAGTGATAGGGATCCTTTATTCCTAAGTGATGTTTGGAAGGCCTTGTTCAAAATAGTGGGAACCAGGTTACACATGAGTTCATCTTATCATCCACAGACAGATGGAGGTACTAAGAGGGTCAATCAATCCTTGGAACAATACTTAAGATGCGTGTGCGGACAGAATCCCAAGCATTGGAGCAATTGGCTACCCATGACAGAGTGGTGGTTTAACACCTCTTACCACTCTTCTTTGCATGGTACACCCCATAAGGTCTTGTATGGAAATGATCCTGTCCACCTTCATGTGGCGCTGAATTCACAAACCAAGGTGGCTGCAGTGGAGGAGTTGTTGGAGGAAAGGAAGCATCAGTTGGAACTCCTACAAGACACCTCGGCTAGATCTCAGCAGAGAATGAAAAGCCAAGCCGATAAAGGAAGAAGTGAAAGGGTTTTTGAAATATGGGACATGGTGCTTCTTAAGTTGCAACCCTACCGGCAGAGTTAGGTCCAAATCAGGAAAAACATAAAGTTGGCCTACAAATTCTATGGGCCATTCCAGGTGTGGAAAAGATTGGGCAGGTGGCCTACAAGATAAACCATCCTGGGTTCTATGTGTCACAACTTAAGAAAGCTATGGGGAATTTTAAGGTGCAATCTCAGCTGCCATCTCTTTCTTCAGATGGTACTTTTACTCTGCAGCCTCTGAGAATTTTAAAAGAAAGACAGATATTCAAGGGTGCCAAGGTGGTCTATCCATATTTAGTGCAATGGAGGAATAATAGATGATGCCACATGGGAGGATGAGGACATTCTCAAAGTTAATTTTCCCTCTTTACTGCCTTATCCATGAGGGCATGGATATTCTAAGAGGAGGGGTTTGTCAAGCTAAGTAGTGCTTTGTGTTGTGTGTGGCATGTATGAGCTGTCTATGTTTGTTATTAGTTAGTTACAGGGGTGTAGGATAAGAATCTCTATAAAAACTACATGCACTGCTTGTTTGTGATTATGTTGAATGAATAATAAGATTTCCCTCTCAAATATTTCTAACTCTGAACTCTCTCTCTCTCCTGTATCTCTCTCTTTCTCCCTTTAAACTCTGAACTCTCTCTAGAATCTCTCATCTCTCTAATTTCTTCTCTGTTCTAGCTGATTGATCTTGCCACACCTTCCTTGGTGTGACAACGTGCTTCTCTAATAAGATTGTACGGCAACACTCGTTTAAAGTTGATCAATAACCACATATGGTTTTTGTATTTACCTTAAATCCATCAATACAGGGTCTTATTTGCCAAGCTATAGCACCAATTTGCGATAATCTGCAAGTTTGGCAAACCACATCTAGGATTATTTGATTTAAAAGCATAGAATCACGTGCGGTAATTTGTAATTTAACCTAATTTTATTAAAAACCAATTAGTCTAATCTCGGATACAATTTGTAGAGTTCTACACAACCAGGTATAGGAAGACACTAGTAGTAAATAGCTTATATTTTAGGTATGATCATGCAAAAATATTATAGTAGGACTAGTTACGAGGATGGTAAAGTCTTAAATGTTTTATTTTCGGAGTTTTATTGTCGGAGAGGCCAATAGATTCTACATAAATATGGAGGTCATCTTCTTTTCATGCTTATGGAATAAAATAAAAAATATACTGAGAGATATCTCGTTCGTGTCTCTATCCTTCTTCCTCCCCTTCATTTCCAGTAACCCAATTTTTGTCCAACCTCCCCTTTGTTTAATTCTCTGATTTCCTTTTACTTTCTACCTAATTTCTGACAGCTTTCACTTTTGTCAGGATCACGAAGGATCCTGACAGGTTCCACTTTTGCCATGCAACTATTACAAAAGCTACCTGAAAATGCATGTTAAGTATTGGAGGGAGTAATTTTAATTAGGATGTAAAAGCTACCTGGAGATGCATGTTAAACATTCTCAAAAGAAGGAGACGAGAAAGGTCCTGGCATAAGTATAGTGTTTTTGAAATTTTCACATTGACATGATAATCCTTGTCACTATTACAGCTGTTTGTTTCTTGACAGTGCCATGCTAGAACTATAGAATTTTCTCTAATATTTTGATATTTGTTTGATTAAATGAAGTATAAAGTATTGCCGTATTGGGTTTGATGCTGTGTACCTAAGATCCTTTCCACATTGTAGTAGCTGCGTCAAAACTTTGATTAACGATTTTGCATCTAATTTAATATTGATTTTTGGGCCGTATATATTATTAGCCTTCGTTACTTATTGAATTGTAAAAGTTTTCATTTGTTTTGGTGCGTATAATATTTTGCAGATTCACCACATCAAAGCTTAAATTCTGATTTTACATCGAGCTTTCTTTCTGCTCTGTTAAAGATTTAACCCAACTTTTTTCCAGACAGATGGAACATTCAGTCTCATCGCTTGCTTATAAAGGTTCAATTACTGAAGCTATTTTGGAAGCCAAAAGGCAGAAAAAGCTATTTGTAGTTTATATGTCAGGTAATGCTTGAATGTAATTTACATTCATCTTTTTTGACTAGATGAAGCTGGTTTCTAAAAGTTCTGCAATAATTATAAATCAAATCTTCATCATTCAGTATTATTATTTGGATCAACATGACTTTTAATCTCGGTTTCTTATTTAAGGTTTCTCTAGTTACTTATGTTGTACATTTACACTAAAAATTGGACTTGATGCTCTTCCACAAGTAAATGCTCATTTCCGATGTTACATATGAAGGTATTGAACTTCAGAAGATAAGAACCAATCACTTGATTAGTACTACATTGACTCATTGAGTATGCATGGTGTTCTTGTTGGGTTTTCCCCCCCCAATAATTTAATATATGAATTGGCTAATTATACTCTTGAGATTTATTCTGAACAGTGCCTTGTAGGGGAGCAAGGATTTGATGTCATAGTATAGGGTACAACTTATTAGACGGACATGTATTAGCATTATGAGATCAAGAAACACTTATATAGACATACATACATACATATATAGGTATACACACACACACACACACATGATTGGAGCTGAAATATCATTTTTTGCAGCTGAAACATGAAGAACAAGAAAATACCAGATAATAAATGGCTCTCGTAGAAGTTGTGGGTTAGCTCAAGTGGCAAGAGTACTCCCTTATAATATTGAGGTCAAGTGATCAACCTCATGGGGTGAGATTTGGATTACTAGTACTAGGAATTTTGTCGATCGAAAAAAAAAGGGGACTCTTTTAGTAAATTTGTTAGTAATATATACAGAACATGCCTTTTGCCAGTGGCACATGTTACTAGTCGTTGCAGATAAAAGAAGAACCGAGTCATGAGCGAGAAAATTAACATGATTATAGAGTGCAAAAGGGGTAATTTTAGATGCTACCAATCATATATATATACACACACACACACACACACACACACACACACACACGTGCGAGAGAGAGAGTGGGGCAGGAGAGGGCAACTTATTTCATTTCATTTGTTTTGTACTCATTTAAAATCATCAATACTTATATTTATACTTCTGGTGGCAGTATTCTAGCTAACATAACCACCACATGGCCCATGTGAGATCATCCGTTTTGATATATTTTGAGGGGAAAAAACATAAAACTGAGAAATGAATTGTAATTTAACTAGGGTGGGCCTAACCTGTGAAAAACCATGTTCATATTCAAAGTTCAAACTCAATTACAAGCATAGAAAACTAGTCTAGCTATCCCCAAGGTTCTTGGGCATTTACACTACCTAATATAATATTTAATGGCTTTCAGAGGGCCAAAGATGTTTTTTAGAGATATTATGGGGTAGAAAAGTAACATGAAATAGCATGTATAAATTACAGTCCGACTACAGTTGGGCCTAAGATAACTCTTTTCAGTCATGTAATGCATATGGTTATAACCCATAAACAAATACATATATGTGAGCTATGTTTTTTATATATACTGCAAGTTAAATTAGTTGACACATGTTATATGCAAGAGTTCATTCGGTTTGCCTTCAGCTGCATATTGGTGGATGGTAGTGGCTTTACGACTTGCACTACATGGTGTCTCAGAAGGAAGAAATGTTAGGACCATTGGGCATTAGGCAAATTTACACTTCTGTCCCTCCATCACTTGGTCAAATGTCTATGTCATCATCTATCTATTTATTTTGGCTTCCTCTATCTTTTGATAAGCCCTCACTTCCGTTCCCCAGTATATTTTTATAAAATGTCAAGGGTAAAACAGTCTATTCAATTATTATTCTATAAAAACATTGATTAGGCTATAGACTTGTATAGATACTAATATATTTACTACATACACAAATACAAAAAGAAAAAATATTTTAAATTTATTGTAAACATACTAATATATCATAAAAATATACACCAATATTTAAATTTATTATTAAGATATATAATACATTATACTATATACTCCCTTTATCCCAAAATAAGTGGCTTAATATACACGTAGTTTTAGGTGAAGTTTAATATATGTTAAATATTTTATTTAATTTCATAAAAATAATGAAATAAAAATTTGGAAGATGAAGATTAATATCATCAAAAAATTAAATTTATTTTAAATGTCTAACATGTAGTAAATTTAACATAAACGTGTGTGTTGCTACAGTAGTTAAGCAACTTAATTTGGGACGGAGGTAGTATAATACTAATATATTACTAAATTTTAGAGACTCTAAGTTTTGTTTTAATTAAGTAATATTCATTTTAAATCTTCATTAATGTTGTCTATATTTTGATTAGAAGGTTTCAATTCTAAATTTTAAAGGAAGATTTTTAATTAAAACAAAAATAATGTTTGTTGAAAATAAAAAATAGAGTAACAAATAAAAACTAGAGTAACAATATAATTAAATATTAAAATAAATAACAAAAAATGTAACAAATGTGAAAAATCTTAGAATTTTTTATTGTTACTCTAGTTTTAATTTTAAAAAAACGTTAGCTTTTGTGATTTAGTAAATATATTGGTATTATATTATAGCATAATGCATTATATCTTAATAATAAATTTAAATATTAGTGTATAAAAATTCTATTGTTTTTATATTTGTGTACTTAGTAAATATATTAGCATATATACAAGTCTAGAGCGTAAATTTTTTTTAAATAATAATATGAATAGACCGTTTTACCCTTGATATTTTCGTGAAAATATATTGGGGGAACGGAAGTGAGGGCTCAAAAATAGATGGAGAGAGAATTGCCAAAATAAATAGATAGAAGATGACATTAACATTTGCCCAGAAGATGGAGAGACAAAAGTGCAAATTTTCCTGGGCATACTGTTGTTTAGTCTGTGAATTGTAGCGTAGTTTTTACATATTAGTTTTTCCATAAAACTGGCTCTAATTGAAAGTTTTGATAGGGATCTCTTTCAGGCATGTATCCATTTAGTACTCCTCTCTAAGTATAACTTTCTGTTTGGGCTACTTGATCTAGAGGCAATGAAGTTCATCCCGGATTTTCGTGTCTTAACGCTGTTTATTATGTTCTTCTTCTTCTTCTTTTTTTTTTCTTAATAGTATTTTTCTTGTCACTGTTGACTTTAATTTGCAATTGAAGTTTTAATTACATACATTAAATGCTTCATTAATTTAATATATATTCAACAATGGCTTATAAGTAAGAATCCTTTAGGTGACAATGTGGAATCAAATAACCTGGAAAAGTCTACTTGGACGGACTCAAGTGTATGAACTCTTTTTTTACTCTCAATTGCTCTTTAATTTCACATGATCCTTTGCTGCAAGTTCTTGGTCTCTGTTCTTATGGTGAGATTACACATTCAGCTTGCAGAGACTTTATCAAAGTATTGCATTTTGTTACACATCTCAGAAGGAAGTGTTGATGCTGCGCAATTTTCTGCAATATGTATCCTCTGATTTAGTTGAGAAAAACAAAAACTATACTTTGATAAACTGTAGTAGGCAGTGGACATAGTCAAGTCTAAATTGAAGAAAATATATGCAGATGTGTCTGTCTGGGTAAATATATTTTTTCTTTTATCTTGATGTTTTTTGTTGCCTATGGAATGGTCTTTCATAGAGAAGTATAATAGCTCATTTAATAATGACAATGTGTAATGCACTGCCATGTGGGGACCTTCAGTTCTAGTTAATGAGAATGCAAGCAAAGATCAAGGAGACAATTCTTTTATTTATTTCAATATAATAATTAGTTATTGTTAGTATTCATTTATTTATAGCATTAGTAATTAGTAGCTTATTGTTTTATGGTTTAATAGGCCCAATGGGCTTAAAGTTCCTATAATATAATTGTAATGCCTCACTGACTTGGCGACATTGATTACCATTTTTAGATTTCTCTTATATTGTTGCAGTCAATAATTTCTCCGCTTCTGCAAAATAAGGGCTGTGATTCTGTTGCAGTTGAATCACTCTAATTTGTCATTTCCTGGTCAATTTTCTGATTTTCAATCAATTAATTAATGTTTTGGTTCAGGCATCACTGATATTTTGTAATCTACTCCGTCTGTCCCAAACAATTTGCAACATTGGAATTTTCACGCATATTAAGGAATTGATTGACTGTGTTAATAACCTTATGTTATGACAAGAAGTTCTGTGAGGGAAAAATTGGGAAGGAGAAAAAGAGAGGATTTGGAAGGACAAAACAAGAGAGAGTTTGGGAGGAAAAAAGTAGGAAAGAGACCGTTACAATGTCTTCAAAATATTGTTATAGTAGATTAGTAGCATGTGGGACCGTGAAGAAAGAGAAAAGTCAATTTAGTCATTTAACCAAACAATTAATTTTAAAACAGGAATGCTGCAAACAATGTAAAATTTCTTGAAAAGGAAAATATTGCATAGAATTTGGGAAGGAGAGAGTATAAAGTAGTAATCATCACATGGATTTTTTGCGTTAGAAGCCAATCAGTAGTGAAGCCTGTTGAGTTAGGTTAGTTTCCACATTACTCTTCTGAAGGCTAAATAGTAAAGTTACTTGCATCTTATTACGTCAGCTTGAATTATACTATGCAGTCCATTAGATATAGTAGTGATATATACCAGAACATGTATCTGTATCATCTTTCATTTTATGCAGTCTGTAGATACCTATGCAGTAACCTGCAAACCTGTATCTCTTTGTATTCATCTCCTTTTGTCTGTCTATCTGTCAACCTCCCCCCCAAGCCTTCTTTCTCTCAACCTTTGCTGGTGGGAAGTGTATGTTGATGTTTACTTTTCAAAGAAACTGTTCACTGACGTTACTCTGACTACTCTGACTTGTGTAGATATACATGCTATTTATCAATAAGTTTTAAACTGAATTTCACTGGTTTCTGTGATACTAAGTATTTGAGTTCCATAAGGTGGAACTGTGAAAACATAAAAATGATGAAGAACATTCCCAGCGTATTCAATCATTGTCTATACGAATTTTGCCATAAGAATCTTAGTATATCTTGAGTTGATATTATGATACCAAAAGTAGTTATTCATAGTGTTATAATTCCATTGTCTAATTATGTTTTGCTCAATACTTTGGCACAAACTGTGCTTGGATCTAAGAGACAAAATCTAGATGTATTATTGTATAAATTTATTAAGTCATCTTTTTTAGTGCTACTAAGACTCTATGTTGGTTTATGTAAGTAGTTCATCTCAAGCCCCTTTTGGTGTTTTAAGATCATGAATGTGGCCTTACATAAATCTACAGTTCCCCAGAGATCTGCCCCTTGTATAACAGTAATTGGATACAACGGTCTACAACTTTGGCAAAATGGTAAGATATGTTTTGCAAAATGATGTTACTGGGGCTTGTTATCATTTAGGAAATATTAGGAGTATTCTGAAGATAATACTTTTCAATTAAACAACTTTTCAGGGGGTTTTATCACTGCTGAAGTTCTTGCATCCAGTTTTGAGAAAGCATGGTTGAATCTTCATATCCAGGTAGCGGTTGGAACTCTGAACTCTTCTTTACAAAACTAAAATATGCTTACAGCAAGAGCTTTCTGTGTTGGAAACACTTTCTTGCTGTGTGGATCACAATATTTCCTTTGATTTCATTCGTTTCTTTTAGTCTCAAACTAGTTGGTGTCGATGAAACCGAAGATGAAAGATAATGAGATGTAAAGAGTAAAAAAATAAATAATATGTTTCTTTACAGAAAATCAGTTTCTAGGAAATCAATTAACCTTTCTTGAGATTTAGCGAAAGAAGACTTTCCAATCAATGTTACTAAAGTGTGATATAAGTGGTTTCTTTAGTGTTTGATGTCAAGACTTCTCTTCCACACGCATTACCAGCACTTATATCACATAAAATATATTATTCCCTCTTAACTGTGTTGGTGCAAGATCAGTAAACTACTTGATGAAAATTACAGTTGAAAGGCATGACAGTGGCTACTATTTGATTGAGCAAGTTTTGACTGTTATGACATCCGCTTCTATGAAGCAAGAGAGGTCTAGGCAGAGATCTAGCAAATTATAAAACTTAGTCATTATATGGGTAATTTAGAAGACAATTTGATTAATAGAACTTTGAGCATCTGGTCTCAACATTAAATTGTTTGGGTATATATATATATATATATATATATATATGGGAAAAAAGGAAATGAGCTATAGTTTATTTTTATAATCCTACTCACTCATGTTATGCTTCGGTTTCGAGAATATATGAGAAAAATCTTACCGTACAGATTAAAAGAGTATATAAAAATAAACTATATGTAATTTTTTGAGATTTTTTTTTAGCTCTTTTACATAGTTTTCATATTTATATAAAAATAATATATCTTAGTCATTGAAAATATACAAATTTTATATAATTATAAAAATCATGTTAGACACGAATGAAATGATTTGAAAATTTTTGTATTACTCTATCTTTTGATGCTCTTTTAATCCTTATGGTTGAACTTTTTGATAGATTATGAATTCATAGATATAAAATTAGTGGGTAGGATTTGAAATGTGAGCTATAGCTCAATTACCTTAACCTCTCTCTATATATATGGCCAATGATCCATAGCTAAGGTTAGTTGTATATCATTTTAAACTAACTCTTCTCTAACTGTTAGATTAAAGTTTTGATGGCTATGATGAGTTTTGTCTCTCTCCACATTCTCCTGCATAACAAGCGGATGTGGAGAGAGAAATTAGAACCCAAAATTTGCATAAGTTGTAATACAAGCAAACACATCATGGTAAATTACTAAAAAGTCCACAATGAATTCATATCAATAACACAACAGAAAATACAATTTAAACAAATAATAAAATAAAAAACAATTACTAAATAAATTAAACACGTAGATAAAGAATATAAGAAATATGAAAATACAAATTTTACTAAATAAATTAGACATTAAAATAAAATTATGAGTTAATTGAAAAATACAAATATCAAATGATACAATTTAGAAATTCATATGAAATAAAATAGTGGTGTTAATTTTAAATAAAACAATAATATAACAAAAAGGTAAAAAAGATTAGAGGTTGCATATTAATTAATTAATGCTATTAAAATTTTTAAAAGTAAAGACAATTAAAAAGTAAGAACTAAATTATATATTACTAATATTAATTACGTCCAATTAAACAAAAACTATATTACAACTACCATAATCATCTACGATTCTTCGTTCACTTGTTAAACAAGCGGATGTTCGTTCAGCATAAAGAGATACCACATTTGTTTTACTGGACCAACATAAAGAGATAAAGGAAAAACTTGATTATCTAGCAAACCCATTTGATGTTAGCATTCATCATATAAGGCAAACATTAGTTTTTCAAAATAGAGACTATGGTCAATTTAAAATTAATATGCAAAATATGATACGGAGTATTCTTTGGTCTACTTGTATATATTTTATAGTGTTTATTTGTATTAAATTGTAAAATTTAAATTGTGACATTATTTTATATATTATAGTACTATTATAAAAATAATTATTTTTATATATTAATTACGATTATATTATATTATTATTTTTATGTATTACTTAGTATTATTATAAAGATAATTAATTAGTAATAGATTATATTATTATTTTTATATATTAATTATTATATATATATATATATATTTTTTTTTTTAAATTAATAATTACTATTAATTATTTTTATATATTAATTTTTATTAATATTAGATTATTTAGAACTTATGAAATAAAATTGAATAGGCAAGATTATAGTACAATTATGATAAGTTTATTGAATGCATTACTAACACTTTTACTCTACTAGCATTAAATAGTATAAACTACTATTAGTTGATACTATACTAATACTACTAATAATAATAATATTTTTTTTATTATTTAGTAATTATAATTACTAATTATAATTATTAAATACTAATATAATATCAAACATAATAGAGATTACTAATACTAATAGTATTTGTAATTGTAATTTGACTAGTACTACTACTAATAACAATAATACTAATATAAATTACGATAATAGTTTATTGTATTAGTATTTAGTATTACAAATGATTATAATTTTATAATACTATTATTAATCTTATTAGTAATTAAAATTATTACCAGGAATTAATACAATTTATAATGAAATTAAGTATTATAATTGACATTCGTATTATATTTGTAATTATTATTGTACTACTAATTATAATAATAATTATTAGTAGTACAATATATGGTGATTATGAAATAAAAGGGTGCTTCAAACACGGATCGAGAGGATGACAACTATAATCAACTAAATTGATAGTAACTTAAAGTTTAATATATTGTCATTTGACTCCAAAAATCAAAACATATCTTCAATTTTAAAATAGAGAATAGTAAATATAAGAATTATAACATATAATAACTAGTATATTGAAATATTAGTAATTAATAATTAATAATTAGTAATAGTAACTAGTAAATAGTGTAATATTGTAATAGTAACTAGTAAATAATGTAATAGTAATATAGTAAGTAGTAATTAGTAATTAAGATTATAGTAATTAGTAATAACTATAATAGTTCTCCGTATATTAGTATTTAGTAATAATATCTTTAATTAATATTAGTAATTGGTATTAATATTACCATTTATAATTGTAATTAGTATTTGCAGTTATAATATATTAGTAATTCGTAATAATTATTAATTTACTTTTGCAATAAGTTGTAGATAATTTAATAACATTATAGTCAATTAATTATAAGGCATTTTAACCTTTTTTTTTTGTCATTTATTACCCTTTATTGTGTTTTTAAAGAATTTAAAATTATATAAAATCAATGGGCACCTAAGCCGATTAATCGTCCGCGTAGACATCCGCCTGCTGAAGGGGCAGGCTGCAAACTATCCGTCTGTTAAAGGGACGGATATCGTTTTTGCCCTTTTCTTTTGCACCTTCTCCCAAAACCACAAATACCACCTCAAACCCAAACCCTAGATCTCAAACTACTACAGTAATTAATATAAAAATAATAGACAAACTTGTACATAATTTTATAAAATTAATTTATATAAATAAAATAATAATATAATGACATATATAAATTATTATAATTTGTAGAATATAATAACTAATTAATATGTTATAATATATAAACCATAATATAATATTCTAATTAATATACAAAAATAATAACATAATAAAATAAATAAAATAATAATATACAAACTTGTATATAATTTTATAAAATTAATTTATATAAATCAAATAATAATATAGTGGCATATACAAATTTTTATAATGTAATAACTAATTAGTATGTTATGAGAGTACTAATTAATATATAGAAATAATTATATAATATATAAACCATAATATAAGTTTATAATTAATAAATAAAAATAATAACATAATAAAATAAATAAATAGAAATATAATGAAATATACAAATTATTACAATTTGTATATTATAGTAGTTAATATATGCTAATTCATATAATATAATTTCTTTACATTAATTTCTTCACTACTAAATGGTGGTGCACTTGTGAATTTAAACAACATAAGAGGTTATAAAGATATGCTAGGATATTATGCCAGTTAGGACTGAACGTCATACGCCTGTTTAACAAGCGGATGATGTTTATTATTACAAAAATATTTTAATTAATAGTTTTATGTATAAATATATTTTTAAATATTAAAAAGGTAAAAGTATTAAGATGATTTTTTATTATATTACTTTATTACTTTATTAAAATTATTAATGTTATTAATATTTTTTATAATATTCAAAATTATTTATAAAATAATTCATAAATTTGTTTAGTGAAATTTTTTGAAAATTTAAACAAAGATATTAATAATTTTTATTTGATATTTAATAATCTAGTCAATATTCCAATTCTTAGTAATATTCTTTGAATAATAATATTTTTTTATTAGTATTTGATGTTTATTTTTGCTTTTTTCATTTGAGGGCTTTTTGGTAATTGCAAAAAACCCATCCGCCTCTATAATAGGCGGATGGACTAAGTCAATTGCTTTTCTCTCACCACATCCGCCGGTAAAACAGAAGGATGTGGAGAGAGACTTCCAATCACAACCATCCATATTTAAATCCAACGGTTTTAGGAGAGTTAGTTCAAAATCAATATTAACTAACTTTAGATATGGATTAGCCCCACATATATATATATAGAGAGAGAGATGGGAGGGGGGTGGTGCATGTGCACATGCGCATCTACTCCTTAAATGATCAAAATGAGTATAAAGTTAGAGATGGGTGAGTACATCACTAATGAAAAATAACTAATGATCACCTAAACACTATATTATGTCTAAGTTATAAATAAGGAATAAAAAATTTTAAATTTTCCTCAGGTCTGCAAATAATTTTTTGTTTATTTTCAAAAATAATATGCAAGATACAAAGATTAATAAAAACTTATAATACAAGTTATATGTTAAGGTTCCAAAAATTAAAGCAAACGAAAAAAATCATGAATGGCCAATAATTAGAGTTGTAACAGTTTTTGGCTTGAAAAGCTAAAAAAGCTTTATAATATGTTCACTTTTATCAAATTGATCATAGAATTTGGAATGGAGGGAGTAAAATTTTTTGTGCAACTGATATGACTATATGAGACATAGTTACTATAGGCCCTACCTAGGCTCAAGGCCCCTCCAATCCCACAATTTGTTACTTTCCTCGCATAATGCACCCCCCCTTCAATAAGGCGCGCGCCTTAGCTTGTGGGGGGTGAGGGGTGCAAGGTATGAGGTCCCTTTGAGTGCCCTTATTGAACCACGACCCTTTTCAATTTAGTTTATGCTTTTCATAAATTTATGTAGCCCATTGTTTGTTTGAATACTTGGTACTTATATTTCTTAATATTAGCTACTCAGTATTTGGTAGTCAGTACCTGTGCGTGGTACTTCATATTCGCTACTTATTGACCTATTTTAAGTGTTAGTGGCATCGATGTTTTAGTTACTACATAAAAAATTGTTAAGTATCAGTCACTGCTAATAAAAGTGCTATGCTATTGATATATACTACTAGTATAGATAAGTAATTGTGCTATATTACTATTGAGATATGTATGCCTCATTTAAATAGGGTGAGTGCCTTGCCTCGCGCTCACACCTCTCCTCGCACTCATGTGTAAGCCCCAAGGAAACCTTTGCATCTTGATGCACCTTGCGCCTTAAATGACTATGATTTAGGACTAGTCTTTATAAGCTTGTCATGGAATTCATAATAGGCTATTATCTTTTAGTTTTGACATCTACGGGGCTCCGGTTCAATGACATTTTCTCAACATATTCGATTGACCATGTCTCTAGAATCTTTACCGGTATTTCTTGCCAACATCAGGCTTCCTTTCCTATTACATCACGTCCAACCTAACTACATTGACCCGGCTTTTCCTATAGATCTTGTCTCAAATATACTTACCAGTATTTTAACTAGTCCTTCCCATTCAGTAACTACTGAAACACACTGTTGTAATACCACTTTGGCACTTTCTATGATTTTAGGGAAGTGCTCTAGCACATTGAGAAAAGCTAGCTGTTAAGAAGGATAGCCAAGCTCATGTAAACCATTATGCAATTGCCTGAGTTACATGTAACTCAACCAGTTAGGCTAGGCGTGGATGGTATCTGAGTTTGATGTTTGACTAAGTCTCAGATTTCTGACATTTTTGAATAATTCTGTCTGAAAGTCTGCTAGATCGATGATAACTCATGCCTGACCTTGGCATTGGCTGATAATTGGGGTCTAACTTGGTAGTAATTAACAGAATGTAAAATAACATGGGGTGGAACAACCAAACCCAGCGGATAAAAATCAGAGTATCTTACAAAATGTGAACTTGTCCGCATCAGTGCTCTCTCTCTCTCTTGGGGGAAGTTGCTGTCAAGCTTGTCATTACACTTTTTGGAAGCCTCTATTACCACTTGATTCTCTCCTAGGCACCTACTGTTGCTTTTAGATGCGCTTCCAAGAAGCAATGCTGTTGCTCTTTATCCCTAAGGTTGCGTTTGGTTCAATGGAATTGAATGACAGGAGAATGAAATGTGTAAATAAGAATTAAAACTACCATAATTCGGGAAGGAATAAAGCAAGGAACGAGGTTTATACTAAATTATTTAACAAATAGTGTAAAATTCATTTCATCCCATCGAATCAAACACACCATGAGTCCTAGATAGCATGTCTCTCTCAGACTCCATCCCCAAATGGCTAGATATTTTGTGGTGAGAGAAGGCTTTATTTTGATTTTATGATTGGTTGTGTATCTGCCCCTGCCCTTGATTTATTATATTTTCTTTGATACTAGCAAAGACAATATATTATATGAATTCGCATCCCTTATGGTATTATGTTTGTAGTATATTGATTAATTTTATTAGAATATTATGTAATTTTTGTGCATTAACTGATCCATTATTTTATTTATATCTGCAGATAAATCATGTTAATTTATTAATGTAGTTATTGTTAATAATAGAATATGATGTTTTAATTCTCTTAATCTATTTTTTAAATTAATAAACTTCAAATTTATCATGCAATTAACTGATTTTCAATAAGTATTTATATGTAATAAGAATAGAATAAGATGCGGTAATTATGTTAATCTATCGAATATAGTGAATAGCTATTCAACATTACCAATATAATCTCATGTTAATTAACTAAGCTTTTTATTAGTACTAGTATCTCGAGTATATGCAATGCATGTGTAAAAGAAAAGAGAAATTAATTTTTAAAACGAGAGAAATTTATTTTTAGAAATAAATTAAATTTTTAAAAAGAGATAATTAATTTTTAAAAAAAGAGAGAAATTTATTTTTAATTAATCTTTAAGATGAAGAGAGAAATTAAGGATTGAAAAATAACAGAAGAAGAAATGACAAAAAAGAGGTAAGTTACATTGAGAAAAATAAAATAGAGAGAGCAATTATAGGAGAAAAAGAAGGAAAGTGGATATGTGATTTTTTTTCTTTTTTTAAATTATAAATGATGACACAAAATGACCAAGGTAGTTATTCTAAAGGCTAAATGTTTAATATAATAGATTAATTACTAATCTATATAATTATATATAATTCCTGTTATGAAAATTAAGAAGATGTAAGTGAAAGACTGAAGTACATATATGTGTAGAAATTTGTTCTGCAGCAAAAAAGTAAAATAAAAAATGCACTTGCAAGGATTAGAAAGAATCTTAATGTTCTCATGACTTATATAATGTAATCTTATACTCCATATCAATATTTGATACCACAATGAATTGGTTACCTGATACATCACTCCAGTAATGTAATTTATCTAACTTTTTCTCCTAATTGTTGTGGTAAGTGCTACAATGCTATTACTTGTCAGATCTATAAAAGCTCACATGGTTAAAATTCTAATTCTAATTTGCAGGAGACAACTGCAGGTGTCCTGACTGCAGCACTCACAGCAAAGAAAACTGAACAACTTGCTTCTGGAGCATCTTCGTCTAATTCATCTGGTCAAGGAAATTCTACAGGTTCAAATGTTCAATCACCCTCAACAGATAGAGATGTCCATTCCTCACAGGTTATTACAAGTACAAGTTCTGCAAAGTTGGATTATAATGAACACTCAAAACATGATATCAAGGTAAATTCTGACTAATGTAGTTGGTGAACAGTTTGCCATATTGACTTTAGGGATGACATGACTCTGTTGATGATATCTTTTCGTATGGACAGGAACCTAATGCTGAAGTGGGTGATGATGTGTTTCCAGCACCAGAGATTGAAGCCATAAGTGATCATGTTGAACAGTCTTCTGCTTCAACCTTGCACGAGTCACTTGATTGTATGAAGTCAGATCCGGAACATATTGCAGTGGTGCAACTGTCTGAGAACGATGAATTTGCAAATTCTGTCCAGAAAGAGAAATCAGTCCATCCAAAATCAGGAGCCAATGAAACTACTTCTCAAGTGGTTCGTATTGAAGCAACTGAAACTGTGCTGGCTGAAGCTTTTGGAGAAGTCAAGAATGAGGACTTCTCTGCAAGTAAATCTGATAATGTTCATTTAAATATTCGTTTGCCCGATTATAGTAGTCTACAAGAGAAGTTTCTTTTGACGAGTACCCTGAGAGACGTCAAAGACTGCGTGGACAAAAAACAAGGAAGCAGTTTACGCTCTTACGATCTAGCCATTCCTTATCCTCGCAAGGTATTCATCAGTGAAGGTATGAACTTTGATAACTTAGTAGTCAGTATGCCTACTTCTATTTAGGGGTGTAAACGAGTCAAATTCAAGCAAACAGTAGTGTGCTCAAATTCTATTTTAATAAATTTTTAGATAGTTGAATAGAATTTTGGTGCTTAGATTCTATTTTAGTCGAATTCGAGATGATTACGAACTACTCACAAGCACATAAATTTGGTGAAAATTTTCATAATAATACAATTTTTTATTTCTTTTAGGATAAAAATTATATATAATAATTCATTTTATTTATGGACACTAATTTTAGAGTAACTTATTAAATATGTATAATATTTCAATTTATTATAAATACATTATTGATTATATATTTTGGATAAAGAGATGAATCAAACTACTCGCGAGTACTGATGTACTCAGATTCTTCTCGTTTAACTTCTCGAACTTTAAAATGAGTATCAAGTTGGGTTCGTTTTCATATCGAATCCGAATTGAGTCGATTAATTTTCGAGTCGAGCTCGAGCGAATCACAAACAGTTTGGTTCGATTTACACCCTACTTCTATTTGACTTCGTAAGTTAGAGCTGACAGCTGCTATACTCCAGCTTTTAAAGAACAAGCTATCGTTTCATACTCTGAACTTGTGTAGAACAGCTTGTAATATGTCTAAGGTGTTACTATGCATAAGGTGTTTATTTGATTGGTCAAACTTAGTATGCAGCATCTGTTGTATTAATTTCCACTCGATGTTCCTACTGAGATATCAAGTTTTTGTTCACAAAAATGTTGCTCATAACATATGAGCAATCATGTTTGATACGTCATTTACAGATTACAATTTCTTTTGCATTTTGACTGAGTTCAATGTTGTCATGCTTTTCAGAATCAGTTTATCCTTGCAACATGTTGCTTTTGAATTCTTAATCATTGCTGATGCAGGAAAAGTTTAGTGAATATGTGGAAATTGTATTTGCTCCTTATAACAGCACTAATGTTTACTACTATGATTAGGGGTTAAAAAGGTTATATTTTATCTTCGCTTCTTTTAAAATTATTATTATTTTCTAATTCTTGTTGTTTTTAATCTGCGCAGATTTGAGCAAAACTTTATCTGAATTAGGTCTTGTAGATAGGCAAGCGTTAATAGTGGTTCCACATAGTGGAGCTATTGGTTATCTTAGGGAAGTATCTTCGTCTTGTAATCAAACAAGTACAAGCCATGAAATTAGTGGGAGCGGTGAAGGCTATTTTTCATTTGTTAAAAAGATTATATCATATGTGAACCCTTTGTCTTATCTTGGTGGTGGTGGTACTGACTCGGCAAGTTCACTTCATGAATCTCAAAGAGGCACGTTGCAATACAGTTTGCTTTTATTTTATCAAAGCATGTTCCATACTGAATTTAATTTCATTGTAGTTTCGTCAATCAGCTCAATTATTTGTGCTGTTGTGCTACATCTCATTGACGGCTAACTTGTTACAAGAAAGTAGAAAAAGGAAAAAAGCTGCTGTCGTCCATTCTGATTTTTGTCTTCATGATATTGTAGGTCCAAATTCTGCCCTGCAGAACAATGTTAGGGGCCCCGGTAGACTGAACTTCGCGCAGTCAAACCAAAGTGCTGCTCCTGCAACTAGTGGAACCAGAAAGCGTCCAACATCGTCACGTATTGGAAGCAATATTCACACACTCAATCATGATGAAGATGATAGACACCAGTCCAGTGACAGAAATACCTTCTGGAATGGGAATTCTACGCAGTATGGTGGTGATGACAATGATGGAAAGTAAGAGCGGAAACACGCACGCCTTGACCAAGCGTAGGCTGCAGCCATTTTTAGTTCCTTTTCTCGACTCTTGATGACTAGTTGGGTAAAATGATGAAGGGATGACGAGAAGTATCTTAATGGTGAAAACCTTGCGTCTATTTAGAGTAACAAATATTTTCAACTCTGAGGCTGTCAGCGATTAATAATCTATTAATCTTGTATTTTATGTTCACAAATCAGTTGTGTCAATGTCCTTGGTTACAATTTCTTCAACCTTCCCTTCTGCACTAAGAATTTCTTCAGAACCAATTTATGAAGATAGTCATGTGGCATTTGTAATTAGTTGCGGATGTACATCTTCTAATTGAACAAAGTGCTTAGATAGTAGTCTGTAAATTTAATTATTATATACTCCCTCTATCCCGAAAAGAATAGACAAAAAGAAAGGTTTAAGTAGAAAGAATTTTTGTCCTAAAAAAGATGGCTTAAGTACATTAATAAAATATAAATTTACTACTTAACCTTACAGGTGAACATATTATTTTATTGGGAAAAACAATAAGTACACTATAATATTTAATCAAGTGCTTAGATATTAGTCTGTAAATTTGGTTATTATATACTCTTTCTGTCTCAAAAAGAATGACTTAAGTACAAAGAATTTGTGTCATAAAAAAGATAGTTTAAGTATATTAATAAAGTGTAAGTTTACAACTTTAATCTTATAAGTGAATATATTTCTTTATTGAAAAAATAAATAATTACAATTATAATATTTAAATATTATTATGTGGACTCATTATAAATGATAGATTGATAATTTTACTTTTTTAAAATATTTTTCTTAAAAAAATGTGTAAGTTGTATTTAGTTCATTCTTGACAGAGGCGACCGAAGTAGTATATGACGTATGAGCAACTTAGATGAATATTTATTTATTGACTCAGTTGACTTGATTATTCTTTTATTTTCTTTATTATTACAAAAATTAATTTTAATTTACTAACATCCAAGTAATATTTAGTTTGACATTGAATGTGTTTCTGATTTTATGTTTAGGACAACTACTATTTAATTTTGATTTCCAACAAGTTAATAGATAAAAAAAATTACCTCATATAATTATATATATATAAATTTTAAATTTAAAAAATTTATATTACCTAAAAAAACAAAATATTTGTATTATGCACACACATACAAACTAATTACACATACCTTTCGTTCCAAAATTAGACATACATATTTCTTTTTTTGTTGTTCTAAAATTAAAAATACATTTATATTTTTGGAATGTAAAAAGTAATGAAGTTTCTTAAATATCGTTTCACAATTCCACTACTTCACTTAATTTCACTACATTCACTATTTTGTGATCTCTATTATAATTTTACTACTATTAAAAAAAATGATAATATGGATATATTTGGAATATAAAAATTATTTTTAAAAATTATTATTTAAGAAATATATTTCTAATTTTGAAACGAAAGGAACATCTTACTTCTGTTATGATAGGCTGAAAATATGTTGTTAAATTCGTCCAACAAAAAATATAAAATTCTCTACACTCAATCCTTCTCATTAAAGATAATCTCACAGATTCAGCTCCTCCCAATTACTCTATAAACTTTGACAAATAAATATAGCTGCATTTATTTTATTTCTTTTTCCTTTCGCGAATGTTGAATTTATATTTATCCTAAACAAAGCCAGAACCGATTTTTGGATTATTAACATTTGGCGCGATGCTAATAATAATAATAATCGAAAATCAGCAATTGAACAAAAAAGAGCCAGAAGGAAAAAAAATTATAAATTATTTTTCTTCTGACCATACCACAATAATTACTTTACTTATGACTCATCTGAAAGTGATTATTGATTAATTTAGTAAGATGTCATAAATGGAAAGTCACTTAGCCTATAGTTGTATGCGAGAAAAGTAAAGGAAAAAAAAAATCATACTAATTTTATAGTGTTTAGATTACAAGAAAGTAATATGACCCACTTTTTAAAGTCTCCTACAACTGTCAATTTCACATCAAAACTCATCTTACAAAGTTGTATGGATTTTACTAAACTTTAATTTGGCATACAAGAAAATATTTTTCTCTCTTATGTTTTTCTTTTTCGTTTTTCGTTTTCCTTTCCTATTTCTTCACCTTCCTTGCATCTAAATATAAACTTATGAAATAATTTGAATCTTCTGATTAATATCTGAAAATGACTCACCAGTTATTCAAATCCATATTTGAATTTTTAGATTAAAAAAAATATGGAAGCAAAATTAGTATTCTCATTTAATTAAATTTATTTTATGAAAAAAAATTATAATCATTGTTAGATACACAAAAAAAAAATACATTTTATGTTTTGAAATATAAGATTAACTTCAGCCTAAAATTAAATTGACTAATACTTTTTAATTTTTTTAGCCTAAAATACTTATTTGTGTAAGTCAATTTTATTTTTCTAAGTTTTTCAGGTAACTAATCGAAATTTATTATTATCTCCGTTTCACAAAATGAATGACATTTAGATTTTTGACAAATATTAATTTGCATCTTTGACTAACAATTATATGTACAAATAACAAAAAAAAATCATAAAATTTATTATGAATGTTCCAATTAAAGATATGATTGAGAGATTGGAATGATAAATTTTAAAAAAATATAATATTATAATAAAAATTTTTTGCTAATATTGTTCTTCTTTTTTTTTTGAACAAAATTTATTCTTTTTTTATTTTTATGTGTTGTTGTTGTTGTGGGAACAGAGGGAGTATCTTGAAATATTTTCTATAATGTAAATTTTTTTTGATCTTATCTAAAACATAAATTAATTTAATGACCGTTCCAACATTCAATAAAACATATCATGTATGAGTTGCACAAAATTTAAATTTTATACGAGTTACACCAAATTTATATTTTATTCCTAAAAATTCTTCAATTATATTTTAAGTTGGTTCAGCATCATTATCATTTTTTCAATCGAAATTTAATTTATAATCAACTACAATTCTTATGTAATAAAACTAGTTTATTTAGAGGGTTAAAATTTTAAACTTTTTATTACAATAAAATCTTATTAAGATGTGTACTAAAGGAAACTCATTAAACATACATATAAAAACTTACAAAAAATTGAAAAAAAAAACTAATTAAATAGACAAATCCAACATTATTACTATTTACATTAATTAAAAATATAATTTTATTTTTACTATTATAAAAGAAAATCACAACGGTATTAATCTTATATAACAAATTATATTAATATTTTAAAATATAAATAAAATAATTATTGATATATAAACGACAAAATTATTCAAAATTACAAATTATAAATAATTATAAAAATAATTTAAATTTTAAAATTAATTTAAATAAATATACAACTATTAAAAATTGAACCTGTGCGAAACAAAACTACTTATATACAATTCCAAATATTTAATTAAAAACCATAAAGTATCAAAACGACTTTTGAAAATTAAATTTAATTCAATAATTTGGAAGGAATAATTATTCTAAAAACTAAATACTTTATTCGTTTAATAAAAAGAAAAATATTTGAATTTTTAATAAATATTAATATTTTATATTTGATTAAACGTTATATGTATAAATAATAAATTTTTTTATAAAATTTATTATGGATATTTGATTAATGAAAAATTTTAAATTAGTGAAAAAACAAAATGACCAAAATGACCAAAAAAACAAATATAAAAATTAGTGAAAGTACAACATAACTCCACTGCGCTGGAATTGGGTTCGTTGTAGGGTTTAACCATTCCCCCAATTCATTCATCATAAACCCTCTCTCTCTCCGAGCTTTCTTTCTCAATCTCTCCCATGGCGACGATGTTATCTCAGCCCAATTTCTTCCCTAAAACCACCACCTCCTCCTTCACTTGCAATTCTCCAATTCGCACTCTTTTGTACTTTAAACCCCCAGAACGCCGCAACGCCGCCGTTCTCCGCTGCTCCTCACAATCTCCAATCCGCAGGCCCGAATACACCCCCAACTACATCCCCGACCCACATTATGTCCGGATCTTTGACACCACCCTACGTGACGGCGAACAATCCCCCGGCGCCACCATGACCGCCAAAGAGAAGCTCGACATCGCTCGCCAACTTGCCAAGCTCGGCGTCGACGTAATCGAGGCTGGTTTCCCCGCAGCCTCCGAGGCGGATCTTGAGGCAGTGAAAATGATTTCCAAGGAGGTTGGAAATGGCAAGGAAGAGGAAGGTGTCCACATTCCGGTGATATGTGCACTGGCGAGGTGTAATAAGAAGGACATTGATTTGGCGTGGGAAGCCGTGAAGGATGCCAAGAAACCGAGGATTCATACGTTTATAGCTACTAGTGAAGTTCATTTGAAATACAAATTGAAGAAAACAAAGGAAGAGGTGGTGGAGAAGGCAAGAAGTATGGTGGCTTATGCTAGGAGTTTGGGGTGTGATGATGTTGATTTTAGTCCTGAAGACGCGGGAAGGTATTCTAATCCTTTTCTCTTTATAGAATTGAATTCAACTAATTGAGAGTTTTAAATCTGTTGAAGTATGAATTATCAACCTTTTACTTATCAATATCAGAAAACGTTAATTGCCATTGTTTTATTGACACTCTTGTATTGCTAGTGATCATGTTATTCGATGACATGTACAACCATGTACCGAGAAGTCACAATGGAAATTGGTAATATCTTTGTGACAATGTATACAATTTCTGATAAATATGTTATTATGAATTTTGTTCGAAAAATGATATAAAAAAATATTATGAATACAAAAATAATATAATGTGCTTTTTAAGAAGTTTAAAAAAATTAACAAATATTATTACTTCCCCTGTTCAAATATATAAGACCAATTCACGTATGAAGCACTGTCAGCTTCAAAAGCATTATTCATTTGAGTTTTAAAAAAATAAATTTTTTTGGCGATGGTACATTTTGATATTTTATAATATACACGTAATTGGATTCAACAATATTTATTTTTTAAACTTTAAAACAGTGCCTAAGATTTCATGTTTGTTCAATTATTAATTAGATTAATGTCAACAGTATGAATTCAAAATATGTAATGACTTTGGGACTTTGGGTGTTTAATATGCGGGTTTTGATTACCTCAAAACTTGAAACATTCTTGTAAGGGTTTTGTTGTCTATTCCACTATTTCTGTTCGCCCATAATAATTTTATTTTTCTTCTGAATATTTTTTATTTAGGTCAGACGAAATTTTTTTGTATCACATTCTAGAGGAAGTTATTAAAGCTGGGGCTACTACTATTAATATCCCCGACACCGTTGGCTATAATTTGCATTTTGAATATGGACAATTGATAGCTGGCATAAAAGCAAACACCCCTGGAATTGAAAATGTCATCATTTCAACACATTGCCAAAATGATCTTGGACTTGCCACTGCCAATACTTTAGCAGTACGTAGCTGAATCTGTTAAGTATATATTCCATTCATCACCAGGTCGGGTTTAGCTAACTCACTAACTTTATCTTTTTATAGGGAGCATGTGCAGGTGCACGCCAACTAGAAGTAACAATAAATGGCATCGGTGAGAGAGCTGGTAATGCTTCTTTGGAGGAGGTGAGTATTGGCATCCATACAACCAGTTAATTGTGTTTGCATTTTTTCAAATAATGCAATACTCCAATGGTCTTTGACTGTTTTGAGTGTTGTTAATTTTAGAACCATGTGAACCTTGCAGATGCATTCAGTTTCATGCCGGGGTTTCATCCATCTTCTGTTAATCTGTTCTAATACTGCTCAATTATTTCTCCCTGCTTAAACTGTTCAATTTGTATTGCAGGCTATTTTCTGGATAATAAATCTTTATTTATTTATTATTTATTTTTGTGGGGCTAGGGATGCTGTGTTGCTTCTTTTTAAGCTTGGTATGCAAATCTAGGAACATATAATAAAAAAAGCATGTTAAACTACTGGGATTCGATATACTCTAATGGAAGTGTACCATTTCTTCCTACATGCTTCCAGTTATTGAAGTAATCCAGTATGGTTTTAGCTGCTGGCATAATCCTGGATACTGCATGTATTCTAATGCTTGTATTGCTGTCCCATTTGTAATGTTTCTGTTGCTCTATTTTTAACATGATATTAGCCACAATATCTGGTTCAAATTGTTTATTGGCTTTGCACAGTAAATACTTACTATATCATGTTTCTTTCTTATTTATTTATTTTTATTTTTCACATATTTCTGTTTCTTTAATGGGGTAAAGACCAAGTAAATTAAAATATTTCCTTTTCTTTTGTTGATTTTCTTCTCCGACAAGTTCTTTTCCATAACCAGAGTAGTAATTTTTCTTTTTTAATCTATAAATCTTGTTTAGTCTTCGAAAGAGTTGGTTATAATCCTAACAGAAGAGTTAAAATGCATCATTTTGTGTAAAGTCCAAAAACTATGTTCCGTTTTATTGTCATGAACTTTGTCTTTTTCACTAGAATTGAAGGCATTCATTTTCATCCTAGTTATCTTTCATCAACCTTTATTAATATTTATATTACTTAGGATCAACCTCCATTTGTGATGTGCATCTCATTAGTCTCGATGATCTGAAATAAAATAGCATTTCAGATTGACTGAAATTACATCCTTAGCAACACATTTCATGGAATAAATGACTGTTACGTGGTCTTCATTTTTCCTTGACCTAACCGCTGTGATGGTTGACACTCATCATGGGTATGAGCAGTTTTTAGAATAAGAAATTGTCAAAAGTGGGGGTATCCATGTCGAAAGTTGTTACCATCGTAGTTCATGTAACTCAACAAAACAACGTATAAATAATTATTGTCAAATGGATTCATTGATTTTGAATTACATTCCAAAATTCAAATTGCATTATATTTCAATAGTTTTTTGGTACGGTTGTATTTATATTGAGCATATAGACAGTTCTCATAGCATAAATGTGGATATAATTTCGGCATGTCTCAAAGGTTGATTTTATAATCGTTCCAAAATTTGTAAGCAAAAGTATGTGTGGTGCTATTAGTTTCACACGTACATCTTGTCTTGGATAAACCATTTTTACATGCAAAACTTTTAGAATGAGAATATTGTATGCTGCTGTCTAGTTGCTTTGAACTTATACATTGCAAGCTTCTTTCTTTATATATAGGTAGTTATGGCAATTAAATGTCGTGGTGAGCAAGTGATGGGTGGTCTTTATACTGGGATTGATACTAAACACATAGTGATGGCCAGCAAAATGGTAACTTATTATTATTACTATTTTTTCCTTTACCAGTCTTATTTCAATTTTATTTTGAGTAAATTGATTGTTATATACCTAGGTGGAAGAGTATAGTGGCCTTCTTGTGCAGCCACACAAGGCTATCGTTGGAGCTAATGCCTTTGCTCATGAAAGTGGCATCCATCAGGTTGGTTCATAATTCCAATTGTTTAAGGTTATGCTTCAGTCTATCTGTAATTTATGCAAATATCATGTTGTGTTTTCGTTGGCATGACTGGTTATGTACTCTTTTTTGTTGATGTTTTCACACGTCATCTTGATCTATAAAATTGTGCACTGAGGGTGTGAGAAATATGACCTCAATTTGTGGGTTTCCTGATATGATATAGAAACTGTTATACACTACATGGTTAAAAGCATGGTATGATGGAATAATTCTAAATGAATAGTCATAGTTGCATCAACAGAGTATGAATGTGATGCTTGAGTACCCAATAGTAATAAGACCCCAATAAAAGAATATTATGAAGTTACTGAAAACTTTTCCTTGAAACAATCTATAGTTAACTTACAGCTATAGATGAATACTGATGACCATTTTAAGTACTCTCTCATTCCCAAAATATAGGTCTTTTCAGAGTTCGTTACCTTTCCCATTTTATAAGTCATTCTCATTTTTCAGGAGAAACGAGATATATCTTCCTATGGTGCCCTTCAATTATTTGCTTCAAATATTTTCAACTTCCTTGTAATAAACGCTATAAAGCAATTTGGTAGTTTCAAACCATTATTAATCACAAAAAGATGGTAATAAGTCAGACCTATATTTTGGGATGGAAGGAGTAATTTAAAGGTAGCCTGTGTACAAACCCCCTCCCCCCTCCTCTTTCTATTCGTACTTTCTTCGTTATATCGTCTTTAACTAATATGCGTTTGTACCTACATGTTCAAGTTCTTGAAATAGATAAATAAGGCATATGTTTTCAACTTTCATGTTTTTCATGTGTTTAGTGATTTAATTGTACCTGCTAAAACTTTTCTGTGACTTCTAGGATGGAATGCTCAAACACAAAAATACTTATGAGATTATATCTCCCGAAGATATTGGGCTTCATCGTTCCGATGACTCTGGTATTGTCCTTGGAAAACTCAGGTATGGGAAAGTAAATCCTGTGAAGTTTCTATTATATGTGGTGGCTTATCTTTAAATTGTATTCAAATTCATTAGCAATGCCTTTAATTCAAACTAGTTAAGGTTGATGTTTAATGAACCAATATTAAAAGAAAGCCAACAAATAATGTGGAAAAACAAATAAATTAATGAATAAAAGAAAACAATAAACTAAAGTACTCCCTCTGTCCTATAGTGTTTGTGATATTAGGCTTTTCATTTATACTAAGAAATTGGTTTGCTATGCGATAATTGTCCAAAATATTTTTATTATTCAAAATATATTTCAGGAGGCAAAAAAGTAAGGGAGATTTGAGAGAGAGAGAGAGAGTAATGAAGGACAAGAAATAGAAACTAGAACATATTGAATTATTAACTAGAAAGGAACATTAAATGATGCACTAGAGTGACTTAACTGCAGAAGAACCACTGCTCCTGGGGTTTTCCAATTGCAGAAGGGAGAAAATTGTTGATCGAACCAATGTAAGAAAGTAATCTCATTAATGAATAATTCAAGTCTCCAATAAATTTGTGGGGAGTATGTTAAACCAGGATCTGTTAGTTATTAGTAAGGGTACTATAATCTTTTTATTAATAGCTCATGCTTTTGCTGTGGATTGGTGTAGGTTAGGCACATAGAGGATGCAGTTTCATATCTAGCAATAGCTTTATATATGTGAGGGTGGTTATTTCTTTTTTTAGAGGATGAATTGAGAAATATACTAAAGAGGAGACTGAGTCTCTCCCTCCCTCTCTCTCTCTCTCTATGTATCTTGTTTCAAACTTTCAATTGAATCCCAGTTAAACTTCCCCAAATTACCTCTGTTTCTCTGTGAATTGTAGATATCCAATTTTCTGCATTTTGTGTGATCTGTGTTATGACACTGATCGTAATAATTGGTACTGGAGCGCATTCGGGCTTGTTACCATCTTCTTCCTCCATTTTTTTTCAACCTTCATCTTCTCGCTTACTGTCATCTATAGAATATCAAGCCAGAAAAACAAACCCAGATTTTATCGTTTTCTGTCAATTCTCTTGCTCTAAACCGTTATATGTACTTCATGTAGACTCAATACAGATCTGGATCAACAGCAATGAAGGCCAGTTCATGTAAGCATGTCCACGGTTCCAGAACCGCCGGTTCCGGTTTGATAAAAATAGGAACCGTAACCAAACCTTAAGTACACGGTTACGGTTCTGGAACCTCCGGTTCCGGTGCGGTTCCGGTTTGGTCCCGGTTCCAGTTCATGACGGTTTAGTAACGGTTTTTATCTGGTTCTAATCCGGTTTTTGCTTATTTAAATATTAACTCAATATTTCTTTAAAAAAATACGAAAATTTTTTAGAGTTACAAATTTAAAAAAATTAAATAAACAAAGTTTAGTGTTAGAGATATTAAGTATTTGCTTAAAACTTACCCAAATCAACAAACTATACTTACAAATAAATATCATAAAGGAAAGTAAAAATAGATGATTTGAGATATGTGAAAAATAAATATCTTTAAAGAAGGCTCAAAAAGTTTTTTTTTTCCTTTTAAGTGAACCAGGGCGGTACCTGGTGGGCATCCTCCCGATTTTATTGATTAAAGAAAAAATTTACACCAGGCAGTGCTTAAGACTTATCCAAAAGGAAGAATTGTTTTACAATCAGTTGCTATAATCTATTGACAATTCATTTAAATAAAACACAAAGCTAGGAATGCAAAGTATAAAAGACTAAAATGTTACAATAATAGTATAAAATAAAAATATTCAAAGTAAATTTATTAAAAAAATCTAACCTAAAAAAGTACTAATCTATCTATTCATAATCCCATAAGTTGTCCTCTTCTAAGTCGTGCCCTCCGGTTGAAGATGCAGCTGTACTAATAGATCCCTCCGACATGTCTGTATCATTATTAAAATTCATATCATCAATCATGTCTTGTTCTTGAGCCCTTAAAGCTGCCTTATGCCAATCCGAAACGATTACTTGAACTTCTAATGTTGATGGCAATAATCGAAACCGTTGCTCATCTAAAATGCTCCCTCCCGTGCTAAAAGCTTGTTCCACTGCTACAGTTGATACAGGAGTTCCTAAGATATGCTTGGCCATCATAGCAACTATGGGAAAGTAATCTTCATATTTCTTCCACCAAGCTAACAAGTCAAAAGGATTTTCTTCAAACTTGAAACCAGTTGTTAAATAACTTTCAAATCCATCAGAACCGATCCTTTGTTTTTTGTGTATGTTTGGAAAATACCTTGGATTAAGACTTGGTACATACCTGGAATGCTGCGTTGTTGGGGTAGATGATGGTCTACTAGTTCGAATTCTAGAACTACTATTGCTTGATTCATCAAGTCTGGTGCTAGTAGAATATTCATGGTTATAAAGAATTTCATATTTATCAAACAATTTTTGTGCTTCTTCTTTAGCTTCGTTATAAATAGTTTCAGGATTTACATTCACATATTCAGGAAAAAATGAACTGCAATACCTATTTACATGATCATAATAATTTTTTATGGCATCTTCTACCAAACCTGATTTTTGGGTTGGATCTAACATAGCTGCAATCAAATATGATGAAGGAATTGTGCTATAATAGTCTAACCATTTATTTATCATATAATGAGCTAAATCTTTCACTAAATCATTATCATCATCTTTGTAATGCATTATAAAAATAAATGTGAAGTGGGATAATAAACCCCAGAAAAAATTTCTGTAGCTACTTTAAATTCAGATAAAATATCTAACAATTTTGAACAATCATCCCAATGTCTAAGTTGCAACTCATGACGATCCAAAAGCAATCTATTTTGCATAAAAAAAGTACATAAATCAATCTTATGGTTTTCAGTGGATTTTAGCAAATCATATGTTGAATTCCACCTATGGGGAACATCCTTAACAAATCTTTTAGGTTTTATTCCCTTTTCAGTACAGAACTTTGTCCATTTTCTCATTACTGATGGTCGTGCCCATAAAAGTTTGACTGCAGTTTTAATAGGAGAAATAACATCTTGAAATCTTTTCAAACCCTCTTGAACAGTTAAATTTAGAATATGACAAGCACATCTAATATGGAAAAACATTCCACCTAAATCTGGTTCACAAATGTTTATTAAACTTTCAATTGAAGCTGTATTATTTGCTGCATTATCAAAACCTACAGAAAAAACCTTTTTTGATAAATCCTATTCATCTAAAACAGTTTTTATAATCCCAGCTATATTAAGTCCGATGTGCCCTTTTTCAAAAACACGAAAGCCAATTATTATTTTTTACATAACCCAATTCATATCGATCCAATGACAAGTAATGCCCGTATAAGAATGCATTTGCCACAAATCACTCCAAATATCAGCACATATTGAAACTTTACTATTAAAAGTACTAAAAAAAACTAGTCAATTCAATTTTTTCTTTATAAATTTTTTTCAATTCACGAGTTACAGATGTTCTTGGCATTCTTTTAGCGGCAGGATTTAATACTTTTTGACAATAATTAATAAATCCTAATTTTCCACCAAAACGAAAAGATAAATGTTCCATGGCAATCATCTTGGCTAATTCACTTCTATTATTTAAATCAGTATATTTAAAAAGGGCACTAGAAGGAGCAAACCTGGTTAGTTGCGTCTGCGTGGTGGAAATGCCGAACTCGGTTGGATGAACACGTTTCATATGCTTAATCAAAGTCCCATAGCCTTTTCCAATGCCCCACTTATATATATTAGTACAATACTTGCATTTTGCACCGGTTATAATGCCTTCTTCATTCTCAACTTTTGTAAAATGCTTTACAAAAATATCTGATTTTCCAGTTGCACCGATTGTAACCTCACATCGTGTACCCTTGCCACCACCAGTGGGAGTTGGAGGATCATCCTCCAAATCAATTGACTCTTGTGTGTTACCCATAACCGAAGAATTTTCCATTGTTTAGAAATTAACTAGTGGAGATGAGGAAAAATAAATATTTTTTTTGGAACTTGGACTAAAAAGGGCCTGTTTAGCAATGTGTAAGTTTTTTTTTTTTTTTGGAAGTGATTCGGGTGGTTTTTTTTTTTTTTGGAAGTAGAGATTTGAGACTTGAGAGAGATGTTGCTGTAGGAAAAAAGGAGGAGAAGAATCCAGTATACTTTTCTGTAGAAAGAGGAGAAAGTGAGAAATTTATAGGAAAGGGCCAGTGGGAACTTCCGTTATTTGCAAAGAGAAGAAATCAATCTGTTCCAAATTGTAATTCAACCGTTGGGAGAGCCGTTGGAAATTTTATACTTATTGTTTAATTTTTTATTGAAATTTAAAAATTGGCTTAAGTGATTTCTTCCAATTTAAACCGTTGGGAACAATTGTATAAATGTCACATGTTGTCAAGTGGCTACTTCCAATAAGGAATTGTGCCTAAGTCTAGGCCACTAGGGAGCCTCTTAGTCAAAAGGTGGGAATGAGATGTCAGATTCATATGGAAACCTAATTCCTAAGACTGCAAGAGTTTGGCTTTGGCCGACAAAGTTAAAGAAAAAAAACTTTATCAATATTTTTGAGAAACAACAAGACCACGCCTAAAACTCGGAGTGGGACGAACAATAAAGAAATCACAAATATTTTTTTATGAAGCAAAGAAAGGAAACAAATGTGAAGGGCCTGAAGGCGGCTATTTTTTTTAATAATAAACCGGCGGTTTTAACCTCCGGTTTGTACAGTTAAGAACCGCCGGTTCACGGTTTTTGAAAGCCTAGAATTGTAACCGAACCTTAAGTAGACGGTCCGGTTACGGTTCATGGAACCTCCAATCACGGTTCCGGTTCCAAAACCGCCGGTCTCGTTCCGGTTAAAACAGGAACCTTGGACATGCCTAAGTTCATGCTCTTGCAGCTGCAATGAATCACTTGAACCATCAGGCAATTTTGGTTCAATATTCATCACTACCAGTCTCGTTTCATCAAAATCAAACTCTGACGAGCACGGAGCGGAGTGAGCTTAGCTCATTAAAAAAGCACCATTAACGGAGGCATCATTTTTATTCTTTCTAGAAGTTATGGTTAAAGCTTAGAATATAAGTTTGGCCTTTACCCTCTCAAAATTTTTTAAAGTGATGTCATAATGATTCCTTTTTTTATTTTTTTTTGATTGTATGTGTTTTTTTTACTACAATTTGTAGTTTTAGCTGTCCATCTCTCAGAAACATTTGTAGGAACATTCTAATGCATCTTTTGTGACCTTTTTGTACAGCGGACGCCATGCTTTGAGATCTAAACTCTTGGAGGTAGAATAAAATGCTCATGTCAACTAGAATCCTTGTATATATTCGACAGAATTGACCAGTCGATCCCATGCATCTTTCTTGTTTTTGCAGCTTGGATATGACATTGATGGGAAGGAACTTGATGATCTGTTTTGGAGTTTTAAATCTGTAGCTGAGAAGAAAAAGGTGAGTGGCAATTTTTGACATTTTCTGTGCTATTTATAAACTTTTGCTCCATTTCTTGCTATATTTGTTGCCGTAGAATGGTTTATAATGTTGCCATCTGTGTCAGCTGGTAAGTTCTGAACCTTTTGGCAACTGGCAATATGGTGCCCAGGAAGTAGATCTTGCTGTGTTTATTCAAATATTATTGTACCTCTACCTTTTTTCCTTGAAATAATCACTGTCTAATCTTGCTATTGATGTATATGATCATTAGGGTTGTGGTTGGTTTACATCAAATCAATGTAATAGCTATGTAATGCAATAGCCTATTACGTTGAGGTAATGTTTTGCTTGTTTGCTTTACCAATACATGTTAATTAAGGCATTATGGTTGTGATTCTATTAAACCTATTTTTGTGTCTTTTGTTACACCGCTGTCTGCTAATGGATTTATTAGGCCCAACAACATACTCCCTCCATCCTCAAAAGAGTGACCTAACTACAGCCTTTCCCGCAAATTAAAGAGAAGTAAAAATGCAATTTTTATTCCCTTTTTACCCTCTTAATTATGTGATGTTTAATTGATGATAGAACGGGATCTACATTTTGATAAGGAAGAGCGAAGTTAAAAGATGGTAAGGGTATATTTGTCTTTTACTGGTGAAATTTGTACTTTCAGACATGGTTTTGGGGACAACTTTATGGGTGTACAACTTAGATCACCCTCTTGGGGAGGAGGGGAGTAATATATTAGCCAGAAAACTTAAAATAGATCAGAATTGATCATAATTACTCCTGATACTATTCCGCAGTCACAAAAAGATTTATTGGGTTGAATTGTTCTCCATCACACAATGGTCTTCATGCTTTTGTTTTGTGGTAAGAATAGGAGTGGGACTACTGGACTAGAATTGAATTTTTACACTATTTGTTTGATCATTCATGCATAAAACTCATTCCTTACTTCATTGTATCCCACAAAGTCAGCTATGGTGCAACTGTATGGCGGTTGCCCATTCCACACTTATCATATTTCTCACTCCAAGCTTCTCATCCCTCTCACCACCACTTTTTCTTCCTTCCATCCGTTTCTTTCCCATTGCCCATTCCAACACTAACCGATTACGCGTATTTGTATTGAAATTATCCTGATACTCATTTCTAAATTATGAAAATGTTATATGCTTTTTTCTCTTATTTATCATTAATTTCACTTTTGCTGAATGAAAAGGGTAAATGGTATTCAACTTTGGTACTTGACTACTCATTGCATTAAAAGGTTTGAAATTCATTTTTATGTACCACATAGAACAACAATGTCTTGCAATGAAATTACAAGTTTTGCGCATATCCCAACCAAGAAACAAACAAGATAAATGTCATAAGCTAATTCAATTGCATTAGATTTTTATTGCATTATAGTCTAAACCTATTATACAAATGATACACCACCGTAGTTGTCAAATGTTGTTTCCCTTTGTTGTGCTTCTGATGGCTATGAAAGATATCGCTGTGCATTCAATTTTGTTTATCTTGTGTATGAACTTCTAATAATAGCTGTAGTATATATGTAATTAGTTAAGGAATCCAAAGAAATTTCAATTAAAATCAGGGCTTGTTTCACACATAAGAATCAGATACATCATGATATAAATATAGATGAAATGAGGGATTGTTTATGTTCTGAATTTCACACAGGCGAATGTTAGCTTGAAATTTAAAAGGCTTGGGTTGATACCCTGATAATGGTGTAGTTGGATTTTAGAAACAATGCCACATTTTAGAAAGGAAAAGAAAAAAATTTCCTACCTAATCCTCTGCCGGCTTTTTTTTTTTTGGGGTTGGTGTTTGTGGGGGGTGCTCGGTTGACCTAGGCAGGATTGAGCCTCTATTAGACAATTAAAGGAAGACTTAACCTCTGTTTTATGTTCAATTTAACTTTTTGTGCCTTACAAGATATTCTTTTGGTAAGTTCTCTTGTAACCTTTACATTTATATACTTTGTAAAATATCTAGACAAAGTACTTAAAATATATTCAATGTAACAATAATGAATTTGTAAACGCATAGTTACTGCCTAGGAAGCATCTGCCCTAGCGCCTAGGCAGTGAATTTTGAGTTCACAGTTCACATTCACTTTACGGGTCCTTGATTGGAAATGTTTGATGGTCCCCTTTGCCAATTTTACTTTGTGTATAATCATTTGTACCCTTTACATTTTGAGATTTTGTACATCTAGCTCCTGCCTAAAGCTTATAGAACACTGTTTAGAATTGACTTTGGAGAATGAGCATTCCAGTTGTACTAGAGACACAGCAATAAGAACATAGACTGAAGACTGATTTAAAAACTGTATCTGTCTACATTTTCTGATTACAAAATAAACATCTTGTTTTTCTCCACCTGTGAGTTGTGAACATATATATCACTAGCACCTTTCTTCTTCTGGATTTGATGTCCCATCTTGATCTGTATTGTTTCCTTTGGTGCTTTGATGACTCCTTTCACTGGGGCAGATCTTGAAATCTAATTTGGTTAACACATGATGTGAGTTTTTGAGAAATTAAAATTCACTTTTAAGTTCACAGTTCACCCTCACCTTTACTCGTCCTTGATCGAAGTTATAGAACCCTTTGCAAATTTTACATTGTGCATAATCATTTTTACCCTTTACATGTTGAGATTTTGTGCAACTATAAATTCATGAATCACAACATTGCTGAAATCTTATCAAGACTGGTGGGCTTCCAATCTTCCATTTCTTTTCTTTAAATTGAATTGAATAATTGAAGTCCATGAGCTTCGACTGTAATTCCTTGAATCCAGAAAGATTTTGATTTCGTCATAAAACATAGTGACCTTAGTTTTCATTTTCGTTGTCAGAATATCAGCAGGCTATATCAGTTGTGTTGTATGACCTCGCTATCTTTACGGGAAAGCTCTTAGAAAGGAAACTCTTAACTTTATTTTTCCACCCTTTCCTTCTGCTATACATTTTCAACTGATATGAAGTATCAAGTATGTTAGTTATGTGGCTCTTTTGTTGAAATTATGCAGCTCTTTCTGGCCATCATTTAATTTTTGAGTTGCTGTCTCAGACTATTACTGATGATGACCTAATCGCGCTGGTCTCTAATGAAGTTTTCCAGCCTCAAATTGTTTGGAAGCTTGGTGATGTACAGGTATGTATGGAGTCCCTTGTTGCTTCAAATTGAATTGTTGGTGATCAGTTGGGTTTATGAATACTGTCCAAGTCAATTGAGGACATATTTACCTTACTCTCAGGTTACATGTGGAAGTCTCGGTCTTTCCACAGCAACTGTTAGATTAATTGCTGCTGATGGTGAAGAACATATTGCTTGTTCAGTTGGAACAGGGCCAGTTGATTCGGCATATAAGGCAGTTGACTGCATTGTAAAGGTTTGAAACTCAAAATTTTCCATTCTCTTTTGCAGTGTAAATAGGTTAAGAAAAGTGCGTACACACTCCCACAAATAAGTTCTGTTCAATTATTGGTCGGAAGGCAGTAGAGTTACCTAATTTCTTGGCAGGTTTTTTCTTTTCAGTGCTCTTGTTCGGGGCAAAATATACTACTCTGTACATTACAACTAAGCAATCAAAGGTTCTAGATAATTGCTAGTATATAAATCGAAAGCCTATGATCAGGGTAATAACGATGATCATATATCAATATAATTCATTAAAGTATTACACACATTTAGCTTGAAATTCAACACTAGTTCTTTGAGTTGTATATGTATGTATTTTATTTAACAGTAGCCACTGGTTACCTTCATCACAAGCATGCACTTGATACTGCATGACTGCATGAGGCGGCTGAGTGCCTGAGCCTGAAGAGCTATATGCTGCCTATATGCAGGTACCTGTGTCACTCCTTGAGTATTCATTAACTGCAGTTACAGAAGGTATTGATGCTATAGCCGCCACCCGGGTTTTGATTCAGGAGGAAAGCTACCACGCCTCAACCAACGCGAATAGTGGTGAAGCAGTTAGACGCAAATATAGGTTTGTCGTGCACTTTTTTACAGTTATTGTTGGGTTATTTCTCTCTTTTCGATAGAATATGGTCACTTCTGAATGTCCCATCAAATTCCTTAACGGAATCATTAAAGTTTGTTATATATGCTTTCATATAATTCAGAGATTTTGCGTTAATAAACCTAAATTCAGCAGTATTTATTATTATTTTTCTTTTTCTGTTGCAGCGGAACTGGAGCATCAATGGATATCGTTATATCTAGTGTTCGAGCCTATATTGGTGCATTAAACAAAATGCTAGGATTCAAAAAGAATGAAGAGATTGAAAGTTATAAAGGAGCAGAAGCTACCGTTATGTGATGCTTGAGGTTGAGCAATCAGAATCAATGAATCATGGCTGTTAAATAGTTTTCCATTAATTACAAAAACCATTCTTGCTTCATATTGTATCTTCTTTTTTTCCCTCTTTTTGGGTACACATTATTTTAATCATATCTACTGCTTTTATGTGGTAGTTGGTCTTTGACCTCTTTTGTTGTAGATTAAGGTGTTTCCCATTTCTCTTATTTTCTTTTCTTGTTAGACTTTGGTTCTTGCTCCCTTTTGATGTTGTGTGTTGAACATTTTTGAATTGTATCCAGGTTTTTTTTTTAATGTTAGTCATTTTATGTATTGTAGTAGTATTATATGTCCTTTTTAAAACTATCTTCGTTTATTTTTTGTTCATCATTTCCAAGGCACTTATTATTAAACTTCTTATCATTTAATTAGTGTTCACGAATGAATGATATTAGGAAGATCTTCGTCTGTGTGAATTATAATATTATGTTTGAACATAGTTGTGTAGGGGGATTTGTATATTTGAGAGTATTGTCTTAATTTTAATTAAAATATTTTTAAGTATAATGTAAATAAAATTAATCTTAACTCATGAAAATTTTAATACAGGAACTAAAATGATATTTTCATAATATAAAGAAATACTAAATATAGAAAAAAAATTAAATAAAAATATTGTAACCAAAAAATTAATATAGTACGCACCCACTCACGCTTATAATACATATTTTGCCCTTTAGAATGTAGTGGTGTACAATATTTCCATATTGTAAGTTCCACAGTTACTATTTATTTTAGTAGTTGTTTATAGCAGATCATGTATTTTGTTCTTTGAAAAGAATTGGTTGTGTTTAGCTGCATCAGTTCTTTTCCATGTTTGGGAAATCAACTTGATTGTGTTAATTTATTTATCTAATGAACATGTTTAATATTGTTATTATTATTATATGGCGTGAAATAAAATTTCATGATAATGATAGAAAGAATTAACATAAAAATTAAAAATTAATCTCATGTCGCCCTCGGTCACCACACTAGTTCCTGTCACTTTTTCACTACGACAATATTTCGATTGATCGACAAGAATTCATAATTTCCCCCTCATCTATTATAGTAATATTGATATACATTTCGTTTTTAATTATAATCTTATTTTTTAAATTTTATCACATCTCTAATTATTATAATTTAAAAAATCTTATCACATATTTAATCATCGTAATCTATCAATACTGTATATTAATTGACAAGTATGACAAGGCCCACTCTAATGAATTAGTTGTTAACTTGGTTAACTTAATTTTTTTATATTAATGTCAAAAATAATTTTAATTGTTTTAAATTTAAATATTATTTGATCTCAAATTAAAAACAGTATCTAATTTGATCTAAGTTTGAAATATAAAAAAGATCAATAAAACTAAAGATCAATTAGACTACAAAAAAGGTCAAGAATAATAATAATAACATACGAGGAGAAAATTCAAATTTTAGATATTGTGTGTAAATACATCGGACAAACTACTTTTTCTTTAACTTGGGGATATGCTACTAGATGTGTTGATCAGAGATTTGATTTGAATGTAGTGCTCATGAATTTAAAACAATTTTATGTTGTTATGCTTTGTAGTTGGGATTTGACTTTAAATTTAAGAAAAATATTAAGAATGTTGTTGGGGTATATTGTAGAAAAAAAAGAAGAGGCTAATTGTAACTAGAGAATTAGAGGTTCGGTTTCAAATGTTATTTTGTCTTTTATATCAAAAAATTTGTAAATATTCATTCTTTTTGTGTTGATTCCAAGTGATAAGTCAGATAGATTCAACTGGACATATAGTGCACGACTTATTGTCAAGGAGCTTAGATATGATCCTCTTTTGAATGCAAAAAAATTGATTAATAGTTGTGGAGAGAATTATGATTTTGTCTGTATCATATAAACAAGCATAGAAGGCTTTGTTGAAGACTATTTGTTATGGTAATGTGGAAGATTCTTATAAATCTTTATGTTGGATGTTGATGCCGTGAATTCAACTAATTCTGAAAGACACGTAGCATTGAATGTTGGTGCAGATGTTTAAAGGCTTAGGAGAATTTTTTTGTGGTTCAATGCTTTCATCTCTGGTTAGCGACTTTGTATGCCAATGTTGTATTAAGATGCTACATTCACCGAGGGAGTTTACAAATGTAATATATTTTAGCCACCACTACAGATGTAAATAATGGTACCGTCAAATGTTTTGCTATGACATTTTAGTATATTTTGAGAGGAGAAAAAGTTTCGTTTTACTTAAACAAATATATTATTTTTTCACATTACTACACTTCTAATACTAATTTTAGTATTTATAATAATAATTTTAACACTTTTAATAATAATTTTAAAATTTTCGATAGTAATTTACGTACTAAATTAAAATCAACAAAAACTTCACTTATTAAAATGATATTTTGTATATTAATACATACTAAATTGTCATCGACATTAATTAATCTGTTCAATAATTATTTTTTTTATAATTATGCATAATTTTAATATTACAGACGAAAATTGATGACTTTAATTTAGTGGAGACACACATTTCTTATGTTCTTATGTTTCAATTTGAATTTTATTTCAAGAAGAAAAAAGTCGGGCTTAAATTTTAATATTGGTTTAGGCTTTTGGGACTGCGGATCTTTCTTCTTCAATCTTCATCGACCCGATCGACTGCAATCTCGCTGTTGTCATCGACTCGACTCCGGACGGCGGTGGGAAACGAGCAATATCGCCTTCAGGTAAAAATTTCCTCCTTCTCCTCCCCTCCCGGATCTTCTCCTTTCTTCTTTCTTTCCGGACGGCGGCGGTTTGTGAATTGTGACCTGCCATTGATTGCGATCGACTGTCGCCGCCGTCCGCCTCCGTCTTTCGGTTTCTATACCTGACTCCTCGTATTCTGTGCCGGCTCGTGTCGTCGCGGTCGGTACTTCACCCTAAAGTGCGGAGTCCGTGCAACATAGCTGAGAGAACGATAACTATTGCTCTATTTTTTGGATGCAAAGCTAGTGGTAACTGAACAAAACTTTTCTTTCAAATTGCAGTTTTATCCAAAAACCAACCTTCAAGGAAAAAGCTACACCAGCCGCCCTGCAAACTAATAAGCAACACTAAGCTCAAGCATTGATCTATTTTATTTTCAGGCAATGGTAAATCTTAGAACTTTGCTTTTCTGATTAAAGACCTGATCGGGAACAACTTTCAGATTTTAGATTAAAGTTAAATTTTAACTTTTAGATTTTATGTTGAAAAGAACATCTACTTGCTTTAATAAAATGACTTAAAATTAGATTTTAAATTTTAAAAAAGTAACTCCTAAACACTTTACTTTTGCATTTTAACTTAAAATCCAAAAGTTAAAAAAAAAAATGTAGTTCCCGAACAGTCGTAACTTAGATATGTATGTCTCTGGCATGTTCTCTTGTGTGCCGCGCATATGGATGGATGAATAAATAAATAAGTAGGGACAAAAGAAAATGAGAAATAACTCATTTTTTATAATCTTACCTACGCTCTTCAAAATATATGAGAAAATTTTACAAATTGAAAGAGTGTGAAAATATAATGCAACGTGTGATTTCTTCGGGTTTATTTACATAGTTTTTATAATCATGTAAAAATTAATTATTCTAGATTTTAAAAATGTAATGATTTTACATGGTTATTGAAACAATATTATACACCACAAAAGGAGATGAGAAAATTTATACACTTTGTCTTTTAATACTCTTTCAATCTTTATGGTTATGGTTAGATTGTGAATTAGTAAATAACTAAGTACCATGTTCAAAATCAGTGGGCAGAATTTGAGAAATGAGCTATAGCTCATTTCCCTTAATCCCATATATATTTAATGAGATTGTCATAATACATATACTAGGACTTTACTCAATTCCATATCTGTGCAGGCTGCAAAGATTATTGCCAATCTGATTATAATGGCATCGGGTTATTTGGCTAGGGGGCTGATTGAAGGATATCGTAGGGCCCTTGCAAGTAAGTTTCCTATTTGTATTCATAGTTGTCGTGCAAGTGGTGCATTACTTTTTCTGGAAGCCCTGAAATGAGTTTTGTTTTATTCATGTAGATCCCTGTTTTTTTCAGGTGCTTCTTAATTGGCATGTGATCCTATTATTGTAATGTAATTTGAATTTAACCCAAACAAAAGAATTGTTTAGGGAAAGATTAAGGAGAAACTGAATGATTGTCACTAAAGAAAGAAATAAACAATCATCTCAATATCAAGAATTTCATGAGTATTCAAGTAATAGGGTTTGGTTCATGTAAATAATGGGACAGACCTGCTCTATTCCCGGGTAGTCGATTTTCCACATAAATATATTTCATTAGTGTTGGTTATTTTGTAGACACAGTATTGCATGAGCTTAAGAAATTGTCTCTCTTTTTAAAAGTATTATTATTAAATTTTAAGAATTGCTTATATCAAATTATTAATTGAAAGTATAAAATAATAATTTCATCCGATGAAGTCTTAACTTTAGCTGAAATATAGCATAACTTTAGACTGTTGACTTAGTTAAATTTTTTCCCATAACTTTAGCTGAAACATAGCATATTAGACTTTATCTTTGGTGAAGTAAAAGATGTGAGCGAAAAAAATATGTTATATGAAGATCAATGCAAGGAAAAACTAAGATTATGTAAAATGTCCGACATTTACTAAATTTCAGCAAAAGCCAAATGCTGATACAGTAATTAACTCATCTTTTTTGGTACATAAATTCTTAATTCTGTTATGAATTTTATGCGATTTTATATTAACTTATGTTGCTAATTGTTATATATTGTCATTTATTTTACAATAGACTACTGTCCTCGAACAATGTTCTCTCTGTAGGAGTGGCCCTTTTGAATATATCATTTTTTATTGTGGAAATATTCGTACCTTTTTTGATTTGATAATTTCTACGAAGTAAAAAATCCTCACCAGACTCTTCACAAAATTTATGCGTTCATTTCTGGTTCTTACTGCATGCAAATTTATCCTCACTATATGTTCTATTGTAACTTATGAATTATGATTACATGATAATAGCTGAAATTTCAATCATTTTGAATTCATAGTAGCCCAGAAGTCTTTTGTTCCTCTTTAGGATTTTAAGAATGGCACTTTGAGCATTACATGTATTCATCTTGAATATATACTGTGTCATGTATTTCTTGCTTGTCCGTAATTTTTGGGTTGTAACTAAAAAAATCTGACGAATTGGTTTATTTGTATCTCTATATTAACAAATTCATAGTATCTTCTATTACTGGTTTCATGTTTCTACACTTCTTAGGACTTACTTTCCATGTCCTGCTATATTTATCAACTAGTATAGCATATGTTTATAAAAAATTCTCAATCTTTCTTAGCATGTTTTGTGAATTGCTAATACGTTAACCGGAAAGAAACGGAGAACATGATACACACATGGGCTTATAGATTTATCTAAAAATATAGAAAGTTAATGTGAACTATATAAAACAACAATATAATTTTCTAAAGTGACTTTTGAAATTTGACTTGATTTAATGACAATGAAAGTGGGTGGTGGCAGATGCTCAAAAATCTGGTGTTGCTCAGGAAACATTACAGAATGCTGTACGTAAAGGAAGCAAAGTTATGACAGAGCAGGAGGCTAGGCAAATTCTTGGTGTATCATCAGAGTCTTCCTGGGAGGAGATTTTGCAGGTCAGTTTTGGCTACATGTGTATTAACTTATGTGGACTGTAATTGCCTGAGGAAAAACAGAAAGGAAATTATAAATTAGAAAATTGAAGGTTGTGTTGCATCTATTTTCTGCCTCCATGAATACAAAGGGAAATGTGTACTTCCTGCTTTCTAAGATATAGAACTTAAGTGCCTTATTACAAAGGCTTCAATATTAATGATACATAGTATTATACTTTGGTCGTGAAAGTAATAATTCATTATGTGTGGTCTCAAAAAGAAGTTATAGGAATGTGACTTATTTGTGTTATCTTCCTGTCAATGGATTCATCTATGTTGCTGTGTGAGGCCTAATCTCATGGTTTATTCTTGGTTCAAAAGTTTATTGAAGAATATGCTAGATGATTGAATGGAATGTACTAGTCATATGATAAAAATGTACCAGTCATGGGAATATATTAATTGCTTATTGTGTGTTACCTGGTCTCGCAATTTCGCATGTTGCACGGTGGGATTGTCGCGAGCTTGGTTTGTCCAAATTTTTGCAGTGTTGCACGACTTGAGGAGCAGGTCGTGCACTAGGGTTTTGTTGCTTACAACGTCATGTTGTTCGTTTACTATTTTGTTAGACTTGTCATGTTATAATATTAAAACTGGGTTTTTCTTTTGTATTGCATTGTAAATCTAGTGGATTGTTCGTCATATGGGTATTTTTCGCTTTTGTGATTTACGGAGGTTTTTGTGTGTTCATTATGTAATGTTCTTTTCATCTCGATTAATTATTCTTGCCGATCTCTGTTACGATGTGAAGACTTTAAAAATCTACCCAACAAGCATCAGTATTGATTATAGTTTTAAAGTATTATCTTCTATGTGTGCAGAAATATGACAATTTGTTTGAAAGAAATGCTAAGAATGGGAGCTTTTACCTCCAATCGAAAGTTCAAAGGGCCAAGGAATGTTTAGAGACAGTCTATCGTTCGGAAGATAAAGATAGTGTCGGCTGAGAAAATGGGCAGATGATTTCCATTGTTCATTTTAGGGCTTGGTGTTTTTGTATAGTTCTCATCATCTGATAGATGACCTGATAAGTTATCCTTGTACTAGAAAGGTGTTAGATGCATCTATCTTTTCTGGTGAAGTTTATAATTCATTATTTTGTAATTGTGAACTAATTAAAGGTTTTAAGTTGTTGAACTCGAGGTTCATTGCATGTCAAATGATGTGGTATGATGAATTAGGAATGTTAATATAAGCATGGGACAGTTGGGTATTGAAAATGAACACACTACGAGCCTTATTACTGTCTTCTCTACACCAAAAAATTACATTTGAGTTTGTTTTCGAATTTTGATATTGACACTGTAAATTTTTTAAATGCGAATGTTTTAGTTTGTTGATATCTTTATATTATTTATAATATCAGTGTTTACATATAAATTAATATCGATTTACTTGTATCAATATTCGAATTTTAGGATTTCATCAATAAAATGAAATATATCTCTGTTCTTCAGAAGTCGAGGGGTATTATATATCAATCCCATTTATTATCCACTTGCACGCGTTAAGAGGCTAAAGAACAAGTAAGAGATAAAGGAAACCCTTTCTACTTTTATCGATCATGCCCTTTAATATTTGAATATATGATGAATTAATTAAAATGGGAGATTTTTATCTTATTTTATTTTATTATGATTATTTTCTTTTTTTTTGGATTGGTGGGATGTAAATGAATTGGAGAAACCTTGATTAACAAAGAAAGTTTATTTTTTAGATAGACGCCATTTTGAAAGATAAGATAAAGTTGAAAATGACATTGTCCTCATCCTATTAATTTTGTAAATTTATTCTGCTTATGAATTAAATGTTTCCCTATCTGTGAGTTTCTCTCATATATGAGAAGTAAATTTCATTTTTTGTGTAATAAAATAATAAAAGAAAAGGTGTATCTGAAACAAATATTTTCTTTTGGTTACACAGACCAAAACCTATTTAAGTTCTTACCCAAAAAAAAACCTTTTCAAGATACATATGGAACATAAAATAATCTAAGGGGGGAAAAAAAATACATACCCGCTAAGTTTCACAAATAAAAATTTAAAAACAAAAAAAAGGGGCTGCATTTATAAATCTTAAGTTTGACTTAAACTAATAATACAATCAAATTATATAAAATTCAGCAACTTAAAAAAGGTGTAGTCTTACACCAAATATAGTATCTCACTTTAGTGTGTTAGGGACAGGTTAATATTAAACTAGAAAAATAGCTATCAAATATTGTTGATTACGTATTAAACTTGAGTTTAATGATTCTATTAGGAACTTTTTTATTCCAACTTTCCAATTTATTCGTTTTAAATTTTTGGGTCAACACTTTATACTGAGGAATAAATTATTAACCAAACAATTACTTTTGACCACATTTTGTTCAATTTCTTTTTGATAAAGCATTTCAAAAAGTCCCACACAAAATTTTGGACCTACCAAACCTAACCCACCAAGATTTTAGTTCCACCTTTCTTATTCTACGGCTCTCAACAACCAAAACTCACACCACCAATGCTCGTGCAAAATAACTTTTCCCCAGTAATTTATCCAAAAAAAAAGTTCCCCTGTATTCCTGGCTTATTATAATTAATCACACTAAAAGTAGTTGCACAAACTTTTCTCTTATTCATTCAAGATCTATTTTATATATATATATATCCAAAAAAAATGTATTTCCATTATCTATCTTTTATAGATAGTATTATCATTTTTTCTGAACTTTCAATATACAAAATACATGATACGATTTGGCATCAACTCCACAAAATATAAATGAATTTGTAGCATTTTGACTAACTATAATTAGTAAATTAGGTATCTGATTCGATTGTATCAAAGTTATACACTTTGCAAAATACGCTTCCATACACAATATATAAGAAATACAATAATTGAGTTATAGTCTATTTTTATTTGTGAGTTAGATGTTTTGACAAATAAAAGTGAGTTATAATTCATTTCACTTAATTCTTATTCTTATATATATGTGTGTGTGTGTGTATGATTTATAGAATTTTAAATTGAAAATTCGCATGCCACATACTTCTTAAGAGTTTGCTGAGCATTGCTGACCGAATCAAATTTTGTTGACATATAATTACTTAAAATTTGAGCCAATTGTGGGACATTGAGTTTGTAATTCAACTATTGGTATCTTCTTTTGTAAAATAATATAATAATCTAATCAGATTTGTGTATTGAATTTTTAATTAACCAAATAATATAATTAATTAATCAGGTTGATATAATAAACCTATACTTTGTATATCTATTTATCTATTGACGTCTTGAAATTGGACTTTCTCAACCAAACTCGACTCGCTAAAAAGGAAATACGCTTACATTAACACATTAGAATTTATTTATAAAAGTAAACAAAACACATAAAATACTCCAACAACAGATGAAATATAATGTGTCATCTAATTTTATTCTCAATATTTTACATCAAAAGAACTATTTTTATATTTTAAATTCGAACCATCACTTTTTCATTTTCCTAACAACTCTATTTTTATCCTCATTTCTTGAAAGAGATTAAGAGTAAAAAGGGTGAGTTCAAATAGCCCACTAAGCAAATGTTGTGATTAAGGTAACGAAAAATAATATTAACCTTAGTCTCCAAATAAATAATATGAAAAATTGACAAGAATGAATTGTTAAGAACAAACAAATATCAGAGTTAAATATTTACGAAGAGAGGTATAAACACATTACATTTTATAACACCATCATAATTTTCTCCTTGTGGTTATGATCACACTAATCACAATTATTTGTTACGACCAAAGATAACCCAACTTAATTATTTTTACCACACAGACTAAAGATAATCATATTTCTTTGTTCTCAGCCAAGAAAATGATAAATCAACTGATCTGATGGTTATAAATGAGATAAAATTACATAAATAAGTACATTATCAAAGAGAAATAAATGAATTCAACGAAAGTGAATATTACAGCAAATGTTAACAACAAATAGATTTTGTTAGTCAAGGTTAAATATTCAAATTTAACGTTCGAAATATTCAAATTGTCCAATAATAAGAGTTGCTCAAAGGTAGATAATTCAACAGAATGGTTAGTCCAATAATATTTATAGTTCAACAGGAATGTCCAATAATGATCACAGTTCAACAATAATGTCCAATAAAATCAACAATTCAATAGAAATGTCCAATAATATTAACAACTTCATAATAAGAAATAGTTCAGTATTATTATAAAAATTAATCTTCAAATTTGAGTCTAAACAAAGATACTAGATAAAGTCTAGATTATAATACCAAATTACGGTATGAGTGAAAAAGTGAAAATTTCCTTACCTCAATTTGTCGGTAACATTTGTTTCATAATTTATTAGATTACCTATAAAATAGTTAATCATATTTAACTCATTAATATATATTTTTAATTAATTTTTGTAGTTTACTATTCACTCGTATAATTATTATCCGTAAATATGTTTGTTCGTAAATTTCTTAGAACATTTAATAGCAAAAATTATAATAATCAATTTAAATTATTTTAACTTAATTTAGAAATCTTAAGTTTTTAGAATGAATCTTCCAAAATAAACTTTTTAAAGTAAATTTTCTTTGTGAAATTTTGACAAAAGTGATATATAATAGATATATCGGTATATATCATTTATATGTATATATAAGTATTAAAGTTAAAAGATTTACATCGGTGATAATAATAGTTTCGATTAAAATTTTATTGATACTAAAATATTGGCAAAAGAAATTATGAGAATTCTAACACTTTGACAGTAAAAAGATGTATAATATAGGAACATGATTTATAGAAAGTGCAAGGAATTCATCTGCACAAGCTTGCCTTTTATAAGCAAATACTTTCGACAATTTTTCCGTAAAATCTGGTATAACATTTGAATTTTTATGTCTAGCCAAATATTAAACTATTTGCAATTCAACTTCTATACTTTCTTTTTAATCATCCGGCCAATTTTTCTTCTCTACCCATGCCAACTCCTATCTTTTCTCCTTTTCTTCCTTTGTTCTTTCCTCTATGTTTTTCTTGCTTTCATGTTTTCTTTTTCAACATACATATATCTTATATGCATATTTTCACATACATGTATCCTTATATACGTCGATATATATACACACACACACTTGTATTCATACACATATATACATGCACCTATATAGTTTATATATATGAAATATATTTTTCATAATTGGATTTATTTTGTGTATACATTTTTCTATTTATAAAATTAATATTTCACATGATAACATATCATGTGTGTGATATTATCATTATTGTATTTCTTTAGTATTTGTATCCAAACTTAAATAATGTTTTTATTTTGTTATTTGGATACAACAATTAAAATTTTCTTATTCTATTATTATTAATTAAATACTGTATTGATTTAGTTAGAATATTGTAGTTGTCTCATATTAGACTATTATAATTACTGAACAGTAATACTATAGTACCAAAGGTAAAAATAAAAATTGTCTTTATTTGCCGACATTTAACCGTTATTTTGACATATGTTGTCGATAGTGACGCGTTTTGTGGCCCCACCAATTATTGTGGATCCGACCAATTGTACGACATCGAATCTTTTTTACCGCTATTCATTTTGTCTCTCACATTGGGAATAAATATTGTTTATTGTTTATGCCGTTATTCATTTTGTCTCCTCTAATTTATATTTTTAATATTGAATCTTAAATTTATTAATATCATGTTTCATGATAATTAAAGAAACAACTTGAATTTATTATTGAAATTTTTGGGGTCTTACATCTATCTATCTATTACTATATATAAATTCACAAGAAGAAAACATGTTTAGGAGGACTCTTAAAATTCATCTCTCAATTGAACTCTTTAGTCTCCTTAATTACTTTAAAAATAATTATTTACATAAATAATAACTGAAAACTACTCTCAAATATTGAGTAAATAATAATAATAATCTAATCAACTTAAGAAAAGAAGAATCATGAAACTTAGTAGAAATAATTACAATCAAGTTAATTATATTCTTAATCACTAATTAAAATAATTATAACTAAATTAATAATAAACATAATCATGTAATCTATCATAATTGATCGATTACGAATAAATCAAATTATTCAAAAATTAGTCCTTTGTCAAAAGTTACAACAATAGAATAAATTATTATAATACAAACTTATATGTAATGTGCACATGTTAAAAAAAATTATTTGTCAATTTAATATCGAATACATAATATAGTTAAATAATAGCTAATCAAGCCACTTGAATAATAATATTAAAATTATTATTGAATTAATTGAATTATGAATAATATATTTCACTGATATTAATATTAAAAAAAGTAGCAACAATTAGGATAATTGTGTGATAATCACATACAATATCATTCTATATATTGTTCCGTACAAATTAAGCAAATTGAATTATACACAAAACACAAGCCACATGATAACATTTCATTTTACTTTATTATATACAATAATATAAAATATGAATGTGTGAAACATGAGTTGGATATGAAAGATATAAATTTTGATAAATTATTTTTATTTCAATAATCGTTTATTAATTATTTATTGACATTACTTAGAACAATGATAATAATAAAATAAAGAAAACATAAAATTTTATTTTAATTAATTAAGAAATAAATATTTAAATAGAATATTACATCAATTCATACTGTTATTACGTTCCAATTACAAAACAATAAAATAATAATACATGAAAATAATTTGTGAAACATGAAGACGTTACCAATAAAAAAATATTAAAACATTAAAAATAAAAAACTATCAACATGTTAACAAAATAATTATTAAAATAAAATTCCGGTTTTTACGCTAATAATTTTTTATTCATTAAACCCTTACTTTACTCGTATTATTCATGAATCTTGCCGCTAGAATTATATCATTAATAACAGCCAAAATAATACTTTCTTCTATTTATATCCCACTTACTTGAAACAGCCCAATCAAAGCATATTGTCAAAATTTTAAGCTAAAATTTGGTCTAAACGCTCGTTTCAAAATAGCAATTATTAGAGACAAAAGAGAAAAAGTAGGAGGGAAAAGAATGAGGGAAAGCGAGAAAGCAAGCCTCTCTGGTCCTCTCGACGTGGGGGACACACAAAACAGTTCTCCATCGCTATATTCCAACAAAGAGAACTTTATACTTTCCATCACACAATTGTGTTTTACTACTTGTAATAAAAATTATTATTAAATAAAAGCATACTTATAATCATTTAACTAGCCGACTTAAATATATTAAATTCAAAAATTTTGCGCTTGTTTTATTAAATATCTGAATTTAAATAAATTTATCAAATTTAAATTTATTAAATTAGTTAAGTATATATGTCTGAATCTGAATATATATGTATTTATTTATTTAATATTTAGTCTTAACTATCTGAATGAATTTATATTATTATTTTATCAGGTCATAATTCATTTAATTTTATTTTTCTAACTCATTAAATTTAGATGAAATTGAGACTATTACGAGATAAGTGGTATGTTGAACGATATAAATTTTGAACACGTTTATATCCTTAATCTGTTAAGATATATTAAGAGTTAAATAAACACAATTTATGTCTATAAGGTGCACACCAAATAAGTGTGTACATGAGTGTGTGAAAATATAACAATAATTTTATAATATAATAAATTAGAAATTTATAAACAATCTAAAAGTAAATTACATTATATTGAAAATAAAGAATCTAAACGTATGTAACTTAAAGAAAAAAAGAATAATCTATTTTTCGCCAACTAAAGTTGGTTTAACCGGTAAGATTCAACAAGTGCTCCAATTATGTTGAGAGTCTGAGTTTTGGTCTTTGTTGATGAATAATTTGTACATATCACTATAAATCAGTCTAAGATTGAGGCATGTCACCGAACTTTTTGACGGTCTCAACACCTAAACGTTTTTCTAAATAAAAAAAAAATATTTTCCTAATTTGTAGGAAGAATAATAATCTTATAATTAAAAGAAAAAAAAGAATTAATATGTTTTCCTAATTTGTAGGACAGACACTTAGCGAGTTTAAGAGTCGGACTATCAAAAAGTCTGCTTGATTGAATTACTCTTATCTTATAGGAAGGAGTTTTTTTTTCCCTATATATTTATGTTAGAGCAAGTTAGACTTTACGAATTTTAGTTATTTAAGGGTGGAGACACTTTATATATCGAAATAATATAAATGAGAAATAGGATATAAAGTACTCCGTAAAAAATATTACTTTGATACCGTAACGAGTATAATAAGAAATAAAAACAAAAGTACTTTCTTTTTTGTCACTATTCAACTATATATCAAATATATATATGCTTCCTCGGTCCCATTTAAATTGTCGTTTTAAGCTTTCCATGAATAATTCTCCATTTTATATTTTTTAAGCATATTAAATATATCTTGGCTCCTGAAATACTTTAAACTAGTTATTATTAATATATTTAAAAGTAGTTAAAAATATTTTAAGAGTAATTGTGTAAATTTATATTAAACATAAACAATCAATTTAATCATAAATATCAATTTTTTTCATTACTTTTTAGACGTTATTTTTAATTGAACGGAGAAAATTTAACTATTTTTGATTAGTTTAATACTTACTTCGATGAACCAATGAAATATTTATGGTTTACCAAATTGTTCATAGTCTTTTACAAACAGGCAAATGGATTCGATGAGAAATATATCACTTTCTTCAGTCTTTTAGGAGTGTATTTCTTTAGAGTCATCAACATTAATTCTTCTCTCCTTTGAATTGAATATACTTTTTGGAATGTTAAACATTGGCAAACTAATAATATATTACTGCTGAAACACGAAAAAATTAAAATTTTAAATCAAAATACTATTGTATGAATTGCTTAAACAAATATTCTTGAACACCGAGCAACCAATTTATATATTTACGATAAAAAAAAAACAACTTAATTATTTTTTAGATAGATCTTCACCGATGAAGGCTGGAATGCCAACCGCCGTCACAATTACCTTTGATGTCTAGGTTCGAAACTTTACATTTAACGTTACTAAAAATAACATTACTAGATACGTGAAAAAGTATGTGAATTGATATGTACTCGAATGAGTCCACAGGTATTGTTGTTTGTTTTGGTCTCCAAAATCAACGGCTTACGATAACGGCGACAAACACACTCTTTGGGAACCGCTGATGACCTCCTCCTTGTTTCCAGCTTCAAATACTCCAAAAAAGGTCTTTTTCATGTCTCATTCTTTCGAATATCATCACCAAATTTGATTGACTTGCCCCATTTTTTTTTTATTCTTTTGATTTTGACATATAGTACTATATACCCCAATACCCATGTGTAATTCTGCTCTTGTTTGTTCCAATTCTTCTTCTTTTTTCAAGTGGGTATCCATAAATATCTCAAAAAACTGAGCTTCACTCACTTTAAATTCTTTGTGAATTGATTGAGTTCATAGAGCGAAATTACTATTCTGTGTATTGGATTTTGTGATTTTTTTTCCAGATAATTGAAATATGGTTAGTTTTAAGGAGTTTTGCACCAAGAAAACAATTTTGGGTTTGGTGCTGGGACAGATTCTTTCTCTTCTTATAACTTCCACAGGCTTTTCTTCATCTGAACTTGCCAGGAGAGGTACTGTTTTACTTTCTTTATATGACTCGAGTATATTCAAATTCTTATGCTGAATATCAGTTCCTTATATTTTTCTTGTTACTTACTCTGTTCTACAAAACTACTTATATTTTAGTTTGTTCCTACAGAATTGTGGAATCTTGAAATTCAAATTGTAGTAAATTTACAAAAAGTTGTACTTTGTTGGAATACTTACATAGATTGCAATCTTAACTTTTGTATGAATCAAATCAATGTAGCTCACACCAAATTTCAGTTTCAGTTTTGAGTATTCATAAATATACGGGAATCAAACATTTTCTTCTTATAACTTTGGAATCATATTATCAAATTATTATCATACAGTAACTTCACTCATATGTGCGTGCGTGCGTGCACATATGCATATATGGCCATATGGGGCATGATCCACTTAAAAGGAAGTATAATCAGTAACAATTTTCAAATAGTGTATCGGAAAGATATCAAACAATCTTCTTCAAGCATTTTAGCAGACTATGACTTATTCATCTATCCTTTATACAGTTTAGCAGATGTTGTTTATCCGCTAATTAGTACAGCTGATGTTGTATCCCTACGACGTTGTAAATGGATCATTCTACTAACTCCTATACTCCCTCCCATTCTAAATAACAGTCGTTCTAAGACCTTTTCTGTTCCATTCTAATCGTTGTTTTTAGGTTTCAAGAAAAATAAAATGTTTACTTTCGTATATTACCTATAACTCTTTCCATTAGTGGTGTGCTTGATAATTTCAATCATCGAAGTAGAGTATAATTGCATTCTTTAAGCTGTATGTGAAAACCTAAACAACTAATATAAAGGAAATGGTAATAGGGGGAGTTTATTGCTGTACAATAGGATATTATTATGGTTTTCACAAGGCAGTCTAAGATTGATGTCATATTTGTGTATCCTAGGATTTGACACACCAACTTCCAAGTCCTTACATTGACTTATCTGTATGTTATACATTTTACTGGATGCTGTTCATCCGCATAATAGTTTAGCAGATAAACATTGTAAATGGATTGTTCGACTAATTCATACATCATGTTATATGATAATTTATTATTTTGGTATTCACAAGGAAGTCTAGGATTGATATGATATTTGTGTATCTTAGGAATTAATGCACCGACTTCCCAGTCCCTTATGAATTATGTGCTCTTGGCGGTAGTCTATGGATGTATCCTGATATACAGGAGGGAAACTTTCAAGGTTAGTTATCATACAGTACGATGCAATCTGTTTATTACTACATTTATTATCAATTATTCCTCTATAAAACCACCAATTCTTTTACTTAGTAATATAGAAAATTCTGTTGAGCAACCTATATGTGCTTTAAAAGCTTTGCACTCTTATCATGATTTCATCCATAAATAGATTTGAGCCTATCTATGGACAGGTAAAGTAGTAGAGATTATATTGTAGACATGCTTACAAGTTGAGTTCTGCAAAGGATCTCTTATTCCCTTAATATCTTCTGGCCCTTCTCATCTTACTTATCTTAAAACTCAAAAATTAAACTTATGACTTAAAATAAAATATCTAGAAAAATGAAAAAATCTCAAAAGAATAGAGTTGGAAAATCCTCAGATTTGGGTATTGGGATTTTTCGGAATTTGAGGATTTTCCTTACCTGGGTCTCTTAGATAATAATTGTTAGGGACTTCATATTGGAGTATAGCTCATTTATCATTTCAGGAGCCGTCACAACAAAATAGTCTAGGAGTCCACAGAAAAGATTTACCTTAATACTCTCTTTTTATGTAAAACTTGCAATGACTGGTGTTGCCTCAAGCAACATGGCCAGACCACAAACAACTAGATCAATAAATTTCCCAATGATTTTTTTTTTTGCATCTGAAAATTAATAAGTTTAATATTCTTCAATTTTGTTATCATTCATTATGTTATGCTATTGAAAATTGAACTTGTGTTTATTTGTATATATATATTTGCAGCTATATGTATATTCATTTATGTGTGCAACTATACTTATATTTATGATATGTGTCAATTTTCCCCGAACTCAAGTCCCAAGTTCTGAGATTTGTGAAACTGCTGAATCCCCTATGGTGAGCCAAAACCTGAAACCTTGACCTGAAACCATGACGACTATAATGTAAATTTCGGCTGTTGTAATACTTTATTAACCTTTATCCTGGTTTCATCATCAAATTGAATATTGGACACCGTATGTGTCTCCTTTAGTATGACACTACTGACCTACTTGCATATCTGGCTGGTCATGTATCTACAAACAGTACTCGTATACTTTGCAGTTACATACTTATATGTAAAACAAGTGCTAGATTGACAGAGAAATTGTTGACCTGTTCTTTCATGTGTGTTCTCTTGTGCATGCGTTAACAACGAAAAGCAAAATTCTTAAAATGAATATAAAGGGAAGCAGAGGAATGATAATAATAAATTACTCTTTTACATCATACGGTTCAGCTGTTCTGTAATACCTTCCTTCAGATTGTTTTGTCAATATCATTTGGCAACACTAATGAGAAAGCTATCATGTGTTTTCAGAGCAGGGCCTATGTTTGAATGTTCTAGGCATGGGGGTAGAGATCCTCTTAGTGGAGAGGTTTACACCCCAAAGTTATTTAACATTATGATAAGATTGTAATGGAAAAGATAACATTTGTGTATGTTTGGATTCTGGTGTGTTTTCATAAAAGTTTAGGCAGATATTGCAAAGAAATATTATCTTGTGGTGCACATCAACAACAAAAACACTTTAACCCAAAATAATTCGGGAATATATGCAACATCGCTTTCCTCTTCTATTGTCACGTAATATGAAGCTGATATTTAGTTTTGAAGTTTGACCCCACTTATTTCTTTTTTGAAAATTATGCAGGCAAGGTGGTATTATTATATACTTCTTGGAGTGATTGATGTTGAGGCCAATTATCTTGGTAAGCCTTTAATGCTAATGGTGAAGATATTTTCCATTTGCATCACTTCCTAATCATGCTTTGAGTAGTCGCCAACATTTGAGTGATTTGATTATCTCAATTAGGTTGCTATCTTTACTTATAATGCTCCTTCAATTTGGATTTATTTCTACCTTGTAGTACAAATTGAATTGTAATATAAAATGTTTAGAAACATATTATTTAGTCACAGCAATCGGAAAAGATGTTTCCTTAAGTTGCTCAATGTTGATGCTATTGTTGGCATTTTTTGCATTGGATAACAGCTAAATCATATTTGTAACTTTTGTTGATTACATTATCTCAATTGCTTCAGATTGGCAAAAAGGTTGATTCTCAAAATGACGGTCACATCTTACAAAAAGGAATCAATGAAGACCAATAATTTACTTGATTAAGTATTATTGACCAATAAAACTATGCAGTTTAAATTATTAAGTTCTGTAACACTTGTAAGAGCAATGATTGTAATTCATACTGATAAATTCTTGCATCACTTGCAAGATAAGTGATTGTGATGCCAATCAATTCTTGTTCTTTTCCTTTTCCAACTTAACTTGAATCAATCTATTGGCATAACTGATTTGAGAATTCAAGGTGTCTGTGTCTTTGTGTGTGTGTGTGTATGAGAGAGAGAGAGAGAGAGAGAGAGAGAGGTGCTAAAATTTTTAGTGACATTGAAGTTCACATCTAGTTGTTTGATGTGCAGTTGTGAAGGCATACCAGTACACATCTTTAACAAGTGTTATGCTGCTGGATTGTTGGTCAATCCCATGCGTTATACTTCTTACATGGCTGTTCTTGAAGACAAAATACAGATTCAAGAAATATGTTGGAGTTGCTATTTGTGTTGCTGGTCTGGTGACGGTTATATTTTCAGATGTACATGCGTCAGATAGATCAAGTAAGGGTCCTTTTTTGTGTGTGTGGTAATTTTTTTTTTCACTGTAAATTATCCTGTTTTATTTGCTTCAGTAGGAGACTTATAGTAAAACTGATAGTTTTCCATTTTCCTTTCATAATTTGCATACTGCAGTGTGATGTATCTAGATGTAATGTGGTTTGTGTTCCTAAAATAGAAAACCTTATCATGTTTGTAGGTGGGAGCAGCCCTTTAAAAGGGGACGTGTTGGTAATTGCAGGGTCTATGCTTTATGCCATCAGCAACGTCAGTGAGGTAAGCAAATCCGATATTCATTCAAGAAATCCATGTTGATTCTGGACATTCATTGAACTTTATGACCTTCTTAATTACTTCCAGTTGCTCCAAATGTGAAGTTGTCTCTTATTCTTTTAGTTCTTTCCATGACGGTCTTAGCCCCCTTCTTTTCCCCTCTTGCCTGGACTTAAGATTGTATCATCTTTGCCAATTATTTCACATTCTACTTGCAGCTTTTGTTAATATATATCCAATTGTATCCGTACTTTATTTCTAAGCCAGTATTGCAAGTGATTTTTTTCTTTTGGCAATAAGTTAAAAATGTACGTATTTTTTGGATTTTTTTAAATATTTTATTATGTATTGTGTAATCAACTACTTTAAAAAACCTAAGATGTAAGTGTTTGCTACTTGACGGTATTCTACGGTTGGGGATTATTAACTATGACCTACTTAATTATTATTTGGCTCGGAGTGCTTGGATCTCTCTCTCTCTCTGTCCCTTTGCAAATACTACTTCATGGTTTGTCATTAAAAGTTATTAACTATGACCTACTCAAATTTCTTTTCAGTTACTCTTTGCTTTGTTTTACATCTTCAAAGTTCATTGTTCCATACTGAACCTTGCATATGCATAATCATGTATAAGGTTGAATTTTTCATGTTAATTTTGGAATAAATATTAGCTTGTCCCCAACAAGATAAGAAGAAAAAATCACATGATTTTGCCACAATTGATCCCTGCTCCTCTCTCTTATGTAGGAATTTTTTGTTAAAACTGCTGATAGGGTTGAACTAATGGCAATGTTGGGCCTCTTCGGTGCTATTATCAGTGCTATCCAGATGTATCCTTATATCGCAGAGTTATAAATATGTTTAGGTTATTTATACATTAATATAATCCCTCCATTCCACAAAGAGAGTAACATTTGAACTTTTGACAACTATTAATGTCACATGTTTGACTAAGAATTACATATAGAAATAATAAAATTTTCTCATTAAATTTTATGAATGTTGAATTAAAGATAAGATAAGAAGATTGTAATGACAAATTTTAAAAATATGACATTATAATGAAACCATTATGCAAATGTTGCTCTCTTTTTCTCTTTTTGGAACAAATTTTATTTTCAGATGTTGCTCTTTTTTTTGGAACGGAGGGAGTAATAGACATAATAGTTAATAGATGTATAACATTACAAATTGCACTCTGGTATTAGTATCACTTTATAATTTTGTTTTTGTACTATATAATATATGATGTGTATGATTTTGTGGTCCTTTATTGGTCTTCAATTGTTTTTCTTAACATGTCTATAGAAGTGTACTTGAGCGCAATGAACTGAAATCCATCCACTGGTCAGCTGGGGCGGTGAGTCTCCTGTCAACTCTTTTTTGTTCTTTGTCTTATTAGTCAATATGTTCGTTTGTGTTGTGTTTTGGTGCTTAAGAGTACGTCTTCTACATATCCATCTATGTAGCAAACACCAATTCAGAGCAATGATGTTGCAACTAAGCCCTAAATAATGCTTATGATTAGCGTTATCTAATTTAGATTGTGATGAAATTCAATTCTGGCTATTATAAGGGCTTCTTTGTGAAGTACTAGACAATTATAACTTCTGTTCTTTTTACTCTTGACTTCTAAGACATTTTAAGTTGTGAGATTTGACTAAAAGTGTCTACACTTGGTCAAGTTTACTTCTCAAACAATGACTTACGTTTTAGAAGTCATTTTTGAGAAGTAACAAAACTAACCTTCTCAAAGATGACTGTTAGTCAACTTTTGAGTAGCAAAAATGTCACAGATTTAGTGAGTGCACGGTATAAAATGACTTAGAGGTCAGGGAAGTACAACAAAAAAATAGTTACCAGACAAGAGTACAAAGCCCTAAATCTTTAATGCCTTCCCTTCTACCTACTGGCTACTCATTAGGCAACATGGTACAAGAACTTAAGATGAACCAAGGCCAAGGCTGTAAAATGCAACTCTAGGTAGATTAGCTTAATCCCTTATGTGTTGTGTTCACGCATGCACACTCATATGCTCTCTCTTTATGGGATATGATTTTGAATTTTGTGTTTATATTTTCTTTAGGTGTTTCCTTTCACTGGATTTGCAGCGGCAATGTTTTTATTCTATTCAGGAGTTCCTGTTTTGTTGAAGGTATGAACTTCAATAAAAAATTTCAGATGTATCCGATAAGTGCTTGTTGCCACTACAATGTTTCCCTTCGTTGGTTAACTTTTACTTAAAATGATCCGAGAGCCTAGAAATTGGTTAAATGCCCTTACAAATTATATTTTCTAATGCAATTTCTGTTCTCATCACTATCGTTTTGGTGAATATCAATTTTTTTCTCACCTAACTTCGTTGTTATACATAATAATAGTGGCTCAAACCATCCAAAATTGAGATTGTAATTTTCAATACTGGAATGGATGCTCTGCAACATTTCACTTTCAAACCATTGATACTAAATAAAAATATGATTGAGTAACATATATCTTGTCCATTCAATGTTAGGTAAAATATTCTGGATAATGTTAATTTTCTAAGTGGATTATCATTCTTGGTGAGGGAAGTATTGTTTTAAAAATATTTGAAAATCAAGAGGATTAGGTAAAAAGAAGAAGATTAAGATAATTACTTTATTTTGACTGGGAAGATAATTTCCTTTATAAACAAAGTGAGAAATTGACACCAATTGAAAACCCTGAAAAGGAAGGTCATCTCACGTTTAGCTTTGTGAATATAGACCAATCAGTTCACTGATGGCAAGATGGCAAGTTCACGAGTTCTCTCATTGAAACATAGTTTCTTCAACATTTTTCCACTTTGACTGTTATGCTTGTTTTCCTTCAAATGGTTGTACAATTGATCTTAAGGAACATCGTTAGAGTATAAATTACTAAATTAGTATTGGTATAGTTCAAGCATCTCAACCACCTTTTCATGAAACTTATATCCAAATTATTAGAATTGCTGCGGGATTTTATCTATTTTCAGAAAAGCATTTGAAAATTTTGTTGCATGTCTTAGTCATGAATTATTTACATTATAAAATATTTTGTCTTCCTGTTTTTTATTTCTTGCTTTTGTACAGATGAGTGGCTCAACAATGCTAAACTTGTCTCTACTGACATCTGACATGTGGTCCGTGTTAATTCGTATATTTGCATACCATGAAAAGGTGTGTTACTATAAATTATGCGCGTGTGAGTGTGTAAAATAACACTTCACATATTAAATATATTCATATTTAATGTTAAACATTTGTAACAACCAAGAAATTGATTTAATGTCAACTTTTCCATACAGGTTGATTGGATGTACTTCCTAGCCTTTGCTGCTGTTGTTGTTGGGTTAGTTGTATATTCAGGGTATGTTCCATTTCCTTGAGAAAGTTATTCTCATATTGTGACAGGCCTTCAATCATTAATTCTCATAGAAAAAGCTTAGAGTGCAAGTTAAATTAGCTCAGTTAGGAGGGACATGAGTTAACATAAAATGATGTTTTCATGTCTCTGCAAAACTAGCTATTAAGCTTTTTTATTTGATAAAAGCACATGCCGATGCAAAACTAGATAGAGTTTCAGATATTTTAAGTGAAAGTATAGTTGATGAAGTCCTAAGCATCAAATCTGTGTAGTTGAACTGGATGTTAGATGTCACATTTTCTTGTGCAAGACAAATGTAATAATCAGATGAATAGTATGAAATGCATAGACTGCATGTCCTCACCAACTCATTTCCAGAGATATTTGTTTCGAATGTACTCAATTGACCAGCTTAAAAGCATCTTGAACTTGCCGAAGGTGTCAATTGGATCGGGAAACTTAAAATCTCGCTACTCCAACAAAGGACAGACTTGGACACTGGAGTAGACACCATTCATCCTTCTCTTTTTTCTCTGTTTTTTCCCTCAAAAAATAATTTTAAAACAAGATACTATCATTTTTTGGCTATTTGAGTCGCAGCAACAATTCTTTCTACCTGGAAAAAATGCAGACTTTTATCATGAAGTTATAAATTGAGATTGTTATAGTGCTGCAAGTGAGGAGAGATGTGAGAAAATTATGAGAATAATAGCGGACAAAGATGGAATGATTCATTCCTTTCATGACCAATTTTTATGATTTTCATCCCATGAAGAAGAAGAACAAGGAATGACTCATTCCTTTTCTCTTAATTTTTTTTTTCCTATTTTATTCCTCCTTATCTCTCATTCCTCCATCACTTTTCACAACAAATTCCTTCTTATTTGTAATCCCTTCCCTAGTCCATTCATGCAATCCAAATGCAGTTATAGGTTTGGTGGCACAGAACTCCATTTTGAGCCCTTAGATGGTTGGCCATGTAGGAAATGAGCTTGTTTAAATCTCTGGAAATAAAACTTGAAATGACCCATCTTGTATTTGTAGGAATGCACTTCAGCTTCTTATACTTTCAATTTCTTATAGAACGTTGTTGCTTCTGGCTTATGAATGTGCGAATTTGTCTTCCTAGAAATGAGTTCAGCAATTTGATCTGGAGCAGTGTGATACTTGGGCTAGATTTGATTATGCCCATCTCTGATATGCTATTAGGTTGTCAGCACTAAACCATGTTTAAGAGCTACGAGTACATTGGGTAGGATCTCGTTGTTTGGAACTATCCCCTATGCAGCTCATTCTGGTACAAGTCTGTTACAATGATAATCACCATTTTCACCCGTTCAACTCTTCTCCAGTGAAATATTCCTTTTCCTTTATCATCTTTCTCCTTTATTAGCATTAGCACTACAACTTTTGGCAGTTCTTGTGGAGATGGATTAACATTTACATACAAATTATATATTAAATATGTCCTTTTAGTACCAAGGTATAGATAATTTCATATTCTACACCTTAAGAATCTTTATTCATTTTTAGTTCTAAGACATCGAGTGTGCTGCTTCCCGAATTGTAGAATACTGCACAATTTGTATACAATGTTTAAGATATGCAACTGTCAATCTTGGCCCCACCTGACCAATATTTTGATACTTATGCCTTCTGTGATCTTACTTAAGGGGTGATAAAGAAGAGGATCAAAACAGTGCTGAGGTTGCCGATGAGAAGGCTGAACAAAACAAGCATTTTGATGAGGAGGTTGCCATGGCCAATCCAGATACGGCGGCAACAACCAAGAGCTCAGAAACGGTAGATGATGCTACCACCAGCGGAGGGCACCTATTGAAGTAACAAAACGAAGAAAATGAATACAAGGGATGGTGGGAAAGGTTATAGAGCTATTTTTGCAGAAACAGAAGGATTCATTGCGCGCACTTGCACATTTTGAGATTAGGACACACTGACATTGTTAAGCGGAAATGCTAGATGTTCATCGAATCGATATCCGATTGTGCAGGGAGAGGTGAGAGTGGATCGAAAGGTTATTGGTCATGTTTAAATTGAAATTCTGAATTTGTGGTGTTTATATTTTTTTTGATTGATGCTGACAATATACAGCTTGAGCACGAAATAATTAAATGCATAATTTGCAAGTTAGTCCCTCATTTTTCATATTAAGAGGAGGTAATTGAAATTGCAGACACTTCATATGTAGGCATATAATTATCATTTGCATGAAATCACCAATGTTTATCAGTTGTCCACGAAATGAACATTTTAGTTCCAGTTTTGGACTAACGCAAGTAGTTGTTTCGTACTTCAAGATTCGTAAACCAATCTTAAAGTTGGGGAGTAGTTTTCATACTAAAAAGTGGGAATTATGACAGAGGGTTCTTTATCAACCGTCTTATATTTAACTAGCGCGCACACGTGTGTGCAAATGTTACTTTATGTATATTCATAATAATGAGCAAGAATTAGAATATACATATAACGACCTTATGCCTATGTTTTTCTATACTACAAACACATTAAACCAATTCAATAGAAGATACAAAAATTAAACTTCTTAATAGAACAAAGTTCAAAGAGAAAATTCTACATACAAATTGAGATGCTTCAATTTTGTTTGAGTCATTACATCAAACACCTTAAAAATAATAGAGTTGGCTGTGTAACAATGACATGCTAAGCCGTTGATGCCATAGATTTCGACAAATAGCAATTGCAAAATAACAAATCGAAAACAAAATCTTAAAAGGATTTTGAACTTAAAGTAGATATCAAGAGAATTATTAAGTGATCTATGTAGTTTTAAACTTTGGATTTTGAACTTCAGGTTAAGAGAAAAGAGTTCGAACGGGACTCTCGGGGACATTCCAGCTTTATTACACATATTTTAAATACTCCCACAATTAGAATTAAGTCATTACGATGCATATTTTGAGTTTTGTAAACATTAAATCATTTACAATATCCAAAATTGTTGTTCAATATTTATAAGGTTTCTACCCCGGTAAGTCTTTTAGAAATATGGCTGCGTTTGGTGCAGGTAAAAAAAAATCGGATATTTTCTTTCATTTTCTGTTTGGAAACGGAAAATGCTTTCTTAGAAAACATTTTCTGATGTTTGTTGTGTAATGTAAAATTTAAAGTTAGGAAATGTTTTTTTCACACCTTTTGTATTATCTTATGTAATTTCGGAAAATGACTTGCATAGTTAAAAAATAAACATTTTTCAAAAATTAATTAAACATCACTATCCGACCAAAGTCACCACCACTCTCGCTATTGCCGCCGCCACCACTCTTACCTCCAACCATTATCACTACCTTCACCATCATCACAATTACATTTTAAATTAGTAATCAAACATCAAAAAATGGTTTTTTTTTCAACAAACAGTTTCTTCAAAAAATATTTTCAAATAAAATCATTTTTTAAAAAATATTTTCGGCGTATAATGAAAGTACACATAGTGAAGGCCATACCTTTATGCAGTCTATTTTAGCATTTATACAAACAACATAATTGAGTTTTATTGACATACATGTAAAGACTGTAAAACTGAAACAGCCAAATTGCAAATACAATCTGTCTCACTCTATAAAAATAGAGGAATTGCAATCAAAAGGAAAGGTCATTAGTCTCTCCGACTTTATTTGACATAATGGAGAATCTCTCTTTGGAAGAATGAAATAAAAGAATAGGAAAATTATTTGCTGTAAACCTCTATACTCTATAATATTGTCTTTATTTTTTTCTGCACTTTACAATTATCCACTGCTCTTATATTTATTTTTATTAGTTTGCACCTCATGCAAGATACAAGTTATTTTTAGTTTATTGTTTAATTTAATATTTTTTATATTTTAAATTAATATAAAGTATATTTAATTGTTATTTAATATCAAATTTGTATGAATACTTAATTTAAATCATATGATACAAATTTTTTTTTACTCATATATCAATTATTACTAATTTTGTGATTTTACCAAGTCAAACTAACTTTGTAAATTCAAATTTGATCTCATATATTTTTATTCATATTTAATTGTATTATCAATATAATGCTATCATATTTATTAATAATGTTATCACATAGAACTTATAATATTAATAAAAGAAAAACTTATAATTTTGATAACAAAATTTAAAAGAAAAAATAAAATATAGTACTTAAGATTTGCAATGAATATGATGTCTAACACTATATTCATTAATATTTCTTTAAGTTGTATTTTAATTTTTAATTAAATTGAAGTGAAGTTAACATAATTTATAATTCAAACTCTAATTAAAATATATTATCTTAATAATATATTATCTTTTATTAATTACAATTATTAATAAAATATTTAAATTACACAATAAAAAAAAAATAACTCGCAACTCATGCAAGGCGTGAGTTGTTTTTATTTTATTATTTAATTTAAATACTTTATTAATAATTATAATTTAATATTTCCTATATTTTAAATTAATATAAAGTATATTTAATTGTTGTTTAATATAATTTGTATGAATTAACTTAATTGATGGTACGATATTAAAATATTTTATCACATATATAAAGTATTACTAATTTTATGATTTCACTGAGTCAAACTCACTTTGTAAATTGATCTTATATATTTTTATTCATATTTAATATATATATTTATATACTTTATTATCAATATAATGATATCATATTCATTAATAATTTCATAACATATAACTTGTAATATTAATAAAAGAAAAACTTATAATTTTGATAATAGAATTTAAAGGGAAAATAAAATAAAATTTAGTATTTAAGAATTGCAATGAATATAATATATAACACTGTACTTTATATTATTCATTAATATTTCTTTTAAGTTGTGTTAAAATTTTTAATTAAATTGAAGTGAAGTCAACATAATTTATAATTCTAATTCTAATTAAAATATATTATCTTGCACTTACTCATATATATTAGATAAATATTATGTTAATTATAAATTTGAAAATCGAATCGTTTTCATGTGTTATTTTCATGATTTATTTTATTATTGTAAATTTGACAGATATCTAATTTCATTATAATTTGATCGAATCATAAACGATTAATTATGATAGTTTACATGATTATTTTTATTATTAAATTAGTTATAATTATTTTAATTAAATAGGTTTAGTTAGTGATTAAAATTATAATTTATTTGATTGTAATTAATTTATTATGAATTATTTATACTCGGTTACACTATTTATTTTTTTTATAAATTGATTTGTTTATTATTATTATTATTTATAATATTTTATTTTACAAATCTAGAAGTACTCTTTAATTATTATTTATGAGAATAATTATTTTCAATACAATTAAGAAGATTAAAAATTTTATTTTACAAAATCTAAAAATACTTTTTGATTATTATTTATGAGAATAGTTATTTCCAATGCAATCAACGGATTAAAGAGTCGATTAGGAACATTTGAGAGAGGAAGAGTCAACATTTGTTTATTGTGAGTTAATATACAGGAATAAATTCTAATTTCAACTCCATCACTCAAAATGTTGCTCTCGGCCATAAGCAAACCCTGCACCACCACCACCGTCTGCTACCACCACCGACGCCACCAAATTGGTCCACCACCACCATATCCACTCTCCAATTTCGAATCAGGGTTTCCCCTTCAACGGCTAGTTTTATCGCCCACGTACACCGTTCTTGAATTACCCCACAACAGAACACAAATTATAGCTTGTGATGGAACCACAAGCTCACGCTCCGTTGAAGCTCCGGCAAAGGCGCTTAGGCGGATTCTTGATTCTCCCGGAGTTCACCAAGGTCCCGCTTGTTTTGATGCTCTCAGTGCTAAGCTTGTGGAACAAGCTGGATTTCAGTTCGCCTTTACAAGTGGTATGAATAGTATTTGATTTGTTGTACTACTTTTAAATGGGGGTTCCTTTTGGGGTTCTTATTCGGGTATAATCTCAAGTTGCAGTGTTGTAAATGTTATGATCCACTACCCATTTGACTGTACTACTTTAGTAATAGTTTTGTGGTTCCTTTTGCGTATAATCTCAAGATGCATTGTTGTGAATGCTATGATCATGGGGTATAATCTCAAATTGCATTTAGCTAGTTATGATGCCATATCATTTTGTCCTATAGTTACGGACAAGATAATTCTATTTTGCAAAAAGTTTGAGGGGTTATAAGTTTGATTCGTTTCAATTGTGGGGTGTGTGCGTGCCACGTGTTTAGTATGCTACATAGAAGGTAATAAAATGACATGCATGTTAATGTGGTCGCTGATTTGTCATGGTCACCACACGGGGATATTTTGTAAACGATTCAATTATTTTCTTATTCTGCATTTGTTTGTATTTAAAGTATAGCTACACTCCCTTCTTCTGTGCTGTTCAAACAAAACATTTGAAGAATACCAATTAGGTGACAATCACAAGCATCAAAGGTGATTTAGTTTGTTGGCTATAAGGGCAGCCTTCTTATAGTGACCGTAGTTTACATGGGGCGAAGTACAATTCCTCCGACATTTTCTAGATAGTGGCATTTAGGGTATATTCTGTCTAGAGTTAATCTTGTCCTTGGGTAATATAGTCAATAGTTCCGTTCTAGATGGGAGCTTGGTGAGGAGAAAACAAATGCATCTTATGAAATAAGCACATAATCTCTAATAAAGATGCTCAAGTAAATTTAGGCAAAAATACGGATATGCTGGTATGAGAAAATTGGGCGCCACTATGAGAAAGAAACACAAAAATTCTTTTTTCTTATTATGTTACTGGTGGAAAGAAAATGTTAATTTGAGGGTTGAGTGGTCTTCTAATAATTTTGTAAGATGTTCAATTTTTCACTATATCTCCCCTCAGTTTTTCTTTATTTTCCTATGAGAAGAAAACTGAGGTGATTACATAAAGAAATGAAAGTAGAAGTGTCAGATGTTTGGCACTTAGTTGCTAATTAACATCTTTTTCTTTACCCTGATAAAGAGTTCTTACTTTATATGATATTAAAATTGGGCATCCTTATATGCTCCTTTGAACTTGTAGTCAGTAGATTCTTGCTTATGTCGTGTAAGAACTAACTTACTAAAGGTGTTTCATGTTTTCATTAGGGTTTAGCATATCGGCTGCTCGGTTGGGACTGCCTGATACTGGGTTTATTTCCTATGGAGAAATTGTCGATCAAGGGCTACAAATTACTCAGGCTGTATCCATTCCTATCATTGGCGATGGAGATAATGGATATGGCAATGCCATGAATGTCAAGAGAACGGTCAAAGGGTATATTAAAGCTGGCTTTGCAGGAATAATACTTGAAGATCAGGTTCATATAAGCGAAAGACTTTTGTATCACTGATAATTTCCACCCACCCACCCCCCACACCCACCTCACCCACCAGGCCACCACCACCACCAAAATCCCTGCTTCTCCTTTTCTAAGACTATTTAATTTGAAATATTCTGGATGCTCTTAATATGAAGATTATATGCATAGGATAGGAGAATGGGGCAATATATGTCAATTATCATTGTCTGCATCCAATTATGTTAGCCTTCGAAACAAAACCGGAAGTTGCATTTAACAAATATGTGCGTGTGCGCGCGCGCGCGTGCGAACGTGTGTATGGGAAAAATGAATGTGCAAGGCTGTGAACCAAATTTTTGGTGCAAGGAAGTCGCTTAATATCATTTTTCAGTTAAAAAATTTGCAATCCAACTGTACATGTAAAGAACAAGCAAAATTACTAGGGAATACAAATTTTCATTTAATCTAAAGTTGTGGGTTACAGCTTTTATAGCTAGGGAGATTTGTAATAGATATAATTGCTACTATTTGTATATTTTCAACCATTATAAAATCCTTAATGCACATATCTAAGTTATATAAAAAGCTACATGTTTTCATATTTTTACATACTCTGTTAATCCGTACTGTTAGATTTACAAGTGAAAATTCAAAACTATGAGATGTCAATCTACCTTGCACCAAAAAGTGGTGTATGGCCTTCACCTTCATATTCCCCTATATGTGTGTGCGTGCGTGTCTCTGTATGTATGTACATGTCTGTGTGTGTATTTGCGTGTGTGTGTGAGAGAGTATGTATGTATAACTGTAATGTGTATAAAAGATGATGCAGCAGGAAAAGCACAGTTGGGTTACCGCTCAAACACAAGCATTTGATAAACCCTTGAGTAAAGGATTCTTCGAATCCATGAAAAATTTTCTTGAATCCACTAGAAAAAGATCTCCAAAACAATATTTGATAGATATAAAACTAATACTATAACTCTAAAGCTAAATAGAAAAAGGAAATAAACTAATAACAACATCCTAATACAACTCAAACATAGAATCCAAACCCATGTAGGAAACATAACAAACAACCAATAAAAAAAATCCAAAATAAATAAGGAAATAAGAAAACATCAAAAGGTCTAATTTGGGTCGCAGGTTGTGCCCTCAGTCGTGGGCCACAACAGAATCTCTGTCACAGGCCACGACTTCAGTCGTTGGGCGCAACTGTTTGGTCTTTTGGTGTTTCATTTTGGATACGTTTTGCGCTTTCCTTTTCAACTTCCAATCATGCTGTATTCAAGAACTAATTCGTGGATATAGGATCCTTGTCCTGCATCAAAAGCGTAGCATCAGATGGAGGTTTTGTCTAAGCTTTATAAAATTTTAATTAATATTCGCGTGCAAAGGCTGAAAGCCCTATGATTCAGGAGCTTGCGTTTATTATAACCCTCTATGATTAGCAACTTTTTTAGATACTGCCTATGTGCGTATTCTGATGCAAACTGGCATCAGGACTAGGGGCCATAGATCAGGCTAAAAAAATGTTGGAGTCTATTGTTTCCCCTTCCCCTTATAATATCACTTGTCTGCTTGTTCTATTCTCTTCTTGTATAAAAGTCTGACGTGTTGTTTATAATGTTTCAACTCAAAGGTATCTCCCAAAGCTTGTGGTCATACACGGGGACGGAAAGTAGTATCTAGAGCAGAAGCGTTGATGAGGATAAAAGCTGCTGTCAATGCTCGAGAAGAAATTGGCTCTGACATTGTTATTGTGGCCCGAACTGATTCTCGTCAAGCAATTTCCTTTGATGAATCACTCCGGAGGTCGAAGGCCTTCATGGATGCTGGAGCTGATGTTCTCTTTATTGATGCACTTTCTTCAAAAGAGGAGATGAGAATCTTTTGTGAAACTTCTCCTCTAGTTCCAAAAATGGTGAGCACTGTACTACCATCTTTGTTGTATAGGAATATTGAGTATAAGTGACTGATATCATGCAACATATAATACTTTCATCATATTCCTGTTGTGAAATAATACTTTGATGCGTCAGTTTTTGGTTTTTATCATAATCAACACTCAATCTGGAGATTTGCTTCATGTTAAACCAATTATGATAGAGAGTGTGATACAAACTGCAATATATATGCCACAAGTACCCCATCGAGTATGTGAATCATGGGGAACTAGAGGAAATTACTGATAGATTTAGTGGTCTGAATTTTGGGTTTCAGATGTATCTCTCATCTGCAATTCATCAAAATCTGGATTGATGAAAATCATTTATTTGGTTCACAACTATAGATCACTATTAAGAGATATCTTATGAATTTGAGACACATTTAAGACCCCATGTTTAGAACTCCTGGCACTATCATACTGGATATTGTAATAGTCAAGCATGGTTTCTGGTTAGGTTGTTGCATCACGCAAATTTGAGGTTCTTCTTCATTCAACTTTGTAGTCATTTTATTGCTTTTGTTTATAAGCATGAACAGAACATTTGTGCTCGCATTGCACTCTCTCTCTTTCAACTCCATTGCATTTTCAAGACAATTTATCTCCCTCCTTTCTGAGTTGACTAGTTGAGCACTTGTTGGATCAGAAATCTTCAAATTTCCACCATCTCTACTACAAGCAACAGAAAAAAAAAAAGGAAATGTAGTACTGGAAGCCAACTTCCAATTTCCACCGTCTCTGCTACAAGAATCACAAGCCAGGAAACGTATTACTGAAAGCCAACGAGAGTCATGACGCTAGAAACTAGATCCACCACGGTAAGTGGTGTCATCTAGCACTGATGAATAATAAGTTCATGGTTAATTATTGTACTGATAGACCTGTGGTTCAAGTAAGAAATATTCGTATGAGCATGACAAGTATGAGTTGACATCTGCTACCTTGAGATGAATGAAGTCATGAACATTATGACAATCGATTTTTCCGGCCATCTTCTATTTAGACAATGTAAATGGCTAAAACCCACCATATCACTTGTCTTCCTTTTCTTTTCTCTAATTTTAAAGTGCCTTCGTGTGCATGAGATATGCGATGTGCCAGCTTACACAATCTTCGTAGGTCAACCCATTGTCAATGTGCAATTCCTGGAGTTGCTTATACCTTTGTATTTTTGCCATCAATTAACTTATTGTAACAACACTGCTCTGTTAACTAAAACTATCCTGCATCCTGTTCTTTCAAAGTTTCCCTTTATCGATCCTTCATTCCTTCATATACTATATCCATCTCTTAATTGATTCAAACATTTAATGTTTCATGCATTTCAAGGGGTTTGTTGACACCTTGGATTTAGAAGAAAAGATGAGGAAAAATTAGGAAAGAACGTGTTTAAATTCGAAATTTTGATGCATATGAGATGAGTGGGTTCACAACTTTGGAAAGTAGAAAGAGTAATTTGGGAATGGAGAGATAGTCAAAGGTAATTGCGTCATTCAAACCTTGCTAACTTTGTTAAATATGAAAATGTTGCAAATAAATGTGAAATCCAAAAACACAATGCTCCAATACTTAATGGGGAAGTGTGTGCTTAATTATGTAGATGTGCCTATTAAATTGCAGAATGCAAGCAACCTAGTTGAGATTCCAGAACAACGGTGTGTCTTTTATGTGGAAGATAGAAGTCATAGCATGTATATATGCCTATTTTTATGGTCAATGCAGCATGGTTTAATATTGACCACAATCTCTAGAATTTTCTGGTCTAGAATAAGTTTATCTTCTAAACAATGATGCATTATATAAGCTCCTAATATTTGGAGGCTTCTTAAATAATTTATGCTTTCTCCCATTAATTTTTTGGCTCAAGCTTGATCAATCTTACCAGGCACCGTCCATTGATGAAACTTAAGAACCATAGCTAAGTATAAAATATATAAATACGGATAAAACTGGACTCATCTTTTATTTTTACAGGCCAATATGCTTGAAGGAGGAGGGAAAACTCCTATACTCAATCCTATTGAACTTGAAGCTGTTGGATATAAGCTTGTCGCCTATCCTCTGTCCTTGATGGCAGTTTCCATTCGTGCTATGCAGGTCACATTTTTATCTTTATCCTTCAACATTTGCATGCAAAAGCTCAGTATACTATACATATAGGACATCTAGTGAAATATTTGATTCTAATTTAGAAGTAGCACTTGCATGCCTGAGAGTCAGAATGATCTCTTCCTTTTCTTTAAATAAATCATTGGTGAAATAATCCAGTAATTTGCAAAAATTTATTGTATTTCTTATAGAAGTTCTTTATCTTTATGGGCTAGGTTTGTATCAGCTATTTATCTTTGCCCATCATCAACCTCAGATTTAACTTGTTTCTGGGGTTTTATTCTTCTTGTACAACTTTTGGTAATATCTGAATTTCTTCAGGATGCACTGACAGCCATTAAAGGAGGTCGTATTCCCCCGCCTGGAAGCATGCCATCTTTTGAAGAATTACAAGAAATATTAGGTTTTAATTCATATTATGAAGAGGAGAAGCGTTATGTTACTACTAGCAGTCAAATCTCTTTGCAAGGAGGTGAGGAAACCTGTTTAACTTAATCAACCACATCATTCTCAAGAAGCAAGTTTGTTTCACAATGATTTATAGAATGTGTGAAAATGGAAAACGTTGTCATTGTCCTATTATCTTCTCTCCCATTTCGCGAACAGTCAATTATGAGAAGTTACATTTTAAAAGTAGATAATAGAATAAATATCCTTGAATTTAACATCATATTTGTCTTACCATGCCATTATTAGTCAATGCCCAACCGCTCATTAGTTTTATGATGAAATGGAAGTCACTAGTATTATTAATGGATGGAGTGTTGGTTGTTACTGTCGTGTTGTTACCAGAAAAGACTTTGAAACCTTCAAACCCATATTTTCTTTTGGATATCTATGTATCCATAAATTGCAGCATCAGTTATTGAAACTAATCCAAATAATAAATCATTATCTGTTCAATCAGTGGTAGATAAATATTGCCTTTATTTTTGAATAACTTTAATAATATGAGGCTTTGTCTCAGCTGTCAGCAAAGATTACAGCATACAACAGAGTGCTCAAGATGATACAGATCAGGGAAGTCAGAGTTCACAGGATCCAGTAGTTGAAGTATTAACTCCTGAGGTGTACAGAAACTACACTGGTAATTCAGGGGATCCTTTTTCAGGGATCTGGTCTCGAAAGTTGAGAGTTAAAATTATCGGACGCAATGGATTTGAAAAGCTGGATGTCAGAATTCCAGTAAGTTTCTACCATTTGATAAGTCACCACAATGGCTAACTAGTCCAAAAGATGCATTGTGTAAATTATGAACAGTTAGCTGTAATTTGAATTGAAACTACTCGTGGTTCCTCATTCCTAATTAACCAATTTTCCAGCTTGGTGTTAAAGAAATTAGTAAAAAAATTGACTAGAATGGGTTTATAAGTCACCAAAAAGCTAAAGAAGTGATAATATATTTACAAAAAAATTACACATAATTTATGATAAATATGCATATTATATTATGTTCTAAAAGAGAAAGAATTACTGAATAAGAATTACCCATGCTGTTTGTTAATTACTCAAAACTATATAAAAATTTTGTAATGAATAAATACAACAAAAACATCGGTAAGAGTCAGTTAAGTTTGAGCTATCTAGGAAATTTAAAAGAAAACTTTGACTAATAGTGCCATGCAGTAATAATCTTGTACCTGAATAGAACTATGAAAAATTACGAACTATTACAAAATGTAATAAAAATAGTTAGGAATGGATTACTTACACAGCATGTTAAGCAATGCAAAATAAATCACCAGCAAATACATGACGTGTAATTTTTAAAACTTCAGACGTTGGTGTATAAATTTTGGATAGCTCCTCAAGATATATGGATAACTACAATAGAAGAATATTAAGTTTAGTGAAGTATATACTTTTCTGACTGATAATAGCCTACATTAGGTCTTTGTATGAGTTACTTCAGGACTAAGCAAGTTAGTCTCAACTCATATCAAAAAATCTTTTAGTTCTGTAAATAGGCATGTGCTCCACTTTGTGAAATTGGTTTCCCATGTGAAAGTTCCTGACATATGTAGCTTTATCTGTATATCTGGAATGCCATATTCTCTTAGTTCAAAATAAGAACTTGACATCAGACTAAATCAGGAAAGGTTTGAAATATTCTATGTTTTAAGAAATATAAATTATATTTGTTTCACATAACATTTTTATTTGGTTTCCTTTCTGAGGTTTTCATATCCTATCTGGGTAATTCAGGACAATGATTTAGAATATGTGCCCAGAGATAGATGTAGTATTGTTTAGGGGTTGTTCAAACAGTGAGATATATGCTCCCTCTATATACATTTCTAGAAGTGCAACTCTTACGAACAGTTGTACTCCGTAACGTTTAATGCTTATGAAATAGTGACAACATGAAGTAGTTTGGAATCAGGGCTTCTTTTTTACTTCTGAGTCCCGATATTCTAAAGTTAAAGATACATCTCAAAATCAATGGTTTTTATCTGCAATATTGAGTTTACTGTTAAACACAGTTTGTATGACCACCCATAGTCACCTTTCATCTAGTTTAGGTGCATCCGTTGATGTTATGTCTACAAAACCAGAGTCGTTGCATAAATGGAACGTCTGGGGTGGCACCTGTCCAAGCTGCAGCTACAAGCTTGGGATAATTGCAGAGAGAGTGGTATATCTAAGAGGGAATCAGTATGTGACTTTATCTTGGGAGGGAGAGACTTCAAAGAAAGAAAGTTTAAATTAGGACTTCTCTAATTTTGTAGCGGGCAGTATGTTAAAATTTTTAATGGTGCTCATGATTAATGGTGCTTTTTTAATGGTGCTCATGATTAGTGTAGAATGTGTGCAGACAAAACTTAAGTGAAAATTAGAATTATCTTTTCTTTGAATAAATCTTCACTGAAGTACTGAACTCATTAATGTGGGTATTATCATCCAGTTGTGATGTTATTTTGGGTCAATATTTCTACATGATTACAAAGTCCTTCTAAGAAAGGTGATAAATGTTTTCTGCAGGCTGGATTTCTGGATGGAATCACAAATATAGTTCCAGGTACAATGTACTTCAAAAGCATTACCGCCAAGTTTTGAAACCATGAATGCTAAAGAATTTGTATTTTTGTGCAGCTTTAGGTGGTGTAAACCTCAAGGCGGTTCTGGACGATGCAGCTCAAGAAGTAGGAGGCAAGCTCTTGTTAGACTTTAATGATTCGGGAGGAGACAGGATTCAAGTATTTCTGGAATAGATTTGCTGAGCTTTAACTTCAGGATGAATAACATTGATCGGCAACTTATTTCTGTACATCTTGTCGTAGAAGAAACATCATTTCTCCGATATCAACTTTCGTCGTTGCGATACTACTTCAATCCCATTTCCTCCATAGCTGGACATGCCGATTGAAGCCAGTAGGTGCACAAACCGCAAAAGCATACTCCCATATAAGTGGCTGCCCTTCATTGTCTTAGAAAAAATCAGTTTGGTGTGAGGGCAATGGTGTATGAGATATTAAAGGCATGATTATTACATTGACATCAGAAAAAGAAAAAGGAAATGTGGATACATGGAATTTGAAAGAGAGAAATACTTGGTGGCAACCAGCATCACTTGCGATCAACTATATTGATAGTTATACTGGCTATATTTAAGACTTTGGTCAAAAACTCAAAAATCTACTTGTTACATGTAGAAAATTTATACTTACCTTTTGCTTTTTATATGATGCAATTAGACTAGGCAGAAGTTTTGTCTCGTTACAAGTTATGAGAAATGGTTGTCTGAGTTTGTTTTAAGTTTGATTGTTACTCCCTCCCCTCTGTTCATATTTACATTTAAAACACCGTTCATATTTACATTTTGTTTTAAAGAAAGATATGTTTATTAATAATATATATCTAGTTGACCAAAAGAATTATAAAAATGTGATATTACACTTCTAAAATTTATTGACAACAATGAAAGAAAAATTACTATCCAAGTGTAAGGGAAATATAGAAAATTTAGTCATTAATGTTTTATTAGAATTCAAAAATGATAAAATGCTATACAAAAGAGAATATCGTTTTCTTTCTAAAAAGACACAGTAAACATAAACTGTCATTGATGCCTTATTAGAATTCACAAATGACATATAAAAGAAAATATGGTTTTCTTTCCAAAAAAAACATGTTTTCTTTCTAAAAAATATGTAAACGTGAACGGGAGGAGTACTCTCCGGAACGAAAACAATGTTCTTGAATTTCTTGATTCAGTCTCCCAAGCACGTTAATCTTTTTTTTCTTCAACGCCACCCCCGCCCGGAGAAAAGCTCGTTAATTTATTAGATTGATGAAGATTGAGTCAATCTTTGTGTGGACAGATAGTGCCAATCTAGTAACAACTATTGAATGGGTACAGAAACTGTTTTAAGGAATATTTGGAGACGAGAAGTGTTTCTTCCGACTTTTCAGAAGAGCAGGTGGCTTGTAAACAGCACAAGACTATCAAATTTGAAACATAGGAGAAAAAAAGAGCAGTTATAAACTTTAGATTTGAATTTGGTTTGTTTTTACACTTTTCATTGAAGTGTACAACTGACCAAGAAAATGTCTAACAAAAAAAAAAAAAAAAGAAGTCAGCACAGCATTAGGAAACTATACGAGAGTGATATGGAAAAACAAAAATTCCTTTTATGTAATCATAAATGCTGTTTTATACATTACCAAACGAAAATTTCAACTTTCATAATTTTAATAACATTATACATCCCGAAGATAAGATTTTGATAAAAACATCAGTCTAGAACTCATTAAGACTGCGCAAAAATACTTTTTAGCATTCAACAGTACACTGCGCAGACTCACATAAGATCTTTTATCCGAGTTTTCTCTGCAAGTCTTCTGATGCCGAAGGCAAGAAGTGAACTTGCCCTAATAAACATAAATCACTACCAAACCTAACCAAAAGAGTTATAATATCATCACTATTAAACTCACCATCCAACTAAACTAAAGATGATTGTTCAACATTTGTAGTTTGTGAACGTGAAAATTTAAGACACGTAAATCAATTAAAGAAAATTCTCAGAAGGGGTTCAAACCGAAGTCAAAAAATTGCATCACCATGCTTATTGTAACACAATCAGTAAGTCACAAAGAATATGATATATGAACAGAGAGGAAACCTGAGAATGGTTATCCTCCATGGTATACAACTTGAAAACAAATAATAAAGGCAGCAGCCACCTATAGAAACCAAATGTGATCCAGAAGATTTGACCAAAGATATGAATTGACATATATGCTACTAGCCATATCCTGGAAATGTTCAAATGATACCATATTGCACCACAGAACACTACGCAAAAACTTTGAAGTAGAAATAACTTGGAACTTGGAAAGATCAACCTTTTCTCATGATACTTGGGCAAAAAACTGATTACTCCAATCTCAACTGAAGAGAGAAGTTAGACAAGCTCATCGGTAGCCACCATTATATGGTGGTTGTCCATAATTGCCTGCACCCATCATGGGGTTATAACCTCCAGGCATGGTGGATAAAGGAGAAAATCCCATTGGTGGTTGCTGCATCTGTACTCCTTGCCCCATGCCCATATTCATTCCTGGACCTGTATTAATCCCTGGACCCATCCCCATACCACCCATAGGTTGATTCACTCCATAACCGCCTCCCATGCCCATCCCAGGAGCTCTGCCCATGCCCATACCAGGACCTCCGCCCATGCTTATGCCTGCACCGCCTGCACCGCCAGCATCACCCATGCCCATAGCTGCACCAGGACCGCCACCCATCCCCATATGCATTACAGAACCCATCATGGGATTTGGTAGACCCCTTAGAACACTCGCTCCAGCTCGGCCTATCCCAGATCCAGAACCCATGGCTTTCCCCATCGAAATAGTTGATATAGCAGGATTTTGGCTTGGCTTTTCCATCCTCTTTTCTTTCCGATTAATGGCATCAAAATCCACTCCAATGTCAGCCAATGGATTTGTTTTAGCTGCATTTCGGGAAAATTAGACATGTCAGCGACCTTCACAAAAAGGAAATAAGCACCCAAGACGTGAAAAAATAATTAAGATTTAAATGCAATTCAAATCTCACATCCAGATATGTTCAAATTGACTAGCCCCCGGTTTAGGGTATCGGCCCAAACAGAGGATTTGGTCTCGAACTTGTCATTTGCTGGTTGAGAAACTATAGCGAGAGCATTTGTTGCAACTGCTGAAGTCGTGGGAGCATTCAATCCTGCTTGGTGCATTTGAGTCATTTGTGAACCTGACTGCAGCGAGTTCATAGTGTTATACTGTGCAGGAGATCCAGTATAATTTTGATTCATATGCTGAGAAACTGGTGCTGTAGATACTGGATGCTGATTAAAACCCCCATAAGGATTGGCTCCAGGCTGTGAGGGTAGGCTAGGAGCATGAAAACCTGCCTGCTGTGTAATGCCTACTTGTGATGGGAATCCTCCGAGGGAAGAATGTTGACCACCTAGATACGGATGTGGAAAACCTGCCTGCGGGGCAGCTTGTCCTGATTGCTCTTGTTGTCCTGTCATGGATGAATGTTGGCCCATTTGAACGGGAAAGCTTGTTGGAGATGAAGATTGGTCTGCTTGAGATTGAAAACCAGTCATAGTTGTAGGCTGGCTGCCCATTTGAAAACCTGTCTGTGATGAAGCCTCCCCAGTTTGAGTTACAAAACTAGTCTGTGAAGCAGGATTCACGGATTGATCTGGAAAACCAGTAGGTGAATATCCAGATGGTGGGAGGATATCTGCTAAAATATCAGGGTCCCCAAAACCAAAGTTATTGACAGTCTCCATGTTCTGAGAAGTTGGTTGGGATGGATTAGAATAATTTGAGCTAGGATGGAAGGATGATGCGGAATCAACATTCTGTGGTTGAGCAGAGAAACTCTCTGTAGATGAAATAGCTCTGAAAGGACCATCACCAAAAGGATCTTCAAATGGCTGTAAAGCAGAAGAATTTATTGAGATTGCCTATTACAATAAAAAAGACACAAGGTGGACAAAAAGAACGTACATCACTGCCATCTGAGTAAAACCATAATGATCATAATTTTATGTTACTGGTATGCAAGAAAATTCGTATAATAATGGAGGAATGATATTGGCCTTCATACTTTCGGACTTTCAACAATGCAGTACTAATACACACGGAAACAAAAGAAATAACTTTGAAATGTTATCTAATACTCCCTCCGTCCCAAAAAGGATGGCTTAGCTAACTTTTTGCACATACTTCTATGTGAAACTTCGTACATCTTAGATATGTTAATTAATTTAATAAAAATTGTAAAATAAAAATAAGATCAAGATTAATATTATGAAAAAAGTAAATTATCTAAAATACCGTGTACTAAATTTTACATAAAACCATGTATTGCTACAGTAACTGTGGCATCCTTTTTGGGTCAGAAGTAGCATAAAGGTTACCCGTATAATAGCATTAAAACCCACCTGATTAGAAGCTGTTGATTCTGACATAAATCCTGTACCAGAACCAAAATTTGTGTTGGCATCAGCTTCTGATGTTTCTGTTGCTGCTGTAGTGGGCACAATGGCCAGTGAGTTCAAAGAATACGGGTCTGACAAAGAGCCAAGGAAGTCAACTTCACCACCATTCGAGGAAGTTGGAGCTGCTGTTCAAATTCACATAGAAATCAAATGACTTTTTTAGTAGTGAAAATATCCAGGAAGAAAAGTAAGGACAGGGAGAAGAAGAGGTTGATTACAATCAAGATTGATCGTGGTGATGCCATATTTTATTAGTCAAAAGTAATGCTAAGTGTAACAGTAGAGGTCCCAAATCATGTGCTCGAGTTGCATTAGCTGACAATATTATAGTTGTACAGACTTGTTAAACACAATCAAAGTAAAAATTACACATTAATATCATATGTCAGCATTAAAGCTATGGACATAGAATTCTTATCCATTAATCATATAAAGTGACTGGGATTTCTCAAAAAGTGCTGTAAGGGACTATAAGCAATTTTCAGATAAAATTTGGCTTGGTAACAATAAAGCACTTAAAAGCAGGATAAAATTATCGTTGGCACTAAAGAAACTACCTATCAGTGAAAAGCTACAAATGAAAGCAATAGTTCTGTTGCAACTCCGTAACACTGTCTATCGAATCTATTAAAGATATTAGAATCTATTAAAATATTATTAACGTCAAGTTTACAGCATACACAACTTTCCAGCAAGGAAATGCACGCAGAAAAAGCAGAAAACTCGGGTAGATTTTTCAATTGCTCAAAAAAGAAACTTTATGCAATTACCTAATTCTTGATAGGGCTTAGAAGCTATTAGACAATGGTCCTTGTTTGCAAATTATACACAAAATATGGCCATAATCATGAAATGCGTACACAAACACAGTGCAGCATACACAATCCTTATCTTAGTATACTTGAGCATCTGAAACAGAAGATCAAAATAATTGACTCCAAGTTATTCAGTAAAATTACATACCAAAACCTGCACATATTTCTCACATAGCACAAACCCCATTTGCAGAAGAAGATTAACGTTGTATTTCAAATTGCAAATGAACAGTAGGTACAGTAGCATTACCTGGAGCGGCGCCACGTGGGTCAAACTCATCAAAGACATTAAATTCCTTCTTTTCTGAAGCTGGAGCAGAATCATGTGAAGGAGCAGGAGCAGGAGCAGGAGCAGGTGGAGAGGTATTAGTGTTAATTTCCTGTGGACTAGTGTTTGAAGGAGGAGAGGGAGGTTTAGGAATGGATGCTGTAGTTTCTCCATCCCTTAAAACAAATGGAAATTGAAACCAAATCAACAAATAGCACAGCAGAAGTTGTGTGACTGCAAATTAATATTATTACCTTTCAATTTGGGCTGGGCTGCGAGCCTCACCAATAGCCTCTTCATAACTAGGAGGTGCAGCAAGATTTTGTTCAGAATATTTCCGATCAAGACGAACGCCTGCACTACTGGAAAAGAGGAAAGTTGTCAATATACTGAAATGTAATGGTCAGAAAATGCTCTGTTCTTGTCCAACATATCAGAAACATGACAAACTATTTACCTGCTATCATGGGAACGATCATCGGCCCGGACACCACTTCCTCTGCTGTGAAAAAAGGTTGAAGTAAATAATGAACCCCAGATCATAGGTAAGCATTAGAAAATACAAGTTTAAGGTGTACGCAAGAAACATGCTTCAGACTTTCCTTTGAGAGGGACCACTTAAATACTAATTCCTAGTTCCTGAATTAAGTTCTATTGAGTTCAGAAACTCATCCAGACTTCAGAAACAACTGAATTCCATTAATGTCTCGTCTTATATAAAATTAAAAAGCAAATGTAATTAAAGCAGCAAAAAGCCAAAACAAAGTGCATGTATACCATACCTAGAAGAATATTGACCATTGTCCTCATAAGAGTTGTCTCTATCTCTATCTGAGCTTCTACTTCTTGAACCATAGTTGTAAGCATCCACACTTCGACTTCTTCCCCGGGAATCTTCATCCCCATAGCTATTTCGGCCATAGCGCTCTTCAGCGTCTCTACCATAGCGATCCCCATCACGGCTGTTGGAATCCCCATATTTACCATATCTATCATCATCTGGAGAGCCCCATTCTCTATCTCTCCCGTAACCATTGCGATCTTCATCTCTGTTTCCATAACGGCCATCATATCGATCATCACCATAGCCTCCCCCGCTCGAATAAGAATCAGGCTTATACATACCACCCATCGATGTGTTGCGATACCTATTAATATATATAGACACACAATCACACGTGTAGATATGTTATGACTTATGCATAAAAATATCATCAAGGACTTCATAAAAGAACAGTTAGATTGCATGGTGAGGTCAATGCATAGGCTGAGACCCCTTCAAACTTGAATAAGAACCAGTATTGTACATCCCAGTCCTTTGATGCATTACAAGAATCTATTTAATTATAATATGTAACCTGTCTGTATGTGTATATGAGTATAGCCATCACGCAGAAATTCTCAGGCAGGAACCTTAAGTGAATTAGCAAGGTTAAGATGATATAGCAATGGTCGGGAAAAGTAACAAATATTTAAGAAATCTCCCCACAACATTCTGCTGATAAAAAATAAATGAATAATTAATGAATTAGTAAATATTGTACCAGTTTCGCTTCTGATATTGTAAATGACCAATAGATTGTTCTCCACAAAATTTTGTTGAGAAGCATAACAAGAAATATAGTAATATATGCCAAATCTCATAGTTGATTACCGGAAAAATCTTTTTTAAGTATCCATCCTCCATCCTTGGTGTATATAGCTAGTTAGTAAATTACTAAATTGGAAGTAAACTTACTGGAAGTCAAAATCTCGGACCCCATCTTAGTTGGCATTGATGACAAGCAAAGGTACTTCTTACTTGCCACAATTCACATTAATGCAACTCACACAACCACTATAACAACCGCCAACCCCACAAAACAGCATAGTATTAAACAAATTAGTTGGTGACAGCTACAGGTCATTTAAAGACTGACACATGTCCTTTTCCTGCATGCATGCTCCCAAAACAATACTTTAAATGTCATGACAGTGATTTGCTATTTAAATCAATAGGTGGACAACAACGGCAAGTTTCATTTCATGTGCATGGTAAACTATTTGGCATTTTTTCCCTCGGTACCTTCCTCAAGAGTTCTTGCCATCCCCCATGTCTAAATGTGAAATCAGCACAGCCATTCATTATTAGATGTAAAAATAGGATACTAACTAAAAAACCTTCCAGAACATTTTCTCATGATATCAAGAACAAAAACAGCTAGCACATTCAATAATACTGCTAGGTGGTCTGATAATCCACCGGTTTTTTAGAGAGACAAGATGCCATCGGCCACGAGGAAGAAGGCAGCTCATTTCCTTAGCTATAAATGAAATGATTCTTAATAGATCCAGTGAGATGATAGAATATTAAAGTCAGAACTCAAGAACCACTATGTCACTGACAGCTAGTAGACAGTAGTGTAAGAGGTATCTTAAACTATTACAAAGAGAAGGTATTGCTTTCAAGGTGAAAAATAGATGCATTTAAACAATGAAAAAATAAATATGTAGCATAATGCTTAAGTGAATTGTCAAACTTTAGCAATTACAAAATCAAAACTGCTAAGTAATAGTCTAATAGGAAAGTCTAGGATAAGAAACTCACTGATGAATAAGAGAGAAACATTAAATATGTTGTTTCTGAAGTACAAACACCACCGCTGTTCAAAAGATGGATGGTCTTTTGAAAAGAGAACTGAACACCGACAAGTCAAAATTACTTATTTAAGGTAATTCATCACAAATAATGAAAGACCGCTGAAATAGAAGGTACCCAAATCCCCACTTTCCAGACAAATAAGTATCTCTTTTTCTTGACTATTTTTTTTCCTTCCCCCCCCCCACTTTTCCCTTTCACTTTTTTGGTCAATAAAAAAGCCAGATGCTTTGACATGACTGAACAGCAATAACAAGAGTACTGGTCAAATAAGTCCTAATTGACAGATGATGAAGCGCAAAGAAATCAAGTTGACAATATATCATGGTTTCATTAAGGAATATAAAACTGAATCTTTTCGATAGAACTTTTGCAACACACTCACTTGTCCCTGTTAGCAGCAGCCTTCTGACGAACTTCTTGTATTCTTTCTTTATCATTTACTAGTACCACAAGACTCTGAGATTTCTTCCGGACATTGCTTCCCTGATCCCTCCCACTAGAATCAATATATTGAAAATCGGACAATGTCTGATAAGAAATAAATATATTACTGATTACTACAATAACCAAAATACATCGATAATTTTTCAAGATAATAGTTTGACAGAAGAGTATAGCACGACAATTCAAGCCAAAAGGTGCAAAAGGTTACTGATATCTGGTATGCATGTTCCCTGATCTCATCTATGACACGCTCTGACCCATTAGCAACCAAGTACTCCAAAACAGTCAAAGCCTGATGCAGAAAACAGAAATTAGATAGCTGTGTCAAAAAAATGAAAGTGAAGAAAGAATGAAGATGCAGAACAAGATATAAATCATAGTCTAACTTAGAATTGAATCAAACACTAAATCTCTGCACCGTTTTTTCAAATGGACCCTAAATCAAAAAAAGATAAACCTGTGAATTATTTGTGAAGAAGGTACATATACGATTACACACAGATCAATAGTCTGCCAGGCAAGGGAGGTTAATGTATATGCATATATATATATATATACATACATATCTATATATATGGGAAGATGAGCCGCAGCTCATTTTTATTAAATCGAGCTGTAGTAATTTTTCTTACTTTTGCAATGTTATAGAAAAATCCAACCTTAATCGCAGATAGAGCTTTAAAAAATATGAAACTATACACGTTCTCATATTATTTGGTGACACATAAAATTAGTTTCTATAACCTTGTACAACTATGAAAAGGGTATTCAAGGAGACATGTTTACATTGTTACAGAAGCAATCATAGATATTAATAAAGTTAAGAAAATTTATAGACTCCTTTAATTTCATTGTCATTTTCATCCGTAAAAACATTTCTGCAGCCCCTTTTCCCTATTCCCATATATATAATTATAAATTAAAGGGATAACTATAAAAAAATACAGTAACCTTTGAATCATTTTCCACTTGAGTGATCATCGTTAAATTTTTTCCAAACAAAGTATCAAACTTTGAAAATTTTTCAATTCAAGGTACTAAACTTCCAAAAGTTTTCAATTGAGGCCAATTTGACTTTCCACGTCAGGAATTGATGATATATATGTCCAAAAAAAATGTTAATACTGATGTGTCTACTTTTTAAATTTTTATTTAAATTTCTTTAATACAGAAAAATCGGACCAAGTAAAGTTTTCATCACAAAAGTTTAGAATGTTGTTTTATTGTTTCTGTTTTAATATCTTATTTTGCATTTTGGTTTCATGTACTTATTTTTAAGAATTAGATTTTATTAGTTTGATTTATTTCAAGTAATGGAATAATATATCTTAACTAATTTAATTAGTTTTTTTCTTAAGAATTAAAGAAATAAAAAATTTATAAAATATACATATCAACATTAAAAATTATATTTTAACATGTCAACATCCTACGTTTATCTTGCACAAATTGGCCTTAATCTAAAACTTTTGAAAGTTCAATACATTAATTACAAACCATTTAACAATAATCACTAAAGGGGAAAATAACCTACACGTTGGTGTATTTTTCTCTATTTAACCCTAAATTATACACACACACACATATAATTTTTTTTGTGTGGGTGTATCTAGAAAGATATCTAAGTAAATAAATAGATCCCAGAGGTAACTTTGAGCAATTCCTGGAATTTGCAGTCAATAAAAACGCAGCTGAAAAAACAATGATAATGGCAAATAACAAACAACGAATACAGACCTTGTAAACATGACGCCAGTTTTTGCCAGTATCATTTATACGCTTCCAGATTACAGACATGATCATCTGGTACTCATGACTGCATACATGATGAAAATTTAATCTTTTTGAAAAAAAGAGTAATCAATAGATAATATTTCAAGAACCTAGAACTTACTAATTTCTCGTAGCCTGTGCAATATCAGCAAGATGCGACCCATGAGGACCCCAAGGCTCATTGCTAGTAGCATCAAGAACCTGAACGAAAATTTTAGAAAGTATTGGAACCGCTACATTTAATAGAAGATCAAAACTCATTTTTTGGGAGATTTCCAATTATGTTCCGACAGATGAAAAACTAAAAGTGCACACAACTAACCATTCTAATCTGCACCAAGTGCTTCTTATACTAAAGTATTAGTCTCAACAGTTATAGCACATGCAAACATGAATATTTTTTATAAGATGATCTTTCAATTATCAATAAATATAGGATACCATGACCACCCTCTACCAAATTTAAAGAACCAAACCATATCCCAAATTTAAGGTTAGTGATCATGGAACAGACATAAGAAAAGCCAAAAGAGAGTGAGGAAAAACACATGAAATTTAACTAAGGAACAAATCAATTATTAAAAAAAAGAAGAAGAGTAAAGAGTTAATGGCACAAATTCTGCCCTCTTAAGTGTTAACAACTTTCCTCCACTCTGTCCCGACACAAATCAAGCATTATTCTATCTTCATCCTGTCAAATCTTGTAGCAGTCCCTTCTCTCATACAAGTTTCGCATCTTCCCCCCCCCCCCCCCCCCCCAAAAACACCACACCCCCAACCTTCCTTCCTTTCACATCTTGCTCTTGCTAACAAACCTCTTTTTTAGCCGAAAATCTAAAGACATTCTAAGAGAATTCCCAAGACATATAATACATCTCTCTTGTCTTCTTCCGTTAGTGTTACTTCAATTTTTCATCAAATATCTTCATTTCTTGTCCATTGTTGTATGATCACGCATCCACCTTAACATTCTCATTTTCACTGCTCTAGTTTTATGCTCGTGTGGTTCCTTTGCAGCCAAACATTCAGCTCTGTAAAGCATTGCAAGCCCTATGATCGATCTATTGATGAGAAAAGAAAGTACAAATCCTAGCAAAAAAATAACCATTGCTGAACTCTATAGTTCAGCAAATTATATGTGGTCAACTACCTTCTACATGAAGTAATGTCGCATTCACCTTAAATCAAAACATTACGAAACACTCTGTTTCAGCCACAAATAATATTTGATCTGAAAGTTATTCTACCAAAGGCCTTTGGTTGCGTCTTGTAGTCAAGATGCAGATGAGTACACATAGATGTTAGTATCAGACAACATTACATGGTTATATCTACAAAGATGAACATGTATTGCAACAACCTAGCTAAAGTATTCAAGGGAAAAATCTACTAAATATTTTAAGTTAGAGATAAAAGATTAACTATTCAATGACCATTGCTGCATATAGTTTCAGAAACTAGAATAGATGAAATTTCCACAAGAAAAGCACAGAAGCAGAAGCATTATGAAAGTATATCCTACAAGGAACTAATAGCTTATATAATATGTTCTTGGTGTAATTTTCACTTATCACGTGTGTTTGTCCTACAAAAATTTTATTTGTCCAACAATGTTTTTGCATTCGCAATTGCATAGCATTTAATAAGCCCCATAGGTTAAAGATATATTAGATTCAAAAATACTGACCTTCTGCTCTATTGAAGGAACTTTAAGAACTTTCTTGTTCACCTCCCTCTTACTGCAAGGCAAAAATTGAGACCATCAGACCATCAAAATTCATGAAATCGTTGTTGTAAGATGAGATAAGGCATGAGAAAAACTTCCTCCATTTTTCCGATGAATAGAAAAGAATTGTTCATACTGAATAAGATCTTAAACAAATCCAGCAGACTTACAGGTCCCGGACAGTTTGACCCAAGGCCTTCTTCATTTGAACTTCTTTAGCTTCAGCGCGCAAATTTACTTCAACTGAAATCAAAATTCCAATTGTTTAATGTAAGACCAAAAAAGTAAATAGCGGTATCTGACCATAAGTTTTGGATTTTTTTGACTAGATGTTCATAAAAAGTAAGTGCCATAATATAAGAGCTTAACTATATAGTTTTTGTGTTTAACTATTTGGGTTTGACAGCCAAGGAAACCATATGCTTCAGTCCATTATTTGAGACTTACCAAATGTATTCAACTGTAAATCCTAACATAACAAACTAAAACATGAGTGCCAGGAAAAAAAAGCACAAAATATCAGAAAATTTTAAATTTTTTTCCTTATTAAACAACCCTCTAATAGCAAAAGAGAAAATAAGCAAATGATTTACAAATTTATATAACTGAAAACTTTTAATGAAAAAAAAAAGTCAAGAAATTACAAACTCCCAGTAAAAGAATTAATCTGATGATATGTATATAGGCAGATTCCCCATACACATCATTTAGACGTAAACATGTTCGGTTACTAATAATTTATGGCACTCGTCTCAGAATGGCTCCAATAGCATGATGGCATGATGACGATGACATCTTGAAAGTGAGAAAAAAGATAAAAGAAAACTATGGTATAACCAATACGCCAGAACTAGTCAAATACGTTTTTAAATTGATGACGATGCAAACAAAGGGCATAGCTCCATAATAGATGTAAATCGAGTAAATGATGACTTAGAATACGAAATTAAGACTTAAATTTCAAGATTTACACGTAATTTTGGATCTTTGCAGCTGCATACATTCAGAATAAATATTCAATACAAATAACACGTAGAAATCAACAATCGAACTATACTATGATTCAATTACATGTAATATGGGATCTTTCAGCTGCTTGTAATGAAAACCAATATCAAAACATATAGAAATCAATAATCAAACAATATATTATAATTGAATTCAAAAACCCTCAATCGGCGGAAGCTGAATCTGTATTATAAACACGGAATTCATATTCAATTTCAGGGTCAACCAGATCTGGAACAAACAATTGAAAGAAATGGAACAAAACCCAGATCTAAAAGAGGGAAGAATTGATCAAACCTTAAAGAATCGGACTCAATAATCAGGCTTCTGCAGGAGTTCAGATCTGATTGAATGTAGTTGTTCAGTACAGCGGTGCACGAATTTTAGAGAGAGAAAGGAGGAAAATACAGAGAAAAGCTCCTACAATTTTCTGTATTAAAATGGTGGAATTGTGTTGAAATAATCAAGCGGTGTTTGGACTTGGGTTTGATTTTTCCTTTTTACCTTTGTTTTGTTTTTCTTCTCTCTCTAGAATTTCTTCTCTCTCTGTATATAATTTCTAGAGAGAGAGAGGAGAGGAGAGCTAGACAGCGCACCAAGCACGGAGGGAATTTTGGGACGTTTCTTCTTTTTCTTTATTCTTGCATAATGCTTTCCGTATTCATTTTCGTTTTTATTTGAAATGAAAATATAAATGTATTTGGATGAATTTTTTGTTTCCAAAGAAATTTGGTATTGAATAAAAATATGATTAAATTTTAAATTATATGTAAATGTATAGATTATTAATATATTATAATTATGTAATAAATATATAACTTTTTATATATTTATTGTCATCTAGTAAATATTTTTTTTATTTTATTTAATAATAAAATAATTTTATTTAATTATTTTAATATAATTTAAGTTGTCTCATTCAAATATAATTATAAATTTTCATTTACTTATAATTTTAATACAATATTACATACACTATAATCTTTAAATATATATATATTTTAGTTTATATGAATGAGTTATATTATAGAATATAGATTTCATATGTTTTCTATATCTAAACAGATTCTACCATTGATGTTGTATTTGTTATTTGTAATAGTTTTTTGTTTATTTAATATTTTGTGTGGGGTGACATGTTTCTTTTATTTTATTTTTTATCATTCTTTAATTATTTATGTATTTGTGAGTTGATGATATTTTATACATGCAACTTGTTGTTGGGTGTGCACAGCGAAACTAACATTTTACTTGAGATACATGATGAAGGCAAATTTACTAAAATTCAAGATTGATTTACCATTGAGAGGAAAATATTGAATATCAATATTGTTAAATTAATGTATCTTTACTTATATTAGTGTTGCTTATAAAAAATAATTGAATGTACTTTTATAATAATCGATGATGTAATATAATTATTCCTTATACTATGTAATAAAAACTTAAAAAAATATCCAACTTATTAGGTGGATATAATTAATTTTAATTAAATAAGAATTTTGGTCACAAGTGAGAACTCTGCTCATCGATTAGGAAGAATGTTGAAATTACGAAAAAAAATTTAAGGATAGACTTGCTTATAATGGAAATAAGCAAAATCTTATACTGCAAGATCTTTTACTAAGATCCAAGCAAGCATGTCAGGAAAAAAAAACATTACATGTTACCCTGTTTAGTCAACTTCTAAAACGTTTTTTAAAAAGCAATAGAAAACAAAATAAAGACTATTTTTTGACTAAGCAAGGAATAACAGTAAATGTATAAGCTCTGTAAAGACAGTACAACTTCCTACGAATCCACTTCAAATTCCTAACAGATAGATTTTTGGAGTATAATAAATAGGAGTCATAAATTTCATTTATGACAATTGAACAACCAAGAAATTACTCTGACAATATGACATTCTAAGCATTCAGCAAAAACCAATTTACAAGGTTGACCAAGTGCTATCTAATTTGCTCAACAAGAAACTTACTGCTTAAGGATAGCAAGCAAGATCTTTTATGTTTTTTAGTCTGTGTGACTTAAGTAGGTCTTACTGACCCATTGTATTTCGGACTAAGTGTCATACTGTATTTTGTTATGTGTGAATAATTTTTTAGTGAATCTTTTCTCAAGTAAAAGAGGAGAAGAGTAGAGTATGCTAAACCAAACCACTATAAAAATCTCCGTACTTTCTTTTTATTACTGCTCTTTATTTATTCTGCTTATTCCTATGTCATTGCTTTGCTTAGTCCTTGTTAATCCTCTCTAGCAAAGACTTTATTATTATTGTCACTTTAAGCCACTATGTTTTTACCAAGGGGCTAAAATTTCGCTACTAACTATTTTCAAAACTTAAGCAAGGTCTGTTATAAACAAGAAGTTTATAATTTATTGATTTTTGAAGCAAGTTTTTAATTTTTGAAAAACACTATTCAACCCTTCTTCTAGTATTTTTTATTTGAGACCTAACAAATATGATTTTGAAATAAAGGTTGTAACGTTCAGATGTTTAAAGATTATTTAAAAAATGTTTTGGGATTTAAATTTTAGGTAAAGAATTTTTTGGAGATGTAATGGTAAATCTTTGAAATATGGGTTTAGGCTACTATGGGATGAAGGTAGTTTAATATATATGTATAATGATGCATGTAAGCATGGGTTAATGGAAATTTACAATGTTGTTACAGATGAAGATGAAATCTTGCAAAGCTCATATGATAGCAAATGAGAAAAAGTTAGTGACAATAGCAAATGAAAAAAAATGATATGGATAAAGAGGAAGAAGTTATAATTAATGAGAGTGAGATAGGTTTGATAGTGAAGAGGACAAAACGTAGTATGAAGAAGTTTCAAGCTCTGATGAAGATGAAAATTTGCTACAAGTCAAGTTAAATAAATAGTTGATTAAGAAATGAAAGAAGAAGCAAATTGTGCACTTTGACAAATTGGTCGAGAGTAATGCAACTAAAATGCTCATAATAGAAGTTGATAAGGGAGAATGAAGTGGAAGTTCAAAATGACAACTGATGTGATAGTGTTCGTGAACACGTGAACTCAAAAGATAATGATAGTGAACAATGCAGGTTTGATGAAACATAAAAGAAAATTTTAAAGCATAGAGGCGCTGAAAGAAAGAATTAATATGATGGTAATGAAGAGGTTCTTATAATATCATTTGATGAGGAAGATAATATTAATCCTTTTGGTCTTAAAGGTAAAAAGGAAACGAAGCCATGGGATATTCAACTCAAATATCTTGCTCATTCCATAGTCAAGTGATATAAGTGATTGTAAAGCAGAAGAATCTTGTTGGTATGGAGAATAATAAAAAGAAGCAGTTACCTGAATATCCCACATTCGATCCTAACACCTTAATGGGAAACATTCAATTTGAATCACGATTACTATTTGCTTCTCAAACGCATTTAAAAGAAACAATAATGAGCTATTTCGTGATTGGTTAGAGGAAAATTAAATTTATCAAAAATGACAAGTTGAGGATACAAGTTATTATAAGTGGGAATTATGATTTAGTTGTGGGAAAGAAACATGAGATTTCCAAATGAAAACATACTATAAGAATTACACTTATATGAAGGTTGAGAAGTTTCAACCAATGAGAGCAAAGTGGTTAGCCAACAATGTTGGTATCAAAATTAGGGAATCTCTTAGGTAAAAAATAAAAGAATTTGAAGCAGTTATGTGGGATAAGTGTGCATTGAGTGTGAGTACTTCACAATGCTTTATTGCAAGGAAAATGGCAATGTTCAAGCTTGAAGATGTGTTGAAAGAGCATTACGTGAGACTGTGAAATTATGAACATCAGATTTTAAGGAGTAATGAAGGAAGCACCGTAAGGATTGAGAATGAGAGGCCTGATTAAAATAGACATCCACTATTTATAAGGTTTAATGTTTATTTTGGAACCTTGAAAAATGGGTGGTTAGCTGTTTGTTGAAATTAATTGGCCTTGATAACTATTTCCTAAAGAGTTATGTTAAAGGAGAATTGTTGAGTGCTGTTGGATGAGATGGGAACATCAAATATTTCCAATAGTTTGGGTTATGGTTGTAAAACTCAAGCAATTTTAATAAAATTACTAAGTATTAAATTTTGCGACAAAATTTTATGAATTGACTTGTGAAAAACTAGAAATTGTAAAATAATTAAACATGTAAAAGAATGATTTATATCAATAAATTATTATCCAGTTGGACTTTGAGTATTATTGCAATACATGTATGTAGCATAGTGTATTGATGTTAGAATTATTGTCTGGATAGAATGTGTACAAACACAAAGATATGATGATGTAGAATTATATATATAATCAAAACAAAGTACAAGAATCAAAGAAATAATAATTAGGGTCTAAGATAAGCAAACAACCCCAGTTAAGGTTTTTGAAGCCCTAGATGCATCAAATGCCTAAAACTCTGATACAATTTTATCTGACATCCATTAGAATATATCAGTGATCAAATTAAAACCCTAATGATCACACCATAAAGAAAAGTATTAAATAAACAAATCAAAAAGCAAGAAGAATTGAATTAGAGTTAAGAAAACCCTAATACTCCCAAATAGTTAAATTGATTATCTGACTTAATCAAGCGCGAAATAAACTTCAAATATATTATGTAAAGATTATTATAAGATGATAATAATCATAATATAAGAAAATAAAAACAAAATCAAAAACCCTAAGAACTAGAGTTTCAGATGAGTTACTGTGAAATAAATTACACAATAGATATCTGAATTGAACAATTAACGATACAAGATAAAGATTGATGAATTTATAAACATTTATATATGTTACAAATATTTTAGAAACATTAAAAACAAATATTCGTTCAAAGCTTCACAAAATACATGAATTATCAATACATGTTTTATCTGAAAGCTTGCAAAACGACTCGTATACAACCAAAAGGAACCATAGTTGATTCAAACCTTCCTTAGATAGATCCTCACTTAAGAATCAGATTAAGGCTGTTAGGTATAATGATGTTGACGACGATATAAGTATTATTTAATAAAAATGCACTTGTAAATACTCAAGGTATGTTATAAGCCTTAGTATATTTGCACAAATAAGCATCCACTAAAGGACAACTTAGTCTGTCAGGAGATAGGCTTAACTGCACAAGGCAAGTCATCAATGAATACTCCAAAGGATTTGTTAGCGTTAAGAAATGTCTGGTTGTTCTTAAAGTTCAAGTTTTTCGCACATTAGATATCCTTGAAAAAGGCTAACAAAGTATCAATGATCAAAGATGTTAGTGTACAAAAATGTATCAAAGAATAATTTAACCGTCAGAGGATATCATAAAGGGATAACTTGGCTGTCAAGGGATATCGTGACTATCAATAATAGCTTGACTGTCAGGGAAAAACTTGACTGTCATGGGATAACCTAAACACTACATCAATGGATAACATTGGGTCTTAACATCATGGGATAAAGAAGCACTGATCTAATTGTACATTAGAGATTAACATTAGTGAATAGTGAAGTACTGATCAAGTCTACATCAAGGCCAGACATCAGGGGATCCAGAAGCACTGATCAAGTCAACATCAGGGCTTGTCATCAGGGGATAGTTAAGACATAATCCACACGTCATCATGGATTAAGATATATGCATTGATACTTAGCAAAAAAGCAAGGGGTATAACCGAGAATATATTTCTTGAAATTTGGTGGTCCAATAACAACCCTCAAACCAGAAACGCATGGAGAACATGGACTAAAATAGAAACAAGTTTAGCCAATAGCAGATTGACGTGTGTATTTTCGAAAGGATAATGACAAGACATATTGCAGTTACGTTGAAAAAGAAACATGACAAACATATAAGTTCTATCTCTGATTTCCTATATATAGAACAATTGTTACACGCTACCACTAACAAAGTTAAGAGAAAAAAACAAGATTTAGTTTTGCTTAGAAATATCTCTGTCAATCTTCATACACTATAAATAAGCTTTGTAATAATTTTTTAGAGAAATATTTCAAAGATTAATTGTAGCTAGTGTGTGAAACAAGAAGTTGTATATATTTGTAGTTGTTTAATCACTTTGTGATTATACAGATTTTTCAGAAAAATTCAAGTTATAATACAACTATTTTAACTTGAAACTTTGTGTATCCATTTTAATTTACTACATCATTTAACACACACTAGTCTCCTTACAAATGTCCCAAACACTCTGTAGTTGTCCATTGCTGGAATTGGTGAAAGAGAAGTGAAGGAAACTAAATAACAAACTACTTTCTACACAAGTTGTCTTGAGAGGAAAATAACCCTCTCCAAACTTGTTTAATCTTATCATCACCTTGCATGAAATTAAACTAGAATTAATATGGATCACCTACTTTTAAACGGAATCAATTTCGACTTAAAATGAGAAAGTTATAAGCATTTAAAGTCAAAAAGTGTTATGTAAAAATCTGAAAACTGCATGAAACACCAGTGACATGGTCTGCCATTTTTTAAATTACTCTCAAATGGTAAAATATTTTTAAGAACTGATTGAGGCCCTTAAAGAATACTTTCAGAGCTTCAATTCCGTATGTCATGATAAAATTTTGGCCAATAAAGGGGAAATAAACAAAGAGAGAGTATATGGTTATTTCTTGAACATTTCAAGAACACCCACCTCCATTTTTAAACTAAACGGAGCTAAATAAGGACAAATGAGAGGTGGGAACACACTCAAATGAATTTTGCACCTACAAGGAGTATTTTAAAACAAACAAAACAAGTTTTAGTTAAGATTTGACACAGACTGATCTAAAACTTGAAATTAGAAAAAATTCATATAAACGTGAAACTTCAAAATCAAATTACTTGCAATTGATTTTGATTTAAGTAGAAATGAAACTATGTATGTGTTTCTGCATGTTCTAATTGTTGGAACCCATGTTCAATTTGAATTATAACACAATTTGAACAACCCAAAACCCTCATATTTAACTCGTGACCTTCAACTTATTATTACTTTGCGATTTCTAAACCAAAACGAACAATGTTAGTGGTAAAATGTTTCTAGAGTCATAAGCTTTAATTTGACACCAATAATTTGAACATTGATAAAGAAATGAGAGAGTTATGTCAAAAATCATTTTCGGCCAAAAAGGGTTTTAAACCTAAGACTATTAAGATCCAGAACTTTTTAAAAGTTACTTTTTAATTTTACATAAAAGTTAAAAATTAAATTAAAAAAACAAACGCTCAATATTCCAAAACTAGCTTATATTCTATTTTGTAACTAGTTTTGTTTCCTGTGCAAACACGTGCACATTTTTTGTGCCATTTTATATAATTTGTTATAATTTATTTTAAACTCGACAACCAATTTAACATTGGCAAATACCATATATTAATAAAATCCATAGAAAGTAAAAATAATTGGTTTCATTGGAACTGATGTCACATGTGATAATAATTGGCTTTAATGTTATAATTTTACTTAAATTGTTGGTGTTTATATAATTGGCTTATATAAGCATTATATGTTGTTATAAGAGTTTAAACTCGTGTCCTCTTTATTTAATTACATTGAATTCGTTCTCAAAATTCAATGCACGAAAATTATTGGCATAAAACGAGTTGAAAATATATAAGAAAAAAATTTGATGCCATAAAAGATAGAATAAAAATAGTAACTAAATTATTTAAGGCAGCACTCGAATGAATGAATTTAAGATAAGATCACAATTGAAGATTTTATATATATGTATTGATATTTGGAAACGAACAACCTCGTCATGGTTTTATGTAGTGTTTGAGAGTTTTTAAAAATATAAAAATTTATTTTCTCTCACATTATTTTAAGGAGTGAATAGAAATTTTTTAAACAATATCACTAAACATTTTCATCTAAATTCTGTCATTTCTTTTATAAAAAAATTCAAAGACAACTTGATATTAATTTCCTTTCCCTTTATCTTTTTTAAAAAACTCAAAGGCATTGTCTTAAATTTTTTTTTCTTTTATTTGTAAATTTAAACTATTATCTAGTTTAATGAGAAGAATGGAAAAAAAGATAAAATAAGAGAAGAGTATATATTTATAAAATTTTTATCTTTGTCTTCGAGGTTTTAAAGAGAAAATAAAATCAGTACGGCATAAATAGAATAAATTTTCTATTACTACTTAAAAAAATAAAATTAATATGTACTAAAATCTTAAATTTGTTTTCCCTCCATTTGTTTTCACCTTTAAAAAGATTTTTTTTTTAAATCAATTTTTTCCCTCTCTTATTCTTTTATTTTCTTTCTTAAAAAACCTCTCAAACACCGGCTTCCTCCACATTTGTTTCCTCTCGAAATTAGAACTGCCAAACAGACCAGAAAAGGAATGGGACCCTCGAGAGAAACAGAGAGCAGAGATTAGGGTTTAAGTTTTCCTCAAAACAGTGCCCTTCTGATTTTCTTCCACCGTTCCCGCTGTTTCGCCATGGCGGTGGGTGGCCACTGTCGCCTTCGTATATAACGTTGACGGCGACGCGCTACATCGCCACACTCCCCATGGCGACGGCGCTGCTCTCTTAAGTTACTTTAATTTTAATTTGTATGTGCAATCAGCCAATTGCAAAATACTTACTCTCCGTCTCTGAAAGAATCATGTCAGAAGTAATAACAATGGAAGTCGAAGAAGAAGAAGAAAATAGGATGAGTGAACGTACGCCGAAGACCTCTAAAAAGGCTAGAAAAGATGTTTCCCTTTACTCGAAGAACAAGCGTGTGAAGGGCATTGTGTTATCTGTCACAAAACCATCTTATACCTTACAACGAGGTAGAGGTACTTCAAATACTGAATTTGAGAGCTTGCGGTGGCTTAATCGGAATAGACTAAGCTGCCTTTTGCAGAACCTTATGCGGAAACACAACTGGGATGAAGCTGCCGGTGTCTTGAGTGTTCTTTTAAAAGGGACTTGCTCAGAAAAGTCTGCTTCCAAGAATCGAACCAAGTATGTGGTATGAATTTTGTGCCACATTGTTAATTTTATTTTTCCTCTTCTAAAACTTCAAAAATTTTGAGTGCTTGTTAATTTATTAATTTGGAGTTTTTGCTGGTAACATACACCCATATATCTAAATTGGATTTTTATGTTATGTCTTCTCCTACTGTGGAATTTTAGAGATTACGGAGAGAATTCACTAATCCCTGAATTATTATTTGCTTATATTGTTCATACAAGTTCAGCCTCTTTGGGATGATAAGGTATAATCACTTACACTTAACAATACAATAAGTGCGTTTGTATTTGGAGGATATGGTCATTTTGAAGCACCTAGTTCGATTCAAGTTTGAATGACAGTTTTCACTTTTGGATCGAGTTCTGGGCATGGATGATGCGCACTGTTAGCATGGGAATGTGTTCCCTTAGTTATTCCTAGCTGGTCTGGGGTGATGATCTTCGTGCATTTTATATATATTATCCAAATTTAAAGAAGGCACTTTGTGTGTTTATACTTGCTGCAAGCCTTAATAAACAATGTACACAAGGTTTGGAGGGTTTGTGAGGGAAACTTGATAATCTGGAGGGCAACATAAACATATCGTTGTACTGCCCTATGTTGAGGGAATGTGTATAAATTACTTTTGTTTCTTTGATAGATTAAAATGTGTTTTATGCTCAAGAATCTATTTTATGCGTGATCACCTCAATGTGCTGGTTTTCTCCTCGTCACCCCAAACTTATCTTCAATATGAAGGCAAATCTTATGTACTTTTAGCATGCTTAATGCTTGAGTTACATTTTCAGGCTTCCATGGAGGTTTTAAAGCGCAGTAACTTCAATTCTATAAACCCAAAAAGGTTTCAACACATCTTCGAAACATGGATGAAAAAAATTGGAACCACAAAAGGTTGGCGAACAAAGGTACAAGAATCGTTTATTTATATGCCACGAGCATGCGGTGCACTTTATAGCTTGTTTCTTGAGATTCTTATTTGTGTTAATCTAAAAAAAGATCATTCCAGTTTACACTCAGAGATTGGGTAAACATTTGCTATCTATTCTTGCTATAGATAATAGTTTGACATGAACTTGCAAACCGCATCTCAAAAGCTATATGGTAGGGAGAAGAGAACCATGGGACTAGGCCTTATAAGCTTGAATGGAGCATAACATTTTCTGTGCAGATTGAATCTGATATTGGCGGTGATAATTGGCTAATGAGGAATCAATGAAAACAATCATAATTTTGCTACCTGTTGAGTTTTGATGAAGGAAATGGGGTTTCAGTTTGGTAGATATGCTAACATAGATAAGCAATGACCTCTCTGTTTCTTTGATTAATGAAACAAGTATATCAATTTATCATCTCATCACATCACCCTTTATGTAACTCTGAATTGGCTTCATTATTGTTAATGTGACGAACATGAGTAAAAGTATATGTTAGCTCCTACATTTTTCGTTAAAGCATCTGTCAGACACCTATTGTGTGGTTTAAAAAAAAAATACTTTTCTTTAAAAATCTAAAATAGCCCATTAATGATATTCTTATACCTTTTAATCTTTTGGCAGGATAGATTTGTGGTTCAGTTGGAGTATATATTGTTCTGTCTTAAACATGGGAATATTGAAGATGCACATCAGGCTGCTATATGGTATGCACTGTGTTGATGATTACTATTATCCGAATACAGAAATTTGATCACATCTATGTTGTATCTGGCTTCTTCTTTACCAACTTATGTATCTTATTGCGTCTGCAGTTCCTTAGTTATACAGTCAACATCCATTTACGTTAGGATTGACATGATTGATGAAGTTGATTATTCATATGTATATATCCTTTAAATTATCTGGTGTTCCTCTCTTATAACCTTTTTGACACAGTGATCTCAGTGTATAGGACAAGCCTATTTTTGAAAATCTGAAGTGTGTTTCCTGACTGGTTAAAATGCTCTTTGTATCAGCGCCATGCAAGAACGTGAATTTGGGAATGAACCTGTTTCGAATTTGGTTGTGGGATTGACATTTTGTCAGGAGTGGTATGCTTATTTCCAAAAGGAGTTTCCAGCGATAAACTTGGATGGGTTCTATACACCAAATCAATCAGAAATGTTGGAATCTAAATTCGACATGTCAATTGATATTTCTGAGGGTCATGTGGAAGAAGAAATTCAGGAGGCTAACTATGCAATTCAACGTGATTCAGATACCTCTGTCAGGAATGACAAAGAAATAGGATCTGAAAAAGTATCCGTGGATGCAGATATGCAGAGAGAAAATCCCCACCAAACTTTTGCACGACAAGGTTTTTACGTGCATTCTGGTGAAAGTGATGGGCTTGAACAGCCTTCATTTTCTGGACATGCTTCCATTTTCTACACCCGTGGTGAGCTTCAAAATTATTTTAAAGTTCTTATCTTGTCCTTTCTCTAAATATTATGTAATCCTCGTTACCATGACTATTTAACAATTGCTTATAGCCGATGACTACGGGAATTGAAATTTTAAACCCTTTCTTTGTTTTACTTCTACGTTTTAAAATTGATTTCCCATGACTATTAACCTAGGGGGAGGACATTGTTAAGCTTCCCCTGATTTATGATGCTGAAGCAAGAATCCAATCTAAATTATCTTATACATGTAAACTCATATTAGGCAATTAGGCTATCAAATATTGTCAGAACAAGAGGTCTGAATAAGATCCAGAACCTGCAACCTGTAAAGTGAAGTATGATGACTACGTAAATAGTGCAAATATACTTACTACTTCTTGCTTTCTGGTGAAGGTTTGGAACCATGGCTGCTGCCTTCGCGGTTGCCTAATGCAATTGAAAGTGTAGATGAATTCCTTTATGTGCAGAAGAAAATTCACAATGATACCTATAAGGGTGCCCTAAAGTATTTGAGGCTCGCACTTAATTCAACACCTCCGATGCTTGAGGCCTTGCTTCCTTTGGTACAGGTAGTAAAAGCTAATGTTAAAGGTGCAAGTGACTTGTTAGATTCTTCAAAGTGCTTTTCTTAAAGTTCGTTTTATTGTGAGGAAAAGGGTCTATCTCTCACTCCCCCTCTCGCCTTCTCTGCTGCAACAACAATCATCAGCACTAGCTAACTTATCGTGATAACCATTCCATCACTTTCCTTGCTCCAATGGATCTATATGTTTGGCCCTCATTGTCCAGAAAAGGACAATTTTACAGATTTAAGTAATATATAGAATTTATTTCTAGGTATTGGTGAATGGTAATCATGTTGCTGGACCTTTTAAATTTAATGAATATTAAGTTCAGAATCTTTGGCTGGCTGGACTCTTTTTGATGGGATTTCTTCATCTCTCGTTTTGATCCAACCATATCTCAATATCCCATGGGCTCATTTTGCTGCTGCATGGCAGAATTTCGGTTCTTTTTCAGAAATAGGGTGCTTGGACAACATTTTTCGCGTATCGACCATAATGCAATTAGCTAGCTTTATTGTCTGATAGAGTGTCTCCCTTTCTAGCCATTCGCTTGAGCATTAGAAAATTGTTATTAGATTCACAATATATGAATTAGAGGAGGTTTCTTGCATGGAAGTTTATACTATACTTGCTTCCCTTTTCTGAAAAAAAGGCAACTTGGGTGGGGTTACCTATGAGTCACCGCAAACTGTTTATCTTGCTTTCTCTATTTTGTTTTGCATTTTTTGAACTCATTTTTGGTACTGATGCTTGTTTTCCTTGCCAGCTGCTGCTTCTTGGAGATCATGTGAAGGAGGCTATAGATGAGGTGGATAACTTCTGTAAAATATCAGAGACTGCACTTCATCTGAGGTGATGATTCATTTTAAACATTTCATTATGTTCGGTTCCACTTGTGTAGAAGAAGTTTACCTAAACCCAAAATACAATATTTTCAATGTGACAATAGTAATATATATTATGTTCCTTCCTAGATATAAAAGTAAATGGTGTCACTTAAAGAATTAGAGGGATATCTTCTGCAGCAGCTCTAACGAAAGGATAGTGTTAAGTGGTACCAGTATTGGATCTGTCTATATGTGATGGTGCTAGATGGGGGCTACTGTACTTGTTTACTGTTCTAAGAAGTCTTGAAAGTTCCTCCTTACTTTCTCCACTGTTCATTAAGATTTGAGTGAGAATATCTGTTCCCAAATTTTATTGTTTCTTTTGATGAAGAAAGTAACCATAATTTGTCATCTACCCTTATATTTGATGCAAATACAAAAGCATGTTTTATTTGATGCTGTAAGAACCATTATCAATTTATAAATGATTCACTAAGGGTTCAATGTTCATTTATAGTATGTAGTATACTTGGTTTGTTTACATTTGGAGGTGCACACGTGTACATAGCATTAGTAGGGATATATTCTAAAAATGTCAAAAACTATGATTATAATCAATCTGAGATAAATGTTATGTTTCATGATTATACTTTCAGATTGATCTCATCTTTATTCTTATTGTTTATTTTTAATTTCTATGTTTTGTTTATTTTGCGAGGGTGCAGATTAAAGGCTACTCTACTGGAACATTTTGATGGTGACAGCCATGTTAATCTTCCAACCTGCTATGAGAATGTTTTAAAGAAGGACCCAACATGTACCCACTCCTTGTCAAAACTTCTGAGCATGCATCGAAATGGTAAGTTTTTCAATGGATATTTTATTATTATTATTATTATTATTATTATTATTATTTATTCTTTAAATCTCAATTTGCGTTAAAGTTTCTGCTGACTCCTTTAGGAGATGCATGCGCAAATAAATGGTCCTAACTCACACAGTCACACTTATCAGTTTATTTTGTTTTTTTCCCAAAAGAAGGAAAAATAAACTTTCATTATGGCATCTGACTATGATTATCTTATTGTACTACATCTAATATGTTGTTTTGCAAGAGACAGGAACTCAGTATCATATGAAATATGCAATATTACAGTGTGAAATAACCATGAAAAGCTGTTTATCTTGATTATTCTAGGCGCTCTTCTTTTTATGTTCAACATGATGCCCTTGTCATTTATCACTTCCTTCAATTTTCAGAGTATAACGTGTTTACTTTGTTGCTACACATATAAACTTGAACACTTTATATTGTAGTTATTTGAAGCTTCAGATGCCTACTCTTTGACGGACCTACCTTATTTATGTACTATTTAAAAATGTAAAATAGGATATTGATAAGTGAATAACTACCAAAGCTTTTTTTTGGGACGACCGAAATTGAAAGGATAAGCAAATAAAGTTGAAGATATTAGCAGTAATTTTGAGGCAGATAATTTCAAAATACTTGAATATAAAGAATCTCCAAGTTTTTAATCCCATTGACTCTGTTTGACAAAATAATGAATTCCTTTTTCGAATCATAATTATTTAAGGTGTGAGGCGTGATGAGGCAAAAAGGTCTCCCTGGTGCTTAAGCGCGAGACCAGTGTGGGGTGTTCACCTCACTGCAGTGACGTACAAATGTTTTAGAAAATGTGAAAAATAATATACACATTCAATCATCTACATATCAAATTTATCAACTATTGAGTAATTATAAGAATTAACATCTAGTTAGGATCAACTAATTTTTTTTTAAAAACGACAAAAAGATTATATGATAACTAATAATAACCAATTAACATATCAATTACAGTTACCGACTAAGCAATGCTTAATAAGTACAAATGTTCAAGTAATATTTACCCAATTAACAAGCTGAAGCAGCAGACATTTTTAATAAGTATCTAGTAAGTAGTACGTTGTAATTAGTTACTGGTAATATTAAATATCAATAACCAAATAATATTGCGTGCAACAGATTACAGAATATATTTTGTACCGATACTTTGGTACTAAAATAAGTAGTGGTGATTATCTGATTACTAAAAAGTAACCAAGTGTCAGTTCTGGTGCTTCATATTGGAACAAAAAATTGGTAGTGCAACTCTTTTTGAAAAGAGTGGGATACTTTATTAAGTAGTTAGTACAAGGAACTAATGGTTAGTTCTAATTAAGATTAGCACCAAGTAGATAACCCAAAATTGTGCGGTTGTGCCACACAATATTGTTTTGAAAAACAAAAAATAAACCAGAAAGTACCTTGGTTCAATAAAGCTGCCTTAAGCCTCATTGAACAGCATGGGCCTAATGCAAAGGCGAGGCACAAGTGGAGGGTGGGAAGGGTTCTTGAGACTATGCGAGGGCCTAGGCATGCCTTTGATAACTATGACTCCATCTGCTTTACGGAAAATGTTCTCTGGAAATCGTTTTCCATGATTTTCTGTTGTTTGTGGGTGGAAATGTTTTCCAGAAAATGTTTTATGATGTCTGTGCCGTTAGCAGCAAATTAAAGATAAGGAAAATGTTTTTTCCCGAGTCTTTGCATTTCCATAAGTTTTTTAGGAAAATGACTTCCAGATTGAAATGCAGAAAATGTTTTTCGGACAATAACCGAGAGTATGATATCTTTATTAATCTCATAAATAGCAACACTAATACCAAAATAGCAAAAACCATATAATATTGTCAAATCTAATAATAAAGAACATAATGATTAAAACTAATAATAGATAAGTATATAATATATAATATAATAATAATTATACAACTCAAACATCATTAGTAATGAAAAAGTATAAATATTATCCCATAATTTTTCTAACCGAAAATAGCTTAATTTTATTATAATAATATGAAACCACAAGAGATAAATAAATAAATAATAGGAAATGTAATTATGTTAAGATAAATAGTAATTATATAATAGTAATAAAACTTAATCGTGATAATTAATATATTATCTCATAGCAGTAATAATAATAATTCTAAAAGAGTATTGACATAATAATTTTTAATTTATTTATATTTTGTTATAAATGGATAATAGAATAAGCAAATAGTAGAGTAACTAGTAATCATATAAAAATAAAGAATATATGATATTATCAACATGATCATGATCATCAAAATAGAATAATAACATAAATTATCAAACTTTCAATACGAAGCCCCAAACAATGGTTTCTAAAAGATTTTTCCAACAAAGTATTTTCCGGAAAGCAATTCCCTGGAAAAAGACTTCTGTGAAACAAAAGGAGCCTATGTTTCTTGAATTGATCGCCGTGTTCAAAATCATGATTTGGGTATAGAGGGTTATACGGAGAAGAGAACAATATTTTCAACAGGATTTCTCAAATTTGTTCATCTGCAGATGAATCTATTTATAAATGAATTTTGTAGATTCTGCTGAATATAAGAAATGAACTGAAAGAAAATAGCAGAGATCTATTGGAAAAGAAGTATTCAATGTAGTTTCAGCAATTTATTATTATTTACGGTATAGTTTCAAACCATGTAAGTTGCAGTTCTAGTACTGAAATTTTCTAACAAATAACAGGCGATTATAACTCTGAGAAATTGCTGGGGATGATAGCCTTGCATTTAGATGCTACATACGCAGAACCTATCATTTGGAAAGAGTTTGCGTCATGCTTCCTAAGGCTTTTCCTATGTGAAGAAGACAGAATATCGTGTCTCAATGGTTATAATGATGGTGAATTTATGCAAAGGCAGTCGGTGGTCTTCAATAGTAATCGTGGTATAATTGCTGGTAGTATAATGGGTAAAGAGTGGAGATTTCGTTGCCGATGGTGGATGACTCGTCACTTCAGCCAGAATATGTTTGTGTCAGAAGTTGCAGCAGGTATCTTTTAACGTATTATTTCTTATGCCAGTCATTTACAATGGATAATCAGTCTACGAACTAGGTCTTATCTTTCAAAAGCATGATTATTTTGAACCTCGATGGGGTCTTTTTCAAAGTAAGTTACTTGATTAGCTTAGGTAGGGTCTGCTCACCATTGAGCGGCAAGGAAAGAAAATTGTGAAACTTAATCTGAGGCTTCTTTAAAGTTAATATTTAAATATCTAGTAACTTGACATTTTTTATTTTTTATCAATTATTTCAAGGAATCGGACCGGTCAATGTTTATCGACTTGTGCCAATGAACATTGTCTGGTTTAGTTGCTATGTATAATCTCATTATTAAATAATGAAAATATGTCATAATTGTTGTTAGTTAGTGCTTCATCTTAAATCTGGTTCCACAACATTTTTGCAGGTGACTTTCAGCTTGTGACTTACAAAGCAGCCTCTGCGTGTCATCTGTATGGACGAGATTTTGAATACGTTGTGAAGGTCTTCAATTGTATAGAGAAGGAACAGAACAGGGATTTGATAACTCTCTTGCAGATGCACATGCAGAATTCTGTTGGGTTTAATTGTGACCTGAAGAAGAATGATACTTAAATGATTTGGATATTCTTTTTAGTTTCTTGTTCACTTTCCAAATTATTTTTTTATACTAGGCGAGGTAAAGTATTTTTGGCAACTTCGTATATCTTTTACAACACTGTTAAATAGACTACAACTTGAAAATCAGATTAACGAGTCTTGAAAATGTCATTATTATGATCCCGTTTGTTTAAGAGATACACTTACATCGTTAGAAATTATAATTTCATAATTTTAAGTTAAAACATATAAATACTATGTTTGGTTGGAACGAAATGAGAATGTTTATATATTTAACTTTTATACCGGATCAGACCATTCATATATTTCTGGATCGTTATATTTTTTTGAACTACATCGGTATCTTTATTCCATTGAACATCTCTAATACGCGTATTACTTCTTTTATGAGAGATTTGAATAACAAACTTCTCTTCAGATAGATATTTACTAATCAAATTTGTTAACAAATAATTTTAGGGACTTTCTATAGAGATAATTTTTTTTTATTGTTTTAAACTTTTTACTTCTTAAAATAGAAATAAAGATTTTACAGAATATAAAGAATTTGGTGTGAGGGCTCTCGTAGCTGCTTTAGCTCATTCCCACAACCAGGAATTTATGGATGTTCCGTTTCATATTTATATGTTTGACTTTTTAATATGTAATTTTAAATGTTTTTCTATGTCTTAAATATTTTATTCATAATAATCTTCACTTAAAATATTTTCACTTTTTAATTTTTTAAAAATAAAAAATATTTAACACATAAAAGTGCACATAAAATTACGTGCAAAAAATTAAACGACATATAAATAAGAATGGGGAGAATATATTTTTATTTCTGTTTTCTTGTTCTCTTCTTCCTATTATCCGTTCTATTAATCCAAAAAAAAACAGACAGTGCAAACAAGCAACCTGTCACGGCTTTAGAATTTTTCATCTTCTAAGTTCCAACCGTGCCGGCCTCTAGCGCTCGTCACCCCTTGTGATCTACTAGAGCAGTCTTACCAACAACCTTTTAACCAAAGCTTAAGAAATGAAAGCACACCAAAGTGTTGAACAAGAGAATTTTATTGAGAGAACAAGGAAGTATACAATACTTTGAGAGTTATAGAATTCGTGGGTTTTAGCTACTTACTCTTGGTTTCCTTCCTAGATCTTGGATGGTTACAAATGAGGGAGGCTTCCCTTATTTATAGGCCTCATCTCCTCTTAGGAAGTTTCTAGACAATCTACTTTAAGGAACATTCTAAACTTACTATTTACTATTTACAATCTACTTTAAGGAACATTCTAAACTTACCATTCACGTAGAAGATTGCGTTTGGTTACTCGGATGAAATGAATAAATAAGAAGAAAAATAAAGATAAAAGATAAGGATTAAATTTTTTTTTGAGGAGACTATAAAAATAATGAAATGACAAATTATGTATAAGAGTTTGATTGTAATAGAATAGACAAATTTCATATAGAAGGTGAATTTAAAAATATATATAATCTTAAAATAATAAATAAAAGAAAGAATAAACCTTACATATAAATAATCTAATAGATAGTGTAAAATTTATTTCATACCCATATTATTCTATTCATCAAAGCAAATGCAACATAAGTATGTTTTTCAATTGTATAAATTAAGATCGATATAAATAGTATTTAAAAAGTTTACTATACTTAAAACATCTTTAATTTATTTTCACTTTCTGTCTTATGAACTTTAATAGTATAATTATCGAAGTATATTAATTAGGGAATAAAACAAAATAAAAGTAGTAATTTATACTTAAACATAAAAGATGATACATATGTGCGTATAGACTATATATCCTCTAAACAATCACTTAACTAATAAGAATAACGTAAATATGTGAATATGCTTGATTGCAACTATTATAACAACACTTTGCATCAGTTTTCTTAAAAGTAATCATATTTTTTTATATTAGAGAATTTTGATGAAAAATAAAGAGAAAATAAATTGTATCAATATTTCTATTTTAAAGTTAATTTAATAATTATGAATAATTAAATTTATAGTATCACTATTCATATTTATCAAAATGATAATATTATTTTATCATATTCTCTAATCTTACTTTACTATATATATATATATATATATATATATATATTGTTTGTATTAAAATATTATATATTAATTTAATATAAAAAGTAATATTTATTTATATTTAAATTCATTAATATATATTATAGTGATCATGATCCATACATTAGTAAAAAATATTAGTGCATATACTATTATATTTGTATTATATTATAATAATTATATATATATATATATATATATATATATATATATATATAATATAGCCTATCGTACTTAATAAATTAATATATTATAATATATAAAACTAATAGATGATATACTAATATTATATATATATATATATATATATTAATATTATCTCTTATAATATATTAAAATACGATTTATAATATGCATTAATATATTATCTATATGTACTGATATTTTAATATTACATAAGTTTATTGTATATAAATGTGATACATACATACATACATACATATATATATATATATGCATATAATGTATTATTATATAATATATATTAATGTATAATAATATATTATCTATTAATTAAAGAATCAACAAATGTAAGTAATAAAATTTTAAAATATTATTATTTTATTATGGTATACTATATATGAATATATAGAGAATCTAGTATACACGTAAATAGAAAATTTATATATGTATAAAAAATTGTATTTAATTCTGTAAAATAAAGAAGCTATTAAGGAAATTGATGTTGATGACATAAAGTTTAGAGTTTTTTTAACAAATTTCTTAATTAGCAGATTGACTTATATTTTTTCATATATCTCAAAATCTCTATTTTTTTTTTAAAATTTCACAAGCATTTTTATTATACAAATTGGAGAGATTGAATAATAATTTTTTTATATTTAACATTTGAATTAGTTAATCCTTTAATGTAAAAGTTTACTATTCAAAATTTTTTAATAATTCTCTATTTTAGAATTTTTTGTGTACAGATAATTTTTAAAATTTTAAATTTTTACATAGTAAAATAAAAATTATAAAGGATACAAGAGATCGCTCTAATACCATTTGGATAAGGTGACGTTATTGATTTTCTCAAGGCATGTACTTTCTCTTGGCAATGATCAAGGGATGAATCGACAAATCAAAACCGGAGGATAAGGAACTAGGTTTCATCAAAATGATGCGGACAGATTTGTGGTACGTCTTGATTTAAAATCGAGAATATATTTTCAATCGAAACTTTTTATTATACGAAAAAAACCTCATCTTAAACTCTCACTCCTCATTCGAGATTTTTTTTGGTATTGTCTTACTTTAATTATCGTTTTTAAATGATAATAGTTCTATGATACATGTAAATATATGCGTATTGTGTATAAAATTATATTGTCTGTGAGTGAGAAATGAAAATTTATTAGAGAAGTTCGAGAAAAAATAGAAACACACGAGGTAGTGAATTTTTAATATTATATTTTATTCTTATTAAATTTTTTTAAAGACAAATTCACTCATATAAATAGGAACTCTACATCTTTAATATTATATATATATATATATAAATTATATTAATATTAATATTTAATTAATATTAAAGCAAATTATTTAATTATCATTTTTGTCATTGAGATTGAAATTAGTTAGATACATAAAAAATGAGGAAAATTAAAAAAATTGTTCCTTCATTCTTGCTAGCTTTTTGACTTCAAAGAATTTTGTCAGAAACAACTCCAATAAAAACATCACCTTTGTATTGACATGTATATCAAACAAAATTTCTGGTACAAGTCAACGTGAATTCTCTAGGGTTATATGATTATGATCAATCTCATCCCATAACGTTGTCCTCCCAATGTTGCTAACAATTTTTACGAATATCAAAATTTTCTTTGTCAACAACATCACCCCAAGATTTCTCTTTATTTGAATAATCTCAAAAAGGAGGTCCTAAATAATCAAAAGAATTTTAAAATTCAGACATCTTTTTTAAATCACTAAAATGCTGTTCAATTATATGTTGTTCATATTGCATGTCCTCGTTTTGATTTTCTATCGGACCCTCCACCATCTTCTCAATTTGAACATCCATAATTTTATCAATAACAAGTTTACGTAACTTCGATTACACATGTAAAAAAGATAGGCTCCAATCCCAGCGCTCCGGATTGCGAATCACTTATTTGTTGTTCAGCCACAGGTTGTCTCCGATCCTCCCTTTCTCTTTCCATACGATCTTGTTGTACTGACTAATATCCATTTGGCATTGCGATTTGAAGACATTCAAGAATTAAATTCATAGAGGCTTGTAAAATATCAAGTTACTTCTATATAGTTGTCATATGTTATTTCAATTAATCAACAGACTCCTTAGGAGCATAGTTTTCACCTTGTTTTTCGACGATAACTTTGAGATTATGAAGATCTTGATGAAAAACGTAGCCCGACTCGGATGTCATTTGACGATGCAAAATTGATTTGATTGGGATTAATGCCCCAATTACACGTGACAATTAACCTTGAAGAAATCAAGGAAGAAGTTGATCTCCCAAAACAATGAAATCGTATTGATAATTGTCAAAAATAATAAGAGATCAAAAAACCAATAATAAAATATTTATAGGCTAAAACAATTTTAATCGAAAAAGAAAAGTAAAAACATTAAAAATTTGCAGGAACTAAATTAACGCCGAAACTCAGCATGGTCATTGACACAATCATACCCCTGTCTGCGCTCGATTCTAGCATACTCTCGAATAATAGTATGAGTAAGAATATGATGACGCTGTTATCCAAACACAATATAATTTGGACTATAGTTATTGACCCCTATTTTCCAAATAATCAATTGTATCAAATACTATGCATGACAATCATATTAAAGACAAAATATAAAATCAAATGCGATAATTAAAAACGAATGGTGAGTTCAATTCTCTTTTATTTTTTTAATAACTAACAAACAATAAATGTATGCATACAAATTACCTGAGAGGAACAATTCCCAAATTCATATAAACATAAAGATTGACACAGAATTTTTAGAATATCATTAATAATATCTCAGCTATTATTGCTGCCAACTGCTAACTACTAACTATCACGAGATAATGTCATTGACATTACTAAACAAAACATAAAAATATAATTCAAATATCAATTTTGAAAATCATCATTTTTTTTAAAAATTTAACTCTAAAATGGAAAGGTACTCCATATCAAACAAAAAATGTTCAAACAATTTCTATGTATGTTTATACGAACAAGTTACTTATCGTGTTTAAATTGCCAAATAGCTCCACTGATCTCTCTCTCTCTCTCTCCTCTCTCTCTCTCTCTCTCTCTGAGATTTCTTCAGTTTTGACATCATCGATCCTCCTCCTCCTCCTTCATGTGAGCTTCCCCTTAATCAGTCGCTTATAGTTTCTACAGATTATTATAATTATGATTTTTGATGGGGGTTCTATATTTGATCACATGTGACTCTACTATCACACCTAAGATGTATAACTCATAGTTTTGGATTTTGTTTAATCTATACAGATGCATCAATTTCTATGTTTCTTGCACTTTTAGCTGCGGTTTTCAGTTCTAATTTTTAGTGTGCGCGCGCGCGCTGAGATTAGCATCAATTTTTCTGAAGTACTTAATCTGTATTGTCCATCTCAAACGGGAAAATCTTTTCCAAAATATTGCCATCGTTTACTATTCCTTAGTTGGGAAGTATTAATCTGAGGGAGATATTTAGAAATCGTTAGAAATTGCTTTGCTATTGCTAGAAGAAGGTAATATTAGTTTATTCAAATGGTACTGTATTAGTTGGTTGATACGGATCATTATCCGCAATAAATTTTAGTTTTGATCTTGTATTCTTGTACATATGCCTGTAGATACAGGGAAGCGCGACTTGTTTATTATGATAGGCAAATTTGTTATTTCCACATGATTTCCTCTCACATGATTATATGTATGACTTATCCTATAAGAGAATACACCCAAGAAGCTGGGATGCTTCAGCTGCTTTTCCTTCTGAATGCTTCAAGCCGCTGTTCAGCTGCTTTCCTAGATCCCACATTGATTATGGAAAGCACTTTATCTCACGCTTGCTGTATATAAATACACTTAGGCCCATTCATTTATTGGTTTATCCATATGTGCTTTTGCATTCCAACTACTTAACATGTTTGGAATTGGTAAAATTGAAAACTTAGAAGTTATGATCCTAACTTATGAAATCAGTACAAACTGAGTAAGAAATATTGCAATTGTCTGGTTTAGTTGTAGTAACTAAGTTGTAAAACTGTAAAAGATACGGGACAGATCAAAGCTGTAGAATCACTTGATTGAAACCCTTCCTTTTAAGCTTTGGAAATATCCCCCAAATGGAGCACAACTGTATCCAAGACTTCTGAACTCTAATAACTGTCAAAGTTCCTCTAAATCCTTCATAGACTTTCAGGCCATCATTTAGCAAGCAAAAAGTTGTAAAGTGTGAGTCTGAAGTTCCTCTCACATAAGAGTGTACTAGATTCCAAACTTCATGTGAAAAGGGACATGTGAAATTATCAAACTTATATTTAGTGTACTAGAAATATTTAAACATATAGTATTTAGATATAGCTTTTAGATTTCTTAAGATACTTACTGCACACTCCAATATGAGTTGCAAATGGGCTGGGATGAAGGTAATAGATATATTCACATATGCATAAATGCATGCATCTATGTGTGTGCGTGTGTATATGTTTAACTAATTAAGTTTGTTTGGATGGAGCAAATAATTGCAGGATCAATAGAAGTTATAGATATTGTTTTCCATATTTTTTAGCAATAGATACTGTCGTATTTCCCTGACTTCTAGTATCACTATTAAATTGCTCATACTGATTTTAGATAGATGTGTGTATTACATAGTATTGAATTCTGGATTGATGGTAATAATAAATGTATTTATTTGTTTGGGAAGCTGTAATAAAGTATGGTTTTGCAGTTACAATTGTAGATTTTTGTTACTTCTTCAATGATGTGCTTTAGACTCACTTTAGAATCTTTTCCGTGGATAATTTGCCTATTTATTAACCTGAAAAAGCCTTAAAAATGATTGGCAATGGTTTAAACTTTTCTGTCAGTGTTATGAATGGCATTTATATCCTTAATAAGGAGGTGAGCCTTTCAAGTCTTATCCCCTGTATTCACGTGCTGAGCCTAAATATTCCTAAAGGAAAGAAGAGGAAGAAGAACAATATGTGGAAAATTCCATTGTTGATAATTTAGTTTGTAAGATATTTATTCAAACTAGGAATAAGGAAAAGATTAATTAAGGACTTTTAGATTCAACATTTACTGCAAAATCGTGTTTCTTTGTTATCCCACTACATGACACTCGTAGGTTCTTGCTTATGTATTCATAAGATCTGTCTTTTGCTGATATGTTGTTCTCTCCGTAATCTTGAGTTTCGGGTTCTCGGACATAGCTGTCTTCTTCCTTGAATTATTTATATCTTTGCTGTTTTTTTTCCCCAGATTTCTTGGCCTACCCTTCTTACTCTGTTCCTACTGATTATGATTGAGTAAGCTTTTTCTCAGGGTTGAAGCCCTATATATCACATGTAAGTTGGTAGAAAAGGTGAATTGAATGAAAGTTGCTAAATAGGAATAAGAAAGAAATGTAGTTGACGTGCAGTTGTAGGCAATTTTGTGATTGGAATGAATTTCTTATTGCCTAGATGGAAGTATTATATCTTTATTGGTCAGATATCACCATACTGGAAATCTGTAGTTGTATCATGATAAATTTGTTCTTGATATTGGAATTATTTCTATGGTATCACATAAACTATGCAAACCTTCTTCGAGGATAACAGCTCCATCTGCTCAAGTTTTGTTTTCTGGCTTTTGATTAACTATTCTTTATTTATAGTCTTTTTGAAGCAAAATTAAAAGCTTCTATTTTTGGTTTTGATGTTTTACTAACTTCTTGCAACTACTGTAGTTTGTCTTAGAGTTCCGATAGACACATTATGCAATGAAGTGCCGTGGGAGTAACACTCCGAACATTTCAAGTTTAGATTGTAGTAATGTGGTCACAGGAATGAAACTTGAAAAAGTTTCTGAGAGTTGAGATATTTGATTAGATGCTTAAAGTAATGAATATTACCTAAGTAGTTAGAATTTTTATATCTAACTACCATTCTTAAGCTTTAAATGGTGTTTGTAAATTAATTTTATTTCTTCTTAGGTGATAATATCGTTCAAATCACCGAATCTGCAATTAGCTAGTTGATCATGGAGAACCGGTCCGACACTTTTCCTGGTTTTCCATCAGATTTGGTGTACCAGCCTGGCTTTGGAAACCACTTCTCGTCAGAGGCGATTGCTGGAGCACTCCCTAAGGGTCAGAACAACCCCCTTATCTGTCCATTGGGTCTCTATGCTGAGCAAATTTCTGGAACCTCCTTCACTGCCCCTCGCAAGAGCAACCAACGGAGGTTCGTAAGGTTACCCGTTTTAATTTTTCTCTCCCCCCCCACTCTCTCACATTTGCACATTTTTAAGGTAATGAGTTGGCTGATTTGTCTAGTTGGCTGTACCGGATCAAGCCATCAGTTACTCATGAACCATTTAAACCTAGAGCCTCCAATCGCGGGAAGCTTGTGAGTGAATTTGATCAATCCAACAGTTCTGCAACCCCAACTCAGTTACGGTGGAGACCTGTTGAGATTCCTCAGGCACCCACTGATTTTATTGATGGAATGTACACCATTTGTGGAGCTGGGAGTTCATATCTTCGCCATGGTTATGCTATTCACATGTAATTTGCACTACTCTTCGTATGGCTTCCACTACGATGTTTTTTCTTTAACTATAATTATTCTTCCATATGTCCACATTCATCCATTTCATTTTATTATTAATTTTGAGGAAATAAATTTACTGTTAAAGGGTTACCAGCATTTGAAATTGCAAAGCTAAAACTATTATATTATTTCTAAATATCTTATCATGTTCGTTTATCTCAAGGTCTTCAATATTTTCAGCATTTGGCTTAGGGTACTGTTTAAGTGTTCAGTCTGTTGATAATAATTGTCTTCCTGAGGCATACCTCAATCTGGAACTGATATGTTTGTCATTTTATAATATGGAAGTAAACGATATACTTGAGACAAATATCTTTAGCTTTGCAAATTAAACCACTTTATTTTGCATAGTGACATGATTAGGCTTATATAGGGGTTAAAATATCTATCTCTGCATCTTTGTGAGCATCTGCTATAGGAGCTTTTAGAGGAGTAGCAATTACCGTTGTCCATCGAGATTGGAAGACTTATTTTTTCCCGTTTATCTTTCTTGTGTTTACTTAGATGACTTCTTATTCTCTACTTTTATTCTCCAAATTCTTTAAAATAGAAATTTTGAAATGAGTCGAGTATCTTAGAATATATTTTTATTCTTAAAACAGGTATTATCTGATATACGCACTTCTTGATAAACAAGCATTAATGTCATTCTAGGTATACTGCCAACAAATCAATGGAAAACTGTGCCTTTTGCAATGCTGATGGTGATTTTCTAATAGTGCCTCAAAAAGGAAGTAAGTGACATATCCACCTTTTAAGAATTGACGGCGCAAGGCATGTCTTTAAACATTCATAGTGATGAAATGTTGTGATAAAACATGATATTTTAGATTCAACACAAGGAAGAACTCAAATTATGGTTACACACTTGATTCTTGAACAATTCGCATCACTTCTGCTTCTAATGTAATAGAAGATTCCCTTTTTATGCGGAAAGGGTGAGTATATGTTCGTATTACCTCATACATAAATAACCTAGACTCCACCAACTTAAAAAAGAAAAGGAAGCAACTCTTTCTGGCTAAGAGTAGATAAAGAACTAACAGGCACCAACATTATCTTAACAGGTAATAGTCCCCCTCAAGTTAATGCAAAGAAATGCCTACTTGAAAATAATGGATTAAACACTTTTTACAACAACAATGATTGGCAAAATAGCTTGGTAAGGCCTTTCGATGTGAGATTAACTCTTCCAACAATGATCATGTCCATAAGGGTTTCAACACTAAAAGACATAGCAAAGTATTCAATCTGAAGTTGACATTGCAAGTAACTTGATTCTTACTACCCCAACAATGATTAGAAAAATAGCTTGGTAGGGCCTTTTGATGTAAGATTAACTATTCCAACAATGATCGTGGCCTTAAGGGTTTCAAGTTTTCAACACTAAAAACCACAGAAAAGTATTCAATCCGAAGTTGGCATTGCAAGTACCTTGATTCTTACTACCCCAATAACTAGGTTTCTCGAGAAAAAAAATGTATGATCACCCAAGGTATAAGCATAGTGAATAAGTGCACATATATTTTTTAACAAGCAGAGTCAGCATCACTGTAACCGTAGGGAAAGGAAACCTGAAACGAATTGAGAGTTAAGTAGAAATGCACATGGTAGAACACAAAGCCGTCAACTGTAAGAATTGTATCACCTCAAAAATTAGATCATTTGTTAGATGCATACTAGATGAACCAACATATGTTGAGAAGCTCCAGATGAACTATATGCAAGAAGCAGAAATATACCTTAACAATCAAAATATAAAGAGGTAGGAGTTCGAGCTAGTTTCAATGATGGGTGTCGAATCCAACAAAAATAAATTCCTACTAAAAAATAACTAGCTTGTAGCAAGTGATAGTAGTACCATATCCACAGAGATTGGTTAAGATTTATTTCGTCAAGAACAATTAAAATAAAGGGGGAGTTTTTGAATTGAAGTAAATAAGATTAAGAAAATAATGTAAAATACATAAACAATAAAAATTAAGGATTTAACAAATATAGGAAGGAAACTAGCCAAAGGATTATTCTCAACTTTGATTATTTGAATTGATCATCGATGCAAGAATTATTCAATTATCCTAGAATAAATTGGATATAGTTGTCGAACATGTGTCAACAACCAATTTCTTCTTAATTTGTCGATGAACAAGATACGATTTGATAATTACTTTTTTTACCAATGAACAACCGATATGATCATATGATTTAATTCACCAATAACATTAATAATTAGAGTGACCCAATTCTAATCAACAAACTCGAAACATTCAGTTCATTTAAACTAGATTGCAAAATCCTATAACAACAATCATAAACTTGACCATAACCAACGTTGTAAATTGCTTCAATTATTAGAACTATCAAGCAATTACGGATTTGATATTCTAAACAACGATATATTATTTTGACAATTAAATAGTTGGTCACTTACCCAATTAATCAAAACAATAATAAACTTGAAAAACAGAGAAATTACAAATACCCAAGAATAATAGAATAGATAAATCAATTAGATCTCACAATTGATAGCGAATCAAAGCCTTGAATATCATTCGACTAGAAAGAGACTTAGCCACACATAGTAGATGAAGAATATATACAAGAGTGAATAGAATTGCTGGAAAATTCAATGTTAAGAGAGCTTTCTAGGGTTGTAGAATTATCTCATTAAATAAGGAATAAGTTGATCTTATATAGAATTCCTTCCTTGGAGAATAAATCTAAAACTTCTTTCCTATTACAAATATGATAAAATAGGTTTTACCCCAATAAAAACGTGGCTAAGAGTTTACAACTTAAAATATTACAACAGATCTTAAATTTCGTAGTTTGACTCAAAATACTCCACAAAAGCCTTCAGAGAAACAACTTATGTCTTTCTGCAGAGCATGCCTATGCCTTATGCTATATTCAACACAGATTTCTGTTTTTAAATACTTTTAAGCTCTTTGCTCCATTTTGCATTTTTAAAGATAATTAACACTCAAAATAAGGATAGATACTATTTAAGAACATGAAAATATGATAACATTCAAAGTCATTTTTGGGTGAAAGTAGCCATCTCGAAATGTAGATAAATGATTTCTTAATAACGAGGGTATCTCGATTGTTGCAGAAGCCTAGGAAAGATTGTAACAGATAGAGCCACTATCATGACCAATAGAAAGAAGTGTCATGACCAATAGAAAATGAAGTACCTGATTGCGAGCATTAGAAAGTTTGACATGTAGATTAAACAAATTGAGCATATCGTATACGACATTCACAATAACTAGAATCACACATGAAAACGATGGTCCTGGTCTGTATCTGGTATGGTGGATGGCTTTGAACTGGTGCCTTTACGGGTTGCATTGTAGTGATAGCAGAAAGGTCAGTTGTTGGCAATATCATAAGTTTGAAACGACTCTTCTGAAGTTGAGTGCAAGCATGCTTCTCAAAGGGAAGAGGATGAAGTTTTAGCAATGAACTGATAGCTTACAGAGTGGAGTTAGACATATCTCCAGAATGACAGAATGAGAGTACTTGTTAGTTGAAGGCTGACAACCTATCATATATGCTCAGATCTGTCAAAAAAAAGTGCCTCCCAAATTTTAAGACTTAAAATATCCAGTTCAGCACCATGGCATTAGCAGGGATCCATCCTTCATAAGTTGTATTGGTTTCAGCTAGTTTATTGACTTCTCATGAGTATATGTTTGGATCTTTTCAGCTTCAATATATAGCAGACATGTTTCAATCTAGGCAAACTTATCGGTGACATCCAATATACAAAAAATTATTTGAAAGGAATAATTTAAACCCGATTGGGCTCCTTTAATGATGTCACTTCCAAAAATGTTGGATACTTAAAAACTAAAAGCCATCTAGTGAAGAGATGAGGTTGATCAGAGCCCTCAAGCTGGGAATGATGGCACATGACATAAAAAAATGTCCACTCTGATGGGGTGTGTGCAATCATGCTAAAGCATGGTGTGGTGTGCTGCAGTCGTCTGGCTTCTTCCTTTTCAAGTGATTTCCGTGAATCTTTATTACAGAGATTCTTTAAATTTCTGCTCTTACAGTAGTGTCTTTTTATGTAACACTTTGGTGTTGCTCTTGTGCTAAGTAGAATTCGAGACATACCATTGGAAAGATAGAAAAAAAATACTGAGACTATGGATATGATCTCATTCATATTCCTAGACTCTGATTTATAAATGGTAACTAATAGACAATTTCTGTTAGTATGAAAAGAAACTGACTTGCTTTAGGACAAAATATCCTAGTCTAGTAGTACAACCCGAAGTTGCCATGCCTGAGGATCAATAACTCTTCCCTTCTGCCCCTTTTCCTGAATTCAATCATTTCCCCCCTCTATCATGACATACTCTAGACATGACATTTTCTTGATTTCTGCAAGATTTGCAACTAACCTGAAGGATTCTTGGTAGATTCAAGTTCTACTGCTTTACAATCTTTAAATCTTCAATGATCTTCAATTGTGACTTTGTTATCCATCCATTACACTGGTTTTATAGAGCTATGGATCACTACTGAATGCGGAAGATTGCAAGTGTCTCCGGGTGAAATAGTTGTGTTGCCCCAAGGGTTCCGTTTTGTTGTTAGCCTGCCAGATGGTCCATCACGTGGTTATGTTGCTGAGATATTTGGTACCCATTTTCAGCTGCCTGACCTTGGTCCAATAGGTACCTATCTTTTGTCTATGGCGTAAGCAGAAATGATCGCATAATATCCAATGAATTATTAGTGTTTCTCATTAATTTATCAAAATGATTATTCTGTTCACCGTAGGTGCTAATGGTCTTGCCGAGCCAAGGGATTTCCTTGCTCCCACAGCTTGGTTTGAAGAGAAAGCACGTCCAGGTTTCACTATTGTACAAAAATTTGGCGGTGAGCTCTTTACTGCAAAACAAGATTTCTCTCCATTTAATGTGGTGGCTTGGCATGGCAACTATGTTCCTTATAAGGTGGGTTTCCAATTTGTATTTATGCAAGTTACTTTTTGGTTCCTGGTTGTTTTTGGAAGAAAATGATGGGCTATTTAATTATATATTAATCCCCTTAAATTCAGCTTCCCCCACATTAGATGGCAGTATAAATTGACATTTAACATCTCCCTTGGTCCAACGTAATAATTTCTTGCTGCATGCAGTATGATCTAAGTTCATTCCGCCCTTATAATACTGTCTTGGTTGATCATGGAGATCCATCGATAAATACTGGTAGGTGCTACAAATTTGCAATCCTTTTTGCAGGACACTTATTATAAATGCTCTTTTTATTGGTGGTCCGTGCTTAATAACATGTATCAGACTGTTTATTCCTTGCATCTCCTTGCAGTACTGACAGCACCAACCGATAAGCCTGGTGTTGCGTTACTTGATTTTGTCATTTTCCCTCCACGGTGGCTGGTTGCTGAACATACTTTTCGGCCTCCATATTACCATCGCAATTGCATGAGTGAATTTATGGGTCTGATTTATGGAGGATACGAGGTACAGTTTATTTGTTTACACCATGATGGGTTATTTACCTTTATTAACGTCTTGAGTTGATTTTACTGTACATATTTTTCTATTTATTTATATTTTTAGGTAACATAGATTACATGTTTTCAGGCCAAAGCCGATGGCTTTCTCCCAGGTGGCGCGAGCCTGCACAGCTGTATGACTCCCCACGGTCCTGATACAAAAACATTCGAGGTAAGCAATAGTTGATGATTTTTGTATGATAATGAACCGACACAAGCGGTTGTTTGGTTGTATTAGGTCATCAACCCAACCCATAATTTACTTTTCGAACAAAAATTTATAGGTCTCTCTCTTTATTGCTCGCACAGGCTACAGTTTCACTTGGAAATGAAGTAGGACCTTATAGAATAACGAATACCATGGCCTTCATGTTTGAATCTAGTTTAATACCTCGAGTTTGCTCATGGGCTCTTGACTCCCCCTACATAGATAGTGATTACTACCAGTGCTGGATTGGTTTGAGGTCTCATTTTATACGCGAAGCTATAAATGGGGACGAGACAAATTTACAGAGTGCACACAATGAGAATGGATAAACTGTTTCGACAACTGTGAGCTTCAAAATTATAATAATGTAAAATAAGTGTACAATATAAATAGAAATGTCCCCAATGATGCTTCTGTAATGAAAGCGATTTCTATGTTTCTTTAACATGTGATGATCCATCATTCTTCTTTCCTCTGCTCTTTTTCTCATGTGATGGCATTGTATATTAATGAACATTTGGATTCAGTGCATTTGAAAAGAGCATTTCAGTGGACATTACTGGGCTGTTACTAGGATGCTTTTGTTTTATTTAACTCGAATATGTTCATTTTCTCTTCTGTTGTATTTTCTTTTTGGTTATTGAATAGATAAATTAAACCAGAACACTTCTCTGAGTTCAGTGGACGACGACTGTTGTTCGTACTAGAACTTTTAACTTTTAAGTTTGAAAGCAGTGTACAGTTTAAATAAATAAATCAAGTATAATAGTTGTCCCAGTAATTTTTCTTTTAATTTCTTTTCAGATTGTACAATTATTATTATTATTATTATTATTGGTAATTATTTGTACAATTATTACCAGTGTAACTTATGAACATTAATGATTACAAGTACGGCTAAATTGTGTTAAATGGATAATATTGCATGTAACAAGGAGAAAAAGTTGCACAAAAATATATATAAAACTTAGCTCCGTAAAAATCTCTGTGTCTGTGTCTTCTACTTTGAACAAACTATACTACTCAGTGCTATTTAAAATCTATTACTCCCACCGTTTTACAATTACGTTTGTTTTTTTGGCACATAACTTTAAATGAATTTATTTTATATATTAAATATTTTATTTAGTTATAAAAAATATTTTATATAAGAATTAATATGCATAAAAAATTTAACTAAAATAAAATATTTGACACATAAAATAATTCACTTAAAATTACGAGTAAAAAAGTTAAGCGTTAATTATTGCAAAACTGAAAAAGTACTATATTGTACTTCATATTTGCCATCTTATATCATATTTTCTTTTAAAGTTGTCGTATCATCTTTCGAATAAATTAAACTTATAAAAGTTACGTATGACTTAATAGAAAAGATGTGAGACATCAGATGAGACGGTACATGTGATACAAAATTTGGATTTCTACTACTAATTAGAAGAAAAAAAGATATTCACAAAGAGTTTTCTGTGATTTGGTATAAATATAAATAGACGTGGTCCTTGCATGCGACTAAATTAAACAAATGTGCGTTTCATGTGTCAATCGAAATTGTCAGACATCATAACATATTAATCATAATGAGTTCATAATAGATATTATGACTATTAGATGAACTTAAAAATTTACATATTTTTAATTTTTATGTGAATTCAATAGTAATGATATCAAGTTAGATACCATTGCAAATAAATTTGTCCTAGTGTCTAGCAATAAATGGCAAATCGGAAAGAGGAACAGATCAAAATGCTGATGCTACAATAGAGGCATAGAATTATAACTATTTAGAATTTTTATGTGTTTTTCTTAAAAAAAAATTTGTTAGATCGGAAGGAATATGTAAAATGACTTCTGTTCACGAACTTTAAGCGTGATAAATAATTTATTTATATATATAATTTTGATTTGACACTTATCTCATGACTTGACTTTCTTAAGAACTTTCAAAGTTTAGGAAATTAACGTGGTTACCTCATTGAATATTTAATTGACCTTAAAATTGATAATCATTTCATGCGACATATATCAATTATTCACTTCGTTCAGTTTTATATGTCATATTTAATATTAATATTTATTTAAATATAATTATTGGACACGATATTCAAAAAGAATCTAAAAGGATAATTTTTTATATCATCCTTACATTTAATACACTAGTTTAGTTATTATCTCTGTAACATTTACTATACAAAATAATAAATACGTAGTTTTACATCATTATTATAATGATAATATTAATATTATTTTTTAATAAGTGTGTAGATTGATATATAAATTTGTACTATGGGAGTACTTTCCAGTAACGTTGCACTGATTGATTCGTTGATTCCGAATATAGACCGAGAAACATGTAAAATATGTAGAAAAAATTTGATAGTACAAAGTCGGATCCATTTGACAGAAACTATCCAAATACATTTCACGAATTCAGAATGAATAAAATTCAACTTTGGCTCACATATTCTTAGGATAAGAATTGGTATTAATTTATGTCATGCTGGGCAGGTGAAAGACAAAAGACAACATAACCATATAAGTGATTAAAATAGCCTTCACACACCAAATCTATATATTCATAAATTATACTATCACTCTCTCATGCCATTTATAATTTTAAAATTTTCACATATATTAAAAAAAAAGAAAAGAGTTGCGATCAAAATATTTATATTGTTGTCCAAAACGAGTGATAGAGAATTAATTAATTTAAAATTAATGAAGGAATTGAAAAACAAAATAATTAAAGTATAGTGATATAATATAAAATAGATGTTGAAAGTGTATGTTAAATAAATTAGATGATACAATTTTCTATAAAATATAATATTACAAGTAAATGAGACATTTAGAATAGAAAAGAACTACAAATAAATGGGGACAAAGAGAGTATATGTACACACAACAAAATTTTCATTAACTAGTAAAAGTAATATTAATAATATTACTTTGTAATTAACATTGGTACAAAATTATCTATTCATCATTTTCTATAATTAATACTATAGAGATTAAAAACTAAGTTGATACATTTAAATGTGAGTGTAATATAAAAATTATACTCAAAATTCTCCTTAAATATTGTGCATAACCATTATATTTGAACAAATAAAACCGTCAAACACAATATATAAACTTTCACCTTTTTTTACGAGCAATTATACTTCTTAAGATACTTTTCTAATACATTGAGTGACAATAAATTTTTTTAGCGCACCTATTGATTTCGGTGCATAGTTTTTAATCTAACAATATCGGTTAGCTTATAAAATATACTCAATCGTTGATCTTAAATACAACTAATATAATTTGACTTTTACATTTAAAATTAGATAGATGAAACATTTATGTTACTTTTATTCTAGGGTCCCATGTCCCTTAAGTCACCACACATATACCTTCTTCCAAAGAATTAATCCTAAACTAATTTATTTGTTTTATGCACATTCATTTGAAATATAACCAATTCAACCCACGTGGAATGACTTATAAACTAGTACCCTCTAGGACTTAATAAGCTTAAATAGAAGTGATCTTTAGTCTTTTATATGGAGTAGTTGCAACCTAATTCCACCTAATAGGAAGATGGATTTATGCTCAAAAGATTATAGTTCTTGGAATTGAATCAATAGGAGTGCTATATGCAAATGCATGGCCAACTAGCTATTTTGACATTTGATTAATCAAGTGGGAGTTTTTTGCAGTTTAAAGAGTTGCAACTACTGAACTACTAGTCCTTGTTACTAATTGGTTTATTTAGAAAGTCGTATAGTAGTAGGCATGCATTGGCCTTAAAATTCTGTTGTAGTAGACTAGTAGTTCTTATCTTTTATTCAGCGAAAAGTAAATTTAAAACCAAGTTGTTTAAGCATGGAGAAACAAGACGATCAGTAGAGTCATCATATACAGAAACAAAATTACTTGTATAGCTAGACAAAATGTACAATCAGAATATCTAAGCACTATAAAACTAGGTCATCAAAATGAATGTTAAATCCTTGCATAGTCTAAAAGTCGGATATATATATATATATATATATATATATATATATATATATATATGGATTTTGACTATTTTAGTTAAGAGTTTGTTTGATAACAAATTTAAGTCTTAAAATTTAATGTATTTAGTATTTTTGTAATAAGTTTGTTTGATAAGTAAAAAGTCATGTGACCTAAAAATTTAAGTTTAAGTTTAATACAATTAAAAAATTTTAGTCCAATAAATTGATTAAGTCTTAAAGTGCTAAGTCATTTTAAGACAAACGTTACGTAGGTACTTTTATGAAATATTAATTGTCATGATACATTTTCCTAAAGAAATGATAGGTCTCAATACAAGTAATACAATTACAAATTATACACGGCAAATTCAACTACTTAGAGGAAAATATATAATTTGCTGAAAAAAAAAAATTAAATTTGTTGTTTTCAGATATATATTTGTATCATACAGTTATCGAACAATTTTAATAATTTCAACTCTTAATTTTTAGATTTTTTAACAAACAGCAGGTACTTAAATTTTTACTACTTTAAATTTTCAGCTCTTACTATTCGGCTCTTATAATTCTCAGTTTTATCAAAGAGGCCCTAAGTATTGAAGTATAAAGTTGATTCAAAGTCATATAAAAATGGAAATTCAGTTTTAGTTTTATTTTCTCATGATTTACAAATCTTACAATATTACACACACACATATATGGTAAATATAAATATAGATCTTGTATTGAACCCACGAGTATTTATAAAATTTATAATATGTACAGGTCAAAATAGAACTTTTACCAAAACTCAAATTTACTCACTTCTATTTACCAACCCCCTTATTCCTCTCAAGTTCAAATAGATGGAAGTAAAAAAGGATCACGTAACACACGACAATATATGACTCTCTTATACCCTTTTTGCTCTTTCATTTTCAATTTTGCTTTCAACTTCCAATCGTCGAGGATAATTGAAAATTTATATTATTAACATTTAATATATTTTGCTTATACCCTTGTTTTTATTTTCCTTTCAATCACGTGCGCTTATTTTATTCATTGAAATCATTGAAAAAAAAATCTGATCTCGTCACTGCTTCCATTTACGTCATATATTTTCTCTTGCTACAATTAGTGAGGAGTTTATAATTATTCCTTTTTCAGTTTATTTTAAAAAGATATCTAAAACTCCATTTCAGAGAGAAGTACCCAGAGAAATACTCTGAAAAGTTAGATAGAAAGATGTAATATATAATGTATTAAGCTAACCTCTTCTTTATTAATTATTGATCTTGGTTTCTGTAATTTGTGGTAAAAAAAAAATACAAACAAAACAAAAACGGAGGAAATAATACATTTGTATTGATGTTCTCGAGACTTTGAAGGAAAAATGGTAGAGGTCATATGTTCCTCAATTGTACCACGCAGTAAACTGACAGTTGTTTTTTAATTTTAAAAAAGAAGATATAAATAGACATTTCTCTGTCAATATTCACCAAATCTGTTTAATGATTAAATAATAAAGCTTAAGAAGATTGGAAGAATATGCCACTATATGTATATAAAAATAATGGAAGATGAAGTAAACAAGGGGCATTCAAAAATTATATAGTGGTAAATAAATTACAATGAACAGCTCATTTAAATAAAAAATCAAGAATTACTGTGTAACCTCTATTAATTTTCATAACATACAATGATACAAATTAATATCACTTACTATATAATCACTTAACCACACAAATTAACTAATCCTTTTTGAAGGCAAATCCAATTTGAAGATATTACAACAACCACATGTAAAAGGGTCACCAGTGAAATGAATGCAAATTGGTCCGAATCCAAGAGATTGAATCTTTGAATAGCAATGTGGAGGACCTTATTAACTTGATAATCTGGTTTGGGAAATTTATTTATGAGTCTACTCATTATGGAGCCTTTATGTAGTTTCAAACTAATTATAGCTGCAAGAAGAAAGTAGAAATGATATTAGTGAGATTATGGAATTAATTTCTTATTATAAGCAAAATTCATAAGAACAGATGAAATACAGAGGATCCTAAAAATGGTACTTGCAAAAGTATTTGAACTAAATTAAAATGCTTACTTGATTGGAGGTGGTGCGTGAATGAGTGGTTGGACCTCAGTAATGAGGTGGGGGTGGTGGAGAACTGTAAATGTAAACTGGTGGTGGAGGTGATTTTAGGGGTGGTGGAGGTGATGAATAGTGGTATGGGGGAGGAGGGGATTTGACTGGTGGTGGTGGTGATAAATAGTGGTAT